>WPDH01000034.1:0-613324 GCA_019137255.1 Corinectria fuckeliana | reverse complement strand
AAAACCCACTTTAACCCCTACTAGCGCTACCACCCCTCAGGTTAGGTCTGGGGTCACCCCTCAGGTTATCTACATCCCCTCTTGTAAGCTTGGTGACAAGCTACCGGTATTCTGCTACCCCATGGGGCAGATCGACGTTACCCCATGGGGCAGATCGTGTTAAACCCATGGTGAGCCCGCCCATTGCCCCAATTATATAAGAGCCTTCAGAGCCTCATTCGTAGTTCCCAATAGATATTGCCACTAACAGACCTGCCATCACCAGGGTCTCGTCAATCCTATTCATTGTGTGAAAGCACTGCTGCCGTCATGTCTCGTGTGTCTGATCTTGAGGGCGATGTCAAGTCGGGGCTTGAGGCAACCCACGTTGAGCACACCGATCAAGACTACACCCGCAACGTCAATGCTAGGTAGGACATTTATCCATTAACGCATGCTGGAGTCTCTTCCTGATCATGTCTTAGAATTCGCAACCCTCTCATTGGGATTCTCAAGCAAGACCTCAAGCTCCAAACCGACGCGTTTTGCCACGATCATGGCTTCCAGGGCAAGGAAAACATATTCTATCGCGGCGCGTTGGCAGCCCAGAACCCCAAGACCTACGAGGGGCTTCAAGACCTGACCGAGGAAGACAAGCACTTCCTTCAACGTGAAGTCACGCACAAGTGGCATCTCCCGCGCCAGATGTACTACGCCATCGCCATATGTTCCCTCGGGTCCGCGATTCAAGGCTGGGACAACACTGGTGCCAATGGCGCAAACCTGTCGTTTCCCGTCGAGTTCGGTATTCACGACAACCACATGCTCGTAGGCGCCATCAACGCCGGCCCGACGCTCTTCGGTCTCTGTTCCGCCTGGGCAGCTGATCCCATCAACAACTTGCTAGGCCGTCGCGGGACCATCTTCCTGACTGGCCTCTTTGCCATCTTCCCCGTGCTCGCCCAAGGGTTTACCCAAAACTGGTGGGGCCTGATGCTCTGTCGTCTGTTTATGGGGATTGGCATGGGGATCAAGATCTCGACGATTCCCATATACTCTGCTGAGGTTGCGCCGGCTGTCATTCGCGGCGGAGTTGTGACCAGCTTCCAGCTTTGGGTTGCGTTTGGCATCTTCGTTGGGTTCTGCTCCAACTTGATCTGGTTTCGCATTGGAGAGCTAGCGTGGAGGTTCCAGTTGTCGGCAGCTTTCGTGCCTGCTATCCCAGTCGTCATCTTCGTCTGGTTCTGTCCCGGTAAGTTATCAACACAGCCAACCTTTCATGATGAAGTCGGATAAACTTGCTAATAAGTTGTTGACCAGAGTCTCCAAGATGGCTGATGAAAAAGGGCCGCTTCCAGGATGCCTACAAGTCCTTTTGCCGCATCCGCAGTAGCGAGATGATTGCAGCCCGTGATCTTTACTACGCATACCGACAGGTCCTAGAAGAGAAGGACGCGTTCGGTGGTCAGACTCTAGGAAGACGAATGCTGGATTTAGTTATCGTCCCACGATTGCGTCGCGCCACTGTAGCGAGTGCCTGGATTGTTATCAGTCAACAATTCTCCGGTAAGACGATATTGCTATGAATAAGGAGCACAACTCGGAACTAATTGTCATCTTAGGGATCAATATCATGGCGTTTTATTCATCAACAATCTTTGAACAGGCCGGATACTCTCCTCAGCAATGCCTTTTAGCGTCGATGGGGTTTGGCCTCGTGATGTTCATCTTTGCATTCCCAGCTGTGTACATGATGGACACATTTGGCCGCCGGAATCTGCTTTTGATCACTTTCCCGAACATGGCTTGGTGTCTTTTAGCTGCTGGTTTATGTTTCTTGATTGACGATAGCGTCGGAGCTAGAGTACCGCTGATCGCCTTTTTTATCTACCTCTTCACAGCTATGTACGGCCCTGGTAAGTCCTGCTTAACTAATCCAATTGAAGCCACTCGTGACTAACATGATCATTAACAGGTATCGGCCCTCTACCCTCCATCTACTTTTCGGAGTCTTTCCCTCTATCACATCGAGAAATCGGCGGTGCTTTCACTATTTGTGTGAACAATGCCGTTGGGAGCGCGTTAACCCTGAGCTTTCCTTCGCTCCTGGCCGCTATCGGACCTACTGGGGCATTTGGCTTCTATGCTGGCCTCAATTTGCTAGCCTTTCTGGTCATATTCTTTATCATCCCTGAAACGAAGTAAGTCCTGATACATGGATGAACAAAGTGGATGAACCATCTAACACGTTGTAAAAGGCAACGAACCCTTGAAGAACTGGATTACATTTTTGGTGTTCCGACGCGAAGGCATGCCGCATATCAAGTTCGCACTTGGCTCCCTTGGTGGGTTCAACGCTACGTGCTGCTCCGAAAGAACGTGAAGCTAGAGTCCTTATATCAGATCGACTCACAGTCAGTACCTGCAGCGGTCCAATAGCGAGCGTCTGGAGTCAATGTTGGTTGGATATTAAAGCGGATTAATGTAATTTTGTGAGATAGTAATTCACTTTGCAATGTATTATCATGACCACTGTTGCGCATAGTGTACTGATACCGGCTATATAACAAATCGCATTTTTGTTTCACTTTTTAACCACTAGTCAAGGTCTTAGAACGTTCAAGCAGGAAGGTATAATGGTTATTGCTTATTTGTATAGAAACAAGCTATAGTATTAAGAATAGAAAAGTCTACTAGTAATGAGGCTCACTATGATCCTCCCTCACACACCGAAGCCCCATTCAATGCCAGATCCAGCCAGCAATCAGCATATTGCGTGCTGTTCGTACCATTTAGCACGATGGAATGGTAGAGTACTTGCAGCTAGAGCTGGGTCCAGAGCGAATCTCCTTGGGCTCGTTGCCGGGGGTGGTGCCCTTGTACTCAGTGCAGATCTTCTTGACCGAGGTGGCGCAAGTGTTGGTGATGGTGGCGACGTCGCCCTTGTTGGAGTTGATGCCGGTGAGGAGCTTGCCGCTGGAAGCCTTGACGTTCTTGACGATGACGTTGCGGGTGCCCATGACCTTGCAGTTGCCGCACGAGCGGTACAGCTTACCGAAGTCGACAACGGTGAAGCCGTCGATGGTGACGGTGCCGAGACCGTTGTGCTGGATAACCTTGTCCTCGGCGCCGGTGGCACCACCGCCCTTGATGAGGGCATCGCCGTCTCCCTTGAGGGTCAGGGCGTCCTCGCAGACCTTCTTCCACCACACGTTCTCGATGGTGCAGGAGCCCTTGCAGTGAACGCCCTCGATCTGGTCAGCGCCAATGATGACGTTCTTGAGGGTGGCACCGTCCTCGAGGATGAAGACGGCGTCCGAGTTGCCGCCCTCAGCCTGGCCAGTGCACTTGACGCCACGGCCGTAGGTCTTCAAGCCACCATCAAAGGTGCCCTTGATGGTCTGGACCGACTTGTAGGTGACGGAGCCCTTGGAGGCGGGGATGGGGAAGGAGGCGCGCTTCTCCAGGACTCCAACAGTGTTGGGAGTCACGTTGGCAGAGGGGGCGGCGAGAGCGGCGGTGGCGAAGAAGCCGGTGAGGACAGCTGAGAACTTCATGATGACTGATTATTCGAGACTTTGGGTAAAAGAGTGGGTGTTTGTTTGTTTGAGTAGTTGAAAGAGTGTATAACCACCAGGGCTAATGAGTGTGAATGAAGAAAGATTAAAGGTAATGAATGATGAACTGTGTTGGAATGGTGAGAACAGAACTGTAAAAGAATGCTGCTCATGGCGTCTTTATACAAAAAGGACGACACTTGAAGGATTGAGGCTACGATTCGCATTAGCGGTTCCCGGGGTTTCAATGGGCTTCCAGTCGGCTGTTGCTGAAGTTGAGCGACGGCAAACCACAAGCCACCAACCAGCAGAGCATCGGGGGCTGTTTTCTTCTTCGGTCCTGACCGTCATTGGCGGAAATACAAAACCAGGTTTGACTAGGCGGTATTCATAGGGGCACCCATAGAATGGCCAGGCCCAGCCAGACACACTCCACCACTCCTAACAAACAACCATGCTAGCCTCCCCCTTGACATTTCCCGCCCCCACTCCAACAATTTGGCAGGTTGCTGAATACGAAGTATTCTAGTAGTTACAGGAAGGTGACTGTTGTCTGAGAAATTTGCTGATTATTAATGATGAGTAAAATACTTGGTGCGGCTTCTGTTTGGCTCTGTTTGGGATAGAATCCCTTTCAGTTTTGTTGTCACCAAATGGCTCGATGCGTGGATATGCTTATTATTAGGGCGGTCTAGGATTTTTGTCTCTAAAAAAAGCTTAACGAAATGCTCAGTTGCAGACTTCCAGTTTATGACAGGAGGTAGGAGGCGATCTGGCAACCCCTGTCTAGCTCTTGTTCCCGACGTTCCGAGATACAACATCCCCACTACGTAGACCTGTGTTATCTGGTGTTTGAAACTCGCTAGAGCGCCCCCCTTTGCTAGTACTACATAGTAGTAGTGTGCTGTCGGGTGCAGCCGCGAGACAGGCAATGAGGCAACCGATGGAGCTACTCTTAGCATTCATCGTCTTTAACATGCCTGCCCTGTCTCGGTGTTTTCGGCCTTATCTACGGGACCTCGCATCACGGCTTTTCTGTCCTGGGCGCAAGCGGCTTATTGCTGTGCCATTGAAGCTGTTTGTCATCCATTTCGCCTGTGCTTGGCTATCTTCACCTCGTCGTCTGCATCGCTGTTGGCCGCGACCTATGTTCCATTGGTTGCAGCTCAGCATAGCAATACTATCATCCTTGAAAGCCTGCTAAAGTCAATACATCCCTGTGTGACACATTGACGGAGTGTGCATTCCGGTTTTCCCGTAGCTAGTGATACGATAAGGCCGGTTCGGCGAAAGGAGTAGCCACTACTCAGAACGGGCTACGTACAGCTCATGGTCTAGCAAGTATTTTCCCATCGACTTGTCACTTGGTAGCTACCTCTCCCGCCCGCTTAATCAAATTTTCAGAACCCCGATTAGAATGGCCGCAGTATTCTGAATCTCCGCTGGCTGCTGTTTGTCGAGCTCGTTAATATTGGGAAAACTTCTGCCTCAATCTCACTCAGTAGCTGTACTGTAAGAACACAACACCTAGGGTAAAGGAGCTGTTGATCGTTGCTATCACCGTCTAACTACCGTGTCATGCAAGGAGAACTAGCGAGAAGGACTGAGAGGCTGCCTTCTCTCGTCGTTGCTCCGAGCTTGTGGCTTTGAGCGGTGTGTCCCAGCAAGGGATGTGAGCGACTACAGGGGCAATGGCAGCCACCTCAACGCGCATCTGGAAGGCTTTAGAGTACTGATGGGACTTTGCAAATATCAGGTAGCACATCAGGGCCTCAAGGATGCGTGAGGCCGGCGTGTCGTGGTTGACATACCGCTGAATGCCTGACTCGACAATCGGCAGTGGGTAAGGGGAGAGTCGTGGCCAATGTGGCTTACTGGGCCAGGGACCTCTGAGTTCTAGACTAACGGTAGAGCTGCGAAACCATTCTCCTCTCGGCCGCCTTTAGGGTAGTGTTTCTGTCAAACGGAACAACTGAGGACCGTAAAAGCGTGAGGAGCACTCCAGCAGGTACTAGGACATGTAGGCTTATCTAGCGAATGACGGTCTCTAAGACGAATCGCGAAAGAAATGTGACTTGACCCAGGGATTTGAGTCATTGCCATAAGAAAGGATATCAGTCAATATACCGGCTTTACCTCTTCTGCACCTGGCAGCCCTGTTGCCTCTCAGCCCTCTAGGCATTAACCGCACCGCAGCATGTCTAGTTTCTTCCCGCGGCATCTCTTTCTCGGTTCGTACTCGTTACTCTATCATCCAGCTCCGACTTCCGACACCCGCTTGCCGAGCTTGGATGGCCTAGCAGTCTAGCACACGCCGGATGCGGGATGCGGGGTTGAGAAACGGCTCGGCAACGTGACGCCTCTCAACAATGGACCGGATCTGAACGTGGGGTAATTGCACGCAAATGCTCGTCTGATTCTTGGGGTTTCCGCATTTCCTCAGACCTCGGTATTTAGATAATCCAGTTCTCATCCGGCTGGCCAACATCCCACCCTTGTCTTGTGCAACCTGACTGTGGCGTATAAAGAGACGCATCCAACAGGACTTGACAGGCTACATCACAACATTGACATCGCCGTAGGCAATCAACCACAATTCTCAACAAGCCTGGAAACCTCCATTTTCCCTCTGAGCTATGTACTCCATCTGCCATACTCCTTGCAATTTTCACTTTTCTCATCGCTAGCCTCCTGAGAAACAAGTTTCGGGCAGGCTTGAGGACCATTCCAGGGCCTGGAATCGCTGCCTATAGGGCACTTTGGCGATGGCACGACGCACGCAAAGGGCAGGCCCACAAGACGGCTATTAACCTGCATCGAAAATACTGGTCTCTCGTTCGCGTTGGTCCCAATCATGTCTCCGTTTCTGATCCTCGATAGATCAAGACGATATATAGTCTTAAGTCTAGTTACACCAAGGTACGGGACGAGATGCTGTCCAACATTTTCCGATCTGTCCGATGGCTGAATCGCATAGACTGTATTCTACCCTATTAAATCCATCACTTGGAACGGGAAGCCAGAAGCAAGTATTTTTTGGCACGAGACGAAGCCTACCACCGGGAAATGAAAAAGTCCATTGCCAGTGCATTGAGCATGACGACGCTTCTTACTAACGAGGCTGCGGTTGACTCTTGTAGCATTCTCTTGATCTAAAAGCTCACACAATTCGCAAAAGAGAAGCGATCCGTGGACTTAGGAGAGTAAATTCAGTTCTACACTTTTGATGTCGTGGGGGAGCTCACCTTTGCGAAGAAGCTGGGGTTTCTCGAGACGGGAGGGGACGTTAATAGCATGATCAACACTATTGAGGGCGTCCTTGTAAGGTATAAACACATACGTTTAGAAAGCATTGCTAATAACAGAATAGACCTATACCAGCCAAATTGGCCAGGTTCCCGTCTAGGACAACTTCTTGCTAGGCAACCCTATTCTCCCGTACCTCATTCCGTCCATGGAAAACTGGAACCAAGTTCTGACATTTACCTTGAAGGCGGTCAGTTCCGTGCTTGGAGAGGACCGTGACCAAGGTAGTCTTGAGAATGAGAAAGGCGGCGAACTTGATGTTGAGGCCTTGGACCAGCGTGGCGGCAAGCTGACCAAGTGGCACGCTGTCAAGCTAGCAACCCCGGAGAGAATGTCAACGCGTGACATTGTTGTTCACCTCAGCACCAGCGTCTTCGCCGGGTCGGATACCACTGCCATTGCTATTCGAGCTGTACTTTACCACTTGCTCAAGAACCCGGATGCGATGAAGAAAGCCGTCAGAGTAATCGACGACGCGGCTGCCCAGGGAAAGTTCACCCGGCCAGTCTCGTTCAAGAAGTCCCCGAATAATCTCCCATACATGCAGGCTGCCATCAAGGAGGGGATCAGGATCCATCCGTCGGTTGGTCTTCTCCTGGAACGACACGTACCCCAGGGCGGATCTGTGATTTGCGGAAAGCATATTCCCGAGGGAACCATTGTTGGGATAAATGCGTGGGTCACTCAGCACGACGCGGGGGTCTTCCCAAACCCAGAAAAGTTTAAGCCGGAGAGATGGCTAAACGCTTCCGGGGAGGAATTGAAGGTGATGGATCAATCCTTTTTTGCCTTTGGCGCTGGAACGCGCACCTGTATCGGAAGACATATTGCGGTCATGGAGATGGCTAAGATCGTTCCAGAGCTTCTGAGAAGGTTTGAGCTCTCCCTAACAGACCCCAACGGCCAGTGGAGGACGAAGAACATCTGGTTGGTGCAACAAGAGGGACTCATTTGCAACCTGAAGGAAAGAGTTTGATGCTTTAGGAATAGTTTACCGCATTGTTTTGCCAGATTGTGTAGAAATGCCGTTTGCATAATGATTCAAGAAATTTGATCCTACTTGTCCATTGCTAGGGTTAGGCACGCGTGCTTATATGCATTCTCAGTTCTGTCGCCAACCACGTCAAACTACAAAGCTTGCCTAGCCTAGGCCTTTGCAATCTCACCTCAGCGACGTTGGATCGGGTAGCAAGAAGCTGACGCCCGGGCCCTTTACACAGACCAGCTTGAGAGAATATGCCTCCTTTGGTAGCTGCTTTTCGTTTGGAGGAATAATAAGAGGGCTACCGGGGTTGAATTGATCAACTCTATTGCCACTAGCTTGTGGAGTAAGAACAAGGAGCCACTTCGGTACAAGGCTCCGGCAATTACTTGCAGCCCTCAGGGATTAAAAAGGTGCATTTTAGTGGTCTATTTTGCCACTGACTTTCCTTTTCGTTAAAAGTCTCATAGCACATAAATTAGATGAGAAGATACCTGACTTACCCGATCTGTTAGGTTGTGGTAGTGATGAACATCGCCAAAGAGGTAGAGTACCCAGTCCTAATGCTAGCACTCTGCCTTTATGTGTACCGGGACCTGGGTGGCAAGTCACAAATGAACCTTTTGAATCCTTGAGGGCTGTACATGCATATAGGCATAGGCTACTTGCTTCCTTGTAAGCAATTATCTATGATGTGATTGTTGCGTTCTTGATCTGTCGATCTCAGATAGCATAACGTGTCGTCCCACCTATGACGAAATATTGATGTACATGATCGGCGGGTCGTGATGTTTTGTGGGTTTGTTAAAGTGAAAGCTGGCTTATTAACGTCCCGCATACATACACCGATGAAATCATAGAGTAGTAAAGTTAAGTCATGGACATAACAACCGCAAACACTTATAAAATAAGTCATAAATATTCGTGCAACCCATACCTTCCTAATCTACTCCCTTCTACTGAGACATTATTTATTCAACCTTTCAAGCCTGCAAGATGTCGAATTACGAACAGTTGGCAAATCAAGCCGAGACGGATCTCAACACCTATCAGTCCAAGACCGGTAACGCTCGACCGCAGGGTCTTGATGATGTCGGCGTAAACTCCTACGCGGAGCGCAAATTCGACGACGCAAATGTTGTATACGGCGATGACCTTAGTACGAACCGAGGTTACAACAAACGCATCCCACCTAGCGAGGGAGGCGTTGTCGACGACCGCGGCCGGTAAGGCGACGCCCGAGGAAATGGTGTCACTTGACACTAACTCTCTACCAGTCAAACCCGTGGAAATCATTTTGAGGGCGAAGGAGGCCCCATTGACAAAATCTCGCAATCGTACCAGCAGCAGGGCGGTCAGAACGACCACGACCTTGACGATGCACGCCCCGCGACGCACGAAGGCCAGGGTAGTGTAAACGACATTGAGACACAAGGCCAGCAAGCGTCACGGGCTAATGTTGGGAGAAATCCTCCTGGTCCTGGTGGCTCCAATTTTAAAGGCGAGAACTACTATTCGCCTGAAAGCGTCCCTGACAGCATTTCGGCCGAGGGCTGGATTGCGCCCGAGAGTGTGGTGCAGGCGAGCAGGGAGACAGAGCAGGTGTCAAGATGATTTGATATGTAATCAGGCTTTCGCCTTATGAATCGCAAGTTTCGCTACTATATGAATGAAATGGAATATATTCTTCAGCGAGCCTCTTAGCAATGCGTCACTTAAATGCAAGGCATGGTATATTATACCTTGGGAAACTCTAAATAATATTCTACTTGAGAATGATAAAACGACTCCATATACTGAAGTGCTACATGTACATTTCCCAGCCTGTTCGTTGGAACACACACCTATAGTCCACGTCATCGACCTCTCGATCCCAATTGACGCAGACCAGTCAGGATGGTCAACACAAGAAGCGGGGTAAGAGAATCGAAACACTCACATCACTGCAGTATCATTTTCCAATCACACGGCCATCAGAAGCGCAACTGAGACAACTTCGGGCCACTCACGTACAGCGTAAGAGGCCGTGTTTCGTTCCACTACCGCTCTTTAGAATCAAAAAGAAATGGCGCACTTGGACATCTGAATACACCCTTCTTATTACATTCTCCCTTTCTTACTCTACGCGTGTTGCTCGGTATGCCTACGACCCCGCTCCAGAATCCAGAATCGCCGTCGGAAGCCATGGATTTTCACAAGGATTTTGTCCAGATAATCGGTGGACAAGGCGTCCCTACCCAGGAAACCCGGCATGGCATTAACCCTGCCAATCTAAAGCCTATGGCTCAGGTTCCTGTGGCTACCAAGGACGATTTGGATTGTGCAGTTGCTGCCGCCAAAAAGGCCTTCAAGAAATGGTCCAAGGTACCTTACGAGGATCGTCGTCGTGCTGTGTTAGCCTACGCCGATGCCATAGACCAGCTGCAGGTTCATTTCCGAGACCTTCTTATCGAGGAGCAAGGAAAGCCGGTACGGACCCTTTACCAGTACCTCGGGTATTCTATCTAAGCAACTTTGAACATTATAGATACCTCAAGCCGAGTTCGAGACGCAGGCGGCCATCGAATGGATCCGTGGCATGGCAGATATTACCTTGCCAGAAGACATCATCGAGGATAACGAAGGTCGCAGCGTGATTACCAGCTATACTCCGATCGGTGTCGTGGGAGCAATCATTCCCTGGAATTTCCCCCTTTTGCTAGCTACAGGGAAACTAGCCCCTGCTCTCTTAACAGGCAACGTCATCATCGTCAAACCTTCGTGAGCTCCCCATCTCCAGTCCAGAAGTAGTCATGGCTTATTGCTCATTAATTTTCACCACACAGACCTTTCACTCCCTATTGCGGACTCAAGCTTGTCGAACTTGCTCAACAGTTCTTTCCACCAGGCGTCGTTCAATCCCTCAGCGGAGATGACCGACTCGGTCCCTGGCTCACCAACCACGCCGGCATTGGCAAAATCAGCTTCACGGGGTCAACAGTTACTGGCAAGCGCGTGCTACAGAGCGCTAGTCAGACATTGAAAAGAGTCACGTTGGAGCTGTAAGTCTGGCTTTGAACGCGATGAATACATAAAGACATGCTAATGGGACATAAGTGGTGGCAACGACCCAGCCATTGTTTGCCCCGATGTTGACATTGATAAGGCTGCTGAGAAGGTGATTTATTGCTTTTATCTGATAAGGGTATAATTGCTAACAGCTAAGATTGCTTTCTTTGCTTTCCTAAATTCTGGCCAGGTCTGTGTCCTTTTCCTTCCTTCCCAAAGTGCGAGAGTTGATAAATAGCTCATACTCTAGATTTGCTTGAATCTGAAGCGCATCTATGTTCATGAATCTATCTTCCAGGAGTTCCGAGACGCATTGGTCAGCCAAGTCAAGTCGTATGTTGTGGGAGACGGCTCAAAGGCTGGAGTCACTCATGGACCTCTCCAAAACAAGATGCAGTACGAGAGAGTGAAGTCCTTCTTTGAGGATATCAATACACAAGGGTGGAATGTGGCTGTAGGGGGGGAGATAAGACCCTCTGCAGGGTATTTCATCAACCCTACGATCATCGATCGCCCTCCGGAGAATTCGCGAATTGTAGTCGAGGAACCTTTCGGTATGACAATTCTCTCATTTATGTCAACCGAGACTTACCCTTACTTGCAGGACCAATTGTGCCCCTTCTTTCTTGGAAGACAGAAGAGGATGTAGTCGATCGAGCAAACAATACTACCATGGGACTTGGAGCTTCTGTGTGGTCCAACGACATTAAAAAGGCATCGCGGATTGGTAAGGAACTCCAGGCGGGTAACGTATGGATCAACACGCACTTCGACCTCTTGCCAACAGCTCCTTTCGGCGGACATAAAGAAAGCGGCATTGGAACAGAGTGGGGCTTAAACGGGCTGAAGGGATTCTGCAATGTGCAGACCCTGTATTTGAACAAGAAGACCGTGGGCTAGATACGACTGAAAGATATCGGTGAGGAAGATGCCGTTTCAAAGTGATGAGGCCCATGAGCGTCTGGGGAAGCAAGTCCGTGTATCACCACTTCTATTTTCAGCTTATAAAAGTCGACGTTGCCAGAGACAAACTGCTCCAGGCTCCGAGCTGAGTACGCAGATAAATTATGTATCGTACTGCCAACGTTATATGAATCGACTACTTCGTTTCTCTGTCTACCCCCCTTATAAACATGACGAGCCTTAATCGCAAGGAAAACAATATTTAATTACCTCGATCGCATTCTACATCTTCATAGCCAGTCCTTGAGCGTTCTTGGTTACTCCGAAGCTTCCCAATCCAAAATGCTGGACCTGGGTCTTTTTGTTCGCATCCACCACAGTCACTGCGGCTTGGCCGGTGCCATTTCCGGGGCTCAGAGCGTAGACGAAGTTGCCCGCAGCCGTGAGATCGATCAATCCCGGGTCGCCATTTGCGCTAAGGTCGACGACTCCCTGAATGCTGGCATCCGTCAATGACATCTCCACCAGTCTGTTGGATGCAACATCGGCGACGAATGCAGTCTTTGTTGACGGAGAAATTGTAACCCAGCACGTAGCCTGTTGCCCGTCAATGGTAGCTTTGCCTTTGACTGCTGCAATGTCGGTCGAGGAATCAGTAGATAGAACAGCGCCGCCAAACGAAGCATCAGTCACAAAGATGTTATTGGAGCCGGGGATAGTTGAAGATCCGAAGAGAACTGCAGTCCCGTTTGGCGATGACTTAATGGCGTCCTGGCTCACAGTTGTCACTCCAGCACCACAGGATTCAACGGGAAATACAGCCAAGAAGCCGGTGTTGTTCTTGGTGGGGTCGCCCTTGACTGTAGTGTACAGAGTGGTTTGATCGTTGGAGAAGAAGACTTGTGAAACCGTGTTCGTGGGGCCCACAGGCGGTGTCGTTTGCTTGAGGTCAAATGGACGAAGATTATCCATGGCCTCGATGCCTTTGGATGAAAAGGAACTGCACGAAACCCCAGCTTTGGAACCTGTCGAACCGACGCAAACGAGTTTGTGCTTTGCCGAGGCTGCCACGGTGTTGGGGAATTCACCCGGGACAGCTACTGGCTGGCCAACCATGGTGAGTTTGGCCGGGTCGCGGTGGTCGATCTTGAACATTGTCACCGTATTTGACCCAGCGTTGACGGCGAAGAGATGCTAGCAGAAAAGGGTAAGAAGTTGAAAAAGAAGAAGGGCATTCTCGCGATGTCAGACGTACCTTGCCAACTACAGTCAGGGACGACTGAGAGAGAAGTGCATCTGGGCCAGCAGGCTGCTTCGTGGTTCCGTCAATGGCATTCGAGCCAGCACCGCCAGTTGTGGTCGACGTGCCATTCGATAGCATTCCGTTTGTGGCGACGGGAAGACTGACAACGGCGTTTTTGGCGTTGTTTGTGAGCAGGTAGATTGCCTTTGCCGACTTGGGGGATGCGTTGCAAGCCGCCGGACGACCCAGCGCCACGGGCGCTAGGGATAGAAGTAGCGTAAAGATTGAGGCGTGCATTTTGTGCGATTGTGGAAGAGCAGTGTCGAGAAATATGACGGAGGGATGGAGGCTGTCAGACTGTAATTAGAACCTGTGATTGAGACAGGAGTTTGATGGTGAGAATTGCATCCAGCACTAATTAAGAGGACACACAGCTGCATTTATAACCTTCCATGGCGAATCCAGACTTGGACGTTGCTGCAACATTCTACCGAGAAGCTGGGTCTGCTTCCGGCATGAAAGAGCTACGGTCTGATGTGAGATAATCACAATTCCCCTTTTGGGAAGAAATGATTACAGTAGTTTGACAATCAGAGGCGCACGTTTTGGCCCACAGTTTTTGTGGTGCGGGAGATAAATCATCGGCACTGCCCGGGCTAGTCTCTTCGCTTGTGGTTCAGGTCCAGGGGTTCGTTGATCCAGGACGAAGTTGTAAACGCGATGGAAATGGAACAGGATCCAGAGACAATGTTTCCTTCATGGCGGTATGGCTACAGTCTGCAAAGTCCGCCGTTTCCTTTGACTTGGTCGCAGGGCGGATGATAACTCCACCGGCGGGAAGCGTCGACGATGAAACTCGTTCAGTATCCAAGTGTTATATTTCCTTTGTTAAGTGTTGCTCTGGAACATCTGAGACAGCTATGACACACAGATTCCACACCACACCGGAAGAGCGGCAGGGTCAGTTAAAGGGTGCCCCGCCGCTTACCCAGATAGGAAATACTGATGAATCAACGAACTAATTAGCTTGAGACTTGTGATGGATTTGCGGGGACGACCGAATGAATCTCACAGTGCTCTGAGCACTTGTCAAGTATGAACTAGCCGTCAGATATTAGTGCGGTACCGAGCACGACAAAGTTCCACTACCCTGACCCCTGAACTGAGGTGGAACAGTCAGCAAGCTTGCTCGGAAATCCTCAGAGAAAAGGCCAGACCCCAATGACACGCCTCCGTTACAAGAAACATCTGGAACGTCAACATCACATCCTACAGCAGCCTACGTTAAAGCGTCGTCATCAAGTATACTCATCTATCCCGTGCTACCGCTTGCGTTATCGTCATAGCATTGCGTCACCCAGCCTCGCTCGAGATGAGTAAAAACATCTTCCGTATCTTCAACCCTGGAGGTATGTTCTGAACTCTTTGCAGTTATTCTGTCTTAGCCCTGGGTCAGTCAGTTACGACGGTGCACTGACACTTCCTGGCAGGTCCGAGGCAAGATCCAGGCGAGAAACGACGTGGCCAGCTACGGCGAGCTCAGCAGTGAGTCCAATGATGAATGCTTCGACTGAGCTAATATCTCGGCATAGAAACTACCGTGATCGCAAGAACAAGTACGCAAAGCTTCTCGAAAAGGAGCTTTCTCAGACACGAGCCAGCGAAGCGAATCTGATGCGGGAGTCCGAGCACCTCCACTCCACCATCAAGATGCTCGCAAGTCTGCTATCAGAACACGCCATAGATATTCCAGGCGATATCTGGGGCGAAGATAAACGCGATGTGAAAGACCAAAAAGCATTCAACACCCCAGAATCTTCTCCGCTGTCGCCAACATACCAGGCTCAGCTTCCGGCGTGGAATACCGCTGCCCTCACTCCGGAGGATTGGGACCATGTGAAAGAGGCTTCGAATGCTACATTGACGCCGCAGATGACCTCGCCAGAGTCAGCAAGCGACCACCTGGACCAAACGGAGTCCTCTCTTCACCAGAACTACCAATATCATCACCCTGCGTCAGCAAACTCGTGGATCGAGGTTTCAGAAGCTTCGATGTCAAACTACAAGCCCAACAAACGGCTATGTGATCTTGACCATGTGACAGTTGGGATGGAGTTTGTTCTGATGTGAGTCCTCTTCGCCTTTACAAAGGGAATATGGCTAGTTTGATGAAGGTCAAGGAACAAGCAGGGGGAAAATGCTAACTCCACGTTTAAAGGCTAGAGAGACCCTGCTTGGGGCACATCCACGGCGATCCGAACCAGCCTGACGAGGTCAGCGGCCATGGGCTGACAGTATCGGCTCAACTACTATCTGTCTCGCCTTCACTGCCATCCCACGAGCCTACGCCATCGTTCCAGGATGCCCCTTCGGCTCTACTTAACCGCTTGCTAAACCTGTCGCCAAATCTATGTTCCGATGGCGAGGTGACACCAGTTCAGGCGTGGAATTACATCAGATGTCAGCCGCATTTCTCTGATCTTGAAGTGACTAATTTGTGGAAATTGCTGGAAGGGTTGGGAGAGGCAGCTAAGTGTCACGGGTACGTTGAAATAAGCAGACCCAATATCTCTTTTCGCGGCTAACTGAGAGACAGGTTCGGTGCTGTTGTTGACTGGGCTATCTTTGAGAATATGGTGAAGAACATGTTTACGTTTCGGCGGGCTCACGGCCCAGTATGAGAGACTGGAGGCGCACAACAGAATCGAAGGACAAGACAGCTTGAGGGACTAGGACAAAGAAAATTTGAACTGGTTCTGTCAAGACATATATTGACACTTTAGGTAACCAGTTTTGCAGGATTAGTAAGAAAACTGCCACGCCGAAGTTTTGAGCCTACATAGAGTCAAGTATCTCGTATCCTTCTACGGACTGGCTTAGTGGCATGAAAATATCTGTCATGCAACTACGTCCCAAGTTAGACAATCTAAATTTCGACAAGGACGCAACAAGTCTACTCACTTCAAGAGATTCCGTTTTCTTTTCAAGCAACTCCGGAGACTCTGCGAAGATACCTGAGATGTGTACCTGGTTAGTTGAGAATACCATCTTTGAGAACTCTATGTGCTAAGAATATTACCTCCCGGGTTGTCCGTGATCTGTAACATCTACTTCTTAATGGGTATCTGCCCATCGTGATGGTCAGAATTTTCTCACAAGCTTGATTTCCTGTTAATGAAACCTCCCCGTTGTGGGCTCTGACGCTTGGAATGATTCCCCGGGGAAGAAGCAGCTGAAAGCCCATTTCCAATTCCGCGCTGCTGCCCACAACCTCGATGACAGCGTTGGCCCCGCGGCCCCGAGGCCATCACTTAGTCTCAGGACACGCCTTGAAAGCCCCTCTCGTCCAGTCTGATAGTTTCAGCTTGGCACCGAAGTCTTTGGTAGTTTGGCCGAGCCTCGACTCCATCAACAGTCAACAGGACTTTGGGTTTATGCTTCAAGGCAGCAATCAGCGCACAAAAGCCGACTGGGCCCCAACCTATCAGTACCATGTCACTCTCGGAAGCGAAATCTAGCTTCCCGAGCGCGTTTGTAGCAGCAAAATATACGGTTAGAAAGCTATCCGCTATGAGACAAAGTTTTAGCTAGTCAATGCCCTGAAGGGCTTTTATCACCGTTGATTCTGCAAGAAGCACCCGAGCATACTCTGCCTGTCTGCCGTCCAGCGACGCGGTCCCGAATAGTAGGGGCTTTTCACATCGTTTCCGGTGTTGTCGCATTCAGCATTTGGGCCAGCTTAGCACTTTACATCAGCGCAATGCGCATTACCTTTTGCTATAACTGGAAATGTAATAAGTGCCATAGCGATGGGTGCTTTGTTGGTCCAGGGGAAGTCACTGCCTAGGCCCACGATGATGGTGATGCTAAGCGTCCGCTTAATCGACGTTTCCCTGAATTTGAGAAACCTGACGCCTGGTTGGGTGCGGAATGAGTAATGACGAAATGGGGACACTATCCGTTAGTCATGCGCCGAGTACAGCGTCATATCAGTTCACCATCTTCTATTCAAATATTTGCATTGTACGTTCCAACTGGGTTGACTAGCGAGTCGCTTACGTGCATGCATGTGTGTTGGAACTGTACATCGGCCCGCGTATCACAACAAAAGCTCCCATCATATCGACTCGTCAGATTCATCTCGGGTTGGTTTATCCTCATGCTTGTAACAGAAGAATGTTTGCTCAAGGTATTTCGCTTAGATGGTTGCATTTTTAACTGTGATATCCCAGCCAAAGAATATGTGTTTGAGCTTAGAGTGCATCAATCGTGAAGACCACAGCGAGGTTTGGACATGGAAGGACGCTTTGATATTAAACGACTACTGTTGAAGGAAATATGGATCTAACATTGTAACTTTTCCACTATCACTCCAGCGTAGCCGTGAACTTGTACATCAACTTTGTCGTCTCAGCCGCCGGGCCATCACGGTCAGTGTTGAAGCTGACATCCTTCCAGTCCTCCAAAACCTTCAAATGTTCCTCACATCTCTGTGCAGCAAAGCCCCAGCCGTCTGAGCCTAGGGGAACGCGGATTGCCCAAGGTCGTCCTTCAGCCACACCTTCTCTTATGATGATGTCCACGATGCTGCTTGCAACTTTGACCACATCTCCCGGCATAACGGCCATGGAAGTTCCGCCAAAGAGGTTCATCAGTTCTCCAAAAAGAGGCAGGTGGCCTTCAATGACCGGAAGTTCGAACGCTTCTTTGCCTCCTTCGCGTGGCTGGCCCAAGGACGTGGGGATCCCACCACACTCAATGGCAACGCATCGGATGCCCAAGGGATTATTTTCCTTGTGTAGGGCCTCGGCGTAGGCACTCAAGGCAGCCTTGGAGGATGCGTAGTGTGACATGAAGGGTAGTGGTGCCCAAGCTGAGCTCGACGAGTTAAAGGCGACGCAGCCGTGACCCTGAGCGCGAAGCAGCGGGAGGATTGCGCGTGTTACGCGCATGTGCCCGAATAGGTTTACTTCGAACATCTCGTTGATGTAAGTGTCACTAAGTAGATGTAAGAGTCCATCTACTGAAAGCATGATAATAGAGATGATGTAGTAGGAAAAGTCAACGTACTCAGCCTCTTCAGCGCTCTTGACTCCAGCGCGTCCAGCGTTGTTGATCAACACATCAATCGATCCAAACATTTCCCAGGCCTTCTTTATTTGCGCGTCAATCTGTGGCTGGGCTGCAACCACGTCCAGTTCGAGATATTCGAGGTTGTCTGACTTGGAAATCCGTGGACTGAGTCGCTCCTCAACCTTGCGGCCGGATGCAATCACCTTGTCTCCGCGGGAAAGGATGTGTTTGACCAGAGCTTCTCCAATGCCGGAAGTGGTTCCCGTAACAAGTCAAGTGTAAGTCATTACGAAGGATTGAGGTGGAGTTTTTGAAGGTGGTGAGGGTGTTTGTCTTTGATGTGTTGAGGGGTTTTGGGCTGAGAAACTGTACTGAAGAACATAAACATTATTTGAAAGAGGCTATGAGCTGGTATATATAGTCACCGAACATCTACTTATCCTGAGGCAATGACTGTCATGTTGTGCGTTGGGCTCACTAACCCCGGACAAGCGGACGGACGAATGTCGGACGAACGAGATATTCGCGGCCACGCAGCCACGTGATGCGGACGAAGCAGATACCGTGCTTACGAATGACGCGGACGAGCGTGATCTCGGCCATCTGCATCTCATTGAGACGGAGGGAATCTCAGCTTCGTCCTATCTTTTCCGTACACTGAGACGGCCTCCGAGACTGAGTGAAATGCCGGTCATGGACGAAGCCGACCCAGTTCCGCATCCACAGCAAGTCACCAAACGGACAAAAGCTCGAAAGCGGAAGAGAAAGGGAACCCGCAGCTGCGTCGAGTGTTCGCTCTCTTCAACCCTGACTCGTTGTACTTCTGTCTAAGCAACTCACAGGTCGCCGTCGCAAGATCCGTTGCACCTTTGCCGCTGACGCTTCCGTGTGCTCGCATTGTGCTACCCGGGGCAACCAATGTCTCGATCAACACCTGCAGCCATTTCCAGGATTCCCACGTGGCGGGAGAAGCCCTGAAAGCTCCGTTAGATTGACTGAGCCGCTCAACGATCTCGGTTTGTAGGTACCTCCTCACTACCACCAAGGCACCATGTAACGTGATCCAGTACCGACAGAACGGACCCTTCGGATGCTGATATCCCGATCAGTGAAGGGAGCAACCAAGTACCTTTGGTCTCCTGCATAGTGGATAGCCAGGTGAGGGTTCCTTTTTCGTGGCCTGTTCCACTTGGGAATTTATATGCTGATCGTGCAGCTTTGGTCGACAGGCTCCGGGACCGAAGCGGCGTCACACACAGTGTCCCCGGCTCTAGGTGAAGAGCTAATGTCAAACTCATCTAGAGATCGGGAAATCCCACGATGTCCCAGCATCTTTCAACTACGCCAGCACAGGGCCAAGGATGTATGTACAACTCTCCGTTCGGCACTACCTAGCTACGACTCCCTCATGTCGATTCTATCCAAGAACGGGTCCTGGTGGGAAACCTTTCGCTTCAAGACTCATCTCAACGTAGGAGAACCTGCCGAGAGTCTGCTTGCGTTCGCTGCCCGTACCTATACCAGTAGCAATCCTGCCGTTCTCGCAACACTCGTTACCGCCTATGCCCGCAGCTTGGATAAATATCACCAGCTGTACGCTGTGGTAGAAGGTCTCGTCATCTCGGAATTCGAATACGTCTCTACCATCGAGGGATTGCAATGCCTCATCTTGCTCGCTAAATCGCTCACTGAAGTTGGCCACCCACGTCGCTCATGGCTCATCTGGCGAAAAAGCATGGCGATTGCACAGCTCATGGTCGGTTACTTCCTATGATTATTAATTTCTGCTGATAATCTACCCAGGGACTTTACCGGACTGCCGACAGCCAGGTTCTAGCCAAGAACATCTGGTGGACAATTTATCACGGGGATCGCTTCACAAGCCTGCTTCTGGGGGTCCCCCATGGATTTAACGACAGCTACTACGATTTTGAATTATTGAAAAGCTGGCTGGCATAGGACGAATTTGTCCTACGAACCGTCATGCTCGTGGGCAAAATAATTGAGAGAAACCTCATATCTACTAAGCCTTCACTTGCTGAGACTCTGAGCCTCGATGAGCAGTTAGACACAATTGCGGCCTTGCTTCCTGAAGAATGGTGGGATACTTCAGATGCGCCATCTCGTCTAAAGCAGGATGATCAGCTCAAAGAGAGTGTATTACTACAGTTTTACTTTTTCCACACAAGAACCTATTTCCATCTACCATTCATGGCAAAATCGGTCACGTCAACTTCGATTATCAGCAAACTTGCATGCATGGAAGCCTCACGGCAAATGCTCAAGCGCTTCTTGATACTTCATTCCACCATGGAGGGCTCGTATCTCTTTGAATGCAAGACAACAGCCTTTCTCGCCTTTACGGCGGCTGTTCTTCTTATCCTTGGGCTCGACGATTCGGGCCGTGTACCCACTTTATCAAACCATGTCGAGGACATGGGCCTGCTTGTAGCTGTGAGGGACATCTTCCAACGAAACTTGAGGAAGGATGGATCTAAGATCTCATCACAGTGCTTTGATGCTCTCGGGATGTTGATGAGATCGCAAGATAGTGACCCTCCGACAACTCAGCCGAGCAAAGAGGCAGAGAGGATTTGGATACCCTACTTCGGACTCGTGGTACGTCGCCGCATACCGAACCCTTCAACCCCTCACAGTACCTCTCCTTATCAGGCTCATGGCCAGCTAGATCAAAGCCAAGCATTATCAACAAGACAGCTGTCAGGTTCAGCGCCTTCGAGTGCTAATCTATACCTTGACGTTGAACCCTATGTATTGGAGTATCTAGGCCCTTCTAATGCCAATCCCATGCTGGGGGACACAACACTGATGGGGCGGAGTGCGAATTTTGATGCTTCAGGGGATTCGTCCTGGACTGACGCATTGATGATGGACCTGGATCAAGATTGGGAGCTGTTGACAAACTTTGGCGGTGCTTATTAGGCTGGTGCCACTCTAACGGGTTTCTTATTCTCGATACTATTTTATTATGCAGGGACTGGACAGAACGTGAGATGGAGTGCGTTATGTAGCTCGCTTAACAGGTTGCAATAAACTACATAAAAAGAGTATGCCTACTTGATTCTACTCAAAAGTAAAGCTGCTCCCAAAGTGGTCCTTCCTCAATCTACTTTGTCCCTTTCCCAGAGCATTCTCGCGCATTGTGCCTTCGGGGACGTCATAGTCATCCCAGTAAATCCCGCGTCTCTGCAGCTCAGGAACCAAAAGATTGACGATATCCTCCCATGACTGAGGTTGGACGACAGGGGAGAGGTTGAACCCGTCAAGGTCGGCTTCTTGAATCCACTTCTCCATCCCATCGGCAACTGTCTGCGGGCTTCCGACAAGAACTGCACCATTGCCTCCGATAGACAACTCCTCAGCGGCACGACGAGGGGTCCATTTCCCGGCGCCCTCTTTCTCGTTGAAGAGGTTGCTGAAGGCTGACTGGATGATTGCCGAGGACTTGCTGTCATCGGGCTTGATTTCCTCATCCAAATCATATTGGCTTAGATCAATTCCAGTGAAGGCGCTGAAAATGACGAGGCCCCCTTCGAGTGACTGGTACTTTTTGATTTCCTCGAGCTTTCTGGCCGCGTCTTCATCTGTCTCCCCAAGAATGACAGTTAGACACTGGAAGAACTTTAGACTCTGAGGATCCCGCCCTCCCTCAGCAGCCAATTGACGAATTCGAGCAATTTTAGGTGCCAAGGTACCCGGGACGTGCCCGGCTACAAAAATCGCTTCAGCGTGTTTTGAAGCAAAGGCCGAGCCAGCGCTGTGGAAGTCAGCCATGCATTCGAGCCGTCTTCGTAGGAATTACTCACGGGGATGTCCCAGCTTGAAAGAGAAAGGGTGTTCGCTGAGGGCTCGGGTCCACGATGAAAGGGCTGTCTAGCTGATGATACTTGCCGTGGTGCTTGATGGTGCGGACTCTGGATGGGTCGATATACGTCTTAGTCTCTTTGTTTTCAACCAGTGCGTCATCCGCAATGGACGACTCCCATAGCCTGTGTACTGTCAGCAGCTGAAACTAGACATTGTTAGTGCTCGACCGAAGGATGCGGAACCTACTGATACAGAATAGTCATCAGTTCATCCGCTGCGGCGTATCGTTCATCATGAGGAATGATATCCGTCAACCCCATGGCAAGGGCGCTGGACTTGCTCCAAGAAGTCACGATGTTCCAGCCGACTCTTCCCTTGGTGAAGTGGTCGAGAGTGGAAAATCGACGAGCCAACAGGAAAGGTCGCTCAAAGCTTGTCGATGCCGTGATCCCGAAGCCTAGAGACTTTGTCACAGCGGCCATTGCCGATATAGGCTTGCTATATGTCAGTCACAGATGCCGGCTTGTTCTTCCCTATGGTTTGCTTACAATGAACGGATCAGTGACGGGGAATTCCTCCCCTATCTTGATGGCAGGGTCTCGGCTTCCCTTGTAGACATCAAAGCCCCCAACTGTGTCGGCCAAGAAGTAGCATAGGAACTTCCCTTTCTCTAGAAGCTTTGCTGTTTCCGTCCAGTAGGCGAGGTCTCGTTTCTTGGATGACTGATCCAGAGGATTTCGCCACTGACCTGGGCTGGTATGGCCCACGGTGCAGGAGTCGAATGCATTCAGATAGATGCGTTTCTTTCCTTCTGCCATGTTTGCGATGTCGAGTTAATTCCTTCGAAAAGTGGCATTGATTTCGTATGCAATTGGTTGACTCACGCAAGCAACTGGATCAATATGATGTGTGCGATGAACTTGGAGAAGATGCGGAAGACCTTGTGAGACATGGGCCTTTTCCAAGTCATTGAGGGTGAGATAAGGTACGCTTAGTTTGACAAGGGTTTTCACATCACAGGGCTAGGTTGTGATAATGCATGTCACCACAAGACGCCAAAAAGCCAGGGGTTGGATTATCGTAACCATATGCAGAAGAGGCCCACTTAGACGCCTGATAATCGGTAGTTGATAATGATGTCTTATCTCCAAGCTTGTATCAGAAGAATTCGCCATTATCGCCAAACTTGCGTCTTATGCAGTTGACCCCAGACGTGCAGTATCTCTCGTGAAGTGCGCTACAGGTTTCCCCATTCGGGTGAATATAACCCGAGCTCGGCTGGGGGATCGTTGAGATACATCCGAGGTCCACTTAGAACCCGATAAGTTGGAATTTAGCTTGCGTACGAGCTGGGTCGCAATCGCTGCTAAAACTTGCGTCTTGGGCAGATAATCTACACATGTCAAGACGTCTCTGATGATAGCCTGCACATATATCCGACAGTCTGGGACCGAACGATTCCTGCAGGTCAGCATTGTGCATTGCATCCACCGTCTGATCCTTGCCCTCTCTGCGCACACATGGCGTCAAACAAGACATCCGGGGTCGTTGACCGCAAAGAGAGCGCTACTGCTCAGGTTACGGGGAGTATTCCCAGCGACCGAGACGAGGCTATCACCCAACATGAACATCGCAGACGAGTTCTTGGTGTTGCGCTGCCGGTGTACTTCAACACTGATGCGGATCGAACCTTGGTCCGGAAGCTCGACACCTTTCTCCTGTGAGTCCCTTTCTGATGAAGCTTTGAGGTTGACGAAAGCTGATGAAGCTAACCTCATCATAGGTCTTACACTGCCTTATCATGCTTCATCCAGACTCTAGATAACACCAACATCAGGTACAGCCTTTCTTATAGCCCATATGGATTCATGTACTTACATAACTGTCCAGCAACGCCTATGTCTCTGGAATGAAGGAAGATGTAAGCGAGCACTCTTTGTGGCCACTCAATGAGTGAATCGACTGACCAAACCCGCAGCTTTCACTCTACGGAAATGAGTTGAATTACTTCTCGACAACGTTTAACTGTGGCATCATTGCTGGAGCAGGTTCGATTAGATCTTGGTCGCCACATTTGTTCCTGCTAACTATATTTTAGTTCCTCTGATGCTTCTTTCGACGAGAATTCGTCCTTCGCTTCTCATGCCTATCTGCGAGCTTGGCTGGACTGGGCTAGTGATGGCAATTGCTGGCGCCAAGAATGCCGGCACGGTAAGTCAACGATATCCATTATTTACAGTGAATTTGCATGGACTGATGTTTATTGTTCATCTAGATCTACGGTCTGCGGTTTGCAATCGGATTCTTCCAAGGCATTGCCTTTCCCGGCTTTGCTGCTCTTCTAGGCGCTTGGTATACGCCTACTGAATTGGGCAAGAGAATGGCCCTTTACGAAGTTTCCGCGAGAGTGGCCGGCATGTTTTCCGGGTACATTCAAGCTGGTCTTTATACAAATATGAACGGTCGAGGCTTGGCCAGTTGGAGGTAAGCCCTGATCTGAGAAAATCGGACTAGCAACAACTGACTCGCTTAGGTGGCTCTTCATCTTCGACGGGATCATCTCGCTTCCTATCGCCATTTGGGGATTCTATGCTCTGCCCGACCAGCCCAGAGACACAAGAGCAAGGTGGCTGAAGCCGGAGGTAGGCTTCTTATTGTGACGCCATCGTTTGCGATTGTTCTAATGAGCTTGATAGGAAGTCGAGCTTGCCAACCATAGAATGGACAGCGTGGGTCGACGCCCTGTCCAAAAGGTGACCTGGAAGCGCTTCAATAGCATCTGGTCTACATGGCATGTCTACTTTTTTGCGACATGCTACTTGTGAGTACTTCCCTGCTTTGCTTGATAAACGCTTTCGTTGAAAGCCCCTAGCTGATAACATGCACCAAATAGCCTCTATGGCGCGTTTTCATGGGGAGATGGCTACTTCAACCTGTGGCTCACGTACCTCGGGAAGTATACCGTTCCGCAGATTAACAACATTCCCACCGCTGGCCAGGGAGCCGCATTGATAAACTCTCTCATCAGTGGCTATATCTCGGACATGCTGCAGAATCGGCCTGTTGTCATTGTCGCCAACATGATTCTGTGTCTTCTCGGCAACGCCTTTGTTGCCGTTTGGGAATCCCCAGATTGGCTCAAGTTTGTTGGGTACATCTCCATCACGGCAGGTCTTCCCGCACAGTCGGTTACCATCGCTTGGTTGAACGAGGTGTGCCAAGGAAACGGCACCCTGCGTGGACTGATTGTCTCCATTGGAAACACATGCGTCTACGCCATCAACTCGTGGGCTCTGGTGTTCCTTTTTCCGGCCGTAGATGGTAAGTAAACTGGTCCAGATCACGCACGTTCTTGTAGCACATTTGTTGACCCCATCTAGCACCACGTTACGAGTATGGGTACCAGATTTGCGCTGGCATGATTGGACTGGCTATTGTTTCCGTCTTTGCAATCCTTTTCATGATTCGGAGAGATCTGTAAGTTGGCCCGTTCATCATTGCAGGCGGAGTCTTGCTAATTTATCGTCTATAGCAAAAACGGCGCAGCAACTCGTAACGAGTCTGGATTATTGGAGTACGATGCATGGAAGCAGGATGAAGAACCAATTGTTGAAGCACAACAAACTAGTTCGAAAGTTTGATGTGACAGGAAGCCAGTTCCCTAATATCATCCGTCTTGTCAAGCGCTCTTATCAGGCCCCCATCGCGCCTCGAAGCCAGTCGCTATGTCATGGCTGAGACTACAGCAAGAGGACCGGAGTTTTGGAACATTTGTGTATCTAGCTGCTTGAGAAATACTTCATAGGTTGTACCTATCCCGAAGCTGCTGCTTTAAAACCTCCAGCCCTGGCCGTGTATTGCTTTTTCTGCCGTCTATTCGCGCCTGTGAAGCCAGCAAGCTTGACATTAAGAAAGCCCTTAAACACCACGTTCACGCTTCAAACTTCCTAAAAGTCGATGTTGTATTACTGTGATGGATTGAATTGACTTGCACCACTGCTTAGCCCACAGTTTCTAGTGTTTCTGTCTTGCTGAGACCACATTCGGCTCGTAATAGCCTTGGTTAAATGTACCTCAAAAGCCGCACAGTCGGCTGATATTCCGCCACGTCCTTTTGACTAGCAAAAACGTGCTCAAAGGCTAGATGAATCTACTCGGGCTCAATTGTGAGGCCGGTGTCTTGCTATTCTCGATGCTATTGAGGCTATTGATTAGCTAGCTACTGTGCAACCTGGTCGGCAATGCCTTACTATGAACGTACTAGGTGGTTGAGAGCGAGGGGCTTAGTGTACATACTGAAAGCCCGAGCTACTAACGATCAGGTTAGAGATATCAAAAAGATGGGGCTCTCAAGGTTAAGTATCGGGCAACTGCATACCTTCTCCGGAATCGGGGTTCACTTCGCCGATACCCAGACCTAGAGGCTGGCTATATCCGGATGGCCTGGCCAGTACGTCACTTGCAAATAAAAGTCAAGTGTCACGCCATATTAGCTCTGGTTCACTGATACTCTACCCCTACCAAGGCTTACGACTGAACTCGGAGATGCGGGGTTTTGTTTGCCTCTTCTCGAAGCGCATGTGGGTTGTTCCCAAACTGGTAATCATTAACGATAGCCAAAATATACCGACATCTGGAAACCCCCATCCGGTTTTCAGGGTCCTCTTCAAAGGAACTATCGATTTTACCAAGTTGATAGAAGTCGTTGATCAAGCGCATATTGATACGAAAGGGTGCAAAGCCTTAACCTAGCGCCATCTCCCAATCGTACTTAGATCGGCCAAGTCAGTAGTATCCTTCCATCGTCTACTAACCAGTTGTCTAAATCATGGAATTTAAAATCCCATTTCCGATACCGGCTCACATGGGTGACTCCCTTCAGACAAAAGCTCATTGATGGTGTGATGGATAGGTTAGAGGGTGATACAGCTTGTGCCAGCTTGATGAGTGGAACCCAGAGCCGTTGGCTAGGTAGTGAGTGATATGACTAATGCCGTGGGCCACATTGCTGAAGGACTGTGAGTGGAGAAATGCGGCTGTTCACATCGCCCCAAGAGTGTCTACGATAATCATCACACAAAGCTGGCTTTCCGGATCCAATATGCCGATCATTGTAGGAGTGGACGTGGGTAAGTTGTTCGTGTCGACAGTAACGATCCGCTAATAAGCTATTGATGTAGGCGGCACGAACACAGACGCCGCTGCCATCGACCTCACATTGAGTGATACGCACCGCGATAAAAGCGTTGTCGCATGCTTCAAGACGCCTACCACGCAGGATGTTAAGCATGGCATTGAGACCGCTCTCAAGGAAGTAATCAGGCAACTTCCGCCGACGAGTCAGGACGACATAGTTGCTGTGAATCTCGGTACTACTGTGAGCTTCGTCCCAGACTTCCTAAATCACGGTCATCACTGAGACGCCTACAGCATTTTATCAACGCCGTTGTCGAGAAAGATGTCACAAAGCTCGCGAGAGTGGCTCTTTTGCGCCTCTGTGGACCATATGGAAGAGAGGTACCACCTTTCGCTGGCTTGCCTGATGATCTGAGGTCGATAGTGGAGGGCTTCAGCGTAAACCTCCCGGGGGGCTTAGAAGGTATGTGTGCAGTATCGACGGGCGTTCTCGAGGTCTTCCATAGTAACCTTTCCTAGTCGACGGCCGTGCCATCGCCTCCGTTGATGCTGACGTTGTGATCAAAACGGCGCACGAGCTCAGAGCAGCTGGTATAAGTGACATTGCTGTCGTAGGAGCATATTCTCCGATTGACTCGTCGTTTCATCAAGAAGATCAAGTTCGATCCATCTTAATTTCTGCGCTGGGACAAGGTATCAATGTTACGCTCTCACACGAGGTGGCCGGCATTGGCTTTATCGAGAGAGAAAATGCCACCGTCCTAAACGCTGCTATTCTTCCATTTGCTAGGAGAACCATCGGACAATTTCGCAAGGCCTTGCGAGGATTAAACATATCGGCATCTTTGTGAGTTGGCTGGCAGTTTCGGGACGCGCTGATTGCTGATGCAACGTAGGTTTCTTACGAAGAATGACGGCACTCTGATCACCGCTAGGGATGCCTCACAACTTCCAATCTCGACATTTCTTTCCGGCCCGACCAACTCTTTGACCGGTGCTGTGTTTCTCGCAGATCTAAAAGATAGTCTAAGTCAAGGCGCCCTGGTTCTTGACGTTGGGGGGACAACTGCAGATGTATGTGCCGTTGAGCCTTCTGGTCTACCCCGACCAGCCGCAGCGTTCTCGTATCTAGCTGGCGTGAGAACGAACTTTGCCGTCTCCGATCTGCGCAGCATTGGTGTTGGAGGAGGCTCGCTTGTTCAGACTACCTCGTCAGGGGAGATTAGCATTGGGCCTCAGTCAATTGGCAAGGATCTGACCACCAAGGCCAGAGTCTTTGGGGGCTCGGTCTTGACGACAACGGATATTGTTGTTGCCGCAGGGTTTCAAGGTATTGGCAACCGTGCATTGATATCCGACCTGCCGGCTGAGGTTGCGCATCAGGCCAAGGCCCAGATAAAATCGCTTCTGGAGACCGTCATTGACGAAATGAAGACGTCGGAAGCGGATATTCCGGTGATTTTGGTCGGAGGTGGCAGCATAATATGCCCAGACTCGCTCAGCGGAGTCTCCAGGGTCATACGGCCACCATACTCGCAAGTGGCAAACGCTGTCGGGGCAGCAATAGCAAAAGTCTCTGGTCTAGTCGACACCATCGTCAACCTGACAGATGACAAGTCCGAGGAAGACGCAGTCATGAGGGCGAGAGACCAGGCCATCGCAAAGGCCCAAGAAAACGGGGCAGACAGCCCGGAAGTTGTCGAAGAAGTCATTCAATCGGTACCTTATGTCACCACGAGATGCCGTCGCATCATTGTTCGTGCAGCAGGGAAGCTGTCCAAGTCTCGCATTCTTCTTCGGGACGTGGATTCCGAGGAAGAGGATGGTGCTGTTTATGCAGAGGGACTTCCCCGAGCACTGCACGAGAGCTCTCACAGTACGACGACAGTCTCCAAAATCGACATTGGGTCTTATCGCCCTTCTGTCAAAGACAAGCGCTGGAGTCTGTCAATCACCGACTTGGACTTTATAGCGGACGGATGCGCTATCCTTGGATGTGGCGGTGGCGGAGACACATACGGCAGCCACCTAAGCGTTAAGAAACTAATGTCCACTGGAGAATCAATCGAAATTGTGTCTTCAGAGCAGCTTCCAGACGACGGGTTCATCCCAGCGGTGGCTTTCATGGGATCCCCGAGCACATTCTCCGAGAGACCCCCCTCCGGCGAAGAGCTAAAGAACTCGGTGACGGCGGTTCTCAAGTCCCAAGGGCTCGGTGTCTCTAACTTAACGGCTGTCATGAGCTTGGAGATCGGAGGCTCAAACGGCTTGCGAGGCATCCAGACTGCAATCTGGACAGGAAAGCCACTCGTTGATGCCGATCTCATGGGCCGCGCGTATCCCAATCTCTGGCAAGTCACGCCGCACAACGCGGGACTCTCACTTGCACCGGCGGCCGCGTCAGACGCAAAGGGCAACACTGTGATTCACCTTCACGCTGCCACAAACAAAGATGTCGAGGATATACTCCGGCAAGTATGCGTGCAGATGGGCCAGGCTGCAGGGATATCTCTCGGTGCCTTGACGGGCCACCAGGTGAAGGACCACGCGTGTCAGCGATCCATCTCTCTCGCATGGCATCTGGGTCGTGCAGTGAACCTGGCGCGGATACAAAAGCGAGATGTTGTAGACACCATTCTCTCTGTGTATCCCGGTAAAAGGATTCTAACTGGCAAAGTCACCCGGGTAACCCGAGATGTGCGCGGTGGCTTTACCGAGGGATCCCTCGAGATCACACCGTTCGCAACAACTCAAGCATCAACGACCTACTTGGGCACTCCTCCGCCGGCAAACCGTATCGTTGTTACGTTCCAGAACGAGAACATCCACGCCTTTGATGCCGCGAGTAAAACAACTATAGCCAGTGTCCCAGACCTGATTTGTGTGCTTGACGCGGAAGATGGTAGGGCATTGGGGACGCAGGATTATCGGTATGGCTTGCGTGTTCAAGTCATTGCACTCGTTGGGAGTCCTCAGTGGACAAAGGGGGAAGGCTTGAAGAATGGAGGTCCAGAGGCCTTTGGGTACGTTCATCCTTTCCAGTCCTTGCGTATACCCCCCGTGTCTCGACTTTGTCGAAATGGCCATTGATTGCTTGCTACTTCATTACCTGATACCGGGGGCGCATCTACTAAGGAGACCGGAGCTAATATCTAAGACTTGATAGGCTTGATACTGAATACATCGCCGCCGCGGAATACAGGGAACCCAAGTCTGTTATTGAAGAGTTCAACGAGGCTTAGATGTGTGGTCAATCTTGAGACGCTGAATAAAGTTCAATATTAGTAGCTATGAAAGATATATATACAGGCGTGGTAAACTTGTGTAGTAGCCTAAGTATTTCCAACTAAACCTCAGTGCATAATGCCAAGTTCTGTAGTAAGTCCCACGCGAGCAAGTCAATGCCTCCGGCTCTTTCGTCCTCAATTCCAAAGGCGATAAATAGCTCGTCATCTAGGTATCCGTGGTGCGTCTGACTGCGACTCTTCCAGCTGATTGACGTAACATAAAACATATCCGACGTGTCGCGGTCTACGTGCTTCTCGCGCCCGTGGATCCAGACAGGTTGTTGTGAGATGGCGTAGATCTCAAAGGGAGCGCGCCGCTGTAAGACCATGGCGTACGGCTCATAAACGCCGTGGTAATTGTAGTACGTCTTGTGCTGGAATATGGTGAAGATGAAGGTGTTGTCCTCGTCCGGAACACAAGAAGCATCTTCCTTCCGACACATTGTGATCTGCAACGAGTTGGTGGCCTGGTGGATTGACTCTAGATCTGATGCCAGCTTTGGCAAGTATTTGGACAAGCATTGTTCATCTGACGACTCGGCCAAGGGCGCCAAGTCTGGCCCTGTAGAGCCATCTAGTGAGATCTGAGAGAAGACGCGCTTCGGCGCGATGTCATGGTGGATGTACATCTGGCCAGCCGCATCCCAGAAGGGAAACCAGTTCTTCTCCATTGTGCTCCACGGTAGGGGCCGCTGAATCTCTGTGCCTAAACGGAAGTCGTTTGGTACGGCCACCTCAGTCCCCCATTCAAGCAACATGCGGAAGTCCTGAATGAACTGGCCGAAGCAAGTGAAGATGGAGTTGGAGCCATAAACAATGTAAGGGCTGTCAGGTCCAAAGAGAACGCGTGCGTCGTGTGGCCCAGCGATGAGGTTCATGTAGGAAAGGTCTCCCTCACACCGGTCGCCAGGCGTAGCGGAAATAGGCAGCGGCGTTGGAGGCTGAAGGCACCGAAGAACATCGTCCTGAAAGGCGGCATTGCACGTAATCTCGGTGAAGAAGGTCGTCACTTCCTTCACCTGCTGGGCAACGATGATCCAGGTGTTTTCGAGGGTTGGATGTGGGATGATATTGGGATTCATTGCTTTCACGCCGCCGAAGTCGATGAGAAAGAACTTGGTGTCCTTGGTTGACAGCGAGAAGACCTCCTGATGCAACACGCCTGGATTTGAAGAGGTAAAGGCATTGCTCTCCAAAAGGTCTGTGGTATCGGGGACATCGTTGTTTGGAGTTGGCGTTGCAGGGACTTCAGGACTGTCCGAAGTAAAGCTCGAAAGCAGCTCCTCCTCCTCCTCTTCCTGAGGCTGACCCGACGCACTCACAACAGCCTCCTGATCTGCTAGCAGAGGTTCGGTCCATGAGATTTCCTGCGTCGGTGTGGCCCACGGAGAGGTGTACAGGCGCACCCCGACATATATGAGGAACAGAATAGAGCCGGTGAAGAGTGACAGGCGTTTGATGTCTCTCACAATCATCTTGGGCTTACCGGCGAGATTCGTAGACAGACTGAAAGCACAAGAAGCCCCCAGGTCGCCTCCCGTAGAACCCAAGGCTTCTGGGTCCCGCAAAGATACAAACAAGCATTATCATATGCATGCCGAGGTTCGGCATCATACCCCGCGTCACTCTTGGCTTGCCACCGAGTCCACACACACCAGGTCGACGACCTAACCCTGGTCTACTGCAGGGGTCCGAGTCTTTCGGCTGAGGGGAAATTGGGCGATCAACGGGAATTCTGGGGTGGAATCTGGGGGGGATGATACTAGTATAGGCTAGATTAGTATGCAACGAGGTGACTAGGATCCATCATCCCCCGATTCTTGTCCCCCGGAGAGCTGCACGGAGTAGATTCCTCTTGTGGTTTGATTACCACGAGAACCCTGGAAGCAGTCAGACCCAATCACGCCGGTGCATTATGATCTGATGTGATATCAGGTGAGCAATAGTTGTTGCTGGGTGCCGCAGGGGAACCAACGGATCTGGGCAATCGCGCTTTGAGTGGCATTGTGGGCGACGTCGATCAATATCGATGCGTGACCATCATAATTTGCCTATGGGATTGTTCGAGAGCAGCGGTAAGTAAGATGCAAAAGGAACGGAATGGAACCATTGGCACCTGGGACTTGAATCCCCGAGACTCGTTTGCAAGTTTGCGTTTAGGTTGCGAGGCAGAGAGCGTATTATTAGCATCGATTTCTCGTAATCCAATTAGTATAGTTATCCACAAGTTGCCCTCATGCCTTGGTATCCCACAAATTTCCAGCAGGCGGCTGCCCTAGCGTCTTCCTGTACAGCCAGCTCGCAAATTTGACGCTGGGCGTATCGATAAACCTCGTCACCAGCTCCGCCAGACCAAACGTCACTGGAAGCAGAATTATGTGAGGCAAAAGGTACGAAATCTCCAGCCCAGCAGGACCTATCTTGGGCACCGCCAGCTTGTTCGCCCACTGAGGTATGTTCTGCAAGTGCTCGTCCACCAACCATCCCATGGCGACGTAAAGTCGATCTCCCAGCGTCCAGAGAACCGGCCCATGAATCAAGTACAGGCCAAATGAAATGCGGCCAAGCCACTGGCAGAACCGCGTCTCGAAGAAACTCCTCAGCCAGGGGATGCGTGGGACTGCGGCAACCAGGAACACGGCTGCCCAGAACAGGTAGAACCACTTGTAGTCGAACACGGCCTGTGGCTTGAGGTAGGACAGGTAGTACCAGCCCCGATTTCGCGCGAGCTGCTCGACGTCGGAGTTCTGGCTGGGCACGCCACCAAGAAGCAACCCAAAGACAAGCAGGTGGTAGTAGATGAACTCCTTGGCGGGCTCGAGGTTGGCTAGAAACCGCGGCAGCTCGCCTTTCTTCGCCAGCAGGTCCAAGTCGCAGAGCAGCATTCCAGCGACAAAGGTGGCGCAGTACCAGCCATCGGAGATGTACATAAAGTAGTAAATGAGGCCGACCTCGCACCAGAGACGTGCCGTGCGCGAGCAGCGCGAGAAGGCCATGAGGGACGTGTAGACGACGATGGACCCCTTGAATTCGACGGGGATGGACCACAGGTGCCGGTTGTAATTGAGCCACGGAACGCCGCCTTCCTTGAAGACAAAGCTGAAGTTCTTGAACTCGACGTAGAGAGCCCAGAACTCTTCTCGCAAGGTAGACCGCATCTGCAATGGCCGCACCCACATGCCCAAGGCGTGCCAGACGGCGACGGACAGGGACACGGTGACAATGAGAGGCAGGAAGAGCCGCAGCCAGCGCCTGAACAAGGCCGATGCTAGGTTGTCGCTCAACTTGACGTTGTCGCCAGCGTGCATCAGGCTCAACGGCTTCATCGACAAGACGTAGCCCGAGATGACGAAGAAGGTCACCACCGCATAATGGCCGCCCGTGAAGAAATGCCGAATGCCGTAGAAAGACGCCAAGTAGTATTTCCCATCGTACCCAAAGGAATTCTCAAAAGCGCCTTTCAGGTCGCCCTCGTCGTGGACCCAAAGTTCGTGGTGGTGCAGGTAGACGAGGAACGCGGCGAAGCCTCTCAGCCCGTCTAGATACGCCGTAGGCCGCAACTTGTCGCTTTTCGGGGACGTTTTCGGCCAGACTGACCACTTCATGCGCCGTAGCTTCTTCTTGTAGTTGTGGACAGACGTCGCTGGCTTCCAGCCATTCTCGAGAACCAAGTCCGGGCTCAGGCTCTGGCCGTTGAGGATGCCCTTTTGCGGTGAAGACATGGCGACGGTAACAAAAGCGGCTTTCTAAAGAATCGCAAGGTGCAAGGAAACCAACAAAGAGATGCCGTTCGCAACGCCTGTTCACCGTGTTGGTCACCTAGAAGCCGCCATGTTTTGTTATCGAGCCTACCCCCGGTCGAATCGGACGTGTGCCGTCTGGGGAAGTCCGAGTCCCCCCGGCCCGTGGAGACGGTCGCCGTGAAGTTCCCGAGGCTGGCCGTTTAGCTCGTGCTTGCGGGGTAATTAGTACGGGGATTGGCTTACGAGCAACGGAGCTAGGAGAAGACGATAGAGAGAGAGAGAGAGAGAGATCACATCAAGGTCATCCCTGCAAGCAACCACCACGGCCGGGACCTGCACTTCGAAGATCTCGTATTCATCTGAGAGCGTTATGCGGTCAAAAGTACCCAGTCGGTCAGGCTGGCTGCTCGATGACGTTTTTTGATCGGAGTTCAACTGTAATAAGAATCGGACTCGGCATATCCGTTCCGGCTGTTCCCTTCTGCCTCTTCCAGAATCAGTAATACCCCCGGAGACCGTCTTCACATGCACGGGACGTTGGTGACAACTGACGCATTTCCTGCAACCACCTCACTCGGCGTGGCGTGTTCAGTACAACATTGGACAGCGGCCCCTTGCGTAATTAGCGCCCAGAGCGTTCAACAAGTTGGGAGCTTCCAATGAGGTTCTCGTGGTGACGTGATATCCAAAAGTCCTCGGCATCTAAGCATGTCTTGAAAGCTTGTCTCCTCCGTGGGAAGAGTCTGCATGCCGAGCGCGGGGTTGTAATCTATTGTAGCGTAGCTTCTCCCACAACCCATGGACGAACCAGCCCGTGAATAGTAGTCCCGTATTATCGCCGGCCTGGATTGCTTCACTCAACTGGGGTCAGCCAACAAGCCTTCAGTCCCCCGGTTCCCCCGCCATCCCCGGAATTGCCTCAGGCACTAGGACAGAGACGAGCACCGATTTGCACCGCCTTGGGCTCGAAACCCTGTCGACTTTCGGCTCTCAGTCTTTCACATGGCAGAGCGATTTCAATCTGTGTCGAGCAAGCTCCACTGTGATGTGAAATGCGGGTGATGAGACGAGATAGCCGCGCCCGCCAATCCTGTAAAGTAGCCGTCGTCCTTGATAAGATTGCCCCGGGCCTTTTCAACTTGTAGTTGGCCACCTTCTGGACGTCACGGCGAGAAGAATCCATATCTTGCAATAGTATTATGTAGTTGGCCAGTGCTGGCAAGCTGCTGTTATAGGTCACCTCAGCCTTCAACTTGACTGTGTCTTGCACCACGAGCACCACTCAGCCCTTGTCTGTGTTTTCAACGCCTCGATATGCCCTCTCGCCCCCGACAAAACGCTCCGACTAGTCTTCGCATCAGTCCTCCCACAAACTTCACGATCAAGGCCGAAGCTGTCGGGGAATACAAAGACGTCGACATGTACTCCCCACTGGGTTCGCCAACCCTGGCAGCCTCCACGGCTAAGCTCAGGAACAAGGTGCCAGCACAGATGATGAGATATCTTCGACTGTACTTTGCCTGCGTCTGCATCATCCTCATCGTCCTAAACATCGACATCCTCCCCGCAATTCCCAGCCCCTGGGATATGCTCCACAGCAGGGAAGAGCCAAGCAATTTCCTCCTCCCGGGTAGTTCGTTCCCGCAGAAGATATGGCAGACGTGGAAAGTCAACCCCCTCGACTTTGAGGAGCGCGACTCACTCAACGTACGGTCCTGGCTGGAGAAGAACCCGGGGATGCGGTACGAGGTCCTCACCGATGCGAACGAGCTCTCCTACGTGGAGCAGTATTTCGGCCCCAATGGCTTTAACCGCCTGGATATTGTCAACTTCTACCGCGCCATCAACATCCCCATAATCAAGGCCGACCTGCTCCGGTACATGATTATGTATGCCGAGGGCGGCGTCTACGCAGACATCGACGTCGAGGCGCTCAGGCCCGTCCACCGCTTCATACCCGAGCGCTACGACGAAAAGGACATTGACATCATCGTCGGCGTGGAGATTGACCAGCCCGATTTCCGCGACCATCCGATCCTCGGCAAGAAGTCCATGTCCTTTTGCCAGTGGACCCTCATCGCGCGTCCGCACCAGCCCGTCATGCTGCGGTTGATTGAGAACATCATGGCGTGGCTCAAAGGCGTCGCCAAGAAACAGGGAGTATCCCTGGGAGACGTCGAGCTCGACTTCGACCAAGTCATCAGTGGCACAGGGCCGTCTGCGTTTACTGTCGCTCTCATTGCGGAGATGAACAAGAAGTCCCACGGATCCGAGGTCACCTGGGACATGTTCCACAACCTGGATGAGTCCAAGGTCGTCGGCCGGGTGCTCGTCCTCGACGTCGAGGCCTTCTGCGCGGGCCAGGGCCACTCCGACTCGGGCAACCACAACGCCCGCGGGGCGCTCGTCAAGCACCATTACCACGCGTCCAACTGGCCCAGTCGACATCCGCGCTTCAGCCATCCCATGTACGGGCAGGTCGAGGACTGCAACTGGGAAATGGAGTGCGTGCGACGGTGGGACGAGAACATCGCGCAGTTCGAGAAGCTGCCGGAGGAGCAAAAGAAGTTGATGATTGATACTAGACAGATGGAGCAGGAGCCGCAAGAAGAGATCTAGAGGGGTCTGGGATAAGGCAGCCTTAATAGATATCCGTTCAAGTTTACTACATCTAATGCAGGCCTAATTCTGTTGTATACATGTCAGAACAAGGCTTCCCGTCACAGCTCTGGTGCTGACCATCAATACCTTGTTACTCTGGGTAGTTAGATGAGTTGAGTTATTTCTGAATCATTTACTAGTCCTTTTTCAATAGCGAGTGTATATTTATTATGATGAGTAGATATCTTAAAATTGACCCTTATTTGGAAAGTCGTCTCTTTTCCCCTATGTCGAACTCATGCCTGTTTTTTCCCACTCATTTTGACCCTTTATTTTGATCCATTGTTCTCGGACTAGCCAAGCTGTTTGTTACTGGGTGTCGCATTTAGCATTTAGGTCAGCTTAGCACTTCGCATCAGCGTTGTACGTATTACCTTTTGCTATCACTGAAAATGCGATAGTGGGAAGCTCACTTCAGTGTGAACACCTCAGCCTAGTAGGCAACAACAATTACACAGCCGGTTGAAAAGAGGGATTCAGAACAAGCCTAATCTATCTTTAGGAAGGAATCTTCAAGACGAAAAAAATTAGCTTCGCTTCTAACAATACAGAAATTAATTTCTCAAATAAGATGCTGTTACAACAGCTTGATCGGTCAATTCAAGGGGCAAAAATGAGTGTCGGCAAAAACAAGCATATTAATTAAATCAAGGATAAAAGCATACTCTTCCAGCTAAGCTGGGTAGGCAGTTGCTTTAAGTAGGCATCCCACCTGACTGTAAGCACTCCGGTCAATCTACTCTAGAACTTCAGAATCCACCAACACACTGTCGCAGTAGCGCTTCATTTGGGGTTCCTTCTTTTGTCTCTTCCTATCATCAATCTTGTAGTCAGTTTTGTGCAAGCTTCCTTCTTCTTATTGCTTTTTCAGAGCGCGAGCAATCCCCATGCGCCCTTCACCAACATAACGATGTCTAATGAAGAGCACAAGTCTCACTTTGCCAGATTTTAGAATCATGGGTGAACAGCTCAGGTCGTCCTATCGCAACAAATCAAGGAAAGGATGCGTCGACTGTAACTTCAGGTGTGTCTGTGTGCGTGTTTGCAGTCGTAATAACAAGGGAAACAGAACTTGTATGGCGGCAAGCACTTGATGCAGCTCCGTGTTATGATCCAACAGTACAGCCACCTTGAAATCCTTCGCTGTCTTTCCAGCTGCGGACAGGATCAAACAATCCGCAGGGAATAAAGATTGAGTCAAAAGCTGACATATCAAAATAGGAAAATCGGACAAAGGGTCTTGATTGTTCGGGGATCCAATAGTCAACACAAGTCCCACGGCGAGGTTCCAGACCCTATTCAACCAGCCACAAGCCCATTTTAATTAAACCACGAGATGGCGACCAGTCAGCCACAAGCTTCTCAAATCGAACCATCGTGTAATGGTATAATAAGGATGAAAGGATACGGAACCTTGTGGATCAGTTGAACCGCCCCTAATTGAGCGCATCACCGAGAGAGATTTGTAATGCTGGCATTCGTGTGAAAGAAAGTCTACGACAGGCCTTCAATACCATAATGGGAATCTTCTAAACATAATTGAGGCTGCCAACGGCTTATTGAAGTGCTGATCCTAGTCGAAGATGATATTGGTATAAAGACCAAGTCATCCGCAGCTTGTCTAGTCTTTGTCCTTAATCACAAGTCTCTACAACTCGTACAGTATACGCACATCGTTGAAGTGTGTCACTTTTTATCAAGCTCAACCGACATAAGGAGCAGCAATGGACATCTCCCCACTGAAGTTCTCGGAAGGCGAGGAGCGTGATCTGGCGGTCGTGAAGCTCGACAAGCTTATACATCAGCTCAGCCAAGTGATGAACGCTGGGAACGCCTTTGCTGAAGGCGACACGACCGTCTCCCCCCTCAGCGACCTCGTCTTCGCTCGTTCTGGGAACAAGGGTGGAAAGGCCAATGTTGGACTCTGGCAATCTAGGTACATGACGCGCGGGCTCGGCCGTGGCTCCAGGCCTTCTTGACTACCCCACGTTTCATCAAGCTCCTCGGGGCGGAATAGAAGGACGAGTTTTAGGTTGAAAGATGCGAATTTCCAAACATCTAGGCTGCGCATTTTATGATTCGAGGCATTCTAGAGCAGGGAGTAAGCAGCAACACTAGGCTGGACGGATTTGCGAAAAGTATTGGCGAGTTTTTGAGAGAAAAAATATGTTGAATTACCTGTACATCTATTCGATAGTAAATCATAAGTCGCTGCCTCATCACGACAGGATCTGGGGAGGTCGGAACCGGTGGCGCGAGCTGACTCCAGTGGCTCATAGCATCACGAAGGTCACCCATGCTATTAGGGTCAGACGCTACTTAGAGTTCCGGAAAGCTTCTTCAAGATGCTTCTTCCATCAGCGAATGAAGCTTCTGAGCCGCTCTACTAGACCGATAGCCTGCATCTATCCTCCGAGATCAGAGAAAGAGGTATTTTCTCTCACTGATTCGAGCTTGCCAACATGCTTCTTTATGCCTATTTCAAATAAAGGAAGATTCTGCTAGATAAGATACACCATGAAATCCTCATCGCTCTTTTTTCGCGGCCAGAATCTTTTCGACTTCCTCTTGGTGTGATGAGAAGTTGTCGACTAGATCATCCCACATCTTGGGCTCATGTTCATGCTTCTTGTTGCTATTCCATGCCCAGTCTGTAATAGTGAACTGCCGGCAGCTCTCAAACATGAAGGCAATCGCAGCCTTAGAGATTCTTGCCTCGGGGGGTGGCTGAGCAGACGCTGCTTTGAACTCCTGCATGGTAATAAGCGGCCGTGACATTACCACAATGCTCTGGGCAAACTTACTTGATATGCTACACCGTGTGGTACCATGCCGCACTCGAACGAGATGCCGCCTGGCTGGAATTCATCTGAACGTCCGCCATACTCGCCGTAAATGAGACCCATCAGCTCCGAGGCTGCATTTCGATGATAGTAGGGCGGCCTGTAGGTGTTTGAAGCCACATCCCAGCGGGGCGAGAAGATGAGGAAATCAGCGAGTGGAGCTGCTGGATCTCTTGACTTTGCTGTGAGGACGCAAAATATCGATGGGTCAATGTGATCAACCGATATCGACCCAACGTTGACAAATTTTGTCAGATCATACTTGTAGGGCACGTAGTTCCCATGCCACGCAACTACATCGAACGGGCAGTGATTCTGAGTACTCTTGAAGAATTGACCTCCTAGCTTATACACGATCTCCCAGGGATCGTTCTTGGTCACTGTATAGTGAGCCTTTGGGTGGAGGAAGTCACGAGCATTGGCAAGGCCATTGGCTCCTAGAGGGCCCAGTTCCGGTAGTTCGAAATTGGCACCCCAGATCTCTAGGATATATCCCCTAGTAGGGCCTTCAACAGCGACCTTGAAACGCTGGCCGCGCTGGATGACACATATCTCACCTGGTTGGACGTAGAGAGGCCCAAACTCGGTCTGGATATCAAGCGCACCCTGCTGCGGCACAATCAAGAAGTCACCATCCGAATTGACAAAGGCACGCTGGTCCATGCTCTTGGTCGCGGTAAAGACGTGGGTCGCCAGTCCTTCTCTCAACGTCGGGTCTCCGGATCCAGCGACTGTGCGGAGCCCGGATATAAAGTCGGAGTCATCTGGAATATCGAAAGGAAGCTTTTGGGCGGAATCAAAGAGTCAGACAAGGTTCTCGGTAATTAACCAGCTTACATTGGCGCATTAATTCACTTACCCAGGCGAGCTGCGTTGGGGACAGCCTCACGCGGGTATTGAGGGGCAAGAAGCAACTCTCTGTTCCTTCAACCCGAGGGAGGTCCGTCTAGTTTCGCAAAGCATCAGTAAGAACCAGAGACTAGGACTCTAAGCGTCGACTGCGACTTACAAAGCCCTGGTGCGCGACAGCAGGCCGTGCTCGGTAGAGCCAAGCCTTCTTGTTCATGTGGCGAGGCGCAACAAATGCCGAGGCCGTCATTTGCTCCGCGTAGAGTCCGAATCGGGCGCATCGAGGGTTATTCTGCCCGCGAGGGATCGTGCCTGGAATGGCTTCCGACTCAAATTGGTTGTTGAAGCCCGGTAGATAGTCATATGGATCATTTTTCCGGACCGCAAAGGAAGGAATCGAGCCGTCTTTCTGGGTCTCGGCCCAGTGGAAGATGTCCTGGTATTCGTCGGGACGGGAAATGGTAGTCATGGTTAAGGGGACGCTGTCGATAGGGGTGGTTGAAGGATTCGCAATGTTGAGTGGACAACACTTCAGAGAGATGTTTGAGTTACGAAGGAGTATGATATTCCAAGTGCAAAAGGCACGTTCCCGCTGAAATATGTTGCTGAAGGAAATGAATCCTGCTCCATGATCATGCTCATCGCCGAGGCCTAAGTGCGGGGGCTCAACGCGGGGTCAACAGTCGATCACTCCATCTTCGGTAGTTCCAATCCGACTCCGCTCACTTCCAAATCGAGTTTACGGGCAACAGGAAGTAGATAGCCAAGCAGAATGGAACTGTACTGGTGATGTGGTGCAGAGCGGATCTGAGGTATCGGATGACGACCTACATACCCTATGCGGCTATCGAATGTCACCGCGTTATCGGCAGGTGGATTTCTGTAAGACGGCTGTCTAAAACAAACAAACTAACAAACAAAAGTCATCGGCAGATTGATCCCGAACTTGAGAAACTGGTAGATGTAGTCATTGCGTCTTTCCGTAGTCATCTGCATCATCACACATCAAGTATCGGGTTGCACTCGAAATGTTTCTCACAAAGCCACCATTTAATAATGACATCAGATACATCAAGCCGGTGGTCATCTATTACTCAACAGGACTTTAACATGATGGTTCACAGAGACTCGTCTTGTATTCCCTCAAGAGACAACAGCTTCGTTGGCCAGATACTCAATGCGCAGCGCCTCCCAGGCTGCAACTGAATTGAGGCGAGCAGCCAAGCAGCTTGGCATGTTTGGTGCACTGCTCAACGGCTTCCAGAGCGTCGGCCCCAACTACACTTGGAAGAAGTACTACGACAGTCCTGAGTAGCATGCGTTCTGGGAAACGGTGCAAGAACTCGATGTCCCCATATACATGCATCCGCGATATCCCGCCGGCCAGGATCTTCAGCTGAGTGGAAAGTACGGATTGAGGAAGCTTTTAATCGGCGCTGCGGTTCAGCTCCATCTGGATCTCAGTTTTCACATATAGCGCTGTGCTCAAGTGGAATACCGACCAATTTTCTTGAAGCCAAGTCGTTGTGGGACATCTGGGCGAAGAGCATGTTTTATGGACTGGAGGAGCATCATCGAGCCCCGGCATTTATGCTACCGTCTAATATCTGATTCCAGAATTCCATTCAATCTTTGGCGCGGAGACCACTGGTACAACAAGCCTCTCAAGAAAGCAACAAGACCGTCGGAACATGAATGCACCTATTACTTCGGCTACAACGTATTTATTACTAATTTAGGGAACTTCTCCACAGCCGCGATGGAGTTCTGTCTAGAGGAGCTTGGGGACGAGAGATGCTTGTTTGCAATAGGTGCATGCGAACGTGTGAACCTTGGGGAAACCCGTTCAAGACGGCTAACCATACGCATAGACTACTCGTATGATATGATAGAAGAAGCGCAGAGGAAGTAAATTTACTTTCCAATAAGGCAGAAGTAGCTTGTGGGCAGAGAGAACGCGATCAGGCTGTTTAAGCTCCCTGTAGAGATGTAGGTTCCGACTGTAACTGGAAGCCACACGCACTGAAAATGTGTTTCTACAACATATGTATCCCTAAATTCTCATACCAAGTGCTATCATGATATACTAGACGACAATTCTAAGCCTCCAATAAAAGATTCTGGCCTTCTGGTTATTTGAGGAGTTGCTCTGTCGGAGTATTTGTGCTTTAGCTAAGCTATCTAGGGATCGAAATTCTTGTGGTACTCGACAAGATCTTGTTGTAGAGTGCTTCCCAGCACGAACCGGCGTAGAAGAGTGGCGGATTTCTGGGGGTTAAACCCTCTCTCAACTGTGTTTTTAGTGCAGACAAAATCAGATCCATGTTAACATCCTTGACGTCCAGAATGAGGTCTGCATTCCCCGAAGACCCTAGAAGAGGACTAGCTCGTGGTACAACAAAAACCTCGCCCCGATACGGCACCAGTTCTTGACGAAATGTGTTTCTGTAAGAGTTTTGTAGAATGCTGGAAAACCACGAATTTGCGCACAAGCTGTCGTCACCAATCGGAACAAGAGGAGATACTCGACGTTAATCCTCTTCTGAATAGCTTGAGAGTGTGCTGCCTGAGGAATGCTGTCTCTGACCTTTTTCTCTTCCTCCCATAGATCATCAATGGGAATTGGGAAACTGCACCAGGTAGCCTGCTCCCATTCAAGAAAGGAAACTTGGCTTCCGTCTGACAGCTTGGTGTTGAGTTGAAATTCAAACAACACTTCCTTAGCTTGAAGATTGAAGCCATCCATAAACCGTCTTTCTAGGAGGTCATGCTCCAGTCGCTCAAACACGTCGACATGGACAACTTCAGGTAGAGGAGTGCCTGTGTCTCCTTCGATTCCCGCTGGTAGATGGACAACCGGAACAGATGATGCAACAGGGGCTCTTCCTTGGTTGCGGATGGTTACGGATGATGATAGGCATGCGGTGGATGTAGTAGCAAAAGGCAGCCGACTTGCAATGGCTTGAAGGGGCCAAGTGGTATCTCTGATCAACCACAATGATGTATGCGTAATGTTGACCCGGGAGCTAAAGTCCCTTCCTAGCAGAACCCTCTCTTGGATCAACGTCAACATGTCCTTGTACGTGGCATTGAGAGCTCCAGCAATTAGCGTTCGAGTAGGAGAGAAGTCAGGTGAAACTGCCCACACGGGGTATATCATCCGGTGAGTATCCTTGGTGGTGTATTTACTGAAGTGGCCGAGCAGCTGCCAGCAGAGCCAGCAGGACTTCTTGCTGCATCCGATGTAGTCGTAGCAAACCTCGGCTCCTGGCTGGTTGAAGTACTCGAGGAGCTGGATCTCGCAATCAACTCGAGCCGTGCCGCGACTACCAGCCTTTGAGGCGAACTGATTCAGAGTAGCTCGCACAGTAGAGCGGTTGCTGCGCTCGTCGTCGAGACCGAGGTCGCCAGACCATGACTCAAGCTTCAGTTTGTAGGCGCCTGTGTCCCAGTGCTGTTCGTTTGGGGATCTCAAGACTATGATTTCAAAAGAGTACCCGCGAGTCCCCCACATGGTGCAGAAGTCATAAAGGGTCTCGTAAGTGTCTCCGAGTCGGCCAAAATAGTTGATCCACTTGACCACCCGGGCAAACTGTTTGAATACCTCGTCGGTCGGGTCATCGTTGATGATCAAGTCCACATCCCGGTTGAATCTCTGAAACGAAGCTTCCGCCGGCACTCCGAAGCAATTCTTGCACAGTCGTCCAGCGTAGTTGATGCGGTCGGTCCTTGGATAGCGAAGGCTTTGCAAGCGCCGATGGCTCGGTTGGCAATAGGCCACACTTCTTCATCCGGGAAATCGCGACCAGTCCAGCCCTGGATCTGGCTGACGTAGTATTCCAGCCTAGACTCGTTGAACTTGCGCATTGTGTCCCACATCCCATTCTTTAACGCTTGAGCAAACTCGACGGACGCTTCTATGCTGCCGTCGCCCCTAGTAGTCTTGGGGGATACCCTCTCCGCTGCTCGGTTGAACCAGTCGCAAAGCTGCTTGGCAAAGAGCTCGTCTTCGTTCAAGAGATGCTTTGCTTCTGTAAGAGAAATATCCTCCGTCATCTTCTTACCGCTGACATTCTTGGCAACGTAGATCTTCAGCTTGCGCCGCTCTTCGTCAGGCACCATGGCCGTGGCGGAAACGTGAGCCTGAGCATCCTTCAACTTGGACCGTGCGAAGCAGTCGGCGATGCGATCCCGGAAGTCTTGTGTTCTTGGGTTTGTGGATGGCTGATGATGCAAGCCGCGTTGCTCTGTGTCCCTGAGTTGGCCTTTAGCGGCGACGTGGAGGTAGAGGGCTGCTGCGTAGAAGTTGGTCTTATCAAGGCCTGGCAGATTCCATAAGTTGGGAACCGACGAAGCTGGAAGCTCTGGAGTTGCTGGGAGTCCTGGATCTGCTGGATAAGGCTGATCCTTTTTTCGAAAACTTGGCTTTGAGTAAACGTCGCATGGCTGAAGAGGATTGAGCCAGGTCTTCTGATTGTGAGTCTTTCCGAGCATAGACTTCGCAATCTTGATCGAGGCTGGGCTATCCATGTACGCCTTGTGACGTGAGATTAGCAAATGGAACAAGGCTTGGAACTGGGCGTCATCTTGTCAGCCGACATGTTCAGCTCATGCACTTATAGAGGCGAAGCGAATGTGGCGTCCAGTAACAAGAGTTAAACAGCAGCGATGAGAAATGTTGGTCTAAGCCAGCGGACACAGGCGGTTGGACATGTACGTATCCGGAACATTCCTGGCAAGATTATACAGTAGTAAACTAACCGAGACGCGATATTCAGGTCTCATAATATGCGATCCACCCAGTCGCCGGATTCTGACCGACTACTCTGGGAGGGTAGGATATATTGTCTCAACAGCTCCATACAACTCTGGCTATCTGGATTTTGTCCCTCTGGATAGCCAGGTAGAGATCCGATCCGGACCTCCGAGGTCGTCTTTACTCAACGACTTGTTATTCTACTTCCAGGCCCATTCAAGCCTCCTGGACCTGACCGACTCAACATGCTTACGTATCTTCCTTGAAAAAATCGTAGCTAGCCAGTAGCTCAAGTTGGCCGAATACCTACAGTCCAACGTCGAAGTTGTGCAGTGGAATTTATCAAGAAAGCAAGACCTATCCAAGTTTCAAGTCTCATCCGCCGAGGAAATCTGGAGCAACCTGCAAGCCTGGGAACGACGCATTGCCGAGTACCAAGATGACCTCGAAGCCATCATGCCGCAGCTCAGAATATCGTTCGATGCCCCAGATCTACGCTCCATACAGAGCTGGAAGGATAATGCGGCCGACTTTCAGCACTTCACCGTCCGCTTCCGCGAGATTGGCCAGCGCGTGCGTGCTCTGAATAGCGCCGTGGCCTCGCTAGCAAGCTTGGCGGGGAACCGAGCTTCGTTCAGAGCGGCTGAGCTGTCGCTTCACGAGTACGAGCGGACCAGTCGTGAGGCCAGGAGCGTCAAGACTCTCACCATCCTTGGCATAGTCTTTCTTCCTTTATCGTACTCGGCTTCGCTGTTTAGCATGGCGGACTCGTACTTGCCAGGAAGCAAGATGTTTTGGGTCTATCTGGCAGTGTCGTTCCCCCTTCTAGGAATTGTCGCTCTAGTGTATTCTGCTGTTGAACTAAGGCATAGAGATGGTGTGGTAGAATGGTCGCTGACGGTGATGATCGTGAGCTTGATAAGCAGCTTCCATGTTGGAAAAGGTTTGTCTGGCCCGGCGTAGGTAAAGCACGAGTGATTGGACCTTGGGTACAGGACGGCGAGCTTATATATGTCAGTCTCGACCAGAGAAGCAGTACGGGTAGGGCAAGGCAACATTTTACAAATAGCCTAGTGCGATGAAGAACGAGACTTGATTTAAGGGAGCTCATAAGTGGAAGAGGACCGAAATCACACATAGTAGACCCTAGGTGTAGCCAGAGGCAGACGACGCACAACAAAGGCAGGCATTAAGAATGAGTTTTGTAATGGGTAATGGTCTATTCAAATCCCTATGTCCTGGAACATCGGAATATTCAAGTCAGGAAAGAAAGCATCTCTAGTTTAACGGTTAGTTCTGTCGTACCTAGAAGAGGGGGTAAGGCAGGATAAACTTACGGGTCGTTCTGCAGTCATATCCAAGAACACCAAATCAAGAGTAAGAGAGTCCGTCGGGTTGATCCTGTTATCATTATTCAGAATACTATACTCTTTCAGCTGTGCTGCTATCTATGGAAGTTCATGCTTCGTCCAGAAGATTTGTTCCATTCCTTGAAGTGTGTATAGACAATTCTTAGCCAGTCGAGGCCTCGGATAGAGCTACCTTCCTATTGTTCAACTCAGCCACTCGTGAGAAAGTTGCGGATGGTGAGCAGCATCATTGCTGTTGGTGGTGGAGAAGAGGAAGTGCACGTCTGAGCCAATCCAGCCGTTGAAGGTGTATCCATGTTCGCAGAATTCCTTGGCTCGGAGGTCAGCAATCATTTCCTTGCTCGAGAACCTATGTGACGTTGGCATTAGAAGGTGGTGCCATGCATTGGACCCGGGTTCTCTCAAGGGGATACAAGCTTGTGGTCTCCTCAGAAGGTGTAAGGATTCAGCTTGTGACAATCATTATACGGTGGACGCAGGTCACCATAGCTCAAGGGGAGAGTGGCATAGGCCATGTGATGATGATTGTTTGCGAGATAGGAGGCCCTTGGGGGCCACACCATGAAAATTGGATGGTACAACTACAGCTGACAGGTAGCTGGAAGTACTAGCTATATTTTAACCACTTCCTTGGGATCTCACTGCGTATTAGTAGAGCTGTCGGCAAAAGACTTATCTCTGGTTGGCTACAGCCACCTAGAGCTCCTGCTGCGAATATAATTACTCTACTTTACTATCTTTCAAGAGTGACTTGATTAATAAACGTTAATGAATAAGCGTCGGGCCAGCTCGTCCTAGATTTCTTCGCTACCTGATAATCTGTTTCGAGTAGTAAAATTATCAGCTGAGCTCACCATCATCAACAGCCTCTGCAAAGGCAACTGAGGCTAGATGGGAAGCAAGCGGTATTTGCTGGCCGCCTGATGCTAACTTTACGCTCTTGACCTCAGGGGAATGCGATGTAGAAGTTAGGGGAGGCGTAGGCGCATCGTCAGCGATGTCGTAATCCTCATTTGGCCGCGCCCGTTTGCGGCTTCGGCCACGGCCAATCCCCTGCTCTAAGTGGTCTTGATACCAATCATCAACATCACTCCCGCTGTCACCATGTTGACCATCACGCGAAGCCTTGCGCTTTCGTGGACTCGCACTCCTACTGCCACCGCCTCCGTAAAGGGCCTTTAGTTTGTTGCCATCGAGCCAATCCAACTTGGTTTCCATATCTCCCTCGCCGCCACCATCGCTAGGCTGAGCCATGCGAAATCTGGAAATGTGACGCCTGACGCCAGCCATAAGAAAAGGCTTGATGAGTTGGATAACGGCCCAGGAAAAACGGGCAAACAGATATTCACGGCTCGCGTAGCGGAGATTGTGAACTAGTCGGTTGTGATAGTCTGCAGCAAACTCGGCATAGTCGGGGCCCAAGACGTGCAACACGAACCGCTCGTCATGAGACTGGTCTTCTGAGCTCGGCTTGGGCGTCAAGACGAACGCGCGTCGGTCGAAACAGATGTGGATGTCAGATCGGAGGCAAACAATATTCCGTTGATCCTCGGTGGTGTACTGCCCGCTGCCATAACGTTCCATGCCGTTGTGGCGAAACCAATCGCCCTCCTCCCTGGGGATGACATGGGCATCGGTAGTCGCATAAGAAGCATCTGACACGATGCACCGGTGGGGATTATCGGCTGATGCATCTGGTGTCAATGACGGCCACCACAACGGGAGGTCATCGTGAGGAAACTCCCAGTCGCGAAAGCTTGGGACAACTGGATACTGGGCTAATGATTTGCGCCCTAGAAGTCAACTACGAAGCCAGGGATAGCGCGAGTAGAACGTAGAATTGACTCACGTTGACCTTCTACAAAGAACCAATAATCGCGTTCAACCAAGACAGCATTAGGATCGTGTATGAGTCGAACGCCCTGATCATCTAAGCTGAGTCGACCTGTCGCAAAAGCGTTGTTGGCGATGATCTGGCAAGCGAGAAGCGCAGTGCGATGGTGGACGCCATGCCGGGTGGTCGTCAGACTTGGGTCTACACGAGGAAGGCTGAAGAGCAAGTTTGCCGGCCTTCGATATCCTGGATGGAAGAAGCGAATATTGTCAACCTCTAGAGACGTCCTTCTTAGAGTCGTGAGTGACGGACGCTGGAGTGTAGCGGGTGTGGTCATTTAATGTACTTGTTGCTGTTGTGCTTTGGGATATTGTTGATTGTTGATTGTTGGCGGGTAGATAGGATATTACCGGCTAAATGGACTATTCATTGATCCGGTTGGACCTTTGAGTGAAGCCGCCCCGAACAGGGCACGTGATCAATATGTACACCAAGCATTTTCAGGGCATCTAATAAAACGATCGCCATGCCAGTATAGCTTCCTCGCGTTAGATAAGTCTGAGTACACAAGTACCTGAAGTAGAGTACCGTGCAAATTTTCCGTATGGCCTGGCCTACTGGCTACTTCGTCCAGCAACAGCTCTGATCCATTCATGGACTCAACTATTACCTCTTACGATCCATACTCAGCCCGCTAATATCATCTTGATCATCTCACAGACATAAAAGCGAGCTCGCTTTCTCGTGTACGGCAGGAAGCAGCTTAGATCTATGGCCGATGTGATGTTGCGTGAGTATGCAATATGTGCAAAAAACCAACTAGCCGCAAACTGTTTGGGACTCGAATAAAGACACATGAGTCGTGCTATTCGGGATGTACTATATAATACTAATTATCTACTTGGGCTGTAAGCTCAGACTTCTTGCTATATAATCCGCCTCGACGCAGTGCCTATACCCTGACGCCCTAGTTGATGCTCCAACTCCCTAACGAACCAACGCCCTGATGCCCTGACTGCTCTGCCAGCAGGACTATGTCTAAGGAGAAAAGGTAAAAGTGAAATAGGTGTAGGCACGTGATATACAGCCCGAAAAGCACGACTCGAATATATTATTGTCTTAGTAACTTTTAAGTGGAGTTGTTTGCCCCGTAAGCCTGTCTAAGCAAGGCGGTTAAAACGAGGTAGACCGAGTAGGTAGTTGGTCGTGACGGAACCTTCATAAGCGGGTCTACCAGAGCCTGTTCTTGACCTCCATCTTCAACCTTGATTATGATTATTCTCACAAACAGTCAATGTCGCGGTCCTGATCACCAAGACCCCTTAGACATGAAACCGAGTCGAGCTTGAATTTGGGTTTAACTTAGCTCATGGATCATATCGTGCAATTCTCGACCAATCTTCACACTTGACATGTTCATCAAGATTTAGGCACTTGCATACGCGTAAATAGAAGCATGTATCAGGTGAGCTACCCTTGCATGCCCCGATAACATTCGTAGGCTATCCGCAAAGAACTGTCGCTTGGTGAACGAAGGTGGCACCCATCATCACCCAGAAGCAGGCTAGTTCCGTGATACCGCATGGTTTCACAATGCTTAGCCCACAGACTACGTGAGCAAAAGCGCGATCTCCTCAGAACCCAGATGCTAAAAGAACATGCGGGCTGCGCTCTCATTCGTGGGTCGTAAAACGCCGAGAATATTAAGTGCGATGGCCAACCATGAGCCACGCCGTGCATGTGTTGAAACAGAGGGATAACGAGGGAAATGAAATCTACTATGTAAGGGGCTTGAAAACGTGGGTTTCGGGGGCTACTAAGTACGGACCATCCCGTTCGAGCCGGTATCCCGGAAGCCAAAGTGGGGCTCCGGTGCCGAGTTCCGTTGCGACCTCGACGCGGGTTGATATATTATTAACTGATAATCGGATCTTGACGAAGCCATCAATTTTCGATTGCTCCTTAGTCTTGTCGTTTCTGTGTTTCTTGTCCTGCTGTTCGTTCTATTGCTTGCAACATTCCCTCTTTATCCATTCGTTCATTCATTCTCTGGTCATTATGAAGTCCTTCTTCCTTCTCTCAGCGGCTGTGCCGTCTGCTCTGGGCTGCTCCAACTGGCGTTCGCACGCCTGCGGTGGAGCCTTTGTTTCCCAGTCTGCCGAGGCCGCGAGATTCTGTGCTACCTTCACCTCCAGCGTAGTGACCGCTACCGACGCTGTTCCCTCCAGCTTCTTGTCGGCTTGTGATGCCAACGTCGATCACCTGTCGAGCGCATGTTCCTGCTACGTGGCTGGCGGTGCTGCAGCAGGTACTCCTACTGCCGTGGCTGGTGGCGCTGCAGCTGGTCCTCCTAACGCCGTGGCTACGTCTGCCGACGTCACCTCAGTGCCTCCCATCTTTACCGTTTCTACTCCTACCGGCCAGGCCTCACTGGCTGTGTCCACTCCGGCGGTTGTGCCCCAGGTCTCCTCCTCCGCGGCCGCGTCCAAGGCTAGCGCAGTCTCGACATTCGTTACCGCGACCAAGTCAGCTGTTGCTGATACTACCCCAGTCGCGGGTGCTAATGCTTGCGTCGTCACTGAGTATGCTCAGATCTCGTCGGCCGTGGCTAGCTGTACCGATATTGTCCTCTCCGACCTGTCCATGCCTGCTTCCTCAACCCTCGATCTCCAAAGCTTGCAGACAGGTGCCGTCGTCACCTTTGCGGGAACTACCACTTTTGGAACAACCGCCAACGATGACTTCGATCCCATTGTCATTTCAGGTGACAGCATCACCATCACTGGCGCATCTGGCCACGTCATCGAGGGCAACGGTGCCGCTTACTGGGACGGCCAGGGTTCCAATGGTGGAAGCGCCAAGTAAATTACTCCCAGAGCTCTCTAAATCTCCGTGCAAAGGATGCTAACATGCTGCTTTCAGGCCCAACCACTTCATCGTTGTCAAGCACACCACCAACTCCAAGGTCACCGGCCTGAACATCAAGAACTGGCCCGTACACTGCTTCTACATGCAGTACAACTACGACTTTGAGGTTAGCGACATCACTCTGGACAACTCGGCTGGCGACGAGCCCAACGACAGCAGCGATGGAGATGCCGCTGCCCACAACAGCGACGGCTTCGATATTTCCGCTTCCGACACCATGACCATGTCCAACATCTGGGTTCACAACCAGGACGACTGCGTGGCAGTCACCTCTGGATCCAACATCCTCATTGACGGCATCTACTGCAAGGGCGGCCATGGACTGAGCATCGGCTCCATTGGCGGCAAGAGCAACAACACCGTCGACGGCGTCACATTTGCCAATGCCCAGGTGGTCGACAGCCAAAACGCGGCGCGGATCAAGAGCAACAGCGGCGAGACCGGCTCCGTCGCGAACGTCACGTACCGCAACGTCACCATGTCTGGCATCACCAACTACGGCATCGACGTGCAGCAGGATTACCTCAACGGCGGTCCCACGGGCGAGCCCACCAACGGAGTGACCATCTCTGGCATCACCTTTGAGGACGTCACGGGTACTACCACCGGCGATGCCTACAACTACTATATACTCTGCGGAGATGGTTCCTGTTCCGACTTTACATTCACCGGCGTCAGCATCACAGGAGGAAGTGAGGGTGGCAGCTGTAACTACCCGTCTTCGGGATGCCCAGCTTAAAAGATTATCAATATCGCCTCGAAGCCCTTCTTGTACCATATATTTTAAGCTATTTCTATAATGCCACGTGTAGCACCCAAATTTTACTCGAACAACTGTTGCAAAAATGCCTCTCTTCCTTCGATGTTATCTACTAGTCACAAGCGGTCGGGAATTTGAAATAATCTTTGACTCAAATGCACTGCCTGCTAGTCCTCATTGTATCAACGGTGCCAACTCTGCAGGCTAGATCTGTGATAGGTGCAAGAGCACCGGCGAGGCCCCAGCAACAACTGCGCAGAATTTCCGCTTCTCGACTGAAATCGAGGCTCGTGATTTTTACTCACTTGAATGGATGACCATGGATTTTGTTGGAGAAGCTAAAGCAGGATGAGGACTAGGTTGGCTGTCAACCCTAGGTCGCAAGATTCCATCTCAATATCGAGGGAAGCTGTATATTCCAAGCCTAGTTGTAGGCAAGAACACTCTAGGAGCTGGTGCACGATTCGGGGCACCCAAAGTGCAAGTTTCTATGCAGCGCGTGAGCCAACGTTGTCTCGTATAGCAGGGTGATCTACGACGCGATACATTTGTTAGCATTACGCCCACAACAGGGTAGACATTATACGGTGCTGATGGAGAGCAAAGCCAGTTGCAGAGGTCAAGGTCGACAGAGGTCCTGCTTTGCCACGCTAGTTGGTGGTTGCTGTTATGCTTTGAGGGGGTGTTCTTTGGACGAGGTTCTTGGTCATGTTGCCCGTGAGGGTAGACATAACCACGTCGGAAGGGTAGTCCGTCGAAGATCTTACTCGCACCGAAGAGTCCAGCCATGATACTCGGCACCACCGTCATAGCGCCCAGCTCCGCAACACTTCACCCCTTGATCCCACAATCCAACCCGTTTGCCATCCCCCTCCCATCATCCTCATCCTCTAGTCTCAGCGCATCTCTCTATATCACCCCCCCCACCCCCCCCTCAACAAACTTCCGTTCTTGAGGTAGTGGCTTAACAGCCGTCTATCATGCTCATGTTCTGGCTCTGTGAGGGCGACTTGGTGAGGGGTGCGGTAGGCTGGGGGATGTGTAGACGAGGAAGTGCTCGTTGTCGCCGTGCTGGTTCGTGCTGGTTCGTGACGTCGTTCGGGAAGATGACATCAAGGGCTGTGGAAAGTAGATGTTCGGGTATCCTCTGCGGCGGGGATGGGAGACTTGAGCCATATGCCCGAATTGGGGGTCATAGCCGTACCGCCCTCCTTTGTTCTCCTTCTTCTAGTCCCGGCTGTGTTCATCCAACGTCTTGTTCTCTACCGCCTCTGTCACTACCTATGAGTAGGATTTGAAGCCATGGAAGCTCTTGATTTCTCTAGCCAAGGAAGAGACTGAATGGGCCTTCTTGTGCTCGATAGTTGATATCAGTAGGAAGACTGGAAGGTGGAAGAAAGAGGGTTGCTAGCAAGTCGAATAGCTAGGAATATGCTAGTTAAATCCAATGACTAGCTAGTCAACTGGAAGGTCCGTACTCGACAGCCTCAGCCTTAGCCGCGAGCTCAGGCATTGTTGCTCCTGACTTCATAACCTCCTTATCCCAAGCCTCCAAGCCCCCTGTCGCAATAATAGCCTGCACATTGGCCGGCAGCTCGCCGACCTTCTCCGTCCGGCTCCCCCCCTGCTCACCCTCCTGTACCTCGATGAGGCTGCGCTTCACATCCCATGTCAGTGTCCAGCCCGTCCGGTCTGTCAGCTGGCGGTTCTCCTTGACGTCGGCTGCAGCCTCAGCAGCCTCCTGATCAGGTGCTGTAATGTAGAGTTGAATGCCATTAGAAATCTTAGCAGTGCTACCAGGGTTGGCCTTGGAAGCATCCTTGAAGACTCTGGCAGCTGCTGCGAGGTCTGGGGCGCGCGAGTTGGTACAAGAGACAAGATATGCGCGGTTGATTTTGATCTTTCGTTCAGTGGCGTTGCGACTTTGACTAAATCAGGCCCTGAGACAAATGGCGAAAGCGAGGAGAGGTTAAGATAAAGCTGCTTAGCATATAATGCGTCATGATCTGCTATAATGGAGTTGGCAAATAGCTCAACTCTCTTATAGGTAATGCGCTGTCGAGTCGTCCGGTTATCAAGCATTGCTGCCTCACCTTGGGGTAGTTTCCCCATAAATGCGAGCCGCGCAACAGGCGGGATTTGTCACCACGTCCGTGATGTTGCCCAAATACTCATGACATCTGTCCGTACAATAAGTGTGTAACAATGACCAGTCAATATGCAAACAAAATAATCCCTCAAGGAGAGGCGGCTGATAGACGCACAGGTCTAATTGGGATAACATTGGGATAAGATAAGGGGGGGGGGGGGTTACATTTAGGCAACTAGGGTCTAACGTAATCTTACAAACAAGATGTACAGTCTGTATTCTCACATTGAATCCCCATTCCAAAGGAAGGAGAATATGCCTCCCATCAGAGCAAATGGTCCTTGGCGCCCTCCTGGAAAGTTCAGCGCAGTGCGGGTAGTACGAAATTTGTTGCAGGCTCCTGAACACCCGTGGAAGAGGCTCTACGTTGGCGCTGTAGACGATGACCTAGAAAAGCTTCACGGTTATCGCCCTGGAGGATACCATCCCGTCGACCTGCAAGACGACCTTCACGACGGCAGTACCGGGTCATTCACAAGCTCGGCCATAGATCTTTAGTCTCTAGGCTGTATTTTGTACGAAATCTGGCTTGGTCGGCGAATGTTTGATGTCATCCAATTGATAGCCCTCTGCAAGGATAGTTTCATGGATGAGGTTTCGTCTATCCTGGGGAAGCCTCCAGAGCGATGGGAAGAATACTACATACATAGGTATCGGAGAGCGAATCTGAAAGCGGTGCGACCCAAACCGATGTGGATTTGGGGGACGAGGGAGATGCATGGGTCGGGCCGCAAAGGGAACGTCGCTGTTCCATTCAAAAGAAAATCGCCAACTGCCATGACTGCACCGGGCAGGACTGCGCCCATCCGCCGTTTCAGCTTGTCTCAAAACACGAGGCTGCGACCTTGGCGGATCTGTTGGAGAAGCTATTGAGATACCGGCCGGAAGGGCGGCTCAGCTCGCAGGACGTGTCAAAGCACCCGTGGTTCTGCACACGATATTGACTGGACATGGATGATATTTATCCAATTTTTTGGAAGCTCCAGGTGTAGTAATCTGGGGGGTTGAGTACGGCGCCGACTACCATTGAAAGCGGTAGCCTCACTTCTAGTATTTACCTTCAAACAAGAAGAGAAGTCAAAGATGCTTATTATATCAATGGATAGCACACAAAAGCAGCCGTCCCTTTTCAACTGCTTGCCATTTCCAGAACAGCTGGCAGGTTCAGCGCTGGGTCGTTGTTCTCGACGATACCCAGCACAGTGGACGGCTTCTTGTATCCCAGAAGAGAGAGCATCTTGGGGCTCATCGTGAGTATTTTGCTGCGTGGAATCGACAGAAACTGATTTTCTTCCGTGCGCATCGTCCCTCTGATGAAGAAAAGCCCGTGGATCTTGCGCACCTCGCCGGGGACGGAATTGTGTCCGCCACCGTGATAGCAAGAGGCTAGAAAGATAAGGGCAGATCCTGGTTGCATTTCTGGACAATTGCTTTTCGTTAGCTGTTTATCTCTGGGACCAGTGGATAAGCTGGGGATAAGTGTTGACTTACCGGCAAAACAGACCTCATCCAAGCGTGGGCTTCGGTTGTCGTCCCATTTATGAGATCCAGGGATGAACATTGTAGCGCCATTCTGGCGAGTGGTTTGGGTCCCAGCAATCAAGCAAGCAAACTGGCTCGCCTTGGACAGCTCAAACTTGTGTCCATGTCGGACGCCGTGCACGTTGTCATCTCGGTGCAGCCTCTGGCGGGGAGCACCGTATCCTATGTGAAGGGTGATGCTGATGCTCAGGAGCGGGTCGATAAAGTTGTCCTCGACGAAGTCCTCGCGGATGACGCTGAATTCATCTTCCAAAATGGATGCCCGTAGCTTTTCCAAGACTGGGAATTCGCAGATCTTGGCGACGGTGGGTGATTTTCCCACAAGGCCTGGGATTGCTAGCGTTTCCTTGGGAATGATGTGCAGCGCGCTGTTCTCGGTGGACTTTGTGTCCTTTTTGTACGGTTGGACGTCCTCGTCAATAGTGGCTAGGTCTTCAGGTGTTACAAGCCCAGTCAAGATGACGCCGCCATCTCGTTCGATGATGCTGAGGATTTCGTCAATCGGGGCATCGGCTGAGATTGAGACGATCGACGTGGACGGCTTGTATGATGGGTCAAGTGGTGGAGGATACCCGCTCATTTTGCTGGCTGGTCGCGGGGTAATGCTTCGTAGTGTTGGCAGTCAAGTAACTGAAAACACCTTGCAAAGAGTGGTTGTAGACTAGATTTCAAGCAGAAGGAGGTAAACTATGAATGCGTAAAGGTCAACGTAAGCTAGAAAAGGCCATAGGTCTCTTGTATTCGCCGCACAGAAGTTCTGGCACCATCCATACCGGAGAATGCTCGCAATCAAGATAGGCCGTCGGCAATAAGCCATCGCGTAGCAATCCCATTTGGCAGGTGTCGACCGAACTGTTGCGTATGGTTGAGTCTGTCGTATCAAGTCACCTGCTTATCCATGCGCTAGATTGCAATTGGTGATAGCGCCCTCGAGGCAGGCAGGTTCCGAGCGATCGGCGGTTAGGCTTCGGGCTCAACTGCTGTGTGCACTGATAATCGTTTACAGCAATGGCTGTGAGGCAGTCATGTTCCGGCTGCTGATGTACAGATACTTCCTTTTGGGACTGCATCCTCGAGAAATATGGCTAAAACCATGTACTCGACTAACTGGCTTGAAGGCATCGCCCAATAGCCTTCGACAGACAGACACGCAAGGAACCTGCTTTCTGTTGGGCTTTTCGACGCCTCTTGGTGCCACAAGACGGTGGCTGAATTATATATAGAAACGATACGGCTGGCTTCACAATGCCGTCGTTATATGACCTTTATCCGAGAGTGTAGTGTCTTAATTCTTCTCGCTGCAAGCACAATTATTACTCGCTAGTCTTCTATCCCACTCCTTTAGGACCTACCAAAGCGCAGCGATGACCGAGGTTCTGTCACTACTTCCCATTCCTAAGCTCAACATGAGGCCAATTCTCAAGGATCAGTTGAGTTCTTCCCGATTGGCACTGCCCGTCTCTTTCGATCCAGAGAAGCACTTGAGTTTCTCATCCGACCCCAAGGTACTATCTCTGAAGGACATTGGCTTGCCCGAAGACACCGGAATCTCCCATGTCGCTTGCTCAGACCCGTTCCCGCTCTTCAGCGAAGAGGCAATTGGTATCATGAGACAGGAGATCTTCACCACCGAGGTCTGGGAGAATTGCCTGCACAGCACTGAGTTTGCAGCATGCCAACTGCGCGGCCATTGTCCAAAGTGAGTACAGCTCGACGGCGAATTCACTTCTTCGAGCTATATACTAAAGCATTTCCAGGTATGCACAATTCATGACCCAAGCTTGGAAAGACCCAGCAACTCTGTCCATCATCTCAAAGGTGGCTGGCGTGAATCTCATTCCCAACATCGAGTACGAAATCGGCAACATCAACATCGCTGTCCAGGATTCAGCCATGGAAAATTCAGACACCAAAGGTAGCATCAAGAATCTATCTGTCACGAAATGGCACTATGACAGCTATCCTTTCGTGTGCGTGGTCATGATGAGTGACGCGACGGAGATGGTCGGTGGCGAAACGGCCATCAAAAGCGGTACTGGGGAGGTTCTGAAAGTCCGCGGGCCACAGATGGTAAGAGTCACCCGTTCTCTCCTAATATTGGCCTTACTCAAGATCTGGTAGGGCTCCGCAGTTGTGCTCCAGGGCAGATACGTCCTTCATCAGGCCTTGGCTGCACGTGGTGAAAAGGAGCGCATCACGATGATCACGTCATTTCGGCCTCGCGATCCTACCACCGAGGACGACTCGGTACTCACTTCGATCAGACCCATTTCGGACCCGTCGGAGTTGTACTATCAATGGACCAAGTACAGACTTGAAGTTTTGCAGGAACGTTTGAAGGGGATGCTCAACCAGTTAGAAGAGAATCATCGAGTCAACAGGCCGACCGACATCAGGAATATCAAGGAACTGCTTGAACAGCAACAAAGCTATTTGGCTATCACAAACAGGGAAATTGTGGAAGAACGAGGCCTTGTCCGATGTTCAGCCACATCGTAGTCGAATACTAGTTCGTTTACATTAAACTCAAGGTGGACTACACAACCAAACTGAATCTACCCTCAGTAATAATGTCCATGAAATATTCTCAGCTACCTTCTCATAATCTCACAGCATTTTGCGTTGTCTGGAAGCTGGAACTTTGAATTAGCATGGATGTTGCACTTTTAAACTTGCCACGGGGCAATCAATGTTTTCGAGATGAAGCAGCGAAGTTCAAGCTTGAAATCAAGTTTTCTCCAAGGACGGTAAACTATTTTTAAAATACCAGAGCCATTTGAATACGTACCTCTCATGGCTTGTGTAATATTGCTGTGCGGGCAAGGACAAAAGTCTGGAGTCGATATATTCACAAAATGATCCGCGACTTGACGTCACACGAGATACTGAACCGCCTAGGGAAAGCTCCGTGAATTCTTACACGTCTTTCTAGGTGCAGCTTGTGACAAAGTCGCTATCGCTTCTCATTTTCATTCTCCTCCTTCCTAACGTCTCCGGCATCACGAGCACATTCACCACGGTGTCTCGGAGTTCGGCAGCCGATATCGATCACACGTTGTACGGCATAAACGTAGCCGTGTCTCCCGACTGTCAGGTCACAGACTCTTGGATATGCACGCACTGCGTCCTGCCTTGCTTTATCAACGGCATTACGACACGCCCCGCGTTCCGAGCTGCGTGGCCTCCTTTACCCTCGCCGTTCTCCGATCTCCGAGCGGACTTACTTGAAGATATCACCCACTCGCCTCGCAGAGATAGCAGTCACCAAAGGCTGTCTGTCAACTTCTTTTTTCTAGCTGGGAGGTTCCCAAATTAAACCATGTCCATGTATCCACATCCCCGCCGTGTCGTTACGGGCCATGATGAGGCTGGAAATGCCATATTTGTGGCGGATAGCCAGATCCCATCACTTCCGGTACCAATCGATTGCAATTTTGCAGTTCTGTACGAGACGCACGAGTTTCCTGCTTCCAACGACGGGTGGCAGGACCCAATATTAGACAGGACGGGCAGCCTTGCGAATCAAGGCGGCATAGTGCTGCGGTGTGTTGACTTCAAGCCCAATACCAAGACGGTAACCTACGCTTACGTTCCTATCCTTGCACTGGAATAATGACACCTTGCAGATCTTCCATCGCACGCAGTCTCTTGACTTTGCATTAATCTTCGACGGAGAAGTCGTCTGGTAAGTGAGAACCTCCGCTGATTCAGTCCTATGCCTAACGCCTGCTGTATAATAATAGCTACTTGGACAACGGCGGTGAGTTGACCTTGAAGGCCGGCGATATTTGTATCCAGCGCGGGACAATTCATGGCTGGGACAACAGAACAGACAAGCCGTCCCGCGTCTTCTTCGTTCTTAGCGGTTAGTGAACTCCTGTAGTGACCAGAAGTGAAAGCTGATTCAACAGCGGCCAAACCTGTCCATGCAGAAGGTAAAGTACTTGAAGTTTCTGGATTTCAAGCTAAAGATGTCGAGTCGGGGGGCAAGCATGCATCTGGCTGAGGCCATTTAGTTTAGTAGTGCAGCTGCTGCAGTATCTATGAAGAGTAAACAAAGCGAGGAGCTTCTCTACCTATTTAGTCTAAAGCCAAGTCGAAGTTTCCTGGAGCTCAAGTCTCATCAAAGCGTGAACTCTTCTGGCAGATCGCTTGACAGAATGCGTAGGCCAAATGTGAACAAGATTTCCTATTTATGCCACAACATCACGTTATTGACTTTGGTGGGACTGTGACTAGGTGCCTTTCCTCCATCGTTCGCCACTGTATTGCCTTCAGCAAGTTGTAAAGAACAGACAAGGTCGGCATCGGGACTCCCAAAGCCACGCCCACGCGCAGCGGCTCCCCAACCAGATTTTCAACTTCAGTGAAATTTCCCTGGGCTTCGTTAGTGGCAGGCACGCATCGTTGAGTAATCGGAAGAGGCTGGTACCTTTTTCACATCCACGAGCATGCTTGGTGACAAATACTTTGTTAACGGATCGACGTTGATCATCCATTCGCAAACATCTGCCTCTATTTGCACGCCAGCAGCGGCCGCGGCCGCTCGAATCTCTTCCATGGCCGGCCTGACCAACGTTAAAACAGCGTCATTAGCAAGTCGCATACGACCAGTGTCTAAGCCCGTCAAAGCGCACGTGGAGTTCAGACAGGCATTGTAGATGAGCTTCCGCCATCGGCTGTAGGGCACGTCCTCGGCAAATGTGCACTTCGTCTTCCCGCCAGCAGCATACATCTCGATGAACGCCTTTGCTGCTACCTCTTCATCTTTGGCGTCTAGGCGAGGATTGTGAAAGGCACCCAGGGTTAGTTCATCCGCGTCGTCGTGCTCAATGACACCGTGAGCAACCTCGTGTGAGCCGATCATGCTGACGCCAGAGAGGCAGATGTTTCCAGGAAATCTCTCAAAAATGGGGGTTTCGATATTGAGGCCATTTTGAATCAAGACAATAACAGTGCGTCCTGGGATCACTGCAGGGGCTATCAGGTCCGACACCGTGGGAGGACAATCTGGGATGTTCTTCGTAGTGACGACGATGTAATCGAATTCCCGTTCCGTGATGGTCGGCACATGATCCACGACTACCGCTTTTGTGAGCATCATTCGGTCGCCATGCTGTCTGAGTAATTACGTACTGTGAGAAGGCTTCCATCCGACGATGCTGCCATGGTCACAGGATTTGATGTTGAAGCCGTTGTCGGTAACAGCTTTGAGGTTTGACCTGAGAACTGCCGTCACGCTGGCTTTTCCCCCCACCTCAAGGTTCAGGGCGCCAATTGTACCGACACCCCCGCTCCCTAGAAGTAGAACTTGTTTCTTTGCCATTTTGGTATGTCCAGTTGCTAGACGTTGGATGATCCAACAACCCTGCCACTTGATCGATGAGGAGGGAGCCAGGTAAGCGTGAATTGCCGAGAAGGTAACGGCAATAGCTTCTGAAGCCAATTGAAAACTGACACATGCGCAGCAGACGACTTCCAATCGCTTTTCAAGGTGGTTTGGGTCGGCATGTAACATCAAGTTTCTGAAGATGTGACACTGTAGGCTAAGATTACCTGATTCGGATGGCGGCGCGAGTGGATGGCCACTCAAGTGCGGGGGTTGATAAGCACGTCGGAAGGAAGGTGAAAGCCGAGCCCATCTCGCAAACAAGATGCGGGACCTGAGCATACTCACCAGCTTTTCCCTCATCGTCGAACAGGCCCTTTCAGCCTGACTGAGGCATGGAACTGCGCAAGAAAGCTTGTGGATCCTGTCGAGCTCGAAAGATCCGCTGCAATCGTCAAGTCCCCCGATGTTCCGGGTGTATCCGCTCCCGGTTGGACTGCAAGGACCAGGAGAAGTCGAATGCTCTCATATGGCTGTCTCGTCCGGATGATGAAGACAAGGGCGAGGTTTCCTCGTTTGGGCAAGCCATTCGACGAGACTGCCTATTTAGTGGTGAGTGGACTTGATCCTCCTACTGAACCGTACTAATAAGGTCGGGAAAAGATGAGGAGCGCATGGGCGACTGCCGTATGCTGCTAGAGCAGACTTCTGAGCAGAGCATAGATGTCGTTCTGAGCCAGGTCGACGAAGCTTCTCGGGATCTCAAATCCGGGGCCGCCTCTATCACAGAAGGGCCCTTTACTGTTTTCCGCAGCTCGTTTGGGTGCTACTCGCCGTCGTCATCGCACGGTTCAGCCGCGGTCTCTGACCTATTGGCTACTGATGGCCGTCTTGGCATATCTACCTCACCCAAGGACGGCTTGGAAGGCCAGAGTGGCTTTCTCGAGTTCCTTTCTCCACGATGGACAGCATATCCGTTCTTTGAAGACTTCGTTGGAATTCCAGGTGCTACTCTATCAGCTGTTGAGCTCATTGACATTCATCAAAGCATTGCAGAATTGATCCATAACCCGGATAGAACCGAAGTACAGGAAGAATTGTTGAATTCCAGCGTGCTGTCGAGTGTACCTCTCGTCAAGGAGCCAGTGCAGCTGGATATTGTTCTCGGCTACGGGCTGTCGCTTCCTATCAGCAAGGTCCAGCTTCTGTTGAAAAACTACGAGCTGGAGCTTGTGAGCACGCTTACACCTCTCAAGCACGAGAAGCCACCATGGGTCCTGCTGCACTTGCAATGTGCGCTCGCAGCGTTCAGTGACTTGTACATGCTGGGGCACTCCAACGACGCAAGGGCATCTGTCCTCCTCTCCGTCCTTTCTGCGAGCGCCTACCATTTGCACTACAAGCTAGCTACAATTCCTGGAGCCGGTGAAGACTTGGCAGTTCTTGGAAGCCAATGTTTCCAATTGGCCAAGAAGCGGCTGCAAGCATGCCTCCAGAAGCAGGCTGGGACTGCCAAGGTGGCGAAATACAAAGAGATCCTCATGGCGTTTCTCAACCTGGTGACAGCTTGCGTAAGTCTCCGCGAGCCATCGCCCTTCACGTAGGATTCTGACATTTGGCGCAGGTCTTTTCTGGGCAGATGCAAGAAGCTAGGTGCTTTCTCCTCGATGCCGGCCGTTTGATCAATGCAAACGCCATGCAGAAGACACGAAAGTCAAAAAAGATTGCCGTCCTGCACGCCATCTACGTCTACATGAGAGTCTTTGAAGAATGTGCACACCCCTCAATATCACGCAGTCCGCTGATGCGGGATGCTGCTCCACGCGCGATCTCTGGAGCCGAAGAATGTCGGTATTCTTCCATGTGGAAACATGGTGCCCGCAGAGATGCGCTATTTCATGAACGGGACCAGGAAGCACCAGAGACGCACACGTCGATTCTCCCCCATGACCTCGAGGTGGCAGGCATGCTGGAGCAGATGTATGGAATTCCGCAAACCCTCTTTCACCTGATCTGGCAGACTACAGCCCTTGGAAACGAGGTTTCTGAGCTTCGATACGCTGTTGGGCTGACTCCTCAAATCTCGCACAGGATTAAAGAGCTGGAGGATGCTATACTCGGTTATCAGAATCCTTTTACTTCTGAGAGAAGCAGTCAGGTGCAAGTAATACGGAGCCCAGAGTCGATTGAACAAGGTGAGAAACAGACCGTAGAGCGCACGGCGCTCCTCTTCCACTCAACCGAAGCACTCCAATCTGCCCTAATTGTCTACTTCTATCGGCACGTTTGCGACATCAGCTTGAATATCGTCCAGCATTATGTCGAAAAGACAGTCAAATCTTTATCTTCTTACGAGCTACAGAAGCAAAAGTCCGGTGATACGTCTCCTGGAATCTGCTGGCCTGCTTTCATTGCTGGTTGCGAGGCTGATGCTGTCGAACTAAGAGAGCAAATGTCGGTATGGCTTCTCAACAACGCTCAAAGCAGTGGTATGGGGATGTTCTCCACTGCTCATGACTTTGTTGAAGAGGTGTGGCGTGCGAGGGAGTCGCCAGGTTGCGAGAACTTACAGTGGAAGTCTGTCTTGGCAAAGTCAGACACGCGGTTAGTCCTGGGATGAGGTTGGATGGATGGAAATGGTGTCTACAGAACACCCGTCCTAATGTGCTTTTGAGCAAGTATTCCTGATATTCCTGAATGTGGACTTGGCTACATCATGGCCCTCTGGGCGGACGCGTTGAAAGCGAGTTGGATACAAGCCTGTTAAGGAAATTATGTGTATTTTGTGACAAAATTACGGGTGGCATCGTTTATTAGCTTACAGATTAGTATGGTAGTCAGTTAGACGGACAAGTATGAACAGTAATTACTCGGTCTGTTGCAAAGCGGTCAGATTCGCCGCCTGAATGAAGCAACCCGAGACAATCAGGCAATATATCATACTGACTGGTCATTACTCGGTCACCTTATTCGGGGTACCAGGCCGCGTCTTCGGGGTCTCGGGTTCTCGGGGCAAATGCAAGCCCGTTTCGGATGAGACGTGGACTTGTGCTTGAGCACGCTCCGTCCCATCTTGCCACACCGCCTCTCGAATTCCTTTCAACGTCATTATGGGGGAATACGGTGGGACAGGTAGACCCGCGTGTACCAAGGAGACCTCCCGAGGCCCGGAAGCAGGTCTTGCTTGTAAACCCTGTCGAAGGCGTAAGCTGCATTGGTCGAGAGCCTTTCGACTGTCAACATTGCCGCAAGACCGAGAGCAAATGCGTCTACGAAGCTAAAAGAGAAAAGCCAAGGATTACAGCGGGAGCGGTATAGAATATGCACATAATATTCTAGCAAACTCAGCACAAACACAGAATCTGCCTACTACCATCTCTGAAGAACCCTATCCTGTTGATGAGGCCGAACTACATGAACAAATAGGGCAAGAAGCGTGGCGTCTCTGCATGCCACCTCTCCCAATCGGCTCCAAACCTTTCCTGCAACATACTCTCCTCCTGATAAACCCTGGCCATAACACCAAAGCTCAATATGGCGAGCCCCAGAACAGCGTAGGCCGGCTGCAGCCGTTGTACAGTAGGGTACCACCGGGGCGGTATCCAGCAACTGAGCACCCCTTCCACCCGGCTGAGCAAAGCCAGATTTCCGACTATAAGCATAACGAGCCCAGTGTAGCTCGGGTGCTGGACATAGTGGTAGAGCCCGCTAGTCATCAAGTGGTCTGGCTTAGCAAGAGCAAAGGTAAAGTCCCGGCCAAGCGAGGCATACGAGAGTAAGCGAAGGATGCCACCTGTGATGATGAGGGCCAGCGGGATGCATGTCTCCTTGGACCATGTGACGAGGCTTGGTCTCAGACCATTCTGTGACCCATGACAAATGATGGATGGAGGTATTGTCGGGGAACAGAAGGCAAGCACAGAAGAGTGCACTGCTAGTAGCACTAACGGGGCTACCGTTATCCTCGTTGTATACCGACTGGTGAGACGCAGATGGCGTAGGAAGTCGCCTGTCGATGGTATCTCCTCTAGACTAGGGTTCGGCGGAGAGAGCCCATAGTACGTGAGGGCCGTGGAAAACAGTATCATTGCTGCAAAGGAGGCTTGGTAGATGAGCCTGGTGCGTGCCATGTCTTTTGAGATTGACGAAGCCTGTTGTCGTGACGCGAGGACATGTGACGAGTCAGGTGATCGATCGCAGTCGGCTTCAAACTGATTCACTGTCTGTCTAGGTGTTCCGAGAAGTGTTGTTGAGAAAGTGACTTTCTGGGGAGATCGAAGCCAAGTATGGAAAGTACTGAACGAGTTGAGTGCCGAATGCCCCCTTGGGTACAAAACTAGCTGCGAAATAATGCCTGAGGCAACTATACCGGGTATTTTTATATTCGTTTAAAGACTATGAGTTGTACATCGATGATACACTGAATATGCATGCGACAATATTTCAACCCAGAGTCTTCAATACTCAGGCTATCAATTTGCTACTACTACTATAAGGAATCTTCAAGATGGTTTCTAGCAAAGCCATCGGAGTTGTATGTCGCGAAGAGGTTATTCCGGCCGGCCCCTACTACTTACTAGCGCTCCTTCGATAGCATAAAGTACCAGGATAGAGAGTGTAGACTTGGTTCGTCATCTCAAAAGCTCATTGCGTGATAGGCCATCCATGGAAACAAGGACCCGAAACAAGTATGCAGTCCTCTAAAAGGAACGTCTTTCTTTCTCGAGAAACCGCTGCCAAGCTGCCGAGCTGCCAAGCAAGCCACAAACAGAGCCTCAATGACATCCCCCATCGAAAAGGCCCAGCAGCCAGCCACGGCAGAGCTATCCCGCCTGGATGCAGATGGCCATACAAAGGCATCACCTCGCGTCCAAACCACTGAGAATGGCGCTCTGGAGGACTTGATGTCAGCGCCAGGTCCACCGCGGCAAAAATGGTATCAGTGGTTCTCTCCAAGCGACACGCCCGAGGAACGGCGATTGATTATGAAGCTGGACGGTCTCATCATGGTCTTTGTTTTTCTTGCGTACTGGGCCAAGGTCCTGGACTCGTCGGCTACCAGCGCGGCGTATGTTAGTGGGATGAAGGAGGATTTGAGGCTTTTTGGTAACGAGCTGAACTATCTGAACACGACGTACATGTAAGGCTTTGCCCCACGAATAGTCGGTTTGCTTGCTCACTGATGACACAGGGTAGGGTTTATTACGTTTCAGATACCTCTCACAGTTCTGGTATGTCGGGCGCATCTCCGAGCCTGGAACGGGCCTCATGCTAAACCTGCGGTAGATGACACGCTTCTCCGCCAGCTATTTCATCCCCGGCGCCGACGTGATCTGGGGCGTCCTCACACTGGCGCAATACAAGGTCACCAACGTGCACCAGCTGTACGTGATCCGCTTCTTTGTCGGCGCGTCAGGCAGCCTCTTCTTCCCAGCTGTGCAGTGGTACCTCGGCTGCTGGTACAAGCGCTCTGAGCTCAGCAGACGAGGCGCACTGTTCTTCATTGCGAGCCAAGTGGGCGGGATGAGCGCGGGATATATCCAGAGCGGGGCGTACGCGACGCTGAATGGAAGGCATGGCATCGAGGGATGGCGCTGGCTTTACATCATTTGTAAGGGTTCCGAGATGCGAGGGGCTGCCGGGTTTCGCAACTAACACCAACCAGGTTTTGCGTGCACAATCCCCATTGCCGTCCTGGGCTTCGTCGTCTTACCCAGCCACCCAGACAAGCGCAAGCCGGGTATGTTGACCGAAAGGGGAATCCAGCTGGCCCGAGAACGCATGGCTGCCGAGCATCGGGAACCTCCCAAGCCCTTGAGCCTAAGCGTCATCCGGACCGTGTTGACTGGCTGGCACTTTTGGATTCTCGTCGGCTTCGCCTTTTTCTTCTCCCAAGCCGACGGGGTGTCGTCCAACAGCGGCCTGGCACTGTGGCTCAAGCAGGAGGACTACAGCGTGGAGTCGATCAACACCATCACGACGGTTTCTCCGGCGGTGACGATCCTGTCGTCCATCATCTGTGGCATCTTGTCCGATGTTTACGACGCAAAAGTGTCTGTCATTGCGGTTACAGCCCTATTAAACATCTTTGCGAGCATTGTCCTCGCCATCTGGCATGTGCCGACTGGTCTCCGGTTCTTCGCCTTCTTCCTGGCAGGCTCGGCAGACGGCATAGCTGCTGTCATCTACGCGTGGGCCAACGAGATCTGTGCAGGAAATGCCGAGGAACGTGCCATTGTCATCAGCAGCATGAACACAATCGGGAATACTTTTGGAGCGTGGCTGCCGTTGTTGTAAGTTGCCTGCTTCTTCTGCAATTGGCAATTACTAACTTTTATCAAGCGTCTGGAAGACTGTGGATGCACCTCGCTACTTGATAGGGTATAATTGGACCATTGCCCTTGATGTTTGTATGCTTGGTATGCTATTTGTGCTGCGATCGTTCTGGAACCGGGAACGTAGGACACTTTCAAGAATCTAGACATATGCTAAGGCTTGATGCCGTCTCTAGCACCTTACGAGTCGTCTCCAGTGACAAAGATGTTGCTGACCTTGTTTACGTGTAGTCGGTCTCGGTCTAGACTAAAATCTTCGACGTTAGTCGCACAGGCGATATCATTTGCGATGAGGTACAAGGTGGCTCTGAACGCCATTGGCAACAGAGCCTAGTCAATTCAGAGACGGTAAGATGATTGGACTTCAAAGTGCTGGCACGAGATGGACCAGAGAAACTTCTGAATATTAGGTTACTCAGAGCAACGGCCCCGGCATCAACCTTGTTCTTTTCTGCTTGTAATGAATGATGTTGAGCCCTCATCGCAACACATTCTGAAATACTCGGGTGGCTAATAATCAGGCTGTCTATCCGTGAGGGCTTCGACTCCGGAAAGGTTTAGGTCACTCAAGTCCGATGGATCTGTCTGACCATACAGAACATCCTCTTCACACAAGATTATCTGTTACTAATTTAGTCCCCACGAATCGTAATACATTATTGGTGCGTTTATATAATTCCGCGTACTTATTCCCGACAGCCCGACCCATCCGTTCAATTGGTTAAGCGTTACGACTTCCGTGATCGACCAGAAAATACCGGGTCTAGTTCATCGCTTACAGGATTCCATCATCTGTCCCTATCATGGCGTTGCCAGACCCGGAACATCAGCAACGACTCGTCCTTAAGCTTAGAGATAAGCTACGGTAGTGAGGTGTATTCTTCCTTACTTGCAGCCAAAGGATCGATACAGCCTGGCACGGGTGGAGGAGAATTCGGCCCGCAATATCTGGGACTCGGCAGACCCTGGACAGCACGAACTGTTCTAGCTGATGGCGACATTCACGCTTTGAAAGCCGCATCCACTCACCAAGGGACGTGATATAAAGCATACCAATCTGACTATTAAGCATACCAAATGTGGCTGAGGGTGGGTCTGTTACCCCGCCGACACTAATGCTCGGCCCCCCATATAAATTTTGGTGTGATCTCAAGTGCAGTTGTCTTGCTACTACCAACCGCAACTTTTAGTCACTTAATTATAATAGACAAATTATTTAACATCCCTTTTCTGTCTCTTTAGGCTGCCCATGAGGCAATTAACAACTTCGTGATAAGGCTAGGCTATAGCCTTATCATCTTACAGAGCCGGCCTAATGCTGCCAATCTAACCCGGGTTCTCTTACGCTGTGCAAAGGGCTGGGTTCCTAAGAGTCAGGCTAAGGCTGAGACTCATAAATTAAAGAGGTGGCGCACAAGCTCTTAGATGACTGCCTGCAGATATCAGCTTCTTATTATTAAGAGCCCTAGTGATAACCTTTAGAGACTGCAAGCAGCGCAGGGCGAAGGTTATTAGGATCATAATCATAATGTATTACCTGGAACAACTTTTTCCTAGTACTAAAGCCAGGCACTTATGGCGATAACACTAACGATCATCTTAATGTGGAATAACAATATTAGGCCTACGCAAATCTTAATTAATCTTTAATCTGAAAAGGACCACTATATTAAGAGTATCATAAGATAAGACCTAGGAAATCTCTTTATAAAGCATCACCAAATAGAGCTTATAGGCCGCACGCCAATTAAGTGGTTATTTAACTAGCTTTAAGATACTAGTGTTTTTTTTCGGTATAATAAAAGCCCTGTAGGTTATATAATAAGGCTATTTATAGCCTTGGGCACTAGGGTTAATATGCTACTATAACACCTAGATGTGCTGCTTTTTGACAGCACATATAAGACTAATCGCTTTAATATGCTACTTTTTAATATATATAGCTTAACTTCTCTTTAGCAGACCTTTTAGGTGGCAGCAGTTTTCCTCAGCAGTGAGGCGATCAGCGACTTCTAGTAGGCTCTAAAGGCACTCACAGAGTTAATAAAAGAGCATAAAATCCCCCCGCCGTAAGTCATAGTCTCTAACCATAACCTCGCCTTTATTAACACCCTTATATAGCACCCGCTTTTTCGAGGCAAGCCTTATCTTCTTTGCTGTTAGCACGTCAATAAGAATATGCTTGCTAAGACAAAGAGATTTTTCCCTAAGGCTACTATCGACCCCGTCACAAAGAGAGCCTCTTAGCACCCTAACTTTCACGCCTTCCTTAAGCTTTAGAATCAGCTTATAAAGAGTAATAATACTACTGCCTATAAAGCCTAGCTTTAAGAGCTTTAGCAACCTAGCAAATACCCCTAGGGAGCTATAAATTATATGATAAATATATAGCTTACACCCTAGAGAGACTATATCATTAAATTCGCAGTTAACAGTTATTATCACTTTAGTCACATAATAACCTCACTTGTGGAGTCTCTCCACGTAGATATAAAGCAGCTACTATAGTTAAGCTAAGGTGACTTAATAATAGTCTTCAAGAAGCTAATAATCTTCTAGAGGAAGCAGAAAGTCACAATCTAAGGGCAGATCCTTCACAGAAGAAATAAGCTACTATTTTCTACTAATACTCTTCTTTTTATAATCATTAAGGACTAGATTTCCTTTTACGCCCTTAACCTTATCCTTATAGAGCTCTATAAGCTCGATTAAAAGCTTAACCCTTCTACCCCCCCCCCAGCTAACTATAACCTCTGCACGATCCGCATCACACATAGGCTACCATGTAAGCACAAGCTTTAGAGGCTCCTTAAGAGCTCTAAGCCTATTCTAATAACCCGAATAATATCACACTAGCACTAGAAGAGGCAGGAGATAGAGGCGAGGCAAGATGACAAGGGTACAAGAGATACAGTCCTTAATCCCTAAGTTATTAGGGGAAAAGGGCGGCCTAAGGGGAGCATTACTGTTAATAGAGGTACCTCTGTCAAAAGCACCCGCTATGACCCTATTCTCACTAAACGTATAAAGGCAGCAGAGAGGGCAGAAGGCCAGGTTACTAAGGCAGCAGCCCAGGCAGCGATACCACCTCCATCGACCGCCCCGGCTGCCCTCAAGGTTACACAGTCATCATCATCATCAGCACGGCAGGAAGGGCTTCAGGCGGGGCTACAGTAGGCCAAGCAGGGCAGGGATACATATAAGGCCAGCACGGTCATACCACAAGCTTATCAGCAGACCTTCCTAGCTGACAACTATAACTCTAACAGCAAGCTGCCCAGGTTATCACCACCTAAGTCAACACCGCCTCCAGCTACAGGGCAGACTATTCACAAGCATAAGAGTTAATAGTCTCAGACTGATACCCCTAGCAAGTCTCTAATTAATATGCAAATTTGGGAGGTTCCTAAGGAGCTAGGTCTTCAAATTTCCGTTAAATTTAAAGGCCAGCTAGACCAGCAGATCGCTAACAATAAAGAGGTGGCATCAGGGATGATAACAGCCAAGATACAGGGCGGCAGCGATAATAATGATAGCTTCAATTAAAAGGGAAGGTAGGGGGCAGAAGACACAGTCAGAGCATTAACTCTGCAGTCCTTATACAAAAATTGCGGGGGGCTGCGGAATCGGAGCTCCGCCACTGTCCAGCCACATTTGGTATGCTTAATAGTCAGATTGGTATGCTTTATATCACGTCCCCTCACCAATTGCATGTAGATGTCCATTTGATAGGGTAGACACACTCTTTCAACTCGCCACTTTGACCATCGCACTACCTATTCTTCTTCTGCCTTGAGCTGGTGTCCAAGGATGCCTGCAAAAAACGTGCTGCTGCTCATTGCAGACGACTTGGGAAAGCAACTGGGCTGCTATGGCTGCACGTACATCAAAACACCCAACATCGACAAACTCGCCGCAGAGGGCATTAGATTCGACAATGCCTTTGCCAGCACCGCCTCGTGCAGCGGTAGCCGATCGACCATCTACACGGGGCTGCACACGCACGAAAACGGCCAATACGGCCTCAACAGCGGCAAACATCACTTCATGACCTTTGACCACGTGGAGAGCGCTCCGGCAATCCTTTCCAAGCATGAAATCCGCAGTGGCATCATTGGCAAGATCCACGTCGGGCCTGACGCCGTGTACCCTTGGGAATTCAAGGCTGAGAGTCTCACCCGGGACGTCTCGTGGACAGCGGACCGAGCGGCTGACTTCTTCCGTACGTCCAAGGAGGACGGCCGGCCTTTTGTCTTGGCTGTCGGGTATCATGATCCTCATCGCGATCGTACCCGGGGTGGTTTCGGCAATGATGAAACTGTTTCTCCTCGCGTGACGAGCACAAAGTATCGGCCAGAGGATATGGTAGTTCCAGGGTTCTTATCAGACACCCCAGGTTCTCGGCAAGAACTTGCCAGCTACGCGGAGGCTATCTCTCGCCTCGACCTGGGCGTTGGTTTCATACTGGAAGAGTTGGTTAAGTCCGGCTTCTCTGACGATACTCTCGTCATATTCATGAGTGACAACGGCCCGCCCTTTATGAACTCCAAGACGACGCTCTACGACGCTGGGATTCGGTTGCCGCTCATCGTCAAGCACCCAGGGCTACCGGCTTCAGTCAACACAAACCTTGTTTCATACGTTGACATTCTTCCTACCATCCTGGATTGGACACTAGGGTCCAAAGCCTCAGCACCAGCGGAGAAACTCTCAGGGCGCTCGTTTCTACCCATCATCAATCGATCTGATCAGCTGCCTGACTGGGACCATGTTTTTGGCTCTCACACGTTCCATGAGTCCACCAACTATTGGCCGACGCGGTATATCCGCACGACGAAGTTCAAGTATCACAGAAACATTGCGTGGAGGCTCGACTTCCCATTCGCTAACGACATCTACGGCTCCCTAACGTGGGACGACATCCGCAATGCGGAAGAGAGCCCCAAGGTCATCGGCAAGCGGCTCCTCAAGGACTACTTCTTCCGACCTCCAGAAGAGCTGTATGATCTCATCAAGGATCCCGACGAGGTGACAAATGTTGCCAAGGATCCTGAGTATGCCGCTGTGCTCGAGGTGTTGCGGGAAAGGCTGGAAGACTGGCAGAGGAGAACCAACGACCCATGGCTTTTCCGAGACGGAATTTCCATCTTGCTCAACAAGCATCATCTGGATGCTGGACTGGAAGTGCCGAACAAGTGGGATCTGGATGTGGAACATCCTGAGACGAAAGCGGCTGGTCTGGAAATGTATAAGAACTCGGCCTTTGGTCTGCCTGGGTCTAGGTCGTAGATATGACCAAAATCTTCCCACCATAAGAATGCTAGTAAAGATGTCAGCTTGATCCCTGAATGCTTAGTTTTACCCTCTTCATAGCGCCTTTGGTCAATTCTCTATCTAATCATGTTCTACCGAGGCTGTCGTTCCTATGCATGCCAAGACAGGCAACCCGTGTTTCTGGTAAGCCGCTGTAAGCAGGAACAAGCGTGCGTCAGCATGAGCGGTTTGTCACTCGAATCCCAGTCCCCTTAGCGGATAGAGCCACGTGTAGCTGTACGTATGTAGCAGTAAAAGACTAGGAATATCGTTTGGTCGATCTCCCCACACCGCCAAGAAAAACGACCCATGGACGTGTCACTGCGATGCTGATGCCGACGAGCCGCCTTGGCAGCATTTATACGCACCAATACCAACCCGGGATGATGATGCGGCTCAAGCTAGACTATGGCGTCAGCGATAACGACAAAGTGTTTTCATAGTCTGAATGAAGCAATCATGGAGCGAAACGGTTCCTACAGAACGTCCTGAATATTTCTATATCCTGTCTAGTGCAAGGGATGCCTAATCTCTAACTATCAAAGAAAAAGTCTAGCCGCTTGTTGCCCTCGTCATGGGTATGCTGTAGATAGTACGCCCTCTCCGCGCTCGTCATCTTGTCCCAGCGGTCACGCTTGGACTTGTTGCGAAGCGTATAGTAGACCTTGGCGAATGCGTAGGCTCCAATGGTGCCCACCGTGATGGCGACGAGGTTCTTGTTTCCGCGGTGATAAAGCGGCTTGTCATCTTCCCTGTAGATGTTGGAAGACGCAATGCCGGACAGTTGGATGGTGATGTTGTACAGCGCAGCACTGACGGCCCGCGTTCGAACAGCGTTGGAGAGTCGCGAGCACCAGCCGACCTGCGCAGCGTGGACTGAAGGCTGGCCCAGTATCATGAATGTCAGGGCGTACTGCCCCCAGTGCGATAGCTTCTCGACCGACGTGTATTCAACAACGAGCAACGGGAGGACCCAGACTTGCGCGAGGAGGCCGATTATGGCAATCTGATGGAACCGCTCGGTCAGGTATGTCACCCAGAGCATGTTGAGTGCTGCAAACACGGTGACGGGGATTCCCAAGAGCGTGACGTTGAAGGTGCTGAAGCCGAGGGCCTTGAGCGACAATGTGAGATAGGTCTTGGGGGGCGCAGTCGGGATCTCGAACAACATGCCGATCACGTAGATGGGCCACAAGTCGTAGTCTTTCAGACTCTTCCAGAGCATGCCCAGCGTGATGGCCTCTCGGTTGTGCATGCCGCTCTTGGAGGGATCGTCACGCAGCACACGGTTGACTATGATCTTCTCTTCCCGCTCCGTATAGTAGCCCTTTGGATTCCACCAGGTCCGCGTCTGTGTCGGGCCAGGGACGAGGAAGAGGAAGCTCAGCGCACCAATAACCAAGCTGATGAGGGCTTCGAGCAGGAAGAGCCATCGCCAGCCCTCGCGTCCAGCCACGCCCCGCATGTGCAGAATGCCGTAGGCCATGAACGACGCAACCACGCCGGACATGGAGTCGACGAACCAGAAGAGCGCCAGGCGGATGGGCATCTCCGTCTTCTTGTAGAAGTACGACAGGTAGAGCACCGCGTCGGGGATGAAGCCGCCCATGCAGAGGCCGATGAAGAAGCGGCAGGCGAAGAAGCCGGCGCGGTTGTGCATGAAGAACTGGCCTCCCGCAGCAAGACTCCACAGGATGATCTGGACGGGGATCCAGCGGTCGGGACCGAGCCACTTTCCGATCATCTGGGAGGGGATCTCGGCGATGAGGAAGCCGATGCGGTACATGTTCTGCGCGTTGTTGTAGTCGTTGGTATTGATGCCGAGGTCGTCGAGGAGATTGTCAGCGGCGGCGTTGCCCAAGTTGCCTCTGTCGATGTTGAGACCAAAGAACATGACCAGGATCCAGACGAAGATGCGCAGATCCGTCTTGCGTCGCACCGCCCGTTCCTCGCGGTAGGTCCAGCGCTCGGAAGGGTCGAAGCGATGGACATTCTCGTACTCAGGCTGGGGCTGGTAGTACGGGGCCAGCTGGGAATCGTCGAAGACGCTGCGCTCGGTAGCTATCGCATCCAGGTCTGCCGGCGTTCGTCTATTGGTGAGAGCTGCCCAGAAGCCCAGGTTCTGGGAGGTGTCTTCAGGCTCGGCCAGGTCGCTAGGGGCTTTCTTTGGCTCATCCACAGAAGGCTCTTTTCTGAGGACGTTTGGGTCTTCCTCCGGCGTGGCTTGGCCCCCGGGGTGGACCTCTATGACAGTCTTTGGGCCCATGTCTGCGAATAGCCCGATGGCGAGTCCGTCACAGGAGCAAGGCAGGAAGAGCAGAGAGAAAGGAAGACTGGACGATGCTGCTATTCCTTGGGCATTGCACCAGCCGCTGGATGCTTTGGTTTTATACCAAACTACTGCGTTACTTTACGCTCAGTCTACGGGCGGTCGGCTGCGACGATTAGACGACCAAGGGCCTGTTAGTGTACGTGCTGCCGAGTTGCGATGATGCCATGCGGCGAAAGACGCACTTAATTCTTAGAGACATCTCAATGGAGAAACGATTTGCAATGAGATTCTCCATCGACGACCCATATCTTCGAACTCGCGGACAAAAATCCATAACAAGTAAATCAAACCCCCGTCTCGGCGAAGATACCCCGAAGCTAGCGACTACGACATTACGGGGAACGATGAGGAGATGCCAAACCCTGGCTTCAGAATTATTCCCGGCGGGCCATCGGCATGGGTAGACTATAAAGACAAGAAAATCAAGCAATATCTTCTGGATTGTTAGCCAGTAGGATAATTTTCTCCGGCTAGCATTGGGGCCTTTGGCCCACGAGAGGATTGCGAGGAAGTGACTGCCTGAGTTGAAGGCTAGGCCGTACACTGTCCCGAAATTCCGGGCCCTCTTTTCGCCTACGTATTAAGCTCGATTTCGACCCGGAGAAGCGGTTCGTCCAAAAGACAGGCATGTTTTGCCACCTTGTGGTCCCATTTGGCTGGAGCCCCTCAGCGGATCCCATAGACCGAAGAGCTTATCATGATGTGTTTGACAGAAGATGTTTAGGGATCAATTGGAGACTTGGAAGCTTACCAATGAAGACTGGAGGGCAGGCTATCTTTGCCTATGGCGTGCGATAAGAGAACTTTAACAAGCTTGCTTTTGGGTGTCCTGTCGGTTCTTATCCCCAAACCATAGTACATAAGCCCTACTCCAGCATTGGCAGCCTCTGAGCCCCTCAGACTCCTACTAGTTCCATAAACATAAAGGCGTCATATATGGAGGTATACTGTCGAGGGCTACGTCCAAGATAGCACCGAGATGTCGTCTAATCTCTGAAATTAGCTATACTTACGGACACGCCGTCAATGTGTCTATCGGCTACTTGAGGCGTTTACAAGACAGACCAGGGAATTTGGCGCTTACCAGATTCCCTTGGGGGGTCGGTGGACGCGAGATTGGCTACACCATTGGGGTGGTAGTTGCAAGTAACTTCGCGTGTTCAATGCACTTTATCATCACTTCCTTTGTGTCCTCTCCGGGGGTGGCGGAAGGCTAAGAGAAGCGTTGATGCGAGTTGTTGAAGCCGAGAACACTCTTCTAATTCTTTATCCATGCCGAAGACTGCGGGTTGATGAGAAGACATACCTCCCGCACCAAAATGCTGTTAAAATCTCACTCGATATTGATTGGGGAGCGCTTGTGACGTCCTGGCTTTTCAAGTGGGATCGTCAGTGTCCCATTTAGAAGGAATCTTTGGAAAGCTCCAAACTTCTGAGAGGCTGCAAAATGGCCCGATGACAGGGACATTGTCATGGGATATAGATATAGAGCTTACACGTCCAGTAAGTGACGCATCGAACACCAGTGTCGTCTCGGGTTTTCTACATCTCAGCTATGTTTGGGCTCGAAGAAACCTGCTAACAACTAGTCTCAGCATAAAGAAACGATATCCCACCAGGCTTCACCTCAGCTTAGCCAATATACTACCGCTTCGGCAATGCTTCCCTAGAAGAATAGAGCGCCGCTTTGGTCAAGACTTGGGCAAGCTCATCCATCCTTCGCCAGGGCCGTTCTCTATGAGGCATGTCAACTTTGGAAAGGTGGGCTGGTTGCCGAGTCTGAAGAGTGTTCCCCACTGGTAATGCTTATGGCCCTGTGGAAGATCTACCGGGTATATGTCACATTAGCAATGGGCCCTGCAGAAGAGGCTCTTTGGGTGTTGACTAATCTCACGGCGTTGTATGACTGACTGCGATACAGAAACTGGCCTTGATTTGGCATCCTAGGAATGATGACTGGAATGACTGGAAGCAAAAGGTAGCCGTTGAATCAAAATGCATTACGCTCCCAGTGGTATGCTAGACTTTGAGACGGCTGAGCTATCCCTGCTGCTGCTGGGGCCTTTTGCTGAAACTCCTGGACAAGAATCCATCAATGTCAAGGCCGGCCTATATAAAACGTTTGTTCTCTTGTACGTGAGATGAAGTAAATGACATGAAGCGCGGCGATATACGTTACGCCCATTTCTCACAATCTTTATGTCGTGAAGGAAAACCCCTAGTAAATAAACCTCTCCCCATTCCCCGGAGTTCTCACCATCCCTGCCCCTGCAAACCCAAGCCTCACCGCGCCGCCTTCCACCTCCCACGCCCCGTATCGCACCGGCCCAATCTCGTTCACGGCTCGGACGATGCCGTCGACGCTTTTGTTGGGGTCGATGTTGCCCATGATGTGGGCCTGCTGCCCAACCGTCCCGAACGCATTCGCAATCTCCAGCGGGTTGAGGCTGACATCCCGACCCAGCTCCCACCACCCCCAGAAGATAGGGAGCACCGCGAAGATGCCCACCAGAGACACGGCCACGGCGATCCACATCTTCTCATAGTCCGTCACGTACACCAACATCGTCGTGCCGCTGTCGAACTCGACTTGCTGCTTGTCGGTCGCGTTGTACTTGGCGTACTGCAAGCTCGCGCGGAAGCCGAGCTCTCGCGTAAGTTCGATGAGGTCGTTCATGGGGTTCGTCCACGTATCGGCGCAGCCTGGCACGCTGCTGTTCATCGTCATGTACTGCGTGGCGGCTAGGCCGTCTGAGTTGACCGAGTAGCCGACGGCACCGGCAAAGGCCATGAATGCCGAGGAACCGTATTGCGCGTCGACGATGGTACTGAAGCCACCTAGGATGTTGCCGCTTCCACTTCCCATACCCACAGGAACCATGTATCTATCAAGAAACCTGTTGTTAGAGACAGGAACAAGGTGCTAGTTAGGGGGGAAGGGACACGTACTTGCGTTGGACGAATACATCGTCTTTCCAACTACCCCTGAGCTTGACTTTGTTTCCGGCCATGTGCACAGGAAACTTTGATATGCCGCCATGTAAATCACACGTCTGGAGCTTGACCTTGCCGCTACACTGGTTGGTATCCTTGTAAAGCGTCGTGTATCGAAGAAACGACCCTTCCTTCGCCATCTGGAGCCCATAGTTGCTGTATTCTGTCACGTTGACCTCGAACAGATACGCCCCCTTGAACGCCTTTTGCATACTGGCCGGATCCATGCCGTAGTTGAGGTCAAAGTCTCGCGTGGTCTCGGTGCAGTTCACGTCGAATCCAAAGGCCTGTCGGAAGAATCAGTAAGAAGCTGTAGTCCGAGGGTTCCCGAAGTAGACAAAGTCATACCTTCACGGTAGCCGTGCAGTTGTCACAGGAGGTGTCAAAGGCAGCCATATCGTCTCGGTTGCTGTAGGCTTGAGCAACATCGCTGAAGTTCTTGGTGAGCAGGGAGACGGCGTGAGTGCGGCCGGTGAGGATGGTGGCGTAGTCGGAAGGAAGCTCTTGGGCAATGTGGAAGTCGAAAGTGCCACGCTGTGCATCGTATTCGTTCGACGTCGAGGATGCTTGCTGCATCAGGGGACCGCGCATCACAGACAATGTCATCAGAACGGAAGCTAGTTTGCGTGAGTAAATCGCAGGTGATTGAGATGGCGTTGGTGTGTACCTAAGCCAAGAACCTTGGATTTGAAGCAGAACAGATTCAATACAGCCTCAATAATTCCCGTCGAGGATGCATAGACGGCGTGGAGTTGTGGCAACTAGTACTGTCAGCTGGCCGGCCATACTCTCCCCAATCCCGTTGCATTCCTGCCTACCGTCGTTGGCCTTCCCGCAGCTCGCCAGTACGAGATGGCCGCTCCCTCTGTAAACGCACACGCCAACAAGGCACCCGTCAGTGCTGAGCTCAAGGCGAGCCACACGGTCGGCTGAATGCGCTCGTCCCAGTGGCTGACGGGGACTCCATCGCTGTAGACGAGAATGAAGACGGCAGCCACAGTACCAAGAACCGACATGAACCAGGGCCCGAGCCCACGAATTGGAAATCGCTTCCAGAACCCAGGCTGCCAAGGCTCGCTCAGCCCTCCAGAGTCCTGGGGCGGGTTCGCGGGTACAGGCTCAAGTTGATACCACGGGGCTTTGCCGTCGGGCATCTCCTCTTTGAGCGGCCATTGTGGTTTTGTCGCCATATCGTTGTGTCTTTGCTGAGTTCAGAACCTTTCTTCCAAGAAGGCCAAGACGCTCTTCACTTCGAGTGCGGGGATAGCAAGGAATGGCTTCGCACTAAAGTCGTAAATGAATGGACATTGCCTACGCAATGAGGTTAAACGAAAGTATGGTGAAGAAGAAAAGTGAGAAAGAATGCCAAAGTCCTTGCAGTATTATGGGCTTATCTCACCGACTTGTATGGGATACGACCCCGTGTTTGATGCTAACGTGCACCCTAATTTCCATATACGAAGATTTATGCTTTGGGGCATTACCTAACTGCCCCATTGACAGGGAAGATCCGAGGCCTGGTATTGCGATAGTCGGGCTTGGCACTGGCCTTAAGGGGTAATGACCATGTCTTGCGGGAGCGTAGGGCTGGACGAATGGGTAACACTTGCCGACCTCAACGGCTTCATGGCATCCCACGTTTCTTTGAGAGATCCACCGCTTGGCGTCAAGGCTGACGAGAGCATTAATGACAGCCAATCTTCATTCGGTCATCAGGAACCGGCTGTCCCGTGGTACGAAGTACATCCAAGTACATGCGTAGCTCTATGTGGATACATCGTCCCCCTCGACAAGGCTTCGTTTCAAAGAAGCGCGTGCCCTGCGAGATCGACAACAAAGTTTTCTGGGACACTAGTGCGACTTGATGTCATAACAAACCATCCGCTAAGAGCCGGTGTGCAACACGAGCTGCTCATTGGCTGTCAAGATCATGATCACAACAGCTGTCGGATGATCTTGCTCTCACTTTCACTTTCCACTTTCACTTTCACGAGGCATCCAATTCTAATTATACCAACCCCAGGTTCAGACAGCCGGTCCAGCCGAGAATCCTGTTCACGGGCGTGTAGATCTCGTCGCCGTTCTCCACCTCCCAGGAAACGCTCCGGTTCTCAAACTCTGCCAGATGAGAATCCGCGGAATAAGAACTGAACCATAGGCAGAGAGCTTATTCAGATCGACGTAGTCTCCACATGCCAGAAAATAACTGCAGCAACACCTTCTTCAGGCAGATTCGTATTCGTCAGAATAAACGTCGGCGGTGCGGCGCCACTTTAGCTTGCCGCAAGCTGGCCGACACTTGCGGCATGGCAGGTAGAATAGGGCTAGCCTCGATAGTCGTCCTTGGCCGTGTTTGTATAACATCAGGCCACAGGTGAGTCTTAAAGCATGGTACGGGCATGGGTGGCTGCTATGGACCGAAAGGCGCTATCTCCACTCAGGGATGAAGCACAAAACAGCAAGTCCAAGTTACAAAGACTGTCGATGAGTACCAAAGACTCTTCATCGGTACTGCATCGCGGAAACGGAGGTACTCTAGGCGAGCCTCACGCCTGCTTAATGTCGCCTACGACACGAACACAATTTCTATGGTGTTCGCTTCCTTTTTGATATCCTAGAGACGCCTGTCGCTTCTGGCTCCATGTTTACCTTACCGTCTTGGTGTCGAGGAGACGAACTCTTCAAATATTGTGGCGTTTGTGCATATCTAGCAATGTCGGAACCTTTTTTGGTGGATATTTGCAGGCTGCCACGCCTAACATCCTCAATGGTGTTCATGACATAGCGAGGTGGAGATGGCTCTTCATCATCGACGGTTATATTAGCCTGCCATTCCCCTATACCTAAATTCGGTGGCATACCTTGAAAGAGCAATGGCTTTCTCAACATCGAATGCGTGACGACAGCGGCCCGGAGAGCAAGCAGAGCCAAAAGAGAATACTGAAACGAGTCTTCGCTCCCTGGCACTTCTAGGCAGCTTTTCTTGTATACATCTTGTAAGCTAAAGATCATGCATTGCGTACTTTAAGGTTCAATATATTTTATGACCGAAGAGATATAACTCATTCATAAAGTCTTACAAAAAGCGCAACATAACTCTGCCTGTTTTTTCTTACAACTCACCGTCAAAGTCTTACACCAAACAGCCCCCTTGAATTCATCCACCTGCCATTATTATCTGTGAACAAAAAAAGGCATCAATTACCCACAACAAACAGTACGGAAAAGGAGGACAGCTATTTAATGGAGTAAGCTGTTGTACTGCTTGTTTTTATCCGCAAGGCACTCACCGCCCCAGTAGGTAGGCCTGAAATCGACATTGCTTGGTTTTAAATATGCCTTCCTCAATATCTCCTTAGATAGATAGGTCATCCAGGACGGGGCTGGTCCAGACGTCATGCCATCGACGTCGACTGTGCTATGCAGACTTCCTGGAAAGCCCACATCCGCTCCACTGCCCAACTTTGGACGATGCTTCATCGGCTATGTACAAGTACTATGCGCCAAGGAATCGACAGATATATCAATTTCCTGCGTAATATTCCCAAAAGCCGAGTAGGAGGCCCACTCGAACTAGGGCTCGGTCGCTATTACATTCCTGATGGATGCATCTACAGACTATCGAAGGAACGAGATGGATGGGTAAACAAAACACCACCATGGAATGAACTGCGGGCGATGCTAATTTTAGATCATGACAGTAGGATGAAGATCCGTTAGACATTCCGAGTTGGACGTGCCTGATGGCTTAAATAAGCGACACCGAATCTGTCAGAGTATTGAGGATATGTATCCAAACGATGTGTAGATAGAGAACTAGAGATGTATCCGAGATATAATACTTATTTGGAGCGAAGAAGCGAGGAGCGTAGAAGCGAAGATTGCGTGAGTGGCGATGTGGCGGTTTCTTCATTCTCAGTCCATTTCGGACTTGATCAACTAATCTCAAACTAAATACCTGCCTCTTATACAAGCATAACATGATGGCCATTTTCCAGGTTGTTTCCCACTATTATGCCATCCTATCTGTGAGTTTGTATGCTTATATATAACCCAGCCTTGGTAATAGCCAATCCTTTATAGACGTAAGGCACTTCTGGAGTGACCGAGAACTGAGGGCTTCTTTCGTGGCATTGAAGCAAGAGTGAGGTTTCGGCAAATAGCCAGCCTGAGTCACCAAGTAGTCTACAGGCATGTAATATAGAGTGTAGGAATGCCCAGCCACTCAGGGTGCGTTCCTGCCCTCGTTTGCTGGCTAAAGATGAGGCCCTTTCAACGACTTGCCTAAGATGACAACTTAGTACTTAGTCGAATATCTCAGTTTTACTCCAGTAAGGAAAAAAGGCAGTGGGCTTTCTCCTGCGCTACTCTACAGAAGGAAGCCAGTCAAGCGGTAAAAAGGTAGCTTCCTAGCGAAGCCTTTATTGGGAAAACATATGGCTCTAAAAGTTTCAGCTACTTCAAAAGCCCAAAAATATTTCGACTGGATTTGCCCTATAGTTCTTTCAAGGGTTAGGGTTATACTACTTCCAACCGGCTTTAAAATTCCTTGTCCCCTTTCCTATCTCTGATCCTAACCTACCTACCTACTTTCGATCTAACTTACTGAATGGCTGACTGATTTACTGGCTGACCAGCTTACCATCTGACTGAGACTGACTGACTGGTCAGCTTACGGTCTGACTGAATGACTAAAAGTCAGCCCGCAGGGTGCGTCGCAGGCTTTGCATTCCTCAAGGTCAGGGCTTACCACTGCCCTCAGACCTATGAATTCCGGTGACGATCTACCTGTACATCTAGACGGATTACGTTAAAGAATGAACGTGTCCGTCTTCTTCGCCGAGTTTGACCGAATTACCCTCCACATCACTTATGGGGGTAGTACTTATTGGCCCGACATATGTAGTAAGCTGACACTTCTTGCAAAAGACCGACCAAACTATGAATGGGATTTCTTTGATTAAGAAGGTCCTCCTTTTGAAGCTCTTCCGATTTTTGTCATCTTATGGAACGTCCTTTCTAGATCTTTGCTAGCTGATTAAGTCTACGCGTTATACGTCATCATGCTGTTCGCCTACCTTCCCACACTAGCTTGCACGGCAGCTCTCGTTCGCCCTACGTTGGCACAATTTCCCCCAACGCCTGAAGGGGTGACCGTGTTGAAGTCCAAGTTTGGCGAGGGCATCACAGTTAACTACAAAGAGGTATGTGGCATATGCCATGCCAGCGGAGAAGACGACGTGACCAACGCCTCTAGCCCGGCATCTGCGAGACCACCCCCGGCGTCAAGTCGTATGCGGGATACATTCATCTCCCCCCAGGAACCCTCCAGGACGTTGGCCAAGAGCAAGATTACGAGATCAATACGTTCTTTTGGCTCTTCGAAGCAAGGGAAAGCCCCGAAGACGCACCCCTCTCCATCTGGTTGAACGGCGGGCCCGGCGCCTCCTCGATGCCTGGCCTCTTCAGGGAGAATGGTCCTTGTTACATTAATCCTGATTCCAACTCGACAGATCTTAGGAAGTGGGCTTGGAACAACAAAGGTTAGTGAACTTATACGAGCGTATTGCACCTTTCTTACTACCAATAGTCAATATGCTATACATCGACCAACCCGTACAAACAGGCTTTTCGTATGACAAGTTGAGAAATGTGACCAAAAGTCTGTTTGGCAGCATCGAGCCCTTGGACCCATCAAGCCCGATACCAGAACAAAACGTCACATACAAGACGGGCACGTATCCCAGCGGAGATCGCAATTCGACAAGCTGGGGCACCAGAAATGCCGCCGGTGCTCTGTGGCACTTTGCCCAGGTGTGGTTCCAGGAATTCCCAAGACACCGCCCAAGCAACGACCGCATAAGCATGTCCACGCAGTCGTACGGTGGCCGGTATGGTCCAGCCTTTGCAGCGTACTTCCAAGAGCAGAACGAGAAGATTCGAAGTGGCACGTGGGAGGGTGCTGATGGCGAGAGATACATGCTAAATCTCGATACGCTTCTCATCGTCAGTGGCTGCATTGACCAGCAGATCCAGTTGTCTTCATACCCAACCATGGCTTACAACAATACCTACGGGATCGAGACGGTTAATGAGACGGTATACGAGAGCATGAGTGACGCTTATAGCCGTGAGGGAGGCTGTCGTGACCAGATCAATGACTGTCGCGAGATATCAGCGGTCTACGACCCCGACAACATCGGAATCAACTCGACGGTGAACCGGATATGCCACGAGGCAGAAACCTTTTGTACCAACAGAATAACAGACCCGTACAACGAATACTCTGGTCGTGCTTATTATGATATAACCCAGCTCAACCCGACTCTTTTCCCTCCGCCATTCGTCCCAGGGTACCTCAATCAGCCACACGTACAGCTGGCCTTGGGGGTCGCGCTGAACTGGACGGAGGGCTCCGAAGGGTCGGCGTCGGCGTTTCATGGCATCGGCGACTATCCGCGTCCTGGTTGGATTGAGGACCTGGCCTACCTCTTGCATAGTGGCATCAAGGTCACGCTGATGCACGGCGATCGGGACCTTGCGTGCAATTGGATCGGCGGCGAGGCTGTATCGCTCGCCATTCCATGGGAAAACCAAGACGCCTTTTCAGCAGCGGGTTACGCTCCTCTTCGCACCAATCGCACCTACGAAGGCGGCCAAGTTCGACAGTACGGAAACCTTTCCTTCGTCCGAGTCTTTCAGGCGGGACATGCGGTGCCTTCCTATCAGCCGGAGACTGCCTATCGAGTCTTTCATCGGGCTCTTTTCAACCGTGACATTGCGACTGGCGAGATTGATACTACTGCTAATCCGGACTACCATACTAAGGGGCCCTCTGATACCTGGCACATTCGATCGGAAATTCCAGAACAGTACGACGACTTTTGCTATGTTTTGGATTCGAGCTTCTGTAGCGAGGAACAAATTGCCGCTCTCCGGGATGGATCTGCTGTCATTAAGGACTATATCATGATTAACCCTCCCTCTGAGTCTTCTCGTTCAGACAGAACTTTTGCAAGAAAATAGTCAACTGGGCTGCCTACTAAAAGCAGCCGCCTGTCTAGTCTAGCTAGGAAGGCATGCTTTTTCTTTCTATTCAAATTGATTTCCTGTTTTAGCTCACGCTCTGGGGGACAGGGTTGAATAGATAGTTGCTATCATAGTCTTTTGTGGTGGTTCCGCCGCATTCGCACTCAGCATCTTCGTTGCAAACCTACACATGCTCTGGACGATTGAACAGAACCACTCGTGGACACAAGTATGAAAAATTCTTGGAATACCCAGCCTCGTCTAGATCTCGTTTCCTCCTCAGCAACACCATAATCCAATCCGGTAGAATAACTACAATGTGTTGCATGTACCGGATCAAAACTGTGCCTGGTTTGCTGTCTATTTCTAGTCGAATTTTCTTGGTGGATCAAAATGTTAATATTGAACCCGGTCGTCGAAAGTAGTAGAACCGAGGGCTGATGTGTCCGCATAACGGATCAGCATGAGCTAGGGGAGTAATGCAATCGCTAACGCCGCTGACAAAATGCTACCCATCTCAGGCGTAAAAGACCACTAAAGTGGCCTATAAATCATAATTTTATTTCTTCATTTCATCCATATCGACATTTTAAAGATATTCCTTCAGTTGTCTTCCAAGTGGTCTGCCTTGTCCTTGGCTGAATACTCCTGCGGCATAGCAATCGGCCGGTTCCTAGCGAACTTGACAGTTGTCCACACTGAAGGAGAGTCCTTGAACAACAACTCGATCTCCTCTAAGTTCCGGCCCATCGTTTCGGGAAAGAAGAAGTAGACTGAGAGGGGAATGCAAGCCGCAATCACAGCGAAAACTAAGGACATTAGGACGTTAGGACTATATCAAAGCAATCGATTTAGGAGGGTAGTCTAACCGATGTAATACTGCCAGCCGATGGTGTTAATGGCCACAGGGGTGACCATGACGATGACGAAGTTCCTGAAGATGTGTTAATAAAAACCTCGTTCGTTGGAGTAAGAGTATGGCGTACCAGAGCCAGTGGTTGGCTGTTGAGATGGAAGACATGGCCATGCGAAGCCGGATAGGCGCGATTTCGGTGCAGTACAGGAAATTGGCACCGAGGAATCCTATTGGAACCCAAGTGTTGTAGAGGTAGATGAAGCAGCCAGCAGCAATCATGGCCGGCTTGTTGTCGCTGCCAAACGAAGTGGTGATCGCCAGAGCAATCATACTAGCAGACATGCCAACACCGCTGATCATGAAGACGGCTCGACGTCCGAAGCGATCGATAGTGAAAAAGGCCACGAAAGACGACAAGAACTTCCAGGTCAGAGCACCGCCCGAGAGAATACGAGACATCTCGCTGCTCATGCCGAGGTTGTTCTGGAACAGAACGGTGGCGTAGACACTGACGAGGTTGCTGCCGGACATCTGCTGGTAGAACTGCAGCAAGATGCAGAGGATGAACCGATAGAGCAGCTTGTCGTCGCCCATCTTCAGCATGTCGCGCAGCTTCGCTCCGCTGTTGCTCGTCTCCTCCAGAGAATTCTCAATGCCAGCAAGCTCGGCCTGGACCTCCATGGAGTCCTCGGGAAGCCCTCGTAGGGCAGAAATGACGAAGCGGGCCTGGTCGGAGCGGTTCTTCAGCACAAGCCACCGGGGGCTCTCGGGCAGGAAGTAGACGGAGCAGATGACGACGATGGAGAAGGCGATGGCGATGGCAATGGGCGGACGCCAGGTCACGGGGCCATGCTTGAACTCGAAGAAGCCCAGGTCGATCCAGGACTCCAGCGTGTAGCCCAGGCACATGAACAACCCGGTCAAGACGACCTGACGACCTCGGTTCTGGGCTGCGGACGTCTCGCTCAGCCAGACGGGGACGATGGAGCTCAACTGGCCGACTCCGAGGCCGATGATGACTCTGCCGACGATGAACTGGGCGAGGCCGAAAGAAGAGGCCTCTAGAATCTCGCCAACAAGGGAGCAAATGCCAGCGACGAAGATGACATTGCGACGTCCGAACTTGTCACCCGTGTATGAGCACGACAGCGAACCGATGAGAGCGCCAATGACGAAAGTCGCGACAACGAAGCCCTGAAGCGTCGACTTCGAGCTCTTCTCCGCCCCCTCAGTGTTGACAGTGTCTATCTCGGGAAACGTCTTGACCCAGTCCTCCTCGGAGAGAAGGCCACCGATGCCGGCCTGGTTGTAGCCGAAGAGGATAAAGGCAGGGGCGACGATGAGGGCCAGCTGGAGGATGGTCAGCTGCTTGCCGTTCGCTCCAAGGTAAGTTGCAGTCTGAGTCTCCATTGTGTCCGTAGTTTTCGCGTCTTCCCTGGGGTGTGAAGAAGGGAATGGGCGATTAGCGGCCGCGGGGATCCTCATATAAGGTTGTCTCTTTGCTCCGCGTTCCGCACCTCTCCAGACGGTCTCCGGACGCGACGGATGCGGAGCCCCGTGGGAACGACGGAGGGCATCTTGCCCCTTCGAATGGGGCAAGGAATCAGGATACACCAATAGAGCCGGGGGCTTTACCGGCAAGTGAGGTGGTAAATATTCATCGCGTACCGTTGGCTGGAGAAGACAGGCCCGGCATAGCACCGTCCTTTATTGAACCGGCTACACGGCACGGTCTTTTCTCGGGCACTTTTGGCCATGTGGGTATGCCTCCGTCATGAACGCGCTGCTGACCGGGCCACCAAGATCTGGCGGGGAGCACTTCAGCGCACGCCGGCAAGTCAAGGGCCGTGTGAAAATAGCGCAAAAATGACCAAGTTGAGACCGAAGGATTCCCTTCAGTACTGTAGTCACCGCAGATCGCCTGCAAAGGGTAAAGGTTTTCCCATTTTTCTGCACGACTGGGTGGAGATGTTTGATACGAGCCGAGTTGTTAAGCCAGAGATGACAAAAGGCTGGTACATGGAGAAACGTAAATATGACACTAACCATAAAACTGAACTGATGTGAGACGGATCAGGCGAGAACATGGGAAGATCTCGTGAAAGATTCCCTTGCGAGACGCGCCATTGGACAGAGCCCGTGCATGACGTCGTACCGGCAGTGGGAAGCATACATACTGTACATAAGTGCCTATATAGTGCGGCTCTTACGGTGATAAGACGCAGCTACTACGTACTTGCATTCGATGTGGGTCATGAAGCGGCATCACCGATACATACAAGAGATGCGGAGGCAAATGCCGAGTCACCAAAAGTCTTCCGGGGGCGTTGTTGAGCCAATTGTGCTCCGATTCTCCTCAAGCAGCAGGTCACATTCTACGCCCACAATGCGCCACTTGCGACGTGAGTGACGCGGTCTGTTGCAGGTGACGACGAAGACAAGCAAACGAAGGAATAACAGCAGCTGGAATTTTGCTAGTTGCGTGATATTTCAGCAGAGCGGTCTGTCCTTGCTAGCTCCAGCTTACTTGCTGTACATAAGGATTCGAGTGCTCGGACGATATCCCCACTTTGTCAAGGCTTAGGCCAGGTTCCCCTACTCCGGTACGTATTCTCACGAGTCACGTCCTTTTTAGGATATCTTCGGCGGAAGTCGGTGTGTGAACCGGGAGTTGTTGTTAAATCCGGGGAGCTTGTAACGTAGTATATAAGCCAGTCCCCGCCCCATTACTCGGTTTACAGGGTGGCCAAGTCTGACACGGTGGTCTTGTTCCAGAGTTTTCTGTTCAGATCATGCCACCGATATTTACTGCATAAGGCATCGGCATTGGTTGCACATGACTTGTTCGAGATGCACCTAAGCAGAACCCCGACACTAATTACATCACCATCCCATCAACGCTCTCTCTGTGTTGTCTTGATCTAGTAGTCGTGAACTCCGCGTTATTAGTTTCACATGATAAAATACTCTAGAGCATACTAATTATTGCTCGGCTTTACATACGCCTTTCTTGATATCTTAGATAAAGAAAGCAGCACAGTAAATAATAGATAAGATAGCTCAGTAATAATATACTAAGAGCTTTATCGTTTTACAGAAGGTAAAGGGGTGTGCCATCTCTTCTAGGAGGACGGCAATCTTGCCTTTGAGGAAGCACCCAACTTCAAGGAGCTGAAGCCAACTAACTACAGCACCAAGGGGCCAAAATGCCCCATCACATTACTAGGTGGCTCATTGGAGCTTGTATATCTGCGGCTAGATGCTGCCTTTGAACTAAGCCTTAATCCCAGCCTAAAACCCTAGATTTTGTGTCCCTATTTGCTGCCACGATCTGACTCCTAAACCGAGTTTCCTCGCCTTTTTATCTAGAGGCAGATATTGGCTGTTGACTTGCTATATAGGCAAGAGCCGTGTCGAAGCGGACGAGCAACTTTGGGATGTTGAGGATAGCGCATGCGTCCAAAGTGAGCTTCATTCGGCCACCAGGGTACCAGAGCATTAGGGCATTGTAACCATAATAAGTAAATGATAACATAGAGAATGGTGGGCTTTCAGCCTGAATAGCATGACTTTTATTTTGGCACCCTTTTCATACTTATATTTCCCGGTGAAAAATCAATTTGTTTTCCCCATCTTTCTAGTCTCTCTTTAGTCTTTCCTTCATTGATCAGCTTGATCAAGCTGACCTTGATCCTTGTGAACTCACTCTAGTGGCTGAGCCCGATTTGTGCCCTTCCAGCCTATCTCCCTTGCCGGCGAAAAGCTTCCTCTTAGTTGCTGGGCTGTGGTCCCCTTAGTGCGTTCGCCAACATCAAAGTAACGATGGCCAAAAGATCTAAAATGGAAATAACCTGAAGCCATTAGCTTATACTGGGTCACTAGCTTATACTGGAAACCATTTTGGTAAGCGCATCAGCGCAATGGCACGAGCAGGTGTCAGACAACATCATAGTGACGGCGGCCGAGGCAGATTGGAGAGAGAAGGCGGGGGCGAAGTCAAGGGCTAAAAAAAGAAGCAGAAGCAGAAGCAGAAGGAGAAGCGGAGACTATCGCAAAGGTAGAAACGGGGTCAGCGAGGCGATGGGCGTTGGCGTGAGTGCTGTGGTGTCATTGTACCTTCCCTAAATATGTTATTAATATTTGTATTATAATGAGTATTAGTATTAGTATATTAGGATTTATATGTCAGTAGTATTGGTATATCAGTATTAGTAGTTTAGTATTGGTGTAGTTCTGCTAACTCGACTGTCAATGCTAGCATCAGCGTTTAAATCCCAACTGAGCTAGAGGTGCAGTTATTCTCCGTTCCTATGTTACCTCCCATCCCCCCACTCCTTCTATCTTATTGTAATGTTGCTGTCTATATATCTTACTCTACTGTTGCACAATAGGCTGAAGTGTTACACAAGAAGGGTGCTGGCTGTTCCGCACTTTGGTCCGGCTGATCTACATATGAGAAACGTCGATTGAACAGTTAGTCAATACTGCTCTGCGCGGTCACTTCTCAGTTGACCGCTTAAGTCATGGCTTCACAACCAGTATTGAAAAAAGAAATTCAGTTTAAGCTCGCAGGTTATCGCCATCACGCCATCAGCTGGACGAAAAGGGGGCCGGCACTCCGCTAACGTGTTGCTAGAATGACAAAGCGATGCTGATCTGGCACACCACATCGCAGTCTTTCCATAGTCCCCGGCTTCCAGAAATATCGGACAAGTCATGCATTCGTTTCGTGCGATATTGTTACCTGACACAGAGTCGGGGAATAGCGGAGGCCTCCAAAAGAGATTACAGTCACTTCGCGGGCAGCAAATTCAACAACAGTCTTATGTGCAACAAACTAAAGTAAAGCCAGATCCCGACTGTCCGAGAGTGATGTCAGCGAGGATGAGGCCTGTTGAACTACTATAATACTAAACAGGCAAATGCCGAAAGAAATAAACCGACTGCATTCTCAGATGAGAACCAAAACAACAGGATACTGGGCATGGAAACTGGCTACTAGAAGTAACGTTCCCCCTCCATCATATCTAGTGCCAGCAGTTACCCCGGACATCGTTTCGGTTTCCACCAAAGTTGACATCCCACGCCTGTTGGCAGGTGTTCTCAAAAGGTTGACCATCGATGCCGCGGCCGATGCCCTTATCAATGCACTATACATAATTGTGGTTAGTAAAGAGAGAATTTACTTGGAGTTGAGTAGTCAAGCTCACAGAATAACCGTCTAGAGCCAGAAAGTTAGTGAGTGATCGTGCAAGTCGATGGAGAATTTCCTTACCAAACCAAGTATGCGGCTGAGTGGCACCCCAGAGAGCACAGGCGGCCTTGCTCAGGTCAACGTGGTACTTGCCACGAACATTGCAGCCACAGTTGTGGTGGACACTGGCAGACACACTGAGGGATATCAGATCGTACTCATCGTTAACAAGTGTTTTACTTACCTGCTGCCGAGAGTCAGGAGGGTGAGAGCAATAGCGGTGACCTTCATTGTTGCGGTTCGAGGGGATTATCCAAAGATGTTGTTGAGTGTAAAGAATAGTGAAGTGCTTGAGTGCTTGAGTGATTGTTGCGTAAAACTGGAAATCTCGGCGGACATCTTGTCTCTTTATATGTGCAGCCATCTGTATATCATTGACGTACTACGAAGGGCCAGACCATACGATCTGCGTTACGTTAAGTCGGCAACAATCTGCCGATCAATCATGCCCTGCCTCGTATTGTACGAGTTGCTTGGTGATCCAGGGCCGCTCGGAGACCGAGCTGCGTTACGGTGAAGCCATTCACCTCTTGCTTCCGCCTTAGTGGCCAGCAACCCTGGAGTTTGGTTTGAACTCTAAGAAGATTGTCAACCCAAGGGACGAGTGCCTTGAGGACTGAAGCTCTACCAAGGTCATCGAAAGCATAGACAACGTGGGTCGGAACCGAGAATTGGAGCTGAAGGCCACGATGGGTCTAATGCTAGCTTTAATTTGCTCGCCTCAGCGGTCAACTACACCAGGCCGCATTGAACCTCAGAAGATGGCTTCATGCCAAATTTTAACTCCTTCAAAGCCTAACTTCTTCAAGGTCATGCAGATAATATTACGTACAGAGAATCCAAGCGCAAGGTCGAGCGTCAAGATATGGTGGAAATAAACAACGGTACAACACTATCGAGAGCCATAGATCCTTTTTCCTCCCATGACGTAACGTAACGGGCGAGTTTATTAATGACCACTTCTTCTTTAGTTATCAGAGACGACTTCCAGTTAGACATGATCCAACTGTCGTCAAAAACCCCAGTCATACAAAAATACAAGCATCAGCCTTAGATCAGGGGCATTGCATTTGGGAGCCCGCTGGAATGGAATTACCAAAGCGCGGACAATGCAGTGAAAATCTTGAAATAGTTTCATCACTCAAGACGGGGATTAGGACCCCAGCTATTTGAATCAAGCTTTTACCAGCGGGTATTTCAACTTACCAGTCTGCATCAGACCATGAATGCGGATAGCACGGCACCCGTCGTAGTCCGGCAGTTGGCAGGGTGCACGCACCTCATAGAGGTAGCGTCGCTAACGAGACAAGAAAAAGAAAGAACTCAGAGACAGTCCACCGTACACGAGTTTGTTAACTCTATAAGGATTAGGACCTCATTTACTAAGTGCATTTAAGATTGTAGTATGCCATGTCACAATAAAAGTCAAATGTGCATGAACAGCCCCCAAGAGCCAATGCTTAACGTGATCCAATGAGAACGCGTCTCGTTTAACTCGTTTAACATCATTTTCCAACGTCAGAAGTCGGAGACGTGCCTCTCGTTCCAAAGGCGATGACTCCATGCTTCGAGATGCGAACCCGTCGAGAAATTAGCTCAGTGAACTTGTCGGACTTCCGAGGGGAAGGATCTGCGTGCCTTTGTCGTGACCATTGACAAGTCTAAGGAGACAGCGCTATGGTCTGTGGAAATATAAATCAGAAGATTCCCCTTGAAAAGTAATGGCTTTTGATTCTGCAGCACATCAAAGCATCTCTTTCTACTCTCTCAAACCCACATCACTGTAATCCATCTCTCTCGCAACAATGGTTTCAGCCATCTTCGTTCTCGCCATGTTGGCTGGGTCTGCTCTCTCGAGCGACCTGACTTTCTCCGCCGGCGACAAGACCGGCTGCATCAACCTCTCTCATCTCCAAGCTCTGAGTCATACCTACGAGGGCCTGAACCCCAACAAGGCCAAGGACAGTGACCTCGTCCTGCCCCGTATCCCGGACACCTACCTCAACTCGCCCTCGGAATGCGTCCCCGAGGCTCTCTACGACAAGTTCTTTGATCCCATCGTTGCCATTTCCAAGAAGGAAGACTTGCTAGCCAACCTCGACGCAGTCCTCGCCCTAGACGTGGATGTCAAAGTCTCGGACTCGTCTATTCACCAGCGGGCCCGGAACTGCCCCCAGATCAAGGATGCCGCCATCGCCAAGTCCCATTCCTTCAGCTGCAACAGCGCTCCCAACCCCAACTCGTGCCGCTCTTGCACCAACTTCTCCGCCACCAACTTTGCCGTGGCTTGTGTTGCCTGCGCCGCCAAGGCGAACCAGGAGTCTATCTTTTGCTGCGCTGCGGCAGCGACGACTTTCGCCACGTACTATTCCCAGGTTTGCCTGTCGAAGTGAGGGGATTTGCAAGAATCCTCAAGGGCGCTTACAATGTTGTGGAATTGATGGAGGTTTTGCAGGGAAATGGTGGGTTCCGTTGAATGTTAGTTAACATTGGCGGGACTCACGGGGAGCGACTTTTACATTCTATGCTAGACTAGCGTCTAGCGCTGTACAGTTTATCGTATCCTACATAGACATATAGCTTTTTCACAAGTAATGCTTAGATCGCTTCAGTGATACGAGTCTGGTTTGATCCCATCCACGACTACCGAGACATCCTACTACCAGTGTTAAGCCTTATGGGTTAGCCTCTTAGATCCTTAAATAACTCGCACAGATATGACCCCTGCGTTGATCGTTGTTCAACCAATTGCGGCCCTTTGATTCCCTCTTCCATTTTCTCCCCCGGCCCCGAGCCCAAAAAGCGCAGTAAAGCATCAGTTTCCTCCGACACTCCCGTCTCAAGCATCAAGTTCGTATCAAACACCTCGTCAACCAGCGTCAACAGGCCTCAGTGGTGGTTGAACGGCAGTGCTCCGTCTCGTCTCGCGCCATCGTTGATCCGGGACGCAGACTTGTCCTTGGTCTGTACCAAAGCGTGTTTGTAATGGCAATTGCCTTTGACGTTGCGACGGATTCATCCATGGTTTCGAGGATTTCAATTGTCATCTCAATAAAGCCTGAGAGATTGCTTATTACTGGAATGTTTATATTAGTCTGACTGAGCTATCCTTTTGGACAGCCAGACGCAGCAAGAAACGGATCGACATGTCCGTTGTCCACTCAGACGCTGTTGTCCTCCGCATTACACTGACCAAGCTATTTGGCGTTTGACTCTAGAGGATCGTGGAAGCCTCAGAGTCAACCCCGCATTCCGGCTTTTCCGAGCACATGGATGTAGCCATGCTGGGCCGCCATGCCAGACTTGGAGAAGTCGCGGGGTAATTGGCAAAGGGCCAAGATGGAGTCGGCTCTTCCGAAGACAGTCCCAAGCTACCTGATTTGGTCGTCTGTGATGCTGTGAGACGTCTTTTAGTGCTAACAACACCGAGTCTAACAGCTCACGGCTTTGCTAAGCTAAGAAGGATGTTGAATGCATAAATATCTTGTCCGGAACCGTACAGTAGATGTTGAATAGAACGTAATCATCTCATAATTTGCTGAAAAACCAATGCGAGCAAATGAAGCTCAATTGTTATATTAAACTCTCCAATGAACGAAATCCCTGTCGCTGTAGGCTCTATGGTTGAGACCCAACTTTCATCCTCTCTGTGAACTTGTGTTCTTCACCCGGAATCACCGTCATTCCACCTTCCACACCCTGTTCAGACGAAGCCAGGTACAATTCCGTGCTAAGCTAAAGCGGCACCATTCCTTCCTCATCGTCGTGAACAATATAAGTCGGCGGGTGTTCCGAGCCCCTACGGCAATGAGATCGGGATATCCGTAGTTCTAGCACTTCACTCACCCCCACCTCCCGATGGGGTCAAACTTGGGTTAGTATCATAGAAAGAATAACCTGAGCCTCTAGGCCTACTTACTACTTATATCGCTAGTCCGTGGCGATGAACGGCGACTTCGACTTTCACAAATCATCACAATATCAATCAACTCCCCATATTGTCGCATTCTTCGCAAGACTCGAAAGGCATCCCCATGTCCGTCTAGTCCATAATGGGTATTCCAGTCCAGAAGATACCTCCTGATGCGCGGATAAGCTACATCATCGACCAGCTTGAAGGAGAATGCATCACTATCCCCAGAAGCAAGGGAGCCTTTCGAATCCTAGCGTCGTCTAAGCAAACTGATGGCGGCATCGCCGTGTTCCAGAGCGGCGCAGTCCTGTCCGATTCCCCTGGCTTCCACTGGCACGAGGAAGCTCACGACGTTTTTCTCGTCACCAAGGGTTATCTGAAGCTGTGGAATGGAGAAAAATGTAGAATACAGGGGATTCTGCTTACGTTCTTCCAGTGAGTGTTTCAATGAGACGTGATGAAAACAAAGTTTCTGATCCTCACACCGAGACTCTAGGTCTCGTAGCGCCGGGTGACTGGATCGACTTTTTCAGATACGTCGGTGAGGCGTACGTAGGCCTAATTCTACCGGATAACGACGACCGTGAGCTACGCTCCCTTTTGATGTCAAAGGTGATGGAAGCCGAGGATCGCTTCAATGTTCACTTCAAGCGAGACTACCAGCCACCGGAAGTTGGGGACTGGCTAGACGCTGAGAACACGCTTCCCGGTCCCTTGAAGCCCTACTTTATTCGCACCAACACTGGCCCAAGATGGCTGCTCGGCGGCGTCATGTCACGGCCCTTCATCAACGCGTTCGCCATCTCGAGCATCGAGTCATCAAACATATACAGCCACTCGCCTCTGTCCCTCTCTCACAGTGCTCCAGTCATCCTCCCCCTCTATCTTGACCCTCAGCAAGCCCTCAGTAACGCACAAGCAGTGGTCGACCGTCGGGAAAGTGAGCTGCCTAGCAAAACTGTGGTGCTAGCTGCTGGTCAGGCTTTCACGCTGGACTTTGCTAGTCGATATGTGCGATTCGTCTGCTTCACTAATGGTCGCGGTACTGGGGAGTCTATCCAGACGGCGGGATCCTCATATTCTAGTCGCATCTTGCCAGGTGAGGCCCAGTCATGGAACGAAGCTACCATTCAGACAGCCTGTGGAAAGATTGGTATGAAGATTGAAGGCTGAACTCATGTTTCACCACTTAGTATGGCAGGATGAACCTTGCTTAGGTGTCCAACTCTTCTTATTCCACGGTCTTCGCTTCTTCCCATCCATTTTGAACCAGTGTGTGAAGTTCCTGGGATATCGGCGCGCAAACCAGCCAGCAGTGCTTAACCACACTGGCCCCGAAATGAATGGCATGACAACCTCTTCAACAATGAAGCCCGCTGTAAAGCCGACAGACCCTATCTACAGCCTCGAGGATGATTGTCTACCTCGGACTAGCTATGGCCCCGGTCCTCCCACCAGATCAGTCTCCCCAGCGGTTACGACTGACTGTAAGAGTTGGAGACCGACTTCGCGAAGCCGCGAGCTCCCGATGGCTATGGCTCGGGCGGAGGTCATCTGAAGCTGAAGGAGTAGTTGGCGAGGAGATACTTCAGACGCCTCTCGGTCATCCAAGAGCTGATGCTGGCCAAGCGTGCCATAATTCGAGTCGCCATATCGACTTCGCGATGTACACGACAAGTAACCAGTTTCTCCGCCACGCTTCCCAGTCAACAGATGTGCCATGGCTTAAGCACATCGAAGTTGGACTGGTCCCCGAGGAGTCTATCTGTAATATCATGGAAACGACTTCAATGTCGGAGGCAAGAGGTCCACGGGACCGCTTATTCGGACTTCGGGGACTTGTCGCCCAGCATAAACGCAACGATGACGTCCACCGTGGGTCCGTGACCAGCGGGATTATGCGGAATACTCGCTCTCGAGCCAGTACGCTTTAGTAGACCTTTTTTTCCCACTGTCTCGTCAACTTGAAGATGGCCCAGGTTCCTTTGAGTGCATCTGGCATGTCGAAATATCCTACGCTACCGTCGTGGATTCCAGACTGGAAGTTGTAAGGACCCTGCCACGCATCGCCCTCTTTTGCTTCAGAACACATACCACCAAATAGAATGCAGTTTTGACCGTTTGTTTATATTAGGCTGTTAGCCAGTGCATACGGAATTCAGCATCCTGTTGAGTCGCTCCATGGCAGCGTCGAGGTGAATCCATCCCATTTGCAGAGCATACTTTGGAGACCTCGGTCATAATTAACAAAATGTACTACTGGAATTCGTCCACAGAGATATTCTAGGTCCCCGTACTACGAGACGTGTTACACTCAGTGCATATCACCACAACTACATACACGGAAAGATTTAGTCAAGGTCGACAACCACTTTCAGTGCCCCGTGCTTAGAGGCCTCTCCAAAGGTGTTATAGGCCTTCTCCATCTCGTTAAACTTGAAGTCTAGAAGAGAGGTCAGTCAGCTTCCTCTTGAATGGATCGGAGCTCAACTTACGATGCGTGATCAGCTGGCTAGGTTGCAACTTGCCCGACCCTACTAGCTTCATGAGCATGGGGGTAGTGACTGTGTCGACGAGTCTCGTGGTGATGGCTAGTATCATTTCAGTCAGCAATATCCCCCATCTAAGGAACACAACGCTTACCGATGTTCCTGTCCCAGAGGTTCTGCAGGTGAAGGTCGACCTTTGTGCCGTGGACACCAACATTGGCCAAGACACCGCCGGGAGCGAGTAGTTGCTGACAGAGCTCAAATGTCGCCGGGATGCCCACAGCCTCAATGACAGAGTCGCAGCCCTTGCCATCCGTCAGAGCCTTGACCGCTGCAACCGGGTCCTCCTTGGAGCTGTCAACTGTGTCGGAGGCGCCCATCTTCTTGGCAACCTCCAGCCTGTTGGCGTCCATGTCCACGGCGATGATCTTGGACGGAGAGTACATCTGGGCTGTGATGACGGCGGCCAAGCCGATGGGCCCGGCTCCCACGACGACGACGGTGCCGCCGGGCTGCACCTTGCTGTTCAGCACGCCGCACTCCAGGCCCGTGGGAAAGATGTCGCTCAGCATGACCAGAGACGCCTCGTCGGCGCCGGCGGGGACGGCGTAGAGGCTGGAGTCGGCGTGCGGGATGCGCACGTACTCGGCCTGGGTGCCGTCGATGGTGTTGCCGAGGATCCAGCCGCCCGAGGTGCAGTGGCTGTACATGCCCTTGCGGCAGTACTCGCACGAGGCGCAGCTGGAGATGCACGAGATGAGCACGCGGTCGCCCTCCTTGAAGCGCGAGACGGACGATCCCGCCGAGTGCACGATGCCCACGCCCTCGTGGCCGAGGATGGTGCCGGGCTGGCAGGTGGCCACGTCGCCCTTGCGGATGTGCAGGTCAGTGCCGCAGATGGTCGTCTTGGTGACCTTGATGATGGCATCCGACGGGGCAGCCAGCGTAGGCAGCGGCCGCTCCTCGAGGGCGACGGCGTTGGAGGCTTTGTAGACGAGGGCCTTCATCGTGGACAGGAATCTGCGGTTGAGCTTGGTGTAGCGCATCGAAGCCCCGAACCGAGCGGTGCCGTAGACGACGGCCGGCGTAAATAAACGCGGGACTTGAGTAAGCAGCGCCATCGGAGCAGCCGGATCTTGTCTTGTGCAATTGGTAATGTATTGAGGGGGTAGAAAGGGTGGGTGGGTTGGTTGGAGGCAAACGGGTTAGGGAGTTGAAGCTAATTATACGGCGGCGATGGCAAGTTCGGAGTCGAAGAGGGGAAGCTGGCTTAGGGCGGTTCTGTCAAAGTCAAAAGGAGGTGTCCTGATTGGAAGCCGTTTACTTGGTATTGCCGGGGGTTGTGAATTGTCAGATCATTCCGAGGGCAAACATCGTGAGACACGACTGCGCTAACACCGTCACTAACACCGTCACGGGGCTTTGATTGGGCCACCTTGCCTATCTCTCACGTCGACTAGACTACAGTGAGCCTCCCCGAACATCACAGGACCCCACGGCACCCTTGCGCCCGGTTGGAATGGGGAACTGGAGTGTATCGTCATGTGTGCGGGCGGGCGGTTGGGCACGCTCTGTTCCCTCCGAGGCCGGTGCTCGAGTGCCAGCGTCGCAGTCGGGGCTCTTACAAAGTAGTGTCAACGGGGCCCCTTACGAAAGTAAATCCGCCCCGAGATGCCGAGGTAAACATGGAAACTGCCCCTTGTAGATCATCAACGCATGCATGCAAAGTCATGCGTTGCGTGGGTGAGAATATGCATACATATGTGAGATAAAGCTGGCCGTCTATGCAGCCACGATCGACGACTGGCTCAGGCCTTGCACTCTCTGGCAGCCCGACAGGCCCAGCGTCAAATCAAACTCAGCAAGCAGAGACTTCATCACATGCCGGACGCCCTCTGCGCCCTCGAGAGCCAACCCCCAGAGAACAGGCCGGCCGATTTGGACGAAATCAGCACCAATCGCGATTGCTTTGAATCTAGGCCCGGGTTAGATGTGGCTGGCGGAGTGATGAGGCCGCGCAACATACATATCTGCTCCTGAACGAATGCCGCCGTCAAACCCGATGGTGATCCTGCCCTTGACTGCCTTCGAGATCTCATACAGGGCGTCAAGAGAACCAATCGCCCCGTCGATTTGCCGTCCACCGTGCTGCGACACATTAGCAACAGAAAGAGTCCTCGACGGTAACCTTGCTTACATTGCTCACGATGATCCCGTCGACTCCATGCTCAATGGCTTTCCTCGCGTCGTCCGCGGACTGTATCCCCTTCAGTACGATCGGCCCGTCGCCCCAAGCCTCCCTCAATTTGGGCAGGTTCTCCCAGATCGGGGAGACTCCCCTCGATGTCGTGATGACGTGGTACAGTGCGGCCGTCTGCTTTTGCTCGGCCGTTGCGTTTGGCGACAGAGGATTGAAGCCAAGTTTCTCGTGGGCGCAGGCATCCTCGAGCCCGATTTGAACTCCGATGCCTCGAATGAAAGGGAAAAAGCCTCGATCCAGGTCGCGAGTCCTCCATCCTAAATCCCAAGTGTCCACGGTCACAACCAAAACCTCGTATCCGTTCTCCCTTGCTGACTTCAGATACGATCGGGTCAGATCGTCGTCGCTGGGCCAGTAGAGCTGGTACCACCGCGGATGGTCCCCGTTGGCCTCGGCGACGTCTGCAAAGCCGGTACTCGATGCTGTACTCAAGGTGTACGGCAGTCCCAGCTCTCCAAACACCCTTGCTGTAGCGCGCTCTCCATCCGGATGGAAGAGCGTTTGCACGCCCACCGGAGCCATCACGAGGGGCGCTGGTATGGTCTTTCCGAAGATGGTAGTGGAGAGGTTCCGCTTAGGGAAGACGTGACGCATTACTCGAGGAACGATGCGCCACTGAGATAATAAATAAGCATTGGAAATCTAGAGAAGCGAGCCTGTAGGATACTTGCATGGTCAAAAGCGGCTCGATTTGCGGCAACAGTCTTTTCTAATCCTGCACCACCTGCAGCGTAATCGTACGCGGCGGGAGGCAGCCGTAACTTGGCGGAAGCTTGCAGCTTGTTGTAATTTGTCGATATGTTGGAAATATGGTTGTACAAAGTTGCGTTGTAGTAGATCTCGGTTCCATAGGACGCATAGGTCGATGAGTTTGGGGCAGGGTTCAACACCGAGTCAATAAGTTCTTGGGCTGATTGCGCCGCGACCAAGGCCGCTTTGCCTGCCACAAGGCAAGCCACAATACGCTGCAGTCTCATCGTTCAGATGGCTTGGTGCGATGGCTGAAAGAATGGTCCGCAATGTGAGGTCAAGACCGGTATATATACCCTCGCCGTCGAGCATGAAGCGCCCATCCTCTGTCGATGGACGCCTCTGTGCAATCACACTGGAATTGGCGAAGATACCGAAGATACCGAAACTACCAGCATGCATCAGCCCCCGTACTGCATAATTGGGTAGTAGCCACCAAAAGCTACGCTGTCGATCCGACTTTTCAAAGCCCCCGGAATCGTCGGAAGGACCAGAATGCTACGTCATTGTATGTAGGTAAGATCTTAGCTGTCCAAGCCACCCCGCGCGTCGTCTTCGGTATATTCGGCACCGCGCAAATCTGGTCGCCCAGCTCTTCACGGCTCTTGCAAGTAGCTATCCCCCACGCACTGGTATTAGCTACACCAGGCCAGCCAAACCCATGCAGGAAATGGGACGGAAACGTGCGATAGACGTGTGCTCGACATGTCACGAGCGCAAGGTTCGCTGCGACCTGGATGTGACTACCAGGCCCTGTTCAAATTGCCGAGAACGCCGTTCAGAATGCACGTTGCGGACGCGGAAGCCGTACAGGTCAGTCCTGGCCTTGACCCATTTCAGCACGATTCATTGACCTCGCGTAAAGGGCTACAAACAGGAAAAGAAAGATTGTCGATTTCGGTTCCGAAGGAAGAACCTCTGACACGGCGGATACCTCAAGCTCGGTTTCCCATGTCGATCAAGCCAGAATCGTCGCGTCAGTCATCGCACAGCCGAGCTCCAGAACCACATCGATATATGTGGGCGAAAGCGGCTACGGCGCCATATTGGACATGTTAAGGCCAGGAACCCCCAAGCATCGGCATGTTACCGTCAACGGCAAGGCCGACGCAGCCCTCAACGCGGAGGATCTGGAATACCTCAACATCAAGGGTTGTTTCGAGCTTCCGGCTGCAAGTGACGACCTCCTCGCAGCCTACTTCCACTACGTTCACCCCATATTCCCAGTTCTGGACGGACCTTCCCTCCTACGAACCCACGCAGACGGCGGATTAGACACAATGAATCTGCTTCTCCTGTGGAGCATGTTCTCAGTCAGCGCAAGTTACGTACCCGCATGTTCCGCAAAAGAAACGAAAGCATCCTTCGTCATGCGCGGCAAAGCTCTCTTCGATCTCAGCGGCGAGAACGACAAGGTCGTGCTCATCCAGTCCGCCCTCCTCCTCAGCTTCTGGTTCGACGACGCCGAGGACATCAAGCAATCCTGGTACTGGTCCGGCATCGCCTTCAGCATTGCCCAAACCCTCGGTCTCCATCGCATACCTGCTCCTGTTAGTCGGCAAACCTCCAAGACGGAGTACGATGTCTGGAGGAACTTGTGGCACTGCTGTATGTTTCGAGACGCGTGGCTGTCTTATAGTATGGGGAGGCCTTTACGGCTGGACGAAGCAGCATGTAGTGCTACTTTGCTCCTCACCGCCGATTGTGGTTTTCGAGATATGAACCTCAACGGCAGCAGCATCTATTCTGAAGAAGAGGCAAATGGCTTCGAGAAGACGTGGCGAAGTTCAGTCACAGCCGCCCACGCCTTGCGGCAGTGCCAATCTCTATCATCCAAGCCAACCCAGCCATCTGTCCTGGCATTGTGTCTCAGAGACAGCCTGCAAGTCGAAGAAGACACAAATTCAAGCAGACTTCTCTCACTATGTAGCCGTCACTTACGACTCTGTCAAAATGCTGCGATGGTCGCAATTTATCAGCACAACGGCGATGAAGAGATGGTGGAAGCAGCAACAGACGGCATCATCAGAATCGTCAAGTCATATAGCAACGCTGCTCCGACCTTGTACGTCCCACCGACAGTCGTACCTCTCGTCATGCCAGCTATGCTTGTCTCTATTTCTGGGCTTAAATCGACAGAATCACAAGTTAGGGTACGAAGCGAAAGCAGGCTTTCCTGCTGCTTTCATCTCCTAGATGAGATTGAGCGGACCTACCCTGCGGCATCAATAGTGAAGAAGCTGTTTGCCACTGCGTATAACACTCTTCAGACTTAGGTTCATAGTAGGCCTTGGCAGAATCCGTCAAGTACTTTACATCTGCTTTGTAATGTGTCATTATAGTGCAGCTAGTGGTCTTGGGCCCAGCATTCATTACAGCAATATCGCCTATTACGGCCATCCTCCAATTCTGGCATCCCATTACTCGTGCTATACCTGCATCTGGTCTATTACGATAGGGCGTCTTAGTCGCAAAGCCTGTAGATATACAAGCTGGAATATCAAACCATAGCACGGTTTCTACCCGAAATAGCTGCGCAATCATGTGAACCAGCTCAGAGTTTGTTTCTCCTATCTCTGCTCGTCCAAACTAAGTCATGGAAGGAGTCGGCAAGTGCCCCCCAGAGCGCTGACAAGCGCTCCCAGCTGTCTATTCCACCTTGAAATACCTATCCTTTGATCAGCCTCAGAACTGTGTACAACAGACACAGCGACAGTGACGTCTTGGCTACAGGCAGAAGACTGAGGAAACAATATCTTGGAATTAGGCGCGCCACTTAGCCGGAGACCTTTTTACTCTCCAATGACTAGAAAATCTATAAGGAAATATCTATCAAATGTCCTGTTCCCGTATCCTCATTACTGGAGCACCATCCTCACTTCCTCGATGATCTTGGCAACAGCTGAAGGATCAGAAAGAGTAGAAATGTCACCCAACTGGTCCTCTTCACCGGCTAAGATCTTCCTCAAGATACGACGCATGATCTTCCCCGACCGAGTCTTGGGCAGGTCTGACACCACGTAGATCCTCTTTGGTGCCGCAAAGCGTCCGATGGAGCCCCGGACCTGCTCGACTAGCTCCTTGTGGATATCTTGAGTCGAGGTCAAGACGTACTTGAGCGTCAGGAAAGCCGTCGAGGCCTGGCCTGTAAGCTCGTCAGGGATAGCGACTACCGCGGCTTCAGCCACGACAGGGTGCTCGATCAAAGCTGCCTCTATCTCGGCAGTTGAGAGACGGTGGCCGCTCACGTTGATAATGTCGTCCACGCGGCCGCGGATCCAGATGTATCCATCATCGTCACGACTAGCACCGTCACCAGTGTACTAGAACTACGATTAGAATAGCCCGGACACAAGCACAACCCGCAAATGGAGAAGGAATACTCACGTAGTAGCCTGGGAACGGATTAAGGTACGTGTCCATGTAGCGATCGTGGGCGCCCCAGACCGTCCGAGCCATGCTGGGCCACGGCTGCTTGAATGCAAGAACACCTTCGACGCCGTTGACGACAATCTCCACGCCTGTGACGGGATCGAGGATCGCAGGCTCGATGCCGAAGAAAGGAAGAGAAGCAGAACCAGGCTTCATCGGCGTAATGCCAGCGAGAGGAGTGATGACATGACATCCTGTTTCCGTCTGCCAATAGGTCTGTCCATAGAGTCAGCGAGGTGGCATCTTTGGACCGGAGACGCCCGAGCAGCTTACATCGACCACGTGCGCTTCCTTGTTGCCAACCTCTTCGAAGTACCATTTCCAGATATCCGGCGCGATGGGCTCGCCGACAGAGCCCAGCACGCGGAGATGGTCCATGCTGTTGGTGATGCTCTCGGGGGTGCTTCGCTTCAGCAGGCGCAGCGCAGTCGGGGCCACGTAGAAATGCGTGATGCGGTGCTTCTCGATGATGTCCCAGTAGCGGGAAACCGTGGGATAGACCGGCGTTCCTTCAAAGACAACCGTGGAGACGCCGAGGAGCAAGGGCGCGTAGACCACGTACGTATGGCCTGTGATCCAGCCCACGTCGCCGCCGCAGAAGAAACGGTCGTGGCTGTGGATGTCGAAGACGTACTTGCCGGTAGCAGCCGCGCCGACAAGATAGCCGCCGGTTGTATGCAGGATACCCTTGGGCTTGCCTGTTGACCCGGATGTGTACAGCAGAAAGAGAGGGTCTTCCGAGTCCATTCGCTCTGGGGGGATGTAGCCTGGCCACTTCTTGACCTCGTCGTGCCACCAGTGGTCTCGGCCAGCTACCCAGGGAACCTCGGGACTACCTGTTCGCTGGTACACCAAGACGTTCGAGACGGCAGGGCATTGGAGCAGAGCCTTGTCGACGATCTTCTTGATGCCAATCGTCTTGCCGCCGCGCTTGCCTTCGTCGGCAGTGAGGACGACTTTGCACCGAGCGTCCAGAATCCGGTCCCTGACGGCATCGGCCGAGAAGCCAGCGAAGATGACGGAGTGAACGGCGCCGATTCTCGCACAAGCGAGCAGGGCAATCACCGCCTCTGGGATCATGGGTAGATAGACGGCCACAATGTCGCCTTTCCGGACGCCCATTCTCTTCAGCACGTGGGCCAGTCTGCACACCTCCCGCAAGAGGTCGCCGTAGGTCAACGTCCGACCGGCATCGACCTCGTCCGCCTCGTAGATGAGAGCCACCTTGTCGGGGTTCTTGAACGCATGGCGGTCGACGCAGTTGAAGGAGGCGTTGAGCTCGCCGCCCAAGAACCAGGCGCTGTTTCCGTCGTCGAAGCTCCCAGCATTGACCGTGTCGAAGTCGCGCGACCAGGTCAAAAGCTCCCGGCCCTGTGCGCCCCAGAACTCATCGGGGCTATTGATGGATTTCAGATACAGCTTCTTGTAGTTCTGGAAGCCTGGAAAGTCTTAGCTTCGGGTGTCATTGCACCGAAAAGAGCGAGGTAGTACTAACTCTCCAGATGTGGATTGACGCGATGCTCTTGCAGCATGTAAGTAAACCAAGTGTGCGCCTCGGGTAGCATAAGTCAATACATACTAGCTCGCATCTGTTCAGGGGGGTCTAAAGACGAATTGGCCGGTCAGTCACAGGAGAAGACGGAAACGAGGGGGGATTACTGGCGCCGACTCACCGAAAACGGCGATTCCATTGGAGTCGCTCATTGTGATCTTGCTATACGGAGAGGCTGCGTCTTCGTTTGGAGAGGCAGTACAGAAGTCAATGTGTTTGGCCGTCAACTTGGATGCTGAGCGACGAGTTCTCGAGATGACACGCGGCGGTTTGCTTCGGCCAGGGTTGAAGGAGTCAATAAATGGAGAAATACGAAAACAACAAAAGAACGAGGTTGACAATGGTACGTGCGCTACGAAATCATGTTACCTGGCGCCCCTTGCTTCTGACGCGTTGGCTCCGACTTCGATTTCACATGCTCCCCGACTTTCCTTTGTTAGCCGACTCTCAATGTTAATTACCCGACCGCCCTTGGCACCGACAGAAAGGAGATGGATAGATAGGGGTAGAGCATATGATATCAGGTGACGGCTCGGCTGTGGGATGGAAGATCTGACGGTATACTTAAAACTGGGCGATGCGGGAGGTCGCATACCACGCAAGCTTCGAACTGTAAACCGTAGACTGGAAGTTATGGGAAATTGCTATTCGCGGTCCGGTATTCTGCAACGCCTGATTCCCAGCTCTGTAGCTGGTACTCCATACACAACGGTGTGGTATGATCGGGCAATTGTCAGATATTTAGGGAGGATGACCCCACTGGCCCTGGTCCTTTGGTTTTGCCCATATTGGGCCATGCCGGACGCCGATTACCGGACGCCGACAATCGGACCGGTGTCACAGGCTACGGGACGGTGGTGCCATGTAGATAGTATGTGGTATAAGCCCGCACTGCAGTACGAATGCTTTGTGCAGAGTCGAACTGTTGTTTGCGACTGTTGTCTTACCAGCAGTGGCTCCGTTGAGATCGACAGAATATGGTCTTCTGTTGGGAAGCTAACGGAGGGTGTAGCGAGATTGAGACACGTTTCAGCATGGAAATGCAGTCAATTACGTGCATAGGAGAAGCAGTAAGCAGCAAGAATCAACAAATGCCAAAACATGCTCCGGGGCTGTCAGGATGCTTACTCTGTAGCTTAAAGCCCGACCACCGAGAACCGCGATCAAGACATTTCTAATTGGGATGAATCAGACCATCCGAAGTACCATGCCACGACTACAAACGTGAATCAATAGCTAACAACACCACACGCTCATCTAGCATCGCGCTAAAGCCGTTCTCACCCTAAACGCCAACCTCTAAGCCCGGTCGGGCATGTCTCTGTACGGGTTCTTGGGGTCCGCCAGCTCCTCCTCGACCGTCTGCAGCTTCTTGACCACCTTGGCTGGAGCCCCCAACGCAACCGAGTACGCAGGAATGCTCTTCGTCACGACAGCGTTGGCGCCGACCGTGCAGCCACGCCCAATTGTCACGCCCGGAAGAATAGTAACGCCACCGCCAATCCAGCAGTCGTCCTCGATGCGAACGGGATGCCCGAACTCGACGAATTTGATGCGCGAGAGCACACTCGTCTCGTGGCCAGCGCCGTAGATGCTCACGTTGGGGCCCATTTGCACCCTGTCTCCGATGATGACGAGGCTGGTGTCGAGGATTGTCAGGCTGGAACGCATCAGCAACGTGTTGTCTCATGTCTTGCGGGCATCTTTGGGCTCCTTACCCGAAGTTCATGAAGCAGTACTCGCCAATCATGACGTTGCAGCCATAGTCTGGCGTAAAGGGTGCCTCGATGCAGGTCCCAGGGCCGACTCGACCGAGAATCTCCGTCAACATTTTGCTCCGGACCTCGCCAATCTCGTCGGCAGTCCCGGTGTTGGGGTCCAGGGTGTTGTACTTGTAGGTCCAGCAGCGAGCCTTGTGACGACCCTCCGCGAGAGCCGGCTCCAGGGGATTGTAACTGCATCAGAGAGCCGCCACTGTGAGCATACGGCGTATTGGAAAGCTCGTGGGTACGGCGAGTTCCAGGAATACTCAGCACTCACAGCATGCCCGAGATCATCATCTCGTACTCGTCGCACCAAGGCGTGCCCCGGAGGCCTTTGGCCAGCTGGATGATCTCATCGTCCTTTTGTTGCTTTGCCATGGCTGAGATTGTTGCGTCCGAGTTCAACTGGGGTTTGTTTTTGTTGATGCCGAGAGAGAGAGTCAAAGCCGAGACGAACGCTGATGTGAAGGCAGGACAGAAGCTTGTGACAAGAAGAGGAGCGTCGCCCGTCAAACGGATTCTATGCATGTGGCTCCTCCATCACGTGGGGTTACGAGAAGTTGGCGGCAAGACTATTTACCCCTCACTTTCCAGAACTTTGTACGATCCTTTAACTCACTTAAGCGTATTGTGTGGATACGAGTGGACCTATCACCTAAGGACAGGTTTCCATGAACACTGGATTGACAAGGGAAAACAAATATAGGATCGAAGAAGCCATTATGTAGTATTTGCATAGACCTACTCGAAAAGCTCAAACCCAACCAAGTCAGGAGCCCACTCACCGCCTTCCGGAAGCGCAAAGACAACATCGTTCTGCTCTCCATCGACAAACCCGTCAGCCTCGATCGTCAACCGCCCGGTCTCGTACCAGTCGCCGCCCGAGATGGGAAACGCCCACCTCTTTGCCTCTCCGCCGTTGACCGAGACCGTCATGTTCCGCGTATTCGAGCCCCAGGCCCAGGCCGTGTGGAAGGCATACTCGTAGTTGATGTAGTCCACGCCTAGAAGCTTTCTGCCACTGCCCGAAGCCGCAACCGAGTCAAAGGTCACGTTCGCGCCGGGCCCGATGTTGCCGACCTTGCGGTTTGTCGGGAGGCATTCGTCGTCGCCGCACTCTGAGAGCGAAGCAGAGCCCGAGATCGCTGCGTCGGCCGCAGAGTAGTAGCCTGCGGACTGCGGAGGGTTGGTGCTTTCAACGTTGGATAGAACCCACAGCTTCATCTCGTGTCCGGCCAAGTCGACAGTCTGCACTCCTGACATGGTTCCAAGGTCGCTTGTAGCCCAGACGTCCCGGGCATCGGCTTGAGCCACACCTAGATTGCGCAACTCCACTTCGACAGTCTGCGAATCGTTCCTCCAGTTGGCAATGCCGACTACCTTTCGAGACCCCGAGAGCTCACCGACCCAGAGATCCCATTCCTCTTCTGTGTGCCGAAGAACGAGCTGCGCTGATTTCGCGAGCGAGTCCTGGTTTATCGCAATGACCTCTTCCTGGGATATGGTCTTGAAAGACTCCTCGGGGATACTTTCGGCATCTATGACGGCACCAAGAATCAAGGGTGACTTTTGGATAGCCCACATGCTGAAGTGGAAGCGCTCTTCCTCGTGTGACAGCGCACCGAGACCGACGCTGAATACTTGTCAGGGCTCTACTCTGTCTGTAACCAGAGATGACTCACATGAGCATGTCCAAGTCCGCAAAGGCTCCCACTGTTGTGTGTTTGTAATAGCGCACAGCTTCATTGGTGATCCGCCAGATGCTGCGCCAGGCGTTATAGATGTCATTGCTAATTCTCCAGGTGTTTCCAAGAGCAGATGCCCTGATGAATCAGCGACGTTCGTATGTGCGAACACACGAGACTCACCATTCGCCCACATCGTAGCCAATCCCCCATTGGCAGATGTAATACGCAATGTCTCGGTTCACCAAGTCTAAAGAGGCTCCCATCTTTTGAAAGCGAGACGGGGACTGAGATTCCTCGGAATCGGCATCGACCATTGTGGTGTTTGACGTAGGGTAACAGTTGTCATACCTGTCTCTCATTAGCCTGGGGATGGCTTCGGGTTGTTCTTGATACTTACTTGAGCGAGTCTCCTCCCCATTCAGCGAACGATTCCGCGTCAATTTCCTCGTAACCTGGACTGGGGTTAGACACCACTGTCGTCTAGTGGAGAAACAACTAGCCTAGGGATGCTGGCAAGTCGGTCGAGCCGCATTGGAGGTATCCGGCGCCAGAGTAAAGACCAAACTCCAGGCCAAGGCCGTGAATGTAGTCCCCAAGCGCTTTGCCTCCGGAAGGGAACAAATCTTCGTCCCACTGAAGCGCGCCCTCCGAGTTCCGGTCTTTGGTAGGCCAGCCACAGTCTACGGTGACGGAAGAGTAGCCGAGATCAGCCAGTCCAAGGTCGACGAGTCCCTGGGCGTTCTTCTTGATGATGTCCTCCGTTGGTGCACAGTTATAGCTGTTATAGCTGTTCCAGCCCATCGGCGGTGTCGGGGACCTCACAGTCGTTGCATCAGCGACTAAAATGTGAAGGGCAGCTAAGATCCACGAGTAACTAGCCATGTTTAGTGGAGAAGGATGCAATATTGATAGAGAGTTGGAGGTATAAAGAGTCCCCAGAACGATACTATACGTGCGTGACATTGCCATTTATAGGGTTGCAGGCACTCCTTAGAGCCGGGAGGAGGGGTAATTCGTGGAGAGTAATCCTAGTTTCCCCTCATATTCAGCTTGCGGGAGAACCGGATCTCGTGTGGAGCAGTGTAACTCTAGCCCAAGAGTTATTTAATCAAGAATGCATCACGAGCGTGTTGAATTAAGCTTAAATTGGGTTCCTTGCGTACCAATCCGCTGGTCAGTTATTCCTTGAGTCTTTAGGTACGAATCACGTATCTATTCGTTTCCTGCCGGTTCCACTTGCTGAGATAAACAGCAGGGATTTAGATGCGTGTCGGCTGTTATTATCGACTCCTCCTCGTGGCTTTGCCTGTGACTTTGCTGGTATACAGTCTACATCAGTTCATTCTACGATTTATCACGCAGATTGAGGGAATAGCTAAGGTTCAGTAAGGTCAAGGATGAAGCATCACTGGACGTGAATAATGCAGAGATTCTCAATTAGCCGCTGGGCGATGTGCAACCGCTCCAATAGACTCGTTCCTCATGGCCGAAAACAGATCCACAATCAAGTGATATTCATGATACCACCTCAAAGTCCCCGCGACTAGAACGGCTCGGATCTGTTCCGTGGCTTCATACCCCGCATGGATGCAAGCCCTCCGTCCCTACCCACATGCCTGAAAACGAAGGTGCCACGGGGAATCGGCGATGATGATAGGAGCGGCAGTTTGAAGATGGGCTAGACTATAAATGAAGCGTCCGTCAAGGTGCGGGTGTATGCAAGGCGTTGTGACATTGTTCTAGAATAGTTCTAGACGCATGTGAGCATAGGAGGGAACCTCGTATATCGATAGCTCCCTGTGCTAACCTAAGATCTTCATCGCCGATGGACTTTTTACGAGCGAGGAGCGGAAGCAGCGTGCACTTCAGAATGCCTTGGAACATCGAACCACAAGAGTGGTAATCCAAGAGCGTAACTCGATGGGAGACTGACGACCGAGTCCCGTTATCCAAATGGTCACTTCTTAGCCTATCTACATATCTCAAAGCGTCAGTAAGAAAAACACACACGTTTGGTCATCTATATCGGCAATTCATGACTGTATGACTATTGCGTCTACTCGCAGCGGTTCTAGGTTGGCCTGCTTTTGACACGACATGGCGGTAAGTACAGTAGACTACGGTATCGGCTAGTGCAAGATATGATGAAATAATCAAATGACAATTGCAATCATCATGTCACACATGCGATGTGATATGACCGGAGTATTTGTTGATGAGAAGCCCTTGAAACGAAGCGATCCTTAAGTATATAGCGCACAATGTGGTGCCTTGCCAAGCGTATTCTGTCACGTGGAACGACACCGGCCACTTCTTTTCCTACGGATGGCCTCAGCAATATTTCCACCCTTATCGTCACGACTCCGGCGAACGCACACCACGTACATGGACCTCCCGCAAGATGGCCAATCTCCCAGCGGAAGCCAAGAGCCTGCAGTATCGGACACCACCCGGATCTCAAAGGGCAGAGCCTCACGTGTTCGCCGAAGAAAGACATTTACGGGCTGCTGGACGTGCCGCAGTCGACATGTGAGGTGCGACGAGCAGCGCCCCGTGTGCAAAAGATGCCTTGCCGGAGATTTCACTTGTCGCGGCTACGATGTCCGGCTTGCCTGGGTCCCTTCATCCGGCAAGGAAGTGCCCAAAGGCAGTCGTCGGATTCCAGCACAACATGGGTCGGCCGCGGGCTTCTGCCCGGTGGATATCCAGACTTCCCTCCGCCAGCTTAATGGCCACGCCCAAGCGTCCAGGGGTCCATTCTCCGTCTTTCAAGTGTCGAAGCAGAGCGACTGCACTGGAAACAATGAGAGAGGAGCTGCCATGGCGGTGTGTTCCTTGGATACTGTGTCCATGGACTTTGCACGTCAGCCTAGTCCTGGGATTGAGAGCCTCGGTTCTGTCCCAGGCTTCACACCTGTCGATGTAGGAAGTTTCACCAACTTGCTTTCTGAGAATACACCGCCTACAATGCTTGATGCCATGGATGAGCTTCCCGGCCAAGGCGTCGACCAGCTTCCAATGGACCTAAATGGGCTAGACTTTTACGGAACCGTCCCTACAGAAGAAAGACCCTCACATCTAGGCCTCTCGCTCAACCCAAACGCACCGTTAGACTTGTCGTGCGTGGACCAGTACTATTTTGACCCGTCGAATCACGCTATGTTTTCCCGAGACAGCACTTCAATCAACCTATCGACCTTTCCTTCGCAGAGTCCTCACTCAGCTTCAGGAAACATTGGCCATCCGGAAAGACATCTAGATTTACTTCCAGCACCGGCGCAACAGCGACAACTCATCAACCACTGGGTGACAAGCCTCTGCGACAGGCTGATGCCGATCCAAAGCATCATGAACCCCTTCCGAATCGTCGTCGCACCCATGGCACTCCAGGGCAGCCGCCTGGCCCACGACAAGTCCAGCAGCACTGTTGCTCTCTTCCATGCCGTCTGCGCTGCCTCGGCTACCCATCAATCGATTCTGCGCGGTGGCCACGCTGAAAACGATGCCTTAGCTCTCCAGCACCGGCATTTCAGCTTCTTGCACCTCATGCGGAATATCCACTCCAACGAGCCTGGAGAACGGCTGGCAAGTCTAGCGACACTGTGCATATGGCTACTCACGCACTTCATCAGCGGCACGCCCGGAGCCTGGCGCGAAGTTATAAAGGTGGCTCGCAACTTGCTGCAGCAAACCAGCAGGGAAACGTGGACTCACTCAGCGTCGGCTTCGCTCACGTATCAGTGCTACTCGGCGCTCATAGCCATGATTCAATCACAGTACATCGGGCACAAGGAGCATCTTGCCCCGATGCAAACGTCTCTGGCAGGATGCGAACATTACAAGTACTCGGCCATTCCCAGCGTCTCGCTGGAGCTGATCAACTCCTTCAACGCCGCTCTGTTGAAAGGTGGCACGATGAATCTCGAGGAGTTGGACAGACTCGAGATTGAATTCACCCTGTCCGTTCCGTCTGCGCCGGACGACCTCACTTTGAATGACAAGGAGTTGAGAGCGTCGCACCACCATAATCATTTGTTCTACTACACGAGCTTGCTCTACTTCAGACGCAACTCGGGCCGAACGCAGCCGGAATGTGAAATCCAGGACCTGGTGGAAAGGTGCGTAGAGCGCATCGAGTGCTTGGACGCCATGCAGCTGGATGGAAGTCCTCTGTCATGGATCTACGCGACGGTTGCATTCGAAGCCGGCACACCGGAGCTCCAGGACAGGGTAAGAGCGTCTTTTTCTCGGAGAAGGATTCTTGGGTTTGCTACCTGGGATACGCTCCTTTTGGCTGCGGAGGAAGTATGGAAGACGCGAGTTGAGGAGCTTTCGGGGCAGCAGCCAGAGCCGTGGCAGCGCATTTTGGCCGGATCGCCGGAGTTTGACGTGCTCCTGTATTGATAAAAACAGGGCTATCTACTTTATGCCAGGTCTACCCGCATTGTCTCTACTTGTTCCTCGGGAAATGCAACCCAAAACTCGCATATTCTTAATACAATCGTCAGACAAGGACGTCCGGGTCCTGCTCGACCTCGTCCAAGAGTTCCCTTGCCGTCCGGAACTTGACTCCTTCGAAGAACTTCTTTCTGTGGGCCGCAACCTTGACCGGATCCAGAGATCCAGCATGGCTGACGGAGAAAACTTGATACTCGGCTTTCACGCGTGTCTCTTCATCGGTGCTGGTGCGGATATTCTCCATCAATTGATACAGGCTTCGATACTTGACGCGCAGGTCCGGGTGCTTCTCGCGCACCAATGCCACCAAGTCGTTCCAGCAAGACTTCTCTCCAGAGATGTACGTATACTTTTCCCATTTGGGGGCTGCAAGAAGCTTGGCTACCGCCTTGGCCATGTCCCGGACACAAGTAAAGTCCAACGGCTCCTTGCCCGTCCCCGGGATCAGAACGTTCTTCGAGTGAAGATCAATAGGAAAAGCCTCGCCCACGTCCTTGAGATATCGATTGCGGCCGGGCACGATGTAGTCCACAAACCAGCCGTTCGAAACAAGCGTCCACTCTATCTCGCTCTGGTCTCTCAGGGCCTTTCGCACGGCGTCGTGGGTCCGGTATTCGTGTCCCGGCTGATCGGGGTAGTCCTCGAGATTGCCGCCGTACTCGGAGGGGACGAAGCGCTTGCAGGTGGCGCTCTGCTGGCAGGCCTCGATTAGGCGCAGATGCACGTCGGTGTAGGTGGGCGTGTAGTCGAGAATGGCTGATACGAGGGCCGTGCAGCCGTCAAGCAGCCGGACGAGGGACGGCACGGAATAGTCGGTGACGGCCTGCTCGACGTTGGGGCGGTTTTCGAATGCCGGCTTGATGGACCGGGTCAAGATGACAACGTCGATGCCAATGGCGGTGAATTCCTCGCTGAAGTAGCGGGCGACATCTCCAGAGCCGGCGACAGCGACGCGCATGTTGAAGGCTGGATTGGAGTGGTGAAAGTGATTGAGGATGGAGGCTGTGTGTAATGAGTAGCGAGGCTATGGTTGTTGAAGGGAGTATTTACTTATATACCCAGGGTCCCTGTCAACTCTAGCAGCAGGACCACGGCAGCCATCGCGTTGAGATGCCAAAGCTGGCGACAGGGCTATTAGAAACTCCTCAGCCAGTAGAAAACGGCCTCGATGGAAGCTGACAGCGAACCCGGTGAGACATACTAAGCCCAAGTGGCGATGTGAACTCTTACGGATAAACTTGATGATATAATCGTGCAAAGCTCCAAAGGACGCTTTAGGCATGGTCAGCGAGGCACTTCCCGATCGGGTAGCCTACAACGAGCTTGGCGGTCACAATCCTAGCCTACAGCTTAATCAGCTAAGTTAGGTATACCGTATTGGACTAGCATCTAGATATCCAATCTCGGCGGATGGCAGCAGCCAGAAAGCAGTAGTCAGGCTTTGGTGTACATAAAAGGGACATTGAAGATGTGGCATCAAACTTGATAGGACATATCTTCCGTGTTCAATAAAGAGCTGGCATCGTCGTCGACTAACGTGACCTAATCGCTGGTGAATAACTACCGGCGGCTTCCACCGATGAAAGACAGGTCTGGCATCCGACGCAGAACAACCCGGATCCGATACTGATTCCCCCGCACGATGCTAGCAGCCGATGCAGCACGCCTCCCGGTATCCGACACTTGACCTCACCGGTGTGTTGCTAATTACTTACTAGTCTCTAGGCCACGAAGCTCCGAAACCCGGGGCTTTGATTTGGGACTCTAACCCCACACTACCCCGTGGGGAGGAGTAAAGAATGGCATCACAGCTTCTGCTACACCACCATCTTTCGAGGTTTAAACAATCTTGTAGTAGTTTGTCTCTATCTAAGATACCTAGCTCACGGGTATCACCGTGAAGAAATCTGGAGACGTCGGACGGATCTGAAGACGGCTTCGATCGTTCATAACCCCCACAATGAGATGCAGAATGAGGGGTCTGTTCGCGCTAAGACATTTCAAGATGGGCATCCCGATGATCAAAAGCTGACAATTGCTTACGAGTCATGTGAGTTGAGCGGCCAAGACAGGAGAAAACCCCTCTTCCGCTGCTCTTCCGACCTGTGACTCGTGAGAATCCCTATTCTCCACCGCGGTTCTGTCTACCCGTACCCCGCAAGGGATGCGACCCAACGGCATTTACAACCAGAGATGCCGGCTTCTAGCCTATGTCGGTAGCGGCACTGACGGTTTATTAGACTACTCGTTTCCGAACTGAAGCTGTGAGCCTTTGGACATAGACCTAGCTCAAGTCCTTGACTGGAAAACATATATGATCTAGCGTCACTTTTGTTCCAACTTCTCGCTCGATCCAATCTCATCACAAGCCACTATTGCCATCTAGAAACCCAGAGCAGCAATTATCAGTTAGCAGCATGCAGGGCAAGACAACGACCGACCATGTCGATGTCCTCGTTGTGGGAGCTGGCCCAGCTGGGTTGATGATGGCTACATGGCTGGCAAAATGCGGCATCAAGACTCGAATCGTAGATAAACGAGGTGCCAAGGTAAGCTACATTCTTTCCAGAGGGTCCTTGGCATCACGAATCAAGTCCACTGACCTTGGACTAGATCTTCAACGGCCAGGCCGACGGCCTACAGTGCCGCACTCTGGAGATTTTCGACTCCTTTGGCTTTGGCCATCGAGCCTGGATCGAGTCGAACCACTTGCTGGAGATTTGCCTCTGGAACCCCGACAAGGATGGCGTCATCCAACGGTCCTCGCGCATCGTCGACACCACACCCGGCATCAGCCGCTTCCAGGAGGTCGTGCTGCACCAGGGCCGCATCGAGCGCTTCTTCCTCGACGCCATCAAGGACTTCAGCGGCGGGGAGGTTGCCGTTGAGCGCGGCGTGCTCCCCGAGAAGTTGGAAGTCGACGCCGGCGCCGCCGAGGACCCGGATGCGTACCCGGTCACCGTCCAGCTCCGCCATCTCGGCGAGGAGGAGTCGACGCCGAAGCAGACGGCTACCATGTCCAACGGGTCGGCGGTGCAGGACGGCCTCTTCCGGAGCAACCTGGCCGCCGACGACACGGCAGACCTGCTCAAAGCCGCCGAGCTCAACGACAAGGCCAACACGACCGAGGTGGTCAAGGCCAAGTACGTGGTAGGCGCCGACGGGGCCCACTCGTGGGTGCGCAAGGCAATCGGCCTCAAGCTCGAAGGCGACTCGACGGATTACATCTGGGGCGTGCTCGACATCGTCCCCATCACCGACTTCCCGGACATCCGCATGCGATGCGCCATTCACTCGGCCGAGTCTGGCAGCATCATGGTCATCCCGCGCGAGAACAAGCTGGTGCGTCTGTACATCCAGCTTACCACGACGGAGAAGATTGGCGACCAGGAGTCTCGCGCCGACCGATCGACCATCACCCCGGAGGCCATCTTGGAGTCGGCGCAGCGGATCATGGCTCCGTACAAGCTGTCGTACCGCAAGTTGGACTGGTGGACTGCCTACCAGATTGGTCAACGTGTTGGCTCGAACTTCGGCGTGCATGACAGAGTCTTCCTAGCTGGCGATGCTGTTCATACGCACAGGTCAGTAGACTCATGTGAATGGGGATATCGAGGTTTGTGGAGCGCTAATACACCTTCTGAACAGTCCCAAGGCAGGCCAAGGCATGAACGTTAGCATGCAAGACTGTGAGCATTCTCCCCTACTGCCCACACTTGGGAACCTTTGAGTCCAGACCGTCTAACATACGACAACAGCTTACAATCTCGGCTGGAAGATTGCAAATGTCGTCAAAGGCCTCGCGGATCGATCAATCCTCAAAACGTACGAGACTGAACGCAAGGGCATCGCCCACGCCCTCATCAACTTCGATCACAAGTTCTCTCGACTATTCTCCGGCCGTCCAGCCAGGGACATCATGGATGAAGAAGGCATCAGCATGGAGGAGTTCAAGAATGCGTTCCAGAAGGGAAACCTCTTCGCCAGCGGAATTGGTACGTCACCTCGCGACTGTTCTCTTTTCAGCATTTGAGCTAACTCCCGGGGCAGCGGTGGATTACGACAGCAGCGTCATCGTCAGCAAGCCTGAGAATAGAGAGGCCGATGTCGCCTTTTCTCGGAGTCTCGCGCCCGCCCTCAAGATTGGCCAAAGGATCCCGAGCGTCAAAGTGCTGAACCAGTCTGATGCGCGGCCGTGGCATCTCCAGGAACTACTTCGAAGCAACGGCGCCTGGCGCGTACTTGTCTTCCCAGGAGACGTCAGCAATACTGCGCCGAAGACTAGGATGAGCAGCCTCTGCGAAGAACTGGCAAGCCCGTCATCATTCCTCAGCCGCTTCACGCCTAGCGGAGCCCGCTACGACTCGGTCATCGAAGTGCTCACCGTCCACGCGTGCAAGCGAGCGGATGTTGACATCTTTGACTTTCCGGAGGTTCTGCGGCCCTACCACGAGGTCGACGGCTGGGACTACAACAAGATCTTTGTTGATGAGGAGTCCTATCACGAGGGTCACGGGCAGATATACGAGACGTTTGGCATTAGTCGCGATGAGGGGTGTATTGTCGTGCTTCGACCGGATCAGTACATTTCGTACGTGGGCAAGATGGATGACTACAAGTCAGTGGACGGCTTCTTTTCTTCCTTTTTGGTGCCCCAGAACACCTCTGCAGCGTCAAAGGCTTAAATAGACCTGGCAATATTTAGTAGCGAGGAAAGAGATCATGTTATCAATTCCTTGCTCCGATGGTCTATTCCACCGTAGTATTCTCACTGAAAAGCACAAATTTGGACCTAGATGCCCTTTCTAGCCCATGCCTAATCGTTTAGTGACACCGCTGTATCAAAAAGTCAAAGATCCTTAAGTTATGATGTGCTTTCCCGAAAGATTGTAGAATAACTCTTGGCCGACGCAAGCAGAATATTGGTCTTGCGTTAATACACAGCTTTATGTTGAGGGTTGACGAGTTTCTCCGGACTATACCTGATGCAGTAATATAGACTCATATAATTCCAAGGAGTCGTGCTATTTGGGCTGCATAACATTTTTAATTCGGCTGTGTACTGCATGATGAAATCGACTTCAATATATTCTTTAACTTCTTACCTTAGACATGGTCTTATTCCGCAGAAAGGTATGGAAATTAAGGCATTACGACTATGCTAAAGTGAACATCGTACAGAGGAAAGTCATTTCATAACCTAAGTAGATAAATGTCACAGACTGAACAGTATCGCTCATTCTAGGTTCTCTTGCTCGAAAATAGACCTATCTCTTATAATCACACCGAGGGCTGCTTCTTGACTAGGGTGTGCCCGGACATTGATATTTCTCCTGCCTCATTGAATACGTCCGTCTCTACAATCTTTGAGTACTGGCGGACCAAGCTTCAACCGAGGAAGGAGTCCAGGTCGTGCCCAAGTACGTGATTTTCATTCACAATCAAATAATATATGCAAAATGTCCTTGGGGAGTAATCATCTTGAGATAGCTATCTAGGCTTGAGATACTGACACTGAATACAAGCCCGAGGATAGATAGTAGATGAAAAAAGGTAACAACCTGACTATTGGCAACTTCCATTGAGCGGACCAAATACTCGCAAGCATCAATGCCAAACGTTGATAAACACATTCGTCTTATCTGCTCTATCGTAATCTGTGCATGTATAGTTGTTTAGTTAATCTCTCGCTCAACATTCATGATATGGTGACCATCTCGATCCCAGCTTGTGTCTTATCGACAATGGACCCGAATTGCGCTGGACTCTGGTCGAGGGGGTAACCGAAACGTCTTGTTCATCAGCACCCGAAGCCTTTACATGTACAGGTAGTAACTACTAGACGCTCTAGTTCTCTGCCTTCCTCGCTCCAGTGACCTCTGACTTCGTTGCCGACCCCCTAGATTGGCGCTAGAATTAGCGCATCATGACGTCCACGGGAGCCTTCACTGCCGCCCTCGCCTTCATTTCCTCGACGAAACTATGCTTCACCTGTCCACTGATCGGGGACATCCAAGAGTCAACTATAGTTGGCGGCATAGGCGCGCTGGCGAAGATGTTTCACTCCTAGTCCAGTCGAACTCCCACGACCAAGCCTCAGTCACTGAACCAAGGGAACACAGCATTGTTGACGATACCTTTGAGCACCAAGCAAAGACTCGCAATGATAATCTCAAGGCATGGGGTCTTTGTCACTGCGCTAGCCCACCACCATCAACTTATTCTTCTTCTTTTCAACAGCTCCGACGTCCCAGAATGGTGTTTGCTGGAATCCTAGTTGGCAGTGTTCTCTCCTGGTACAGTATCCTCGGTAGCTCCCTTGCCCTGGCTAACCCTGTAATTACGCCTACTAACTATCCGTACTATGCATGAGCTGCCAAGAAACTTTCAGACGGCTTGCTTGGTGATCTCAGTGTCTGCTTTTATGCTCGACTCCGGTTCATCATTGATGCTTGGCTCAATTTCTCCGTGACAATAGACGGAATGTTCCCTGTGTGTGTGGCTCTAAGCGGCGTCTACCTCCGCCGGAACTGCCGCAACGCCGACGCTACAAAAGGAAATTAGTCCCAAGATGGAAACTTGATTGCCAACTTGAGTGGGACGGTTGATAAGGGCGCCGCGAGAATGCTGCTCCCCCCGCACTCACAACCTTGATCGCATCGTCGGGTCTCCAGTTTAACTAATCTTCACGGAGAGCAAGGGGGAGGTTCGTCAATGACAGGCATTAATAATTAGCTGATAGCAACGTAACCCCGCGCTCTACGAAGCACATGTACTGTGCGCCCGCACCGTCGGACTGGATGCTCAATGGTCAAGGACCAAGAGATTTGGTTGCGCTGAGACTCCGGACTGAAATAAAGCTTGCCGTTGAACAAAGTAGACTAATCCTGAGCCGTGATAACAGCCTTATCTACCATTTATCCGTATCCTCTCTGCTCCATCCCCTCGGCCGTACTATCTATCCATCAACACCAGCCACTCATACACCGTAACAACCCTGTCAACCTGCCCGTCCTCCAGCAGCGACATCCAATCCACCGCCATGGCCAAGGCTAGAGTCCGGGTCGTCGAGGGCTCCTGCTGGCCCTGCAAGAAGCGCCGCATCAAGTGCGACCTGGCCAAGCCCGCCTGCGCGCGGTGCGGCCTCGTCGGCGCCGCCTGCGACTACAACACCCGCCTGATCCGCTGGAGCACGCGGCCGGCCGTGCCGCTGGGCAACTCGCTTGCCGTGTGCGAGAAGCGCGCGCTGGACTACTTCCACGGCCGCTTCTGGCCGCTGCTGACGACGGCGTCCCAGCCGTGCACGCCGCCGATCCTGGTCGCCCTCGAGCATCGCGTGGTGCTGCTCGCGACGTGCGTGCTCGCCGACGCCCACCGCCTGCTGCAGGACGGCCGCAACAGCCGCGGCGGCTTGACCGTCAAGCGCCTCGAGTGCCTCGCCGCGCTGCGGGTCGAGGTCGACGGCTTCTGCGCAAAGGGCGACGGCCCGCTGCAGACGCTCCTGTTTGCCGTGCTGCTCCTCTACTTCCACGACGGCTTCTTGGAGTGCGTCGAGCCGTCGGCGTCCACGTCCAGCCATCGCGACGGCGTCCTGGCCATCGTCGGCCGCCTCGGAGGCATCAAGGCAGCTTTGGACACTGGGCAGGACCCTCTCCACCTGCTCCTCTCCGAGTTCCTCTCTGCCGACCTGGGAGCAGCAATGCTGAAGGGACGACGGCCGTCTTTTCCTTCAAGCGTCTGGGAGAGCATTGATAAAGGCCCGGTATGGTGGGGGCAGGATTCCCTGGGGAGACACTCCTTGTCCGCCGTGTTCCGGGAAATCTCCGATATGGCCTTCTACCTCGACGCGACGAGCACCTTGCGGGAGGAATTCTCCATTTCACGGATACGTCGCTTTGAGGCTGCACTGCAACCTGTATATGCGCCTCTCGCCGTGGAGGATCTCGATAGCCCCGCCGCCAACCTGGAAGACGTCGCCGGGAGAGATCTCGAGGCGACGCATGCGTATGCCTTGATAAGGGCCTTCCAACACGCCGCTCTCATATATCTATACCGCGCCATCTGCGGCCTCTCCACAAATCACCCTCTCGTCCAACAACACACCCAATCTTGTCTAGACTGCATCTTTGGCATCAAGCGGCCATCCAAGGTTGTCAACTGTAGCGTTCTTCCTCTTTGCATCGCGGGCGCGCATGCACAAGCTCCGAAACAGCAGAGAGGCGTTCGCGACATGGTGGACCTCATTCATGATGAGATACGCTTTGCATCTATTCACTCTTTGAGCTCCGCCCTGGAGGGTATATGGAAAACTGAAATAGGCACCATGTCGTGGGCTGAAATGTTTGCTGAACTGAACCCGCAAGCCATAATTCTGTGAATGATGGAATATGAGGATCCCTGAATCATGTCATGGGTTTGGTCTTTTCTTTCCGATCATTATCTGTAAAGTAAGTATGGTAGCCATCTGGAATGCTAGCCAGGGCGATTTCAGCCCTCTTCTACCTTTCTCGGTTCTTCCGTTTGGTGGTTGCGGAACCCTACGCTGGGCTGCTGGGCTCAGATAGTGCGGACTCAGGAGTTTCGGTATTCCAGTTACGACGACTGGCGATGAATGGGATTATTCTGGGCTATTCTTACCTACTTTTCTCTCACAGCACAAGTCCCATGTTCACGTGGACCGCCTTGGTCTGGGTATAAGCCGCAAGACCAGCCTCTCCCAGCTCCCTTCCGATGCCACTGTGCTTCACTCCACCGAACGGCACCCTGATGTCCGAGTCATTGGAGCTATTGATCCAGACCATGCCGGCCTCCAGCCTTCCCGCCACGCGGTGCGCGCGCTCAATGTCCCGCGTGAAGACGGCCGAGCCGAGGCCGTAGGATGTGCTGTTGGCTAGTCGGATCGCCTCGGCCTCGGTCGTGAAGGGAGTAATGGAGACAAACGGCCCAAAGACCTCTTCCTGGAAGATCTTCATGCTCTCTTTGACGTTGGAGAAGACGGTTGGCTCGACGTAAAAGCCCTTGCCGCCTCCCACGTTCTTGTGCGCGACTCCGCCCGTCACCAGCGTGGCGCCCTCGCTCTTCCCGGTGTCGATGTAGCTCAAGATCCTCTCATACTGCGACTTTGTGATCTGGGGGCCTTGGAAGGTATCCTCGTGAAAGGGGTTTCCAACCTTGTGCAGGGTAACAACGGCTTTGAAGCGGGCGACGTAGTCGTCGAAGACCTCCTGCTGCACCAGGATGCGCGAGGTTGCCGTGCAGATTTGCCCCGAGTTGCTCATGATGCCCACGTGTCCCCATTTGGCAGCCTGGTCGAGGTCGGCGTCCTTGAAAACAAGCAGGGGGGACTTGCCGCCCGTCTCGAGCGTGATGTTCTTCAGGTTGACGCTCGCAGACTTCATCACCGCTCTTCCAGTAGCGGTCGAGCCCGTAAACGCAATCTTATCGACATCGGGATGGGACACCAGGGCCTCGCCTGCCTCTCTCCCAAATCCGTTCACGATGTTGACCACGCCGGGAGGGAAGCCGGCCTTCGGGATAAGCGTGGCGAGGTACAGGATCGAGAGGGGCGTCTGCTCGGCCGGCTTCAGCACCACGGTGTTGCCACAAGCCAGCGCGGGGCCCAGCTTCCACGCGGCCATGGCGAGAGGATAGTTCCACGGGATGATCTGGCCGCACACGCCCAGCGGCTGCTTGAGGGTGTAGGCGAACTTCTGAGGCGTGGTGGGGATGGTTTGGCCGTGGATCTTGTCGGCCCAGCCGGCGTAGTACCGCAGAGCCATGAGCACCTCGCCGATGTCCTCGTCCAAGGCCACGCTGTACGGTTTTCCGTTGTCCCAGGTCTCCAGCGTCGCCAACACTTCCTTGTTCTTCTCGATGAGGTCGGCGAGCTTGAACATGAGGGTACCACGGTCGGTGTTGGAGATTTCCGCCCACTCGGGGGAGTTGAAGGCGGCGCGGGCAGCCTTTACCGCCGTGTCGACATCCTCGGCGGAGGCAGCTTCGACGGAGGCGATCTCGGATTCGTCGCTGGGCCAGAGAGTCAGCGTGTTCCTCGCGGTGACTTCCGCCGCTTGATGCGCTTACCTAGGGTTGATGCTGGTGATCTTTTTTCCCGAGGTCGACTTGACAAACTCGTTGTTGATGAACAAGCCAGTAGGCAAGGTAATGGTCTTCCCGTTGGGGGCCTGGAGCTCGACTTGAAGCTGAGACATGATTAACAAACGCGGACCTTTGTGTGGATGTATGTAGAACGAATGATGCAAGCTTCGATTATCTACATCAGCGGCCGCAGGCTACTTAAGATGTTAAGATGCCGGGAACAATCAAAGGCGGGGTACTGCTTTGGGAATAGTTAACAGATACCTAGGCCTCCTGATTTTCGCATTCCTGATGACGCTCTTCGGCTCACACACGCATCTCTCCGTCCTCCTCTCCGCGTACTCCGCACTGCCACGTCGCAAAAACTACCCAAAAGAGGAAAGAAAATGGGCCAAAATGACCCAGAAGGGGGCACCGCATTACGCAGGGCTGTTCTTAGCACGGCGCTACGCTGCGGGGTTTTGGTGTGAGGCATCTTGGCCACGGCCTTGTTCAGATAATGAACCATCTTACTCAAAGCAGCAAGACATGAGGCCGCCCTTATCAGTAGATTGTCTTGCAACGTCTTCGATTGTGAGTATTCCACACAGCATCGATGATCCGCCGAACTCGTTGCTATTGTATGTGAATGCACTACGTAGTCTTCAATCCAGGTATATACTGCCGATTTAGAGAGCCTTCTGGGTAGGTTAGGTAAAGCTAACAGGTAGTGGAAATCCACCGGCCGTTAACCCCTTGATCAGAGATCACAACCCAAATCACGCACCCTTGCCATTTCTCTTGTTGGGTTCCTCCTCCATTAATAACCTCAACCTAAACTCTTACTTGCAATTTCTCCATGCTTAGCTTTCCTGTTTTGATACATGTCCAGATTGATCGGTGGTTGGGGAATATCAGTTTGTACATTAATCTCATTACATCAAAGCACGAGTCCATCTTTAGAGGATGCGGGTAGATGGAGTAGAAATTCTCAAAATAAATCGTAGGATATGCTGCCTTCGAGACCTCGAAAGCGTTGTTGAAGGCTGTTTTGGGTTTCTTGTCCAATATCGGGGTGGGTTTGCCCTCCTCGTCCCAACCGCCTCTTGGCCAATGTCTTCACGGCGTTTCCGGTTTTGACAGCCTGAAAGGAATGAAAGTCGGCTGCGTTTGACTCAGCTCTAGCTTACCTGAATAATCGGGTCGACAGTTTATATTCGGAATGAAGTTATGCTTGAAACGTCGTGCAGGGGTGTGCATCAGCGAATACGGAAAGAGTGGCTTTTGTGGTGTTCCTCTTACTTCTAAAAATGTCGATATCAGGCATCACACTTGTATCCACAGGATAATAGATCAGAGTCAAGTAACGGCAGATCGATCACAACGATAGCATACGTTCATGTTTAATTCGGCGAGGACGAATAGTGATCCAAATGAGGGTAAAAATATGACCACAATTCGCATGATAGCCATCTCAAGTCATTTACCGAGCTCCAACCCATTCCTCTACTCCAGAACTATAGCTCCTATCGATTCAATTACCTAACATCTAATTTCTGCCTTGACTCGAAAGGGGCGGGGGCCTCTGCTCGCCTACCATCCATTGATATTTCCGCAGACCTGCTAAGCATCAACATACAAAGTGAAACCCAGATTGATCATAACCCTGAATAAACGTCCCTCCCGTGGGCCAAAGTCACTGCTGTTATATTTCCAGCTGCAGCCAAAGGTAATACGCCCTACTATGATGCTAAACGCGAGAGTGGCCTAAAGGCTGAATGTGATGACTGCTGACTTCGGCATCGTAGCAGGACACCATGCTTCACCGTTTTGAAGCTTCAACAAGCTCAGCTTGTACACCGATAGGTTGGACTCTAGAAATACATATATTGACCTCGTTTGCTTTTCGCTTATGTATTCCTGTGCTCTACAAGTGGCTACACACTCCATCCAGTCTGACATGTCTGCACCAGGCATGGTTCCCTCACTTCTTCTGACTTGTCCCAAAAGTAGTGAGCTGTGGCCAATCTGCAATCCAAATTAGCAAAGCAACAATGATTGACAGGCACAGAATGAAGCTCACCGAAAGTTGTTCTCTTTTCATTCACATGGGTTACAGCAACTCCCTGCCCAACTTCCAACGTTTCACCAGCAACATCTCCGAAGCAGTAGCCATATCGCCCAAAGACGGGACTGTATTTAGCTCCAGCATCAACCCTCCGATCCTTGTTAAGCTTCTTCCACGCCATGCCTCGGTCGTCAGTGGCCGTAGCACCGGTGCTATAGTCAACCGTGATGCTCTGGCAACGATAGCAATTGGCCGTGAGGGCCATCTGCAACCCACCCGAGAAGGTCAGTTCTCCCCAGAAGTCCTCGACATATGGTGCCGATGCGCCCTTGACGACGATGTTTGGTCGAAACTTGGTGACGTCCATTTTGCACTCATCCGCAAGCCGAGATGACACTTGGTCGTTTGACTCCTCAGTGACCACCAGGTAGTGCGCAATGTCGTTGAAAGCCAGCCGCTCCGCCGGGTAGGCCAAGAATGGTAGCAGAGTCCGGGCACGGTGAAGCAACCTGGCTCGTCTCAGTCCGCCCGCGCTATTCGGCGCCAAAGATCCGAGCACTGGCCTTGAGCCGTCGCCGATGAAGACCAGCCTCACCTCAAATCCGAGACGATCGGCGAACCAGGTTGCAAAGGCATCGCCCATGTCGTAGGCCGAGGTTGAACTAGTGTGAAGGCTCACCTCCAGCGTGGAGCTTCCATTCGTGGATGGCTTCAAGGGGAACCAAATCGTGTCTGGTGTGTGGACGTCCTTTGCCGTATCGAAATTAGTCCCGCGTCCCTTCCACTCCACCGCAACCTCGCCGTTATTGTAGTCAATGGACGCCACGAAGAGGGCCAGCTGTAAATGGTAGCCAATCAACATCGTGTCGTATCTCACACCATCGTCATCGCGCTGAACCTTCTGCAAGCAGAAGGTTCTGTCTCCGATGAGACCATACTGGCCGATGTATGCCTTCTTCAATGTGCAGCCTCGAATCCCCTTGATCGGGTACACATACAGCTGTGATGTTGTTTAATAAGCTAGTCTTCTGACTCGGCTGTTCGAGGCATCTGACCTGTGTAATTTGCAGCTCTTCCCGATGTGACTTGGTGGATGACAAAAAGAGGTACACGATAGCGCCCACCAGGGCGAGGCTTAAGGCACTGACGGTAGCCGTGGTCGGGTCATGCATTGAGGAAGCCTGGGAAGGATGAAGCGTTGAGCAATCAGATCGAAGGACGGCAAGGGGAAGGCGGCAAATGACTTTATTTTGAACGGGTCAGGATGGGCGCTTCCTAACAACATAGATGAAGCGCCATTTTGTTGGAAGGACAATGTCGACATCGAACTAGTGAACCAGGCTAATCGCACCAGATACGGAATACCGACACGGAGTCTTGCAGTGAAGCACCTGCGATCGTCATGGGCTAAACTGCATCAGGATAGTTGATTGCCTAATGCTGGTCCTCGATAACCTCCAACTTGCGCCGCTTAGGTGTGGCTTGAAGCTTCACCAAGGTGCTGGCTGGGGCGACCTGACTAAAACTCGACCTTGCCTTAGCTTCATATTGTGCAGCGTAAGACGCAACAAGAAAGCAAAATTGCAGCCAAGACAAATTCACTAGTACGGGTGCTTTTATCCGCCAGCCGGACGGTATTTCCGAGGGTGTTGTGCGCACCTATACAAATCTTAACTGGTGATGCGGAACGCGGATACATTGAGCTCCTAATCAAATCATACCCACAAGACAGCATTACACGACAGTTTAGTCTTCTCAAGATAGACCAGATCATTCGCGTCCGGGGACCTAACAGCGCTTTTGTTTACTCACCCAACGTGCTTCGACGCTTTGGTATGATTGCTGGAGGCACTGAGATCACGCCAATGATGAGTGATGTTATTCGCGGCCATCGCAATGGAGAGAGGACGGAAAATAATCTAATGTCTGTCAACGTCATTGCAGAGTACATTCTCTTCATGTAATATTTGGAGGCTCATATTTCATTTCTAGCTGCAGAAAAGGCAATACGCACTACGCTGGTGCAAAGTGCTAGACTGGCCTACATGTTCAATATGACAGCTCGGACGTCTCAGAATTGGGGCATCCGAAGGCTGGAGGTGGCGTCGGTTTCGTGACACCCTCAATGATCAAAGTAGGTTAACTCCGCGCCCCGTTTCGATGTGGAGAACTCACGATGATAGATGTGGCTGCATAAGCCCACTCGCCGCATCAAACCCCCTCCTTGTGGCCCACCCTCGATGGTCGCTCCGATGAAGGAAGCAGCCGTTGGGTTTCGGACATGAGAAGCCCTAGTCTGGTAGCAAGCTTGAGGATCAAGTCTTCCTTTTCATAAGCGGGAAATATTCCTTGACGTAAATGCCGTAGTGTTCGAACCATTGCGGTATCTAGAGCACTGAGCAAGCTTGTCGTTTCTTCACTCACTTAACCTACTCAGGCGGTCGGGGGCAAAGGCTAACGGACGCTTACGGGTTTGCAGCTCAATTTTTGCAAATATGAGCTGTAATCACGAGAGGCGCAAATAGGTTGTGAGATGTTGCGTAAGGACACGACATCTAAAGCAGATAATGAGGTCTGGCTATGGAGAATGATGTCAAGATAAAAGACTTATCACTTGAAGAAGACGGACCATAACGTGTTTCGTCAAACTTCGTCTTTTTTCTGTGCCTGGCCCGATCAATGTTTAAGCTCACGCTCCAAAGCAAACTCGAGTCTTACTTTCGACTAGCATGAGGCTTGCTGCATTCCTCCGGTGGCGCGATTCCGGTCGATCATGGGGTTTGTGTCCCGCTCGGCAGACACCGGCATGATGCAACCGTCCAATAGACGCCACTGAAAACAGAGTTTCATTGGACTTTGTAATATCCTTCCATTGTGATGCTCGGGATGAATGCTTCTAGCTGATAGCCAAGTCTTACATGCATTAGTGTAGCATACAACAATATACTGGGACATCGCATGGCGTCGTACCTCGTCTTGCCATTGTTGGTTCAAACATCGGTATTGATGCTTGCCCCTCTTGCTCCTCCAGATTGGAAATCGGAGCGAGCGATCTGGTGGCTCAAGCCATTGGCGCAACAACGGCCGACTCCATGACCAACGACAGCCACATCTAACCAACTCCGTCCACTAAGTTCGAGGAGGAGATGCATTATATTTACCTGCATTCGTGTCCCTTTCAGCCCTTTATGTTCCTCGGGCCAAATCCTCCATCCGTTTTTCCCCATGGTCATTTTGACAAGGCAGCGTTCGACATGGTGTCTCCTGGGGACGTAATTGTGAGTTCTGAAGCCACCCGGTACTGACATCTGCCATATAGCCACTCAAATGCGACTTCTACTGACTAGGACTGCACCGTAGATTACCCAATGGACCCTCCTGGTGTTGGCATATCTCCTCGTCATCGCCCGCGTTTACGTTCGACTCCGAATAAGGCGAGACCGCCTCAGTCTTTCAGACTATTGGCTAGTTGCCGCCCTCGCATCAGCCTCGGCGCTGGTAATATGCGAAACGATATCCTACCACCTAGATTCCATGCAAGAGATCCATGTACCCAGTGGACCTGTTTACAAGGTGAGTCATGGACGCTGGCCATTTTGTAAACTATATACCCTCTCCCACTCCGCCAGAAAGAGAGCATTGGTCCAGCATCAAAGGCACCCATGCTAATGGGATTCTTTTGCCGTTCACAGGTCAGATTCGCATCCACCTACTTTTTCGAGGTTGGCTTGTATCTCCCCAAGTTCAGCATCATCGCACTATACTATAACCTCGTACCGCCATCGAGTAATAGGATGCGGCCGGCGCTCCATGTTCTCACTGGCATCACGGTCTTCGGCTCTCTTTTTACGCTCTTTGCTCATACGTTCTGGTGTGGACCCAACCCAGCCGTCAATTGGTAATATTTTCTTCTTTGTCGGCTACATTGCATACTGACGCAGATCGGTTCGGCAGGTCACTAGATCCAGATTCCTGTGTTTCCTATCTGAATATGGACCTCCTGAAGACCAAATGGTCACTGAACTTCGTGACCGAAGCCTTGAGTAAGTCAACGCCGGCCTCTTGGAACATTGCGATCTCCGCCGTGCACCACAGAAAGACAATGCTAACGACAACGATGTTACTTTCCGCAGTCTTCCTCTTTCCTTTCCCATTAATCAGCAATGTCCAACTCCCTTCACGAAAGGAAAAGCTCGGGCTTATCGTAATCTTTGCCATGGGTATCATCACGATGGCCGTGAGTAGCGTGAGGTTCTTGCTGATGCTCTTTCACACATATGACAGCGTGTCTCTCCGTAAGTGAACTTATATCGAGGCTGTGATACGATGCTAATCGAGGTCTGCCTGGAAGATATCTGGCCCGTTGCCGAACTATGCGTCTCGATCATGATTGTCGCCCTCACAGCACTCCGGCCTCTCCTCCGGAAGATTTCCCAAGCGGCCGCCCCGATAGTCACCACGAGTAATCCTGTGCCTAAATTGAAATGCCTGGTTTCTTCAATCGAGGAACCTCGTCAAGATGCTTGGGCACTGGAGCCTGCGGGTTCGTGGATATACTGGCGAGACGGCGGTGCGTCTCACCCAGGCCACAGTCGCACAGACTCGACAGGAAGCCAGGCTGCTTTGAACCCCACGGGCAATCAGATTGTACGAACGGAGGAGGTGACGATAAGCATTGAGACGAATCTGAATTTTAGCGGATATTACGCTTCCCATCGAGATATGCAAATGCCACTGTCGGAGATTGGCAATGCAGGAGAGCAAGAGAATTAGTTCACGGTTCTCGTATCCTATATACAAAGCGAAACCTATTAAATTTTGACAAATTTACCTCAAACTTATTGTAGGCGTTTCCTCCGCTCTTTTCCATCTGTGTGACCTGCTGTGAGGGAAGAAATGCGCTCAAGATTATTTGGAGCATAGTCCAATGACTCTTTATGTAGATAAATGGTCAGAGACTGTTTCTCGTGAGCAATTGGTGCCCCAGGGTGAGTTGTTCCTCCGGTGCGGGGAACCCTTGTCGATATCCCCCGCCAACCGGCGCTTGCATTTATAGCCAAGTTAGATATACCCTCAAAACTTCTCTACATCTGTCTTGGATACATCCCACAATACCACCTCCCCGTACCTAACCCTTCTTCCCTCACCACAACCTCTGTTCGGCTATTGCAGGATGGCCCAGAACATAGGAAGAGTGCCAAGCTATCTGGAGTCCTTGTTCGGACTCACCGGCAAAACAGCGATCGTAACTGGTGGCAGTTCTGGCATCGGCCGCGACATGGCCATCGCCCTTGGTCGTGCTGGTTGCCGTGTTGTTCTTATTGCCCGCCGACCAGAGCCTCTCAACGAAACAATCGATCATATCGCCTCATTCGACGTCGAAGCCTCTGCCGTCACCGCCGACCTCGCCGATCTCGCGTCTTTGAAGGCTGCCATTGAAAAGATCACGTCTACCCACGGGACTCCAGATATTCTTGTCAACGCTGCAGGAGTGAATCATCGTCCGCACATGAATCAGGTATCCGAAGACATTTGGAACACCACCATCGCGGTCAATCTCACGGCACCTTTCATCCTCGGACAAGCATTCGGTCCACGAATGGCCGAGCGGGGAAGCGGGAGAATCATCAACATCCTTAGCCAGCAATCGTTCCGGGCGTTTGGTAACAGCGGCGCTTACGGCGCCTCCAAAGGCGGTCTTCTGTCGTTGACGCGCTCTCAAGCGGAGGCCTGGTCTCCTCAGGGCGTCCTATGCAATGCAATCGCACCAGGCCTAGTGAACACTCCTCTGGCTCAGGCTGTCTTTAAAGATCCTTCGAAGGTCGAGATGCACGCGGCTAAGACAATGATTGGACGGAATGGGGTGCCAGAGGACTTTGCTGGGGCTGCTGTTTACCTGGCGAGCGCTGCGAGCGCTGCCGTGACTGGCCAGACCCTCTTCGTTGACGGTGGATATTCGGCTTCTTAAAGGAATACCGAGGGTTCTCAGAGACGAATAATTGAAGGTGGCAAGTGTTCCCAGTCTAGTGAGATTAAGTGAGAGACCGACCACACTGGCCGCATTAGTTGCGTCAAGGCATGCTTCAAAATCGCGCATCTAGCTTCCTTCTTTTATACGCAACATGGGTGAATAAACGAATGCAACTTTACTTCTCCTTGCTAGATCATAGCCTCAACACAGCATGCCGTCAAGACTGTGATCCTACAATCCTACCCCGCAGGCATCATGGGGGAATCCTCTCAACGCTCATTCATCACTTTTCAGGTCATCGAGAAGTCCTGGACAAGGAGCACAGGGGCTGAAAGCATGCAATTCCCACTCTAATCCCGCCGAGACACCGAAATACTACCGTCCGCACGCGCATGCTACCATTTGGTTGCTCGACGATCGACGGAGACACAGGTTTCCACCATTCACAACAATCGGTTAAATGGCGAGGATGTTTTGATCTTTGGCTTGCGAACTTCTCCAAGAAGCCGAATGTACCTAAAACAGCGAGAAGTGATGGTACTGGTGCTATTTCCTTCTGCCGGTAGGGTTCTCCGCATACTAGGAAGAAAGTACAACTGGGGTCGGATCTGTGGGCACAACTCCATGTTACGGGACATCTCTAGTTAGACGTTCAAACGCACGACCTTTAAGTATATATATACGAGGGTTTGAGGCCAAGTATCAAAGACATTATAATTTTCGACAATTATTCCTGTAAACAGTGCGAACAGGACATATATTGTCTTTGCTGTCACCATGAAGCTCAACCTTGCTCTCGTCTTGTACGGCTTCGTCAGCCTCAGCTGCGCGTCCCCCTCCGACTACCGCAAGCTCGTTGCCGGGAGTATCGAAGGCTACGCCGAGAGCAACCCCATTGGCCAGACCACCGGCGGCCAGAGCGGCGAGACTGTCTACGTCTCGACTGTCGCGGAGCTGAGAGCAGCCGTTGCTGGGACGGAGCCCAAGATCGTGAAGGTGAATGGCACGATCGCAATGCCATCACGCCTCGCAATTGGTTCTAACAAGTCTGTTGTCGGAGTTGGATCGTCTGCCCACATCACCGGTGCTGGGTTGAATATCTACAAAGGCGATAACGTCATTGTGCAGAACCTGAATATTAGCAATATCCTTGGTAACGACTGCATCACCATCCTCAACAGCACCCGGGTCTGGATTGACCACAACGAGTTTGCCTCGGATATTTCCCAAGGACCTGACCAATATGTATGCTTACACTGTTTTTCCCCCACGCTCTCTCCTTTGTCCAGCATATATGATCCACCAATGAAGCAAGCTGACTGATAACACGCAGGATGGCCAAATAGATATTATTCACGGCTCCGATTGGATCACAGTGTCATGGAACTACTTCCACGACCACTGGAAGTCTTCCCTTGTCGGCAACGACCCCACACTCCGCGAAGAAGACTTTGGGCATCTCCACATCTCGTACCATCACAACTACTGGAGAAACGAGGGAACCCGTGGCCCAGCTGGCCGCTTCGGTCACCTGCACATCTACAACAACTTGTACGAAGACTTCCTGTACCAGGCAATCCACAGTCGGTCGGACAACCAGGTGCTCGTCGAGGGCAACGTGTTCCGCGGCAACACCACGGAAGCCCTCAGCACATACGGCCTTGTCGTCCCGATGGATTCGCCAAACACTTGCGTTTATGGCGATGAGGAGCTGGATGGATATGCGAACCTCGGTGCTGGTGTGTACAGCTTTCTAAGCAGGAGGAGCAACTGCTGACATTCGCGTGCAGAAAACGACTGGGGACCGGCTTCGATCAATATTACCCAAAAGGGAGATTTCGACAGGGTCGACTACAACTACACACTGACATCATTGGGGCTCGTGTCCGAAATTTGCAAGGCGGGTGCCGGAGTTGGCAAGATCTAGGATGGGCAATGCAGGAAGGGAGCTTAGAACGGTGTCGGGCGTCTAGAGGTATTCCCATGGAACATGGAGGATTCCTAGATCTGTTCTGTGATATAAGCGAAGTGTTTGAGATGTGCCGGGTCCCTCTATGGATTGGGGGCGATCTGAAGCGGTGAACTAGTCTGGCCTTCTTGGGCCGTCAACTTCATCTCTAAGGCCTAATAGGCTTTACTGCAGGGTAGTCAAAGATAGTATGCAGGAAAAGTTAAACAATGCAAAGCATGAGGCTGAGAAAGGACACAGATAGAGGATACCATTTGGGCAAAGCGAACAACGTCGTGGTTAATACAAGTTCTAAAATGCTACCTTCCTCCTACACTGATATACTAGAATGGTGGTGTTCAGGCTGGTAACATCCTCACTACATCATCAGTGCATCGATATCATCAGCCATATTCCTCGCTGGATTTTGGGCCAGTGTCGGGGCACTATCTCCCGGCTGGTCCTCGGCAGCCTGCTCGAGAATTCGCGAGAATGATGTTCCTCGAGTAGCAGTAGGAACTCATTGATAGCCTCCTTAGTCTAAGTCCAAGTCAGGAGGAAATCGCCCTTAGTAAAAGCATCCCCTTCTGCCCCGAGGCCTAGTGGCGTCCACGGCTTCCAGGGGCTTGGGTTTCGCGGGTGCTGGGGTAGGATCTGCGTGTCGAGTCTCACGAGGACGGTGCCGACACGATTCTTTTGGCACCGGTGCCTTTCGACGGGGATGCTGAAGGCTGAGCCGTATACGTCTGCTCTTTTTCCCAAGCTGCGCCTCTCCATCGTCGCTTGCTAAGCAGCAGTAACGACAAAGCTGTTGGATGGGGAGGAGTTTAGAAAAGAGCCCAGGCGGTCCAGATTCCAGTCCTTCTTGGACGGCATGAAACCGAGATCTGGACAGGTGCCGCCTTCGATAATAGGCCTTGTTCTACTTGGGTGTACCGTCATACTCGGCACTGGGCCATTCGAAGATCTTGAGCGCCTTGACCCTCGCGTAGAGACGCTCGCCGACGTCAAGGCCGTACGTGAAGGGGCATGTGTCCTACGTAGAGATGCCCTCAAAGCCATCCGACCGGTCAGGGCTTGGGTCCCCTTCGTCGATCGCCGTTGTCATGCACGACTTGGTGCACCCCCCCAACTCGCAATACAGAGCTTCGTTTCGACGGTGCCGGTCACGGACAGAGAGGCACGGATGCTACCATCTACCAATAACTACGGACCGATGATGGCTATGCTGACTATATATCTGTGTTCCTCCCTAAAGTTCATAAAGTCAAACGGCTTCCACACCATCTTGAGCTTCCTATCCCCATCCAGATCTTCATACAACTTGATGACGCCCTTGTGCGGTCTCCATGCCCCGACTTGCCAGCCCCTCAATACCATCTTTCCCTAGAATATACCTCAATCCCCATTTGCGACCGCTGTATTCAGCATCGATCACCCCGAAGCATTTGGAGCTGAGATCCTCGCCGCGAGGCCCGACGAAGTAGCAGTATCCATCGGGTCGGCAGGGACGAAACTCGATCCGAAGACAGGGTATGCGTGACCACTGTACCGAAGCCTTGAAGGGGTCGGGTGTCAAGGTCACCAAAGATGTACCTAGGTTTCCAGAACCATAATCCTTGCCTTTCTTGTTGACATGAGCATCTGCCCGTGCAATTCGTCTACTGCCCTGCCGAACTCCCACTCACGCGTGTAGCGGCGCAGTGCAGACGACTCGAAAGGAACCGGCGTCCATTCCCAGAGCTATGGGAAGTCGAGTACTTGCAGGGCTGGGAGTCGCACCAAGCACTCCAGCGGAAAAATGCGCGTTGATGGGTTTGAACTCTTCCGGCATCTCACGAGACGGCAGCGACTCGGCCGAGTACAAGATTAGACGGATTATGGGTATACTAAAGCAGTGACGAGCTGTGTTTAGCTGTAGTCTTAATGTGGAAAGGAAGAGCCTGGTCTTTGGTTCTAGCTCGGACGAAGCTATGACGGTAAATAAATGATGAGGATTCTGAGAGAACACATGTTTAAGTGTTGTGGTGTACCGAAAATTGAGGTATCTTTCAGGAATGGAGAGCTGTTTCATAGCACTGCTGCACCGGCTTAATCAGAAGTCACTTAAATTTAGTTTCAGGATACCTAGTACTTGGAGACGAAACTCAAGCATATCAAAAGACATTTCCGTTTCTAGAGCTGAGCTCCTGCTGCTCTAAGCAGCTAAGCTGTTGCTGGGCTGGGTTGAGGATGCTAGAGTTTTTGGGTTGAGCCGAGTCGAGCTTTCGGTTGAGGTGCCTGGAGGGGACCACCTTCGAGATCGTAGGCCCCTGTCAGGGACCTGGGTCTGGGAGAATGTCCTTGAATTTATGCGGCCCTGGCTAGCCTTTCCTGTGTTGAAGAACCGGACCTGTAGATTACTTAACAGTTTGTGACTGTGAAGTTTGAGCCAAAGTGACTCAGCTAGTCGACTGCCTCCCCGGTCACGATTGGCCGGGCCGACTGTTGGTCCATCATCATCATCTAGCAGGAGGGGGGAGGGGTGTTTGTCATTGTCCGTGAGTAGATGGGTGAGGCCGACGGCATCTAGATACGGGAACTCCGCTTTTAGCCAGGCGGCACCAATTTCCTAGCTTATGTGCCGAGTTTTGCAGACTGGAGATGCTGGGATCTACAGGTGCATTGCGGACGGAGCACTAATAGGGAGCCGGGAGGACGAGTGGCAACAGCTACGCTCCGTAGCATAATGCGTACCGTACCACGGTCTATATCCGTGACAGCGGCAGAGGCATTGTCAGCGGACGGTGACATTTTCCTCTCAGCCCACGCTACAAACAGAGTGATCGACCGCACCAAAGCGAATGCAGGCCAGGCGGCTAAGCGCCCTGTCGACTGATGCGTACTAGTGCTGACCGTCTGACCTCAAAGTGCAACTACTGCATGCTATGTAACACTGTTGGTGGGATATGGGATTCGGATCCCAGTCCAATCCTACGCTCCGAAGTCCCTCGCATCATCCGCTCACCCTAGAAATCCTGGCAACCGCCAGCTTCACGAGAACCGACCCTGGCTCATTGGGCCGGAGCCTTTGGCCTGCCTAACTGGGCTGAGCATGCCGAAACTTGGGGGCTGGCCACAGATATCGGCTGTATCGCCCACAAAAGCCTCAGCCTCCCCCCCTCCCCCCCCCCGGCAGCTGGCTTCGCTCTTCCCGCCTTCACGGTAGATAGACAATACAGATGATTCCCTTAGTTGGATAAGCTTGGCGCAGTCCCCTCGCGATCCCAATCCTTACACATCTTGTGCTGTCTTTCTGCCAGGACAAACATCTACCGCCTCTGTCCCATATAATGGCTGCCACGGTAAGTCTGTCGACCCTGGGCTAGTAGTGATCTGCAGCTCCTCCTCGTGCTAACAAATGGATTCCCCAGTTCGACGAGACGCCCGAGGTGTACTCCTCGTCCGATCTCCCCGAGGTCTATCACCAGGCTCGGCCCCAGCCATGGTCTCCTCAGCAAACCGTCGCGTCGACCTATGCCTCTACCCTTCCGAAGCCCGAGGACACTCAGTACTACGACCAGACCAGTTCAATCGCCGGTCAAAATGGAACCCTCTATCAGCCAGCTCATCCCGAAAACAAGAATAAAAAGGTCGTCTGCGGATGCTCGCTAGTGGTCCTGGTGCTGTCTTTGATCATCGCCGCATTGTCTGCCGCCGTGATTGGATTGGCAGCAGGTACTGGCGTCTCCGTCAAGAACTACAACGACGCGAACACGAAGCTGGACTCGCTGAGGTCATCGTACTCTTCTCTGCAAAACGCTGCCTCTACTGCTGCCGATGCTACTGCCGCTGGTTCCGAGACCGCCACGAGCTCTGCTGCTTCGTCCTCGGCGACAGTCGAAGCGGCGAGGTCCGAGTCGGACATCACCAACGGTTGCTCAGACGCCAAAGATAGGACCACCGGGGAATCATACGACTCAAACTGTAAGCGCCGGTACCACATTGGCCTCGGGGAATCATCACGACGCATGCTGACCACTCGCCCTTAGTCTTTGGCAACACGACGTACACTATGTACTGCAACAAGAATGCCCCCAACGACCCGCTCTTCTCGCTCTTCACCGCCGACTTCAGCGGCTGCATGGAGGCGTGCACTGCGTGGAACGGATACAACACAACCAAGAAAACTTGCGAGGCCGTTTCCTTTATTCCCGGCTGGGCCAGTGTTCCCTCGGCCGCTGATGCCAACACCCCGGGGGATTGCTACCTGAAGCCAGGCCCTCAGTCCAGGACTAAGCTGGATGACGGAGTCGACTGTCATGCAGCCATAGCACAGTGATGGGGATAGAGCAGAGTGATGGAGATATACCAAGGACTAGTAAGGAGGGAAGGAAAGGTTGTGGGACATTTGGGTTTTGTCTCACTGTTATACATTAGCAATAGTCAGCCGGTTTTCTAGAACGGCTTGGAGTTTGGTACAGTTCAATGGGATCTCAACCTGCTCCTTAATAATTCACGAGATATATTAAGCGTCAGCGGGCGCGTCTCTTCGGCCGCCAGCTGCACATGATACTGCAGTCATGCCGCCGTGCCATACATCCCGGCCCAAATTCCGCTGCTTGAGCCATGTCGAATTGGCATCCCCTAAGCATTGCCCTGATCTTGGAAGCAGGGCTGTCAAATCCGGCACACGTGCCCAGGTCTAACCCCGACTCCCGCACTCTTGGCAATTTAAAGTGTGGAGTATCGATCTATCCGACTCCACGTTCGGATAAAGCCAAGATGTCTGTCATTCAAGCGACCTTGGCGGCATCCACCTCTTTGGGGGGGGGCAGGACTGGAGGAGGCACAACAGGACGGCCCGCCTTATTCGCCTAGCTTCTTCATCCTTCACTTGACGTCTTTAGCTTTGTATGGTCAATAGCCTCACTGGCCTTATCCCCATCTCTAGAAGTGAGGTGTACTTGACGATACATGCCTGATCACACTGGTCCAGTATATCTGTTTCCGTCAGTCGAGGCGCTGGGCCCGAACAGGCTCAACTTTGGAATCACCCTGCCTCTGCTGAAGATAATAATGTCACCTAAGTTTCATCTCGCGACACTATTATGATTGAATAACATTAGAATAGAATTTACAGGGAAAGCTGCATCATTCAGTTCCAACTTCCTAAGACGGGCCACGAAAAAGCGTTTATTAATTGCTCCTCGGAGCCTTCCCTCCCATAGCGTCTTGGACGGAACCGCCAATGCTACCCCCAGCGGTGAACTGCTTCCCAATCATACCTTCCTTATCCATAGGCCCTCCAATCTTCTGAGCCATACCACCAAGTGCGCCTTGTTCTAAGAAGAGTCAGAATTAATAAATCAATACAGCCAATGTGCGCTTACCGGTGAACTGCTTGCCGATAGCTCCCTGCTCGTCAAAGACCTTGGGCCTGTCTCCACCAATACCGCTGGTGGCTTTCGAATGGGCCTGGCTTGCCATGCCGCCGTTGGGCTTGGGTCCTTGCGATGCAGACATTGTGAATGGTTTCAATGAGTTTGGTAGATTGATATCGTGCGGTGTTTTGGATCGGCGGTCAAGTCGGTGCGTAAGAATGAAGGATCAAAAAATGGTATAATAATTTAAAGCATTTTGTTGGAACCTTTCATTCTTTTAGTGCAACTGCGTTATTGAGTGACGCACATCGCAATGATTCATCGAGATCCCATGAATCATTGATGTTGATGAATCGACCCGCTCAGAATAAGGATGGATGAGGTCATGATGACCGCGGCACTTGAAAGGATTCATAACCTTCCTCGGATGTAGCCGACACTAGTCATAGTCCCTAACTACGCGTCTTAGCATACAGAATTAGTACCTCGCTACCTAGGAGGAGCAAAGGGTTCGTTCGGGTAGCCAAAAGAAACCAAGTCCAGAGATAAATAAAAGGAATTAAACATGTTTTAAAAGCAGCTCTATAGCTGTTGATATGCTTGTTACCTCGGGCCAGCCTGACCTTACTGTCAAGAAAAAGGCCGAGCTGGATATTACCAACATATGAATGTTGTAGGGTGGCATTTTAAACAAGCCATAAGCCTGCTGCGCTACTAGAGAAACTCTACCAGTAGTCTGGATCAGGATGCGACCAATCTATATACGATTGATACACAGATACGGAAAGGGTGAAACGTGTGAGCAAGATTGAACCCTTGAATGACTTACAAGAGTCAACGTAGTTCATCAGAGATAAGAAGACCAGCACAATGCCAGCAGCAAAAGAACGTAGAGCCAATAATCGGCGCAATCCAGTAAATGTCGCTGTCATTGGTCCAGGCATACTAAAACAAGCCAACCGGGATCAAGATATGACTGAAGTCGGAGGTTTCACAGGGCGGATATTGCTGGTATTTGACATCGACATCCGTGGCCACGGTTGACGAGAATGAGGCTGTCGACATGGTTAGAGCTTAGCCGCAAGAAACCTACGAATAGGTGGGGATGAATGAATACAGCGTCTTAGGATGTTCTGGAAGGCCTAGAGAATAGAGCGGTATTGTATTCAAGGAGAAGGGGGGGATGTGGTTATATTGGTCTACGTAGCATATGTCTTTCTCCCCTCACTCACTCACTCTACGTCGTGCTCTTGTATATAACTATTTCCGACATGACATGGATAGCCATCACTCCCATTCGCGTTCGCGTTCGCGTTGACCTAGCATCCGAGATGGGTCCTCACCTTTGCCCCCAGACCTACCCCTGACAAGCCAATGAAAGCCTCATGTTGCTCATGGATGGTATTTGCGTCTCTCGGCCAGCAGAAGCGGCAAGGCGGCAACAACACATACTAATGTTTCAACCGTAGAGGAGCAGGTCGTCCTCTTAGCTTCGAACTAGAAGTGGGCAGGGCTGGAATCTGGAGTATTGCATTTTCCAGTCATAGCAAAATGTAATGCGCACTACGCTGATGCTAAGTGCTAGGCTGGCCTAAATACTAAATGTAACATGGAGTGCCTCGTCTCATCATCCTCAATTTGTTAGATAACCAACGATTAAGATTGGAACGACTGCTTTTAGCAAGTATATTTGTTTGGTAAATTGCCCCTTCTTACTCTACTCCTTACCCACTGTAGCTAACCTCAAGTGAGATCATATCAGAGCAGCCACGATGCCGTCCACTCTTCCCCGACCGGCCTACGACCCAGAACTAGGAGCAATTCTAGCCAAACTCAACTTTACCCCGACTGTCACGGTTGATCAAATCGACAAAGTGCGAGCCCTTTCAAGCCCCACCATCGACGACGCTCTTGCTGGCCGGCCCATCGAACATGAGGAACGCACCATCGCTGGCCCAGGGTGTGATTTAGTACTTTCGATATTCCGTCCGAGACGCTCGCCGAACGAACCCAAATCGTCCCGCCCATGAATTTACTTCACACACGGTGGCGGCATGATATCCAGTAATCACTTCTTGAGTATTGCCAGACTCATCGACTGGGTGGAGGAGCTCGGCGTCGTGTGCGTTTCGGTCGAGTATCGGCTCCCGCCTGAGCATCCGGACCCCGCCCCGATCGAGGACTGCTACGCAGGGCTCCTGTGGACAAGCAAATACGCCGATGGGCTAGGCATCGGCACCAACAACCTAGTAATCGTCGGGTCCTCTGCGGGTGGGGGGCTGGCGGCAGGCACTGCTTTGTTGGCGCGAGATCGCGGCAGCCCAGCGTTAAAGGCTCAGGTCCTGATCTGCCCGATGCTGGACGACCGCAACACGACTAATTCCAGCCAGCAGTACATCGAGGAGGGCACCTGGAGCCGGGACAGCAACCAGACCGGCCGGGCTTGTCTGCTGGGCGAGCGTCGTGGAGGCGCCCACGTCAGCATCTACGCCGCCCCTTCACGCGCCACAGACCTCTCCGGCCTGCCGCCAGCCTCTTGCAAGCGAAACTGCATGTCTGGCCTGGTGGCTTCCACGGATTCAACTTGTTGGTGCCGACGGCAGCTCTGTCGACAATTGCTAACGACACACGAACCGCTTGGCTGCGGCGGACGCTTGCGCTCTAGGTCTCAACAATGGCGTGCTGAAGAAGGAGATTAGTCTTTGGTGATGCGTCAGTGGAAAATGTGGGAAAGTAGATAATGTGTTCTGTGCAATTCGGTCGATGATATAAATCCACACTTTTCCATGAAGTTTCGAACAGGTAAGTAAACCAAAAAGGTGAGCACTTACGGGTGCAATATGTTAATGGATGAGAATTGAGAGACGTAGGCTGTTCAGTCCAGAGGCTAGGGATGGGATGGTTTAGAAACGCAGGTGGTCTATGTGGCTACTGCTGCGAAGAAGATGGAGAAAAGTAATAACTTATCAAGCTTGCTGCCAGGAGTTCACGGCGGTGCATACACGGCTGTTGTTCGGTGTGTCGTCAGGACGAATAGACGGGGGAAATCGCAGTCTGAGAATTACCAAAGATCAGTAAAGCCACTGTCTCTATCACCACTAATTTAAAGGTTATTATACTACAAATACCAGAAACCTATGCATGCTTTAAGTCTAACCTCCTGTTGGATTTGCTGAACTGGCCACTTCATCGCCCACAACCAATCATCTGGCACAAGACTCAGAATCCCCCTTATCTCTTTATTAGCGACTCCTTCCAACCACCAAATATCATCCATAAGCGCAACTAGTCCAAAGAAATGCGCCGTGATGACTAGAGCTCCGGGGTCATGGCACTCCAAGAGCGAGATGTCCTGTACAGGCACAGCAGCTGGGAAGGCCAGCACATGTCTTCGGACAACGCTTTTCTTTACCTCCTGATGCATTATATATGCCCAGCTTAGATATCGCATAGCATTAACGTAGACAGAAATGTACTCTAGGTCTAAGCTTGCATCTTCCAATCCAGCTAAGAGCTCGGTGAATAGTGTGTCGTCATTCATGAGCCAACCAGGCGGTAAAGACTGGTCCTTGAGAAGGATTGGCTCAAGGCTAGACTTCCTATACTAGCCTCGCAGGTGTTCAAGAGGATTTGCGAGCCATTTTGGACGACTGGTGGAAGTGGCGGACAGGTCTCCGTGAGAGCTTCGGAGCTAAAGTTGACACGGTCAAGATCCTTGTAGCGATAGGAAGATATCACTAGGGAGTAGGCATACTTCTGTCGGTCATCTTCGGCAGGGAGGGGGTTTACCACGGGGCACAGGCAAGGCGGCCATTGACGGTTATAGCTTGGGTTTTTGGTAATATGGTAAGATAGAATGGAATGGAATAGGCGATGTAGAAGTGACGACAAGGACAAAGTCGATTTGGTTTGATTCAAGGCAGTCGGACTAGATGAAGCGAAGCCTTTGGGCTTTGGCTGGGGTGATGTTTATCTAGTCATCCACTAGTGTAGAGTCACCTGTCTCACCGGTGTAGTATTCGCACGACTCGCTTGAGCTGTTAGACTGTGGCGGATCCCTCTTCCTTTTGAGTCCCACGGAGTAATATTCACCGCACTCTCTCTACTTTGCATAGTGCAAACGACACCAGCTCCGCCTCCAGAAAATGAAAGTCTGCCCGATCTAGCGCTCCCCGGAAGATGGCCCGGAGTAGAGCGGGATCACCCCTGTTCCTCCTGGGGGAGAGGTTCAAGGCTTTACTCAGACCATGAAACTACCCGTGACACTATCTAGCCAGGGTCCTGATGGTTCCTGAACTGTGGTTGTCAGTCCTAGCCTAATCTGAGTGACTTATCTAGAGTATTTGGCCTCCTCCTACTACCAAATCCGCAGAAGCAACAGCAAAAGATTGGGGTATGAATCCCAAAACTCGCACATTTCTATATTGGACATCTTTTAGTCACATTTACCCATTCCCCCTGTTCATCTTGGATAAGGCCCAATAGTTCTTAAGTATTTATTTGTCCTTCTAACTCCCTTACATGAGAGAGATCGCTCCCGTCAGGTACCGAGGTCCGAGGCCGTATGATCGCCTTCTACAGCCTCATCGTCCCCTTCGGCTAGCTCATCTCCCATGACATCGACCAATGCTGTCCATAGCTAGCAATAGATAGTCGCCATCAGGGCATGCATTCTAATATCCTCGCCAGCCTCTTACCCCGTTTCCTAGAGCTCCCCAACAGCTCATTTCCCACGTCAAAGTGTACGATGCTAGGAAGATCATTGCGCGGGTCTACTCCAGCGGCACCGAGCAGCAGCTATCTCTTCCTTTTCTTCCTCTTCCTCGAAGCCACCGGTTGTCCCCTCGATTATGTGCGATGGGTGTCTAGGTTTAATTTCTGGCGCTTGTAGAGGCTTTTCATCTAAGTTTCCCGCTCGACGCTTCTGTTCCACTAGATTTGGGCCACAATTTTAAAGCTTCACTTGGCTAATCTAGTAAAAATCTCCATAAACACAGACGCCTTCTTTCATTTGCAGATCCGACTAAGTTACCAAATTTCATCTCATTCAAGCTACAGTATGTTCCCATCATCATCTGTCAGTATTATATCCGTGTCCCAGGGCAATCCTCCGGAATTCCAAGCAGGTTGGTCCACCAAGGCGGCAGTCGAGGAACATACCTGCTGATGCTCTCTCAAAAGATCTGCAATTTCGAACTCTTCTTCCTTTTCCGCAAACTCGACTGCCCCCAAAAATCCATTCTTCGCATCTGGTGTGGCACCCATGTCGAGGAGCATACGGACCATAACCAACCTTCCATGTTCAGCCGCTCCCTCAATGGCGGTTCGACCCTCCTCCCGAGCGGCGGGCGCGTTGATGTCAGCTCCACTAGCAAGCAGAATTCTCGCAACTTGGATATCTCCAGAGATGGCAGCTCCCTGCAGAGCTGTGACTCCACGAACCTCGGCAGGAGGCGCGTTGACATTTGCACCATGCTGCAGTAGAAGTGTAACTATCTTGACGTTGGGTTGGAACCGCGAAGTGGCGGCTTGTAGAGCGGTGCGGCCGTAGTCGTTGCCAGCAGGGGCATTGACATCGGCATTATTCCGCAGAAGATATCTTATTATGTCTAAGGTGTCATCGGTGTGTTCGTCACGGCCGTAATAATCCTCTGCGGCAGCTTGCAGAGCTGTTCGACCCCCGGAGCTGTTCGAGGCAGGGGCGTTGATGTTGGCACCGTGGTCGAGGAGAAGCTGCATCGCATCGATGTCATGCATTTCTGCTGCAAGCTGCATTGGTGTCATCTCTTTAACGTGAGCGCTAACATAATCGTAGTGCTCGGTGGTAGCCCCAGCCTTAAGCGACTCCATCAGACATTGGATTTGGGATGCCCAGATGGCGTCATGTAGAACAGTGCTGCCAGTGCCATCGGTGCGATTGACCGGGGCCCCACGGGCAAGTAGCTTCCTGAAGGTGGCAATCTGTTCGTCACCGGAGGAAAGCCCCTTCAACGCAGAAGCTGCTGCTTCCAGAACGGAGAAGCCCCTCACTTTAGCTAGAGGAGCTCCAACATCTGCACCGGCCTCAAGTAGACAATCCACCACTTCGCCACTTCCGCCGAGAGCTGCGGCCTGAAGCGCTGTGAGTCCTTCATCGTTGCTTGCCGGTAGGTTAACATTCGCCCCCCGTTCGAGAAGATATTGCACAAGTGTCAGATGACGCTTTAAGGCAGCAGCTTGTAAAGCACTTTTGCCCCGTGTTCCGTATGCATTGATATCAACCCCTGTGTCAAGCAACAGACCGCAATCAGCTATGCTTCCCTCAGTTGCGTATCGCACTAGAGCTGACGGGCCCGTCAGGGCAACGTTGAATCCTGCTCGGACCATAGTGTTCAGCGTGTTGCGTTTGTGATTGTCCAGACGTGTTTGAGGTGTTTCAACTTCTAACTTGTGGCAGATTCCCCGAATGGTCGCTTCCTCTACGGTTGCCCCGGCCTTGATCAGAAGATAAAGAATGCTCGCAGCTCCTTCGCTCTCCTGGCCAGAGTTGTGATCGAGTTCCGCTATAACGGCTAACCAAACAGGGTGATCGAGTTCAACATGCTCGTTCGAGTCCGAGTCCGAGTTTGAACCCGTGTCGACCTCTCGAGAACTTTTTGTAAGACGATATCGAAGTGCGTTGGGATCTACACCTCGATGCAAGAATGTCCTCACTGCACCCACGTCTAGAAACTTGACGGCATGACATAATCCAGCCTCTAGTACCTCCTGTCGAACGATGCCATGTCGTAAGAGGAGCTGAGATAGCGAATTGTTTCCTTTCCTTGCCGCGTCAACTAGAAACGGCAGGCTGGCTGGAAGCCCCGAAGCCAATTCTGCTTCAAGAGACTCCTGAAGCAGCTGGTAAATGGCCGGTGACTCCTTCCTTGCATACTCTAGAATGCCAGAGCTATAAATACTGAGGTCATCGGAGATTTTGGCGCCTTTTTCGAGCAAAACCCTAACCATTTCGAGATTATTCTGTTCAATAGCATCGGTCAAAGCGGACCTTCCGTGACCATCAGAACGCTTGTTGACATCTGCACCAATCTCAAGAAGTTGTCTGACCATATCGATGGAGTTGTTGAGAACAGCACAAGACAATGGACTCCAACTGGAAACAGTCATTAAGCCCCGGACGAAGTCGAAGTCGATAGGGGCACCGCGATCAACCAGTAGCTTGACTGCATCGAAATGATCCAAATCTGCAAAACGCATGAGAAGATTTCCGCCTATCGAACCCGACAGCGTGCGGTTATCTGCCACGCGAATGAGCATAATGGTTTCAAGCGGATATTTCGGGATAATGCAAGCTCCGTCACCTGGGTGTCTATATACATCAGTTGAGATTGCCCTCAGAAGATCTCGAATAAAGCTGCCTCTTTCGGACGACCTCTTCCACAGAAAGTCATAGAGACTGCCAATGAACCTACTGTCGAGGACCCAATTGACAAAGGCGCGAAGTTGATAATTCTCGAGGAAATTGTTTGAGGCGAGGCGTGAAATAACGGAAAATATCTGATTCAGAGACTCCTGGGTGTGGCCGTCGAAACGAAGTTCCCTGTTCCCCCTAGTTTCTACTAGAACATTTTCGAGAAAGCTTGCAGTGAGCTGTGGGAGCTTCAGGTTTGGGTCCACGTTTCGCAGTTGAGACTGAAGCCAACCAGCTTGACCAAAAGGCACTCTTGCATTGATTTGGTCCCAGTCAATCGCTGGAAACCAACCCTCACCGTTAGAAGGGTTGAATTCGGACAGACCAGTAAAAGGCGCGTCGGCTCCTAGATGAACCGGTTAGTACGCCAGGATGATTGATGTATATGGTTGGGTGCTAAAATACCTGGCGAGTCCCAAGGCGACCTGAATGACCCCCTTGACCATGGTCTGATACTCAATGCTTGTGGGGACGTTTGCAACCAGGGCTGAGTTGCGATCGGAGAGTACTGTGTCATTGATTGAAGAGCTACTTGCTGGTTCATTGCCGGCTCGCATCTCATGTCATGAGCACCCATCGAAGGTGGCGATGCGTTCACTCGGAAGTCGTTTGTCATAGTGGCGTCAACGGAGTTTGAGCCGGAGGGATCGTCTACGAGGAATCGATCGTCCAGCTTGGGCGTGCTAAAGTCAAGCTCGATGGCGTCCATATCAAACTCAGTATCGGTGACGAACCTCCCATCTCCAGGCTGGAGAGCCGGGTCGTTCTCAATGCTTGTGGCACCTTCAGGATCTCGCAGGGCGACTGGAATAGCGCAGAAAGTATCGTCTGGCTGCGCATGTTGTGATCCTGGTGTGCGTATCTCGACCCGTCGGCGACCGTGTGTTTTGATGCTCCAGTCTGCGATTGCTTGATGAGTCAAAAGCTGAGGATATTAGGGTAGATCTCGTACCTATGCCAGTTGTAGGCAAGCCGCCTGTGGCTTTGCTCCTGTTTTTGCCATGTTGAAGAGCCCTCCTTACGCGTACTGGGCTTTGTCGCTGGCCACAGACATACACTTCAGTGGCCTTGCCTTGGCCTTGTCGTTTGCGAATCTCCTTGCCAACCTCGTGCCATTCATGGGCACTTAGCTTTTTCAGCCCCCCAAACTTGCCCTTGAACTGTCGGAGACTGACGTCTTGTAAGCTTCTGAATCTCAACGGAATAAAAGAACTTACGTGGGTGCATTGCCATAACGTTCGTTGAGACATTTGATGGTTTCCTCGGCGGTTTTACCCTCCTCCACATACAGCTTGAGAAGCTCGTCTTCGTGCTCAAACCCCTTCACGGGCATACTGAGCTGCCGAATCGCGGCCCTTTGCGAGATAGTAAATATTGAAGAAGGATGCGATTTGATAGATGAGTGAGTGATACGAAAGGCCCGAGACCAGGTGAGTTAAGTACTTGTACGATATTGCTGTGAGAGCAGCAGGGACTTTTGCAATGTGATCCCTCGAACAGCGGGGCTCTAAGGGGCATTTTGTCCTTTTGTCCATCCTGGCCTTTTGTCGTAAGCTCATTGCTCGCCTTGTTTGTGCCCGAAACGCTACATCTGCAAGTACTCCGTTAGAGTCGTGACCCACCTTTTTGTGTGCCCCACCCCTTTGCGCATCAGGATCGCGTTCACAGTCAGACTTAAAGACCGTATTTCTCAACGAATACCATAGAAAATAACTAGCTAAGCCTAGAATGTGTTTATTATACTATATATGTTTAAACTGCCCACTTTTTCCGCTACCTCTTGTGCTAGCTTAGGCGTAGGAGCTTTCTTTTTCCTCTTTTTCTTCTTAGACCTAGGCTTCGCCTTTTTAATCTTCTTAGCTGTTAGAAAAGCAGCAATTAGATTAAATTAGACTGCCTTACGCCTAGTAGGCTTTTATAAAGCTATTTATGCCTCTAGATGTGTGACTTTTGCTTATAATTTAGCGATTTTAGTATTCTAAAGATTAAGCTTATTTTCTGTCTTTTCTCCTATTTCTCAGATAGTCTAGGTAAAGCTACTAAGGTCTCTTTATAGCAAATTAAGCTATACTATTAGCTTAGCCTTATTCCTAGGCATATAAGAAATATTATCTTTTATAACTTTTTGTTACTTTAGTGTGTATAGTGCTAATTCTGCTAGTAGTAACTACTTAGTAATAATAATATATACTATTAGCTTTTCTATATTAACTAGCTATATTCTTACACTTAAAAAACCTGCTTAGATATTCTTCTTAGTTATAGCTTCCTAGGAAGCTATTTTATATACTATAAAAAAGTATTATTTTTAAATAGAGGTAGTTATTAAAAATAAGAAGTACTACTTTATCTAGTGTTAAAAAGCGCGCTTAAGAGGGCTAAATATACTTATATTAAACAGCTATATAATATATAAGCTGTAAGAGGGTAAATAGATAATCTAAATATAATAAAATAGTGCTCTAAACTAGAATCTAAGCCTAATATAACCCTAGAAGCTATTAATAATAAGAATCCTCTATAAGGATAAGTCTAATAGCTATATTTTCTTAAGAAATATCTTTTTTAGCCACTTTTTATATATAAAGGTATTTACCCACCTAGTTAGTAAATAGTTATATACTTAAGGCGGAAAATTATTAGAAAACTATTACTCTTAAAGATTATTTCTTATAAAGACTATATATAAGGTAAGATATCTTCTTTTAGTGCTTTCTGCCTCTATAATTAAGACCTAATTATAAGAATTACTCTCTAAGATAACTAAGCAGTAAGAGAAAGAGCTTCTAATAACTTTTCCTGCCTTAGTTATACCCTTAGAGAGGCTATATTTATTTATATTATAAATCCTATCTAATCTAACAGACTTATTAAGTATTTATTATACTAGCATTTTGTACTATAGTTAGATTGCTTTAGGAGTTATACTATTTAAATAAGTAGCTTTAAGAGATATAGATACCTTTATTTTAAGTTTAAGGTAGTATTATAGGAATTATAAAACCTAATACTAGCTGATAAGGCTATCTTTATAGTAAGAGTCTAAGATCTTTTATATAACTTTATATAGCTTATACTATAATAGAGCCTAGCCTGCTACTTCTTCTGTAAGAATATAACAGACTAATAGGCTCTCTTAATTTAGTGATAATCTTTAGGTATCTTTCTGGGCCTTTTTTGCGTTTTATATGTCCTTTTTTCGTGATTAGATTATTAACTCAGGAATGTTATAGTCTCTAGTAAGCTTACGAATTGCTACACCTTTAGCGGCTTTTTTAAGGATTTTTTTAATTAGGGCCTTATAATTAGCCTTTAGAGGCTTTATCGTGAAAATCTGGGCGAATTTAGATGACAATTAGTAAAGTTATAAGTAAGTGTTATAATGATGATTACAGAAGCGCGTCGCGCGGCGGTGCGCAAAGGGGTGGGGCACACGAAAAGGTGGGTCACGACTCTAGTAGTTGAAAAAGTGCATTTCTGCCTAAGATGCCAAGTAATACAGCCCTCAGGGATTAAAAAGGTGCATTTTGACCGTACCTTTTGCCACTCACTTCCCTTTTTGACCATGTCACATCACGCCTAAATTATATGGCAAGATACCTGACTTGTCTAATCTGTTAGGTTGTGGTATTGATGAACATCGCCACAGCTGTATAGTACATAAATCCTCTGCGGTCATTATGAATAATGTGTGATAATGCGTAAATACGCATACAACGTCGTGGCTCACACCAAGTTATAACTTGGCCAGGCACTGGAAATGACAAAGCGAACTTTCTTACTAGGTCTGGCCATAATTTTCTACATTGACATTACTTACCATATTTTCTCGATACAATCCTGACCTGGCTGACCCACTGGCTGGCTGACTGGCTAACTGGCTGGTTAGCTAACTGTGAATAGCTTCACGTACCTACTGCGGCCCCTAACTAACTGACTGACCAACGTACTCTTAATGAGTCACATAACTCCAGAGCTATTGCCTACTGCCCAGCTTAAGGGTCCAAATCAGCTACTTTCCACAAAGTCACTGTTTCAACGCACTCGCATCTTTCTACTGCAAAGTATCACAGCGTTTGTTTTCTGCTGCTCTATAGCCTACAAATCTCTACTATCCTCGTCTCTCACTTGCTTCACCAAGGCCAAGCTTCTCACTCCTCCCTTCTTCTACACATCTCTCCCTTTACTAGCCTCTAAGACACTACACCATTCCGTTTCTCGACGAACCGACAAACCGACAAACCGACCGACCAAGTAGCAGAAGAGAGCGCTGCTATTCCTCAACACTCCGACGTTCGATGTTGATCATCATGGCAACTCAAAGTAGGCAGAGTGTGCTCATAGAGCGCACAGAAGCTGATTCTTCGACAATTTACTTGCTGAAACTGTCGGCTGTCGATTCAAGGGCTGTTCACACACCGACTCGTCACAAGTTCGAAGATCGTAGACCTGTACCTGGCCCAGATCGCAAAGCACAACCATGCAGGACTCAGACTCAACGCAGTGATTTCGACAGTCGACCGAGATGCTGTTCAGGCTCGTGCGCATCAACTGGACGAGGAACGACAGGAAGGCAACGTTCGGGGACCCTTTCACAGCATACCCATCATTATCAAGGTGATTTGCCAGACTTTGCCAGCGTGGTTCAGAAGCTGACTCTAGGCAGGATCTATGCTGCACGGTGGACATGCCAACTACCTGCGGGTCATTCGCATTCAAATAAGGCAAAGCCAAGAAGGACGCAAACATCATCAGGTCGTTTAATGATGCTAGAATTATCATTATTGCCAAATCAAATCTCAGCGTAAGTCGTGGCAGTCTCACACTTCTGTCCTCAATACTGAACTATTTCAGGAGCTCGGAAACGGAAAGTGAGTTGGCTTGATGGCTGGCTGGTCAGCTGTTGGGGGCCAGGTAAAGAATTTGGTGTATTATCTAACTTAATCGCCGGCTGACGGGGCCATTTTTACCGCACAGGAGAAGATCCAAAGGCTGGGGGGGTAAAGTCGTCAAATCTGTCCCAGTAGCACCATGGGAAGATATAACCGGCGCGATGCCAGACTTTGCAGGAGTGGAAGAGATCTTTCGTAAGTCAAAAACCACAGTGGCGTCGAAAGGATTGCTGACTGACCTCGCAGCATTTCAAACCAAACGCCTTTTTCCAAGATTCCTAGCTCTATTTGATGATGTGCCGCAGACCCTCAAAGGTCTCATAGAGTTTCATGAGAAGCACGCGGACCTAGAGTTTACAAAGCGTCCGTCACCAATCATGCCTTTCTGTATAGGATATTGCTGACACGGGCTGCGGGGGACATCAACCAGAAAGGTCTCGAAGCCGCGAGATACCAATATCACAGAAGAGCAGTACGAGCGCAACTTCAGAGTAATTCGCGAGGCAGCGGCCGGCAACCTCCTCGCCGTGATGAAGGACTACGGGGTGGACGTGATCCTCGGACCATGCGATTCTCGCTTTGGTAGTGTCGCCGCCGCTGCAGGTTTTCCGGTTGGCAATATTCCCCTAATATTTGCCTTCTTCAACGGCCGACCATTCTCTCTCTATGCAATAGCGCCGGCGAATGGGGAGGGGAAGATCAACCAGGTCATGTCGGCGTGGGAGACGACGTTTCCAGACAATGTCCAACCTCCGCCACTACTCGTTGGAAAGTGAAGCATGCTCTTGTCTTTTTTTAGATCATCTTAACCTAGTTTACTATCTATAATGCTAGCTGCCCTTTTGTTCTGACGCCCTGATGGCATGATGTCTTGAAGCCATGATTTCCTATTAGTCTAGCTGTCTAATCGTTTCTATCATTATTAATGGCAAGGTCATAATATAGAAGGAAGGTGAGATAAACAGAGTGGATTACAGTGTGATCACATGATATATAGTCTAAGTAGACATATCGTGCAGCCTGAATAGAACGATTCACGACGTCAAAGATGCGAGAGGGGACATTACATCATCTTCATAGCAGAGAAGGAACCGGCGAATTATATCACTTATCCTTCATAAGTCTATTCACATGACCAACAGAAATGCCGTTCGTCTCCACCATTCGTACAAGTACGATCAGCGGCTCAACACAACATGAGTTACGTCGCAATGGACCCTATCTGCGACCAGAGACAAAGCTAAACATCGGATTACCCCTTGAAATTTTGTTGTAACAAGGAGCGGGACGACAAGAGGTTGAGTGCGTGATTGACGCGGGAGTAGGGATGACAAGCCTACGGTTCTCACTCAACGGCCTTTTTTATTGATGCTCGCCTTCATGCTACAGGGAACCAGGCTGGTCTAAGATCTTACAGAAGCTTGGGATTATAAACGCAGCGCCGTAGTAAGGCAACTTTCCGGACGGAGTACGACTACGAGAGCGCCAATGAGGTCAACTTCGTCTTCTGTGTGAATGGTAAGTTGAGCTTTCGCCTAGAATCTACCCTTTACTTCAACCGCCTCGAGGTAGGCTCTATTCTGTAGCTGTTGTGTCTGACACTACAGCCGCCGCCTAGCGCGAGGAGGGACCCGCCACCGGGCTCTCCTCCTCCCCATGTACAGGCGAAGTCCATTCTTCAAGCTTATCCGTGGCCCGTCTCCATCTGAAGAAAACCTTGACGTCAGGAGTGCCTTTGCCAGGGTTGCCTTTGTGTGTCCAAACGTCGTCGTGATCGATCCCGCTCTTCTGAAAAGCCTTGACCAAGAATTTCGTCAGTCGAAGGTTGGGAGGCTTGAATGTGACCGTTTCGTCGGTTCCGGTCGCCGCCCAGAGTTTCGCCAAGATGTGACCCTGGACTTCTGTCCAGCCACGAGTAACCGTGAATGTCAGGCCGGGGATGATTTTGAGAATGTCATTTACCCCGATTGCGGCTTCTTCCAGCGATATGGGTATGTTCTTGACTTGAAGTGCCGTGTTGATGCGCGGGGGGGCAGGAGCCGGTCTGGCGGTGAAGCCGTCCTGGTCCTCCTTCTTGTCCTCCTTCTTATCCTTGTTTTTATCAGCCATGTTTTCAGGGTTTCAAGTGTTTTATTGGTTTCTTTTGTTGATGCGGGTGTGTAAGCGGGATCGGCTGTGTAAGCAGGATTGGCTGTGTAAGCGGGTTTGGCTGTGTGTCTGCGGGTGCTGATGGGAGTCGAAGCTCACGAGTGTCGTCTCGTGGCTTTATATCAACTATCTAATCGAATAAGGAGCTTTGAATGTCCGTTTTTCGTTGTTGCTCTCGAAAGAGTACTGCTCTTCACACCCACTGGTAGCACTGATGCAGCAATGTATTTAGAGATGTAGACAGTTAGTTAGGCGCCCTTTGCCCTTAGAAAGGGACGTCCCGGCGATAAACAATACAACAACAACAACAACAACAACATCTGATAGCACTGATTTGCGCTTCTTTCCCACTTTAGCTCAACCCAGTCAGTGTAGGAAACAGGCGAGTCCCGCTCCATCATAGTGCTTCACCCTCAGATGTTTAGCTCCATCCTCGGTATTGCTCTAGAAGGGACTGTCACCGACTCGCATGCGTCATCCGCGGACTCAAAGTTTGTGTCCCTTCAGTGCAAGCAAGCTTTACTAAATCCCTTCTCAGGTGGTTGAGCAATACAGTGCATAACATTAAAGCAGAAAAACACTCCAAAGTCTCACGTCTAGTACAACAAAACATGGTGACTCAATGTGAGCCTTGATATTCACAATCAGCACCAAACGAACAGGCCATCACGGGAAACTCCGCCGACTCCGAACAAGCCAAGTCGTCTATTAAGCGACAAGCCCAGCCGGACATCCGCTGAACAGTGGCAAACAAACCCCCAGAGCTGAAACAAACCTTCCCGCCCGCCGAGACAAACTAGCGCTCTTCAAGCATAGACGGGAGGATCCCCAGTTTCAGCTGCGGGTTGCCTCGGCGCGCTCCCCCGCTCGCCATTGGCTGCAGGGTTGCTCCCCCTGCCGCTGAGCCAGATGCCGTGTTTCCCTCGACGGGAACGGGCGAGCGTTTTCCATTGGGGGCCGGGGGGAAAGGGCGAATATCCTTCGTTTCCTTGGGCTTTTGCTGAGGGCCTGTGGTTCAGGGGCGGCAAAAGGGAGACGACGAAGGGGGGAAACAAGGGTTCATAAGAAGAAGTCTTCGTCCCCTCTCCAGGCTCGTCTGTCGCTTTCTTCCCATTCGCCATCCGCTCCTTTGTTCTTGGCTGTTCATTCTCTCACTATTCCTGCGGCTGGTTCGCTTGTTCACTTTCACGCTTGCATCCGTATCACCATACGCTGTAAACGAGAAACCACACGCTCATTGCATCATTCAAAGAACTGCAGGCAAACACCATCAACCGTTCGCGGCTCAAAGAACCCCCCGCGAGCTTCCCTTCACCGACACGTTTATAAGCAACGAGCTTTCTACCTAACACTGCTTTCGCAGAATACTCAACCACAACGTATCTGCAAAACCACTTCTGCCTACCCACCACCGTCAAGTTCACCACCATGAAGTTCACCGCCACCATCACCCCCCTCCTCCTCAGCCTTGCAACCCTCGCAACCGCCAACCTCAACGCAACAGCCATCATCGCCGACATCGCGCCCGCGTCCGACAGCTGCGCGGCCTCCAACACGGACTGCCGCACGGCCGCGCAAGCCGCGCCGTGGATCGCCGCCTCCATGGGCATCTACGGCATCTACAGCGTCAACCAGATGGCGGCCGTCGTGGCGCTGATGGCCTTCGAGTCGGGCGACTTCGCCTACAAGCACAACGTGTCGCCCGGGCGGCCCGGCCAGGGCACCGCCAACATGCAGATGGCCGCGTACAACCTCGAGTACGCCAAGTCGCTGGCCGGCGTCAAGGACAAGGTTGCCGACGTGGACTCGGTCGACGCCATGTCCGATGACGAGCTCAACAGCTTGCTGGCTCTGGTGACGCCTGACCAGTACAACTTCGGCTCCGGCGCGTGGTTCTTGACGACGCAGTGCGACAAGAGCGTCCTTGAAGCGTTGAAGACGAATGTAGACGACGGCTTTTCGGCCTACATGGAGTGCATCGGGACCACGCTCACGGATGATCGGACGGCGTACTTGGAGCGAGCGAAGCAGGCCTTTGGCATCGAATAGATGATTGTCGGAGTCAGTTGCAGCATTTTGCAAGTGATACCAAGGATGCTAAATATTGAATTAGAAAGGAAATACCCATCAAGGCAATTTGTATCATCCGTCCTCGTTTTGCACTCTACGCACGCACCCTTCACGGTTCGTACCGATCAGACACATCATGGGCCGGTCGATAAGTAAAGTAATCGAACGTAGCCTTCCGCGCCGTCCCGTTCAGGTCAGAACAAGCCATGCCCACAAACGCGCCCGTGAAGCTCCCATGCGCCTGATGCCCGCCGCACTCGTCAGACAAAATCGAGGCGTCAAACACCGGCCCAATCTTTGTCGGCTCGCCCCCTTCCAGGCCATAGGAGAATTGGAGGCTCTGTCCCCGGACGGCTAGAGCCAATATGACCTTGCCCTCGTTGGGTATCCGGACTGCCTCGCCCGGCGCCTCGAGATTGCCGTCCGGCCAGGATACTTCAGAACTCATAATGAGCAATTCTCGCTGGCCATCCGAGTGCGCAGTCACCGCTAGGTAGTAAAAATTGTAGCGGCAGTAGTACGCTGTAAGACCAGCAAATTGGCGCTCGTCTTCAGGCGAAAAGTCGACGACCGTCTCAGCGTCGTAGGAAAAGTGAACCTGACGACGAGCCACCAGCGCCTGCTCGAACCAAGAACCGATAGACTCGCGCCCAATCAGGGACAATTTTCCCTCTTCGCAGGAAAATATCCGATCGCTCTCGGGCGTCCGAAGCCACTGGAAGTCCTTGTGCAACCCGTTTGCAAACGAATACTTCTGTTCCGCCCAATACGAGACATCGTCCCGGTTCCCCGGCAGGTTGACAAAAAGGCTGGGAACCGGACCATTCTTGACGTACAGCCAGCCGTCGTCGCCCCAGTACGCTTCCTGAATGGCCGTTTCTCGCCCTAGGACACACCGGCGACCCTGGCCCGTAGGCCTTCCAATGAGATGAACCAAGTAGGCCTTGCCGTCTGGGCCTTCGACGACGTCTCCATGGCCTGCTCTTTGCAAGGCCGCAAACGGAGCATCCTTGGATGTCAGGATGTGCTTCTGAGGGTGGGTTTCAAAAGGGCCCCAGATGTCGCGAGATCGGGCTAGAGTGCACGCATGCTCGTAGGCCGTGCCTCCCTCAGCCGTCAAGAGATAGTACCATCCATTTCGTTTGTAAAGATGTGGCCCTTCAACAAGCTCCAGGTCCGTTCCTTGGTAGATGTTCTTTCTAGGACCGACGAGCTTCTCTGCTACTGGGTCAAACTCCTGCAGTATGATTCCGGCAAAGAGAAGCGGACGTCTCCGATGATCCCAGAGCATATTGACAAACCACTTGCGGCCGTCATCGTCGTGGAACAGTGAAGGATCGAAGCCTGACGAGTTGGCATAGATGGGGTCAGACCAAGGCCCTTGGATTTTATGGGCGTGAACAATGTAATTGTGTGCGTCCTTGAACGAGCCGTCTTTACGTTTCACGTCTGTATAGACGAGCCAGAACTTGTCACCATCGTGAGTAAGGCATGGAGCCCAAACCCCGCAGCTGTCGGGATCACCGCGCATATCAAGCTGGCTCTTGCGACTCAGTGGGCGCGCAAGCAAGTCCCAGTTCGCCAGATCCTTGGAGTGGTGAATCTGCACGCCTGGGTACCACTCGAAGGTAGAGGTAGCGATGTAGTAGTCATCGCCAACCCGAAGGATTGAGGGATCCGGGTTGAAGCCAGGGAGGATAGGGTTTCGCGTGAGAGCCATCGTGTCTTGAAGGCGCGAACAGAAGTTGAATGTTTGGATTTGTCGAACTCATAGGAGCAGGTATCAGTGGTTTTATCTGTCGGCTCGTCGAGCAGGGTGCATTCGCATGCATGCCAATTTAGGCTGAATTCAGCACACGAACATGCAGATTGCGGGGTGCGAAGACGCAATATAATTGTAGGAGTAGGAAGTCATGCCACCGGGATTATTTGCGTTCAAGAATTAAGTTGAGTGTGTTTTGATGCCCCTCCATAATCTGATTGATTGGGACAGCAGGCAGTGAGCCTGCCGCTGACTTCATTCGTTTGATGGATCGAGCTGAATATCCATGCTACCAGGGAAGCTCTCCCAAAAGCCCTGTGTCGTATCAGCAAAGGCGGCGTGCATTGTGCTTCCAAACTCGAGATTTGTATCAAAAAGATCAATATCTGCAGGGGCAAGAAAGTTGATGCCTTGGGAGTTGAATTCCACGTCTGATGCAGGGACACTCTCCACATCTGCCATCTGTTTTTGTATTAGTAACCGACCGCCATGTGTAGATAATTGGATCTCGTTCTTACAGATTCTTCGTTACTCTCAATATCTGGCTGGCGGACAGGATCTGGCTGAAGGGCACCGTAATCAATAATGGCGTTGCGCATCTCCCTTCTTTCACTTGGGGTGACGGCCTGGTCGCCCTCAGCCTTGATACTGCTGTAGAAAATTTGCATAGCCTGAATCTTTTCGCGCTACAAACCAGTTAGCTTCAAGCATACGTTGGAAGCAACGAGAAATGGAAGAGCACACCCAAGTATCCGCCATGGGCCATGCTTGTCGCATGTCCTTTAGAAAGAGGCATCCCTCCACGATACGCTCTCGTCGCTTTTCCACTAGGCTAGGACTGTCGCCGGGATTTGGAAAGTGGTAGAAATAGAGCAGGGTTCCAACAGCGGTATAAATGGTAAAGCCGATCCAAGGAACAAGACCGCGGAGAAAATAAAGCCCAAACGCTCGCATTTCCTGGAGCATCTCACAAACCTGCTCGGCAACCTGGACCAGCTCTTTGCTTGACCACGCTGACCATTGGTCCCATTCGCGATCTCCGACCCTGGCCTTTTGCATCTCCACTTCAGGCAAATATGAGCGGTAGAGGAAAATGACGCTCATGAAATAAATGCAGTGCATGTAGCAGTACGCCTGGCCTTGGTTGGACACGCTGTGAGCACGTAGAAGAAACAGGTCGTACTGCAGCCTCTTGGGTAGCGAATCCTTCCACAATTCGAGTCGGGAAAGGAGATATTGGAACTCTGATCGGGGTTGCCATGGAGGCTGATTCGTATCATGTGATGTGCAGGCCCATTTTGCAACAGCTCCCCAAACATCCGCAACCCTCATGCTGTATGCAACGATGCCCAAATCCCCCTGAGAGGCTGGCCTTGTTAGTTCGGGTTGAGAGCCGTTCAACCACTCGCATACCACCGGCTCTCCGAAGTTGAAGCTTTCAGACTGGCAGGGGAGCTGGATACGCATCTTCTCGGCGGATAGCATCCTGTCGCGTCCTTTTCCTCCGCTGAGGAGACTGTCCATGAGAAAGCATGTCCAAGCTGTACGTCTCCTCTGCTCGGCGTCAATAAACCCGTCACGGGACACGGACGGGGCAGGTTCTTCAAAGAGAGCCAAGACTTGGGCCATTCTCACAGCCATTCCAAGGTACACCCATGCCCGTCTCCCTTCTCCAGCGCCCCAGGAATGCCCCGTGAGCATGAGCAGAACCTGGGCTCGATGGACAGTGGGCTGGTCCACCAGGGAAAGGACCAATGTTCTCGCATGGTTGGCGAATGTGTTGCTCGCCTGAACTTGGCTCAAGTAGCCTGGTGGGGCGGATTGAGAAAATCTGAGGACGTCAGCGGGATATTTCTTTTTGAGCCGAAGCCAGAGCAGAGGTGAGCAGACCTGACGGTGATGGCCAGCATTGCCCAGACAAGCAAAGGATCTAGGTTCTTCTCTCGAATGCTGATGAGGAGGTTTGGGATATGGTGAAACGACCACTTGTAAGAGCAGCGGAGATAGCTGTTCTTGACCTCATCGGTCAGGTATTGGAACGGATCCACGCCAGCCAGACTCTTGGAGCGCGACTCGAGCCATTCGTCAGGACGCGGCCGATGGAGCTGGGACATGGCCCCGGCCAGCGAAGCATGATCCGCATCTCTGCCATGGCGCTCTGTCCTGGGACGGCGGAAGATGAAGGAGGTGCCCTTTGGCGGGAAGATGCAGTCATCGCCACGGTCCCGACAGCGATTGCAGGGTGGGCCGCCGGAGTGTACACACTGCAGCGCGTCGATTAGCGGTCGGTCCGGTCCCGATCTGGATTTTTACGGAGGCATTCACTTTTCGCTTGGAGGAACGACATGCGCCGCAAGCGATGGACTTTTTCATGCCGGCTCGTGGAGGAGATGAGGAGATTGAAAGAGCGTGCGGTTGAGATGTGGCTTGGTAAGCATGTGGCAGACAGGTGGCGGGCAGCTGGCGACAACTGGGCGCTGGAGTACCTAAGTGCCGGCCCCAGTGCCCTGGACCAAGTGCTGTAGGCTGTAGGCCTAGCCATTATCTGATTCTGGCTAAGAACAGCTTCGCTTCGACACTGTTGTCTCTTCTTCCAACACTCCATTAGTTCTAAGCAAAAGTTCGATTTCGTCGCCCTCACATTTGAAGTGCCTGGCGACGCTTCCGAGCCGCCATGGATACCGTTCGGCAGTGTCTCCCAGAGGCTATGCTATGTCTAGCTTCAAAACAAAGACACCAAGCACGCCAAAGCCCTCGTCCCGGCCTTCGCGGCCTTGGACGAGGCCACAACATAGAATACATGCCTCGACACGTCAAAGAATTATGCACACGTCTTCTGCGACCTGGTCCAGCTAGTGGCAGCACCGCTTCCCGCTCAGCTAAAACTCGACGCCGATCAGGAGCTCTTGACGGGGGGGCTTGAGGAGCAGGTTGTCGATGCTATCCTCAACTCTCATCGTATCCTAGGATATGCCATGCGAAACTGGAGCGCCCGGCGTCATAACCGTCCATGAGACCGTCCTTCGCGGGATCGGCCGCCCGAGTCTTCCATCCCAAGACAAAGTGCTTTAGTTCAAGTCGTCAAAGGACTAATAAAACTTCGTCACAATACTGACAAGACATTAGAGACGGCCACATCAGAGATACAGCAACAGCAAAAGATAGGTCCGCAAAAAAAGTGGTATTAATTAGACTAGCACCGTGATATCAAGAACCATTCTCAGCAAAAAACGTCACATCCCTCCTCCCAATTATCCCCCAACACTATCCATCCCTCACTCATCATCCCACGTCACCTTCATCGACACGGGAAACGGCGACAGGCTCCCCCACTCCTCCGTGACATACGCGCAGCCCCCGCCCGGCCGCACCACCGTCTTCAGCTCGCCCTGCGGCCCGGCCGCGCGCCGTAGCCCCCGCTTGCGGAACACGGCGCGGAACAGCTCCGCCAGCGCCGTCCGCCCGACGTCGCGCAGCCCGCCGTCGCCGCCGTCGACGTACGCGTCCAGCGGCCGCCGCGGGTCGACGACGCCCGGGCTCGGGAAGTGCGCCGCGTCCTGCGCCGCCGACGCGAACGACACGGAGACGCCGTCGCCCGCTTGCACCGCCACCTTGCGGCCGTCGTCCTCCGGGATGACGTCGGCCGTCGTCGCCTGCCGGTGGAGGCTGAAGGTGCCGGCCATGCGGATGCCCTCCATGGCGTAGCCGAGGAGGAGGGCGTCCGTCTCTTCGCTACGCTCCAGGAGGGCAACGCGGTGCAGCTCCGGGCGGTACTCATCGGCCGCAGGAGACAGGTACCAGTCCACGCTCTGGGCAAACTAATGACAAACATGTTAGCGAAGATGCATGCTTCTTCACGGCATAATTACACTTACAACTTGCGCCTGGTTCGGCACCATGGCTCCCGCAGTAGGCAGGATCTGGCCCCAAGCAATCTCCGAGGCACTCATCCCCGCCTTCTTCAGCCCCTTGGCCATGTTGACGCCGTAAGCCGCCAGGGGATCGTTCTTCTCCTGCTTGGTGAAGAGGCCGCTGATGCCCAGGGTGGTGGCGAGCTTGACGTTGGTCTCGACGAGCTTCCCCAGCTGCCCCGCGGCCTCCTTCGCCTTCTGGCGCAGCGGGAACGACGCGGCCGGGTCGACGTCGAAGAAGAGGGCGGTGAAGACGACGGCCAGCGCAGAGTACAGCTCCTGCTCCGAGTAGACGCCCTTGGGGTTCTGCCGGGTCTTGAGCGGCAGGTTGAACATGCGGGCGACGAAGTGCGTGTGCGCCAGGTTGCCGACGTCGCGCACGATGTCGACGTGCGGCTTGCCCCCGAGCTTGTACGCCTTCTCCGACAGCAGCCGCTCGGCGATCATGGAGTAGAAGGACTTGATGGACGTCTTCCACCCGTCCCGGTAGAGCAGCGCCTCCATGGCTTTGCGCTTCTCCGCGTGGGCCTCGGCGTCTCCCGAGAGCACGAGCCGCTCGCCCATGAGGCGCGCGAGGCCCTCGGTCCACGAGGCGCGGTACCGGTCCGGGCGGTCCAGGACGTGCCGGGCGCCGCCGTACGACGTGACGGCGACGCGCGGCGCGCAGAACCCGGGCCGGGCAAAGTCGAAGCGCCCGACGCGGCCCAGGTGCGTCAGGATCTTCCGGTTCTCGTCGGGGACGACCATGGGGTAGTGGGCGTAGACGGAGTTGCCGCGGAAGTGGGCCGGGAACGCGCGCAGGAAGAGCTTGTAGAAGACGCAGCCGTGGTTGACGTCGAGGTCGTAGCCGGCCTCGCGGAAGCCCCAGTTGGTCAGGTAGCGCGGGTTGTAGTCGGTCGTGTAGTGACGGTCGCCGCGGACGAGCGACACGGCGTCGGAGAGGACGACGCGCGAGACGGTGTAGGTGGGCGCGATGCCGACGCCGGGCGCCATGGGCGTCTTGGCCTCCTCGGCGACGATGCCCGGGTACAGCTCGACGTTGTCCGGGTGCTGGTACAGGTTGCGCAGCGACTCGGCCACCTCGGGGTCCGAGTTGATGTCCTCGAACGTCTCGTAGCCCTTGAGCCCGAAGTGCTTGCGGAACTCGTTGAGCCCGGCCAGGTTCCACCGGCGGCCGCGGATGATGCCCAGCATCTCGACGGGCTTCATCACCCGCGGCACGTTGCGGGCTCCGAAGGCGCCTCCGGGCTGCTCGATGGCCGTGGCGAGGGCGTCGACGAGCTCGTCGTCGTCGAACCGGCCGTCGGGGCCTCGCTTCATGCCGCCAAAGACACGCTCGCCGGGGTCCTTGGCCACCGACGCCTCGAACTTCTTGACGGCCATCATCATCTTGGGCAGCGTCATGGGGCCGTAGTTGTCGCCCAGCAGCTCCGTGTAGAAGTCCTGGATCCACTTGTCGTCCATGTCCGAGATGCACGAGTGCCAGCGGTAGCAGAGGTTGAACTCGGCCGAGACGACGTTGCCCGTGCCGGCCTCGGCGCCGTTCTTGGTGCCCATGGACACGCCCATCTCCTGCCGGGGGTCCAGGGTCCAGGTGCTGTCGACGCGGTTCATGTTGATGATGTTGCGCACGTAGTCGACCAGCGTGATGTTGATGTAGAGGCCCGAGGTGACGAGCCGCGCAGTCTGGAAGAGCTCCTCGTCGTACTTCTTCCAAGCAGCGGCAGCGGCCTCCTCGGGGAGGTCCGGGGAGGGCTTGGCGAACCTGCCCCCTTCGTTGATGTCGGCCAGGTTCGCGGCGACGTGGTTGTGGAACCGGTTGAACATGACGAGGACAATGCAGACGCCGGGCGGGTTACCGATCAACCGCTTGTCCGCAAAGGCATCGGCCTTAAGCATCCCGTCCTTAAAGGTCCGGACCGAGTCGCATAGCTCCTTGTTGCAGCCATACAACGGGGCAAGATCCAAGTACGACGAGGAGTCGTTCTGGTTAGGGTCCTGCGAGTTGGTCCAGAAGAGATCTATACGTCGTTAGTGACTCGACTGCACGCCAACAGCGGCAACTCTTCGCTTTACCGTGGATGATGATGGTGGCCCAGTACCACAGAATGCTGGAGACGTTGTTGGGGTTCTTGCGAAAGTCGCCCCTGGCCATGACGGCCTCGTACACGGCCTCCGGGTCAGGCTGGGCCCCGAGCTGCAAGGTATGCGGCTTGCAGGACCGGGAATACGGAGTCCGAGCAGCTCCCAGTCTGGGGAGATAGGGGTTCTGGACATGTTAGACTTGTAGCTCACGGTGTACTTATGAGAGCTTAGTTAGGGTGGTTCGTCTCACGTTGTTGGATCCGTCGGGTTGGCGGAAGCGGTACTCGTCACCCATGTACAGCAGCGGCGGGTGGTCGAGCGAGTTCCAGAGCTGGTCGATGAGGCTGTTGGTGAGGACCTCCTGGACCTTGGAGTGGTCCGAGAGGCCCGCGACGATCTGGATGGTCCTCTCCATGATCATTGTCTTGTCGTCGATGATGGTCTCGCCTTTGATCTTGTGGGAGATGATCTCCAGCAGGGTTTTGACGTCTACACCCGTCAGCACGTTTGTGATGCCGACTCCTTTCTCTGGGCAAAAGACGTACCTTTCATGCTAAGTCGGCGGATATCCTCCTTCAGACCCGGCCGCTTCGCCACGGTGAGGTACGTGCCGTCGCCGCTCTGCGTGGGGAGAGGTCGCTTGGAGGCCTGGCGGAGTTTTTTGAAGCTGGCCATGGCGGATTCCTTCTTGGTCTTGGGCTGCGTGGGCGTCTGGGAAGTCTGCTGGTGCTTCTGAGAGCTCCCACGGGCGTTGGCATTGCCGTTCTTGGCTTGCGACCCGTTCGACGACATGGCTTCCGCCATTCTTGGATGCTGGGTATTGGACAAGAAGCTCAAGCTGGTGAGGTAAGGGATAGTTAAGCTAAGGGAGCAGAGAGATACCCTCGGTTCGCAACCCGGGGCACGCAGCTCTTATCATGCAGACTCGGCGCCATGCAGAAACGCCATTGCCTCCCTCACGGACAACCTGGCCGCGCGAGTGAGACACGGCATCCCACTAAGGCGTGCCACTGGGCATGCCCAGGCCGCACTTCACGGTTCTCATCAATGGCATCCCGTCCCCGCGTGCCGCCGACCCGCTCGGGGCGTGCGCGGCATCAGAGGCAGAAGGGCGGTGGTTGGACGGGCGCGGTGGCACGGCCATGGTTGCTTTTCGGGATCAGCATTGTATGTGGCTTGTTTCGATGGTGGTGTCTTGGAATGTTTTCCCTCCGGGGCCAATGGGCCGTCGTGGTTGCAAACTCGGTTGAGTAGTTGGCGTAGATCATCACGATGGTGTCAAGCTGCAAGCAAGCGGTCATGTGGACATGTCCAACCGCCTGCAGTTGCTTCTTGGCGCTCCCGCCGACTGGAGATGCCCTTATCATGCCCTGCGTATTGGAAGCTCAATAATGCACAAGTCGCCAGTAGACAGTGAACGGCGATCCCAAGCCGTCGCACCGCAGGCGTATGTTCCTCCCTACACCATGTCTCGGTTGCACGTCTCTCCACGACGACACCAGACCCAATCAGACAAGGCGGCCAGAACGATCGGATGCCGTGTTCGCAGACCATCATTAGAGTCTACTTAGAGATGCAGACTTTCATTGCCTGATACCTGACTGCGTGTGTGACTTGCCCATCCCGTCTCCCCTCGTTTCGGCCTGGGTGCGGCGGGTCGCGGGGGGGGCCTCAAGATGCTCCCTCCCCAAGCCATTGGATGTCTGCATGGGGCTCAACGCCACGGCTCGGTTTGTCCAGCTAGTTCGTCAGCCATGCTGTGCGTCCACGCCTGGGTCGAGGACGGACGGGCTGTGGGAACTGGCGGTCAAGGCAATAGTCGGACAGTTCCAGCCGTAGCGTCTAGCCAAGTATCTACAAAGCATCGATCTATCTATCACTGATCAGCACTACCATGGAGGCACGGGTTGGTTGTCGAGATAGTGTAGCCGATCCCTCCCTTGACCATGTTCTCCATGACGAGTTAACGAGACAGCCCAATGCCCCGGGTCGTCTTCCGTCCTCGCAGCAGCCAAGACACGGCTCACACGTCAATCCTCTCCATCCACACCAACCAGAAGCCGAGCCTCTGTCATTGGAAGAAGCTACGGACCGAGCCGTCAACACCAGCACCCAAGCTAGGCTGTACATGGCCGACTGTGAACTGACAGACGCGGTGCAATCTCACTCATCCTTGGACGGATCGCCATCACTAGAGAACCCCAGCAGCCATTCCGCTCCGCAGTCCAATAGTCTGTCCCCTCACTCACTGTAGGCAATCAATCCAATCATCCTGGCCCTGCTCCACCCACCGGCGCATCCCTAGCATCGACGATCCCGCGTACGGCATTGGCTTCAACCGAGACACGCCCGCCATTCGGCAGCACCCTGCCCTGCTTACTGCGTATTCGCCGCTCTGGCTCCGAGCCGTCCCCGTCGTAATTGGCCAGACGCGCTGCCCTGTGAAGAAACGAGGCGTTCGTGCCGTGAGCTGAACCGCCATAATAGGCTTGGGTTCGTGAGCGTCTCAGCTCTGATCTGCCCCTTGCAAGGCGGCTGTTGGCAACTAAACCCGGGTCTATGGCTTCTTCCACGATGAATGAACCGTGGGTCCCTCACTAGTAGCTGCCTAGGCAATTCCCGTATGTAGGCTTCCACTACTAATCACGAAACCCAGATCATCATGCCTCAACAATGGCGCAGTAAGTGAGCCGTCAGCATGCGTAAGCATGTACCCAGAAGAAACCCCCAAGGTCAGGTCAAATGGATCTGTTCAAAAGCCGTGCCACCTTTTCCAGCCCCCAAAAGTAGACTCAAGCCTTGACTGCCGAGACGTTTCGTGTACACACACAGCCCGTCCTACTGTTGTGGTGCGCCGTCATATCGCGCGGCAAGGCCTCAAACAGAGACTCCCTAGGTAGCTTGGATACTACGAGTACTGTAGTTGTGCTGAGCGGCCCGGCACCACACAGCAAACCTGAACCAGGCTACAAAATATTGTGAACCCATTTTCTAGATTTTTAAATAGACACGGCATACCTCCCCAACGTCGGATGGGAGTCAACTGTTGCAAAGAAGCCTTGGGAACCTCCGTTGCACCGTGTCGTTCACCAAAGCATCCAAGCTGTCATCACGAATTCAGCACGAGCAGCCACGTTTCCGTAAGACAAAAAGTCAGTGCGACATCACCACAGACAGCCAGTCTCGGCGTGGCACCCGATAAAAGACCGGGACAGCGGGTAGCACCGGAGCAAACACGCGACACATCGAATGTCGTGACTGAACGGCAGTCCATCAAAGTCGCTGATCTCTTGTCGGCTCATCTCCTCTATTTCGTCTTTAATTAGTCCATTGAAGACCCCGTGCCGCTTTGGGGAAAACGGAAACTCCATCGCTATGCAAACCGGATCCCATGGTCCATCCGGTCCCGCTCCACTCTGACGAAGCCCAGCATACTCCGTACTTCGTACATGCTCATGATTCATTTCGTTCGGAGATCGTGCACATAAAACTCCAGCTTATCGCTCTCGTACACGTGCCCTTGCGGCTGCTCCGCTTCGCAGTAAAGATTGTCCATCGAGTGCTGGTGAAAGGTCTCGGTACGACTGCAGTTCAGTACGTGGTCGAGACCCGGGGGGTGTGTTAATCGGAATATCCCGTGCCTGCAAGGAGGTCAGTACAGGGACAACGAGTTCGGGGATTAGCCACTTACGAAGGCTTGTATTTCGGGGCGCAGACAATGGCCACGCTCTCGGGCATCATCACCTGATAGCCAGACTGCGTATGCAGGTCCCTAGAGCTCATGAAACAAGTCTGCGTGGGATGGGTGTGGATCCATCCTAGTACCAGGAGATCCTCGCTGATGCAATAGTCAAACATTGTCGTCTCGTTTTCCGTCTCGCACGTGTCGGACGTGCATATCTGATCTGGTATCAAGAGGCAGCGGACAAAGAGAGCATTGTTGATGGGCGTTCCACAGAGAATCCCACACATTTCGAGTCCTTTGCGAGTGTTGGGCGCTGCGATATCGAGAAACTTCTGTCGTAGGTTCTTCGGAAGGAAGAGCGACCGAACAGGGTCGCCATTCTCAAGATATGCGCCAGGCTTGAAGGTGAGCCGCTCCTTTTTCGGGAGCGACGGCGGTGCGATGTTTTGCTTCGGAGGAAGCGGAGGAACGCTATTCTGCTCGGGTGGAGGTGTTGGGGTAAGAGGCTGGTATTGGGCAAGCGGGACCTTTCGTGGCACGTTTGGCACAAGGAACGGGCGCGATTCGAGGTCCTGTGGTGGACGGACAGGCTCCTTGGGTGGTCGTATTGGCTGGGTCGAGGAAGACGCTGGAGGGTACCCGGATGATGGGTCGAACTCGACTGGCTTGGATCGAGAGATGGAGGGGTAATTGTAGGTCTGGGATGTTGTCGAGGGACGGAATTCGTGCTCAGGGCGTCGTCGCTCCTGTGCCGAGTCGAGCGCTTGTCTGGTAGCCTCCATCTGTCTCTGCAAGTCGTTGTCATCGCCAAGGCGTGCGTTTGCATCCCACTGGTCCCATCTGCCTCCCATTCTCCGGATTGACAAGTCCTCGTCCGGAATGCCCGCCTGCCTCGTCGCTCGCCTCGCCGTGTCCCTCCGCGTCAGTTCTTTCTGGGCCAAGTCAACAGCCAAGTCTTGGTTGTCGTAAGCGTCGAGGATTTTCGCGTTTCCGCTCAGACTCGGGTCTCGGGCCGCGAACTCAGCGTAACTAGAGGGAGGACGGGATGCATCGGTAGGTTCCTTGGTAGGGGGTGCCATGCGCTCCCATTCTTTGTTTGCATTCTCAATCTCGGGCTTGAGGTCCTCGAGATCTTGTATAACTCGGTCGATTCGCTTCGTCAACAGTCTATAGGCTTTCCTGTTGTCGGAATCCTTGATCTGGGGGTGCGAGGGGATGGACTTGAGCACCAGGACGGAGTGACGATACAGCATCATATATGCGCGGCCATAGTCGCCATCAGCGATAGCGAAGGAGGCCTAGAGGTAGGTTGTGGGTGATTAACATCGGCATAGAGTTGGCGAACATGACAGCAGAGGACAACTGGAACATACCTCCTGATACAGAGTCTCGGCAGCGCGTGTCCAATGCTTGACGGGGATGTTTGTATTAAAGACAAAGTTTTCGGCCTGAGCAACAAGCTCTTTGACGCTCTGAGGCCGAGCCGGCCGCATGGCGGAGCGGGCATCCATGGCGAATTGGCAGTCGATGGTCGAGGACAGAAGAGGTGAGAAGCAGAGTACGGGCGTCAGCTGTGATCAAGAGTTGCAGCGTATCACCATCATCATCGTGGCTCCTGTATATAGGGCGTATCGGTGGGCAGTGGGTTGAGGCGGCGGTTTAGAGAGTTGAGTTGCCTGGGATGCGACGCGCGCTCGTTCCGGAGGCAGCTTCCTTTCTGCCTGCCCCTCCAACGTCATGGGGCGGCTGGAACACCGATGGCGGGGCAATGCAGTAATGAAGCTGGACATCGAGTACCTAAGCGGTATATGCTCCAAATGGGCGGGCCTTCAGCTGCCATGCATTTAGCGAGGCCTGTAGCCTCACTTCGTCCAGCCCTGAAGTCATTGTGCAGCCAGCCGCCATGATGGGCAAATACATGGCGTGTTTCTGAAATGGCCATCATGCAACTCGACGGACAGCCCACAACGTCTACGGCCTGCACCGCCTGGCATTCACCACCAATTGCCGTGTTTCCTGCGCCCTCGTTTGCGTGGGCGTCTCGCCATCGTCAGCTCCGGGACTGCCTCCGCCTCGCTTGCCAAGCTGCAACCCCATGATAGTACCAAGATGCCCAAGACACCGGTTGTGACAGGTATTCTCCGGTCTCTGGTAGTCGACAACGGTGATGGCTTCGATCGATTAGCAGATGGTCTAGGTCCGTCCATCTGCCGCCATTATCGGCATCCATCTCCGCTCTCCGCTCTCCGCTCCCTCACCTCCCCAGTCCCCCTATATCCTTACCGCCTTACCCCTTTGCTCACCTCCACCTCCACTCGGTGGCAGCAAACATCTCCATGTAATTAGCATGCGTATGCGTATGCGTACTTTTTTATCAAACGACCGCCACCATGTCGTGTCTGTGCTCCCCACGGCTCCCCACGGAACACAGCCCAAATCGGCCCATCGACCCATCCATCCATGTTGATGCCGCCCGGTAACAGAAGCAATGACCACAATGCGCCCAGGAAGCCCGTTGCCGTCAACATGCCAATTGCCAGGTGGCCAGGGTTGCTTGACCGGCCGCCTTGATTAAAATCTCCCGAGTCTGCCCTGAGGATGGCCGATGGCATATTACAGTCATCGTCTCCTCTGCTTCTTCTCATCGTCTCAGCTTGTAAACATCTTCAATCTTCAATCCTCAATCTTCAATCCTCCAAGTCTCAAGTTTACTCCAAGACTCCCATCGATATGTCTGCCTTCAAGGATCAGTCTGTTGTTTCCGTCGCCGAAATCAACTCCCACACAGAGACAGGAGAAATCTCCTCCCGTAAGCATCCCCCAGGACCAGGACGTGTAAAAACACCAGGCTCACATCATCAGGCGCTGTGAACGCGGCCGTTGACATCTTCGCCATCAACGAGCACCACGCCTCCATCCCCAACGACCGCTGCCCCCTAGAGGTCCTCTTCTCAACCCTGCAGAAGATCTCGGCCACGTTCCAGCTCGACGTCGATCCCGAGCTGGACCTCACCTGCCGCAAGACGCTCCACCGCATCCTCCAGGCCGTCTTCGACACCGACACCCAGGGCTTCCTGGAGCAGGAGACGTCCGACATCTTCGCCCACCTCGACGCGACGCAAAAGGCCCGCATCCTCGCCCAGGCCATCGCCGCCACCACCATCATTTTCCAGCGCCTCGCCGAGACCGGCCGCACCATCACCTATGGCCTTCTCAACCGCGAGGCGCAGCTGTTTGCCGAGAGCGATCAGCGGGCGTTGATGCAGGACTTTATCGACGACAGCCCCGTGTTTGAGCGGTGCGAGCTGAAGAGCGACATCTCCGAAGCCATCACGTCGGCCATGGAGGCGGAGGAGTCTCCTTCCACGCCACAGCCGTTTGCCGTAGATGACAAGCTAGACTTTATATTTACGCCCACCGCTGTGCACGAGCGTCCCAAGAACATGGGATCGCCTTTTGGGTTCACTATCATGTCCATCAACTAAGCGGGGAATCGGAATCGAAATGGATATTGTTGGAGATCTGGACCGGGCACACACGGCCACGGCGTTTTGGTGTTTGGGAGCGTCCTTGTCACGACTGGCGGATTTCTCTTCGTAGCCAAGTCCTCTATCTAGATCGAATCATCGTCATCAGTCGTTAAAATACACTCAACTCATGATATAATGTCAGCTTTGTTCTATGTTCCCCGTTTTCTAGTTGGCGGCTTCCTGGCCCTTGCCGGCTGCGGCTTGAGCACCTGCCTGGGCTTGCATGATCTCCGTCTTCTTCCTTTCGAGCTTGTTTTGGGTATCCCTGATTTGACCCTCCAGTCTCGTGCTAAATGATGTGGTCAGCCTACCAGGGGAGGGGTCGGAGGGATCTTGGGATGCCACCCACATCTCACTGCTGATAAAGTCCAGTCGTCCTTTGACCGTGCCTTCAGCTTCAATCTTGTCCTGCTTCAACAACACGGGGCCTGCGACTTTGTAGATAGTCTCCCCTTCTCCTAGGCGGTCGAACTCCTGGTTCACGATTAGCGAAGTTGGAGTTAGGGGTCAGGGAGGCGCCACATACTTTTTGCACGCCTAGGTTCTCCTGCTTCTGACCCTCGAGTTTTTGACGCGAATCGACAGAGGCCTGGAGTTCTGTATGGCTGTGTTAGTAACTGCATCTTCGTCGTCGTCGTGGAGACATGCCTTGCTGGAGTTTCTGAAAGTCTTCCGAGAGGGCCTGGAGGAGAGCCTGTGCTTCGGCCATTGTGTACTATGAGAGTTCGCGTCAAGCTCCTGTAGTTGATGGCTTCTTTCTTTAGGCTGCCTTACAGTCGGTTCGAGTTGTTATAGCACTGAGGTGAACGTCTCAAAGTCGCATCAATTGCCTGGTCCTGAGTCCACCGGCCGAAGCTGCGATGCCCCGCTATCCGTAGTGTCGTGGCACCCCGCTACAAGCATGTTTCCCCGCCAATCCTGTCTGCCTACCTAGTAGGCTGGCGAATGTCGCTGCTATTGCTGTTGCCTCATCCATCACGACAAGTCGACCGCCTCCACCGCTCCGAATTCTCGCGCCTGTTGCCTTATTCCCGACTCTTTTTAGGCTTTTGGGGAGAAACCTCAGAAGTCGATCCTCTGGCTTGCTGTGCTCCCGCCTCGGCCTGCGCCATCCTCAGTCACCATCCTCGACAGCAAAGCCACCGCTCCCCCCGCCTTATCTCGGCGCCTCCCTCGCCATGTCCATCAACTTCCGCGAGCGCGCGCTCGCCGAGCTGCAGAAGGCGATTGAGTTTGACCACAAGAAGGACTACAAGAAGGCCTTTGATGCCTACATTATCGCCATGGAGCTCTGGGTCAAGGCCATCAAGTGGGAGAAGAACAAGGCCATGAAGGAGACGATGCGAGAGAAGATGGTCGTCTACCTCGACCGCACCGAGAAGCTAAAGAAGTGGCTGGATGAAGGGGGCAATGATCAAGAGGACACCGGCAACAAGGGCGGTCCAGTGGCTGCAAACGGCAACTCGGCTGGCGGCAAGGCCAGGGCGGCCGGAGGGGAGGACGACGAGAACAAGAAGCTGAGGAACGCGCTGTCCGGTGCCATCCTGCAAGAGAGGCCAAACGTGAGATGGGAGGATATTGCCGGTCTAGAAGGGGCCAAGGAGACGTTGAAGGAGGCGGTTGTCCTGCCCATCAAGTTCCCTAATCTATTCCAGGGCAAACGGCAGGCCTGGAAGGGCATTCTGCTGTATGGGCCTCCGGGAACTGGAAAGAGTTACTTGGCCAAGGCGGTGGCGACAGAGGCGAACAGCACCTTTTTCAGCATCAGCAGTTCCGACCTGGTCAGCAAGTGGATGGGTGAGAGTGAAAGGTGGGTGGTGTTCCAGTCTCGATGACGCGGTAGTTGCTAACGTACGTCTTCCGTCTAGATTGGTCAAGGCGCTGTTCTCCATGGCGCGCGAGAACAAGCCGTCCGTCATCTTCATCGACGAAATCGACGCGCTGTGTGGACCCCGAGGCGAGGGCGAATCCGAGGCGTCGCGGCGTATCAAAACGGAGATTCTCGTCCAAATGGACGGTGTGGGCAACGACAGCAAGGGCATTCTTGTCCTCGGCGCAACCAACATCCCTTGGCAACTGGACGCGGCCATCCGACGACGCTTCCAACGGCGTGTGCACATTGGTCTTCCGGACCCCAACGGCCGGGCGAGGATGTTCAAGCTTGCCATCGGCGACACGGATACCACGCTGGTGGCGAGCGACTACAACACGCTGTCGGCAAAATCAGAGGGCTTTTCCGGCAGCGATATCGCCAACGTCGTGCAGTCTGCGTTGATGCGACCAGTGCGCAAGATTTTGCAAGCAACCCACTTCAAAGCGGTAAGTCCTTTTCACCGTCGTGCTCAGTATCTAGTGTCCCGCTCACACGCGCAACAGGTCATGAGAGACGGCAACAGGATGCTGACGCCGTGCTCGCCCGGCGACCCGGAGAAGATCGAGATGACATACGACAGCGTCAAGTCGGAGGAGCTGCTGGCGCCGGACGTGGCTCTCAAGGACTTTGAGATGGCGCTGGACGATTCGCACCCGACAGTGTCCAAGGACGACATCAAGAAGCAGATTGACTGGACGAATGAGTTCGGCAGCGAGGGCGCATGAGACGGCAGGGGGGGGGGTCGGTTTGTCAGAAAATTATATACTTGGCATGTTGGCGTCTCGAGGAGTTTCTTGGGCATCTGGATGCGTTGATGATACACGTTGGTTTCTTGGGGGTCTTGGGAGGAAAAGGGTTCTTAGGTCTGAGCGTTAGCTTGATAGTCGATACAGGTAACGCGACCGTTGACCACACTACTATGTAGGCTGTTGCATGTGAGGTGCTGGTCCATGGATGTATTGGGGAGTTGTTGATCACATCTGTAACGGCGGATGTCCAGGAGCGGTGTAACAAGCTAAATTTGAGAGGGACAACCCACGATTAAACATAACCGTCGTTTAAACTCACATTTGGCAACCCAACAAGAGGAGGCAAGAAGCTTCAAGAGCAACATCTTGATCAAAAGCGTTCAGAGTCAAGTTCGGCCTGGCTATCCCATCATCTCGTGGTCCAGGGTAGCGCCAGTCGCACGATGACGTCGCAGCTCAACCTAAGCACTACTAGTATCCCAGGCGGTGGCCCACGGCAGAACCTACGAATTTCCAAGCTCAATGCTTCCCCCCCATCGCATTCCCTAGCGCATGTCCCGAACGAAAGCGAAACTCGTTTGTTTCTTCCTTCCCCTCTTTCTCTTTCTCTTCTTCATGCTCGCCCGTCTCCGTATCCGGGATGCGAGAACGGCCCTTTCGAGGCCGCTCCGAGCGGCAGCTCAATCCCGCAGCGCCGCCACCTCCGCCGCCGCCCTCAGGCCCGACATCCTCGTCCCCCACGGCCCGGCCGCCGACACGCTGCATGCCACCGGCCTGTGGAAGGCCCGGGGCAAGGGCCGCAAGAGCAAAACCGAGCCCGTGGGGGACAAGAACCGCGTCAACGTCACTAGCCAAGGGCTCGTCGGTACGTGCTGCGCCTGCGGAGGGAAAGAAACTCGGGGACGCGGAACCAGAAAGGTCTGGTCTGGACTGGCTGACTGACTGACGATCCATCTCGGGCGGACTGTAGACGACATCATGACCTACCTCGAACCCTCGCTGCAGCGCCACCGCGGCTGCGACCTCGTCGACATCAACCCGGGCGCAGGCGTCTGGAGCCGCAAGCTGCACGACGTCGTCCAGCCGCGCAGACACATCATGATGGAAAAGGACGCCGACCTCTACGCGCCCCTGCTCCAGGACCTCCTCGCCCTCGACAGTGTCGAGATGATCGCCAAGTCGGGCATCGTGTGGAAGAACCTCAACGAGATGCTCCGTAACCACCTCTCCCACCAGCCCGAACCCCCGCGCGCCACCCCCGGCGCCGCGGCCCCCGAGCCCCGGCGCAACGACTCCCTCCTCGTCAGCGTCAACCTCGCCATGTACCCGCCCAAGACGTTCCAGTCGTTCGAGTGCGTCAGCACCATGGTGCTCTACCAGTTCATGTCCAGCATCCGCACCGCGTCGCTCTTCCAGCGCTACGGCCTCGTGCGCATGCTCATCTGGGTCAACGACGACGGCAAGCGCAAGCTGCTCCCGCGCTCCGTCGTCCGCCGCAAGCGCAGCGCCTTCGAGGCCGACCTGAGCTGCGAGTGGATCCGCGAGGTCGCCGGCAAGGACGCCGAGGTCGAGAGCCGCACCGAGCTGCGCGACGAGTGGATCAACATGGAGTCCGGCTACGCCACGCTGCGCCGCATGGAAGCCGCCGGCCTGAAGCCGCCGCCGGGCCGCGCGACGACGGCCTACAAGGCGCTGACGGCCAACCGCGACCTCGACGGCGTGCGCCTGGCCGGCGTCGAGCGCCCGCGCCTCAGCCGCCCGTTCCGCCAGGAGCTCGAGGAGGTCTCGGCCGCGTACGGCGAGGCGCCCACCGACGAGCTGCTCACGCGGCTCAAGCGGCTGCGGTTCCGCGACAAGTACGACGCCGAGGACAGCACGCTGTACCTGGACCTGATCCGCGACCGCGAGGCCCTGCACCGGCTGGACCCGTCGTCGCGCGAGTTCGCCGCCGGCAACGCGGCCTGGTCGGCCAAGATCCTGGCGCTCAAGAAGAACGCGCGCAAGGAGTTCATCATGGTGCGCGACAACTACCACCTCTGGCGCCAGGCGCCGCCGTCGCTGCTCTGGGACCAGCGGCCGTACGAGCCGCTGGCCGCGCAGCCCGCCGACTTCTTCCCCAACGTGCCGTGCGCGCTGCTCGACTTCCAGCCCAAGGCCATGCACGCGCTGCTGCGCGAGACGGGCGCCGCCGGCTCGCGCGCCGGCGACATGTCGGACATGATGCTGCGGTTCTGGTTCGCCCACAGCCTGCTGCCCGCGCGCCGCGCCATGGACGGCGTGTGGCCCGGGTTCAGCGCCTGCGCCGACGGCATCCGGGCGCTGCGGGACCCGGCGCTGGGCGGCAGCCCGCTGAGCGACGAGGGCGAGATCTGCGCGCGGGCCATCAACGCCGCGCAGTGGGAGGAGATCTTGGCCGCCTTCATGGCCTGGCCCTTCCGCCCGACCTACGCCCAGCTGGTGGGACGCCTGGTGGACGACCACGAGAGCGACGACGTTGGTGACGACGAGGCCAAGGGTTCTGCGCAGGGGAGTGCGGTGGGGAGTTAGCATGTGAACAGACCGGCACGGCCTTTGTAAATCTTGTACGAGCATATGCCATGTAAAGAATAGAATACAATAGAGTAATCACGTCACCATCGTAGCCAAAGAGGCGAAATGGTGTAAGCGACAAAACAAAGGGTTGGGCAAAGTCAACCTGGGTCCGAGTCAGATGTCAAACTGCCACGGCCAAATAAACTACGACTGGCTTGAACAAAGAGTCAAGAGAAACTCACTAGCACATTGGATTAAATTCGACATCATGCCGACACGTCTCGTCTCCAGGCTCACAATTCCAATGGTGCTTTTGGGGTCCATCTATCTGTTCCCGCGTGTCCGTCCCCTTTATAGTCCAGTCGATGCTGATTCCATGCACCAACACCCAACGCAACCCATCGCGCCAAAACGCCGTCGCCATCAATACCAACAAGGTAGGCAAAATCCACATATACTGACTGGTGCTCCAGGACGCTCTACCAGTGCCTCGCAGCTTCTCCCTCTCCCTTACTTCCTCCAGCTTAGCCAAGTGTCCGCTATCGAGGGATCCTTCAGCGCGTCGTCGACCCAGCCCATATTCGCCCTGTCGTCGTCCAGCACGCGCGCATACTCGAGGAGCAGCCGCAGGACGTAAATCTGCATGTCTTCCTTGCGGAGCACCTTCTCCGCCCACTCCTTGCCGTCCATGGCCATCTTCTCCGCTGCGGCGTCGTGTCCGTTGCGGCCCTTGTAGCCTAGGAAATACTCCATGATGGCGAAAAAGTCCGTATATCGGTTGTCCATGGGCACAAAGTGTTTCCACGCAATGATGCGGTTGTCGTGCCACTCGTGGAACAGTGTTGCCTTGATGGGGAGCGACGTCGAGCGCAGGAACCCGAGATAGCGGCCGGAAAAGGAGTTGCCGTCAATGTCCGGGACATACTTGTACCGGAACTGCTCCTTCATCTTCAGGCCCTCCACCGGGTGGAAATATAGATCAGTGTAGAAGCACGTGTTGTCCGACGTCTCGACTTCACACATGAGATCGATGAAGCCCATGTCCGACCACTCGTTGACCCATTCACTGAGTTTTCCCTCGGCCTGAGCGCTCACATGATACTTCTCCTCCGGCATGGCAAAGTTCTCCGTCCTGCCTGTTCCAGACTCAACCATTGCAAGCTTGGTACTATTGTTCATCGCAATGAAGCGGTGACGCTGGAAGCCACGCCAGTTGTCGGGCAGATTCTGGCCTCCCGTCGCCACGCCCCTCCAAACGGCCTTGTCGCCTTTTCTTTTCCAGGGGCCGCCACGGTTCGTGCCGCCCGTGAAACGCTCCTCTTCGCTCCAGTATATGGGCGCGGGAAGGAGAATTTCGTTGTTGACACCCAGCTTCGAGCCTCCAAACATGGGGAACAGGACCTTGGTGGACGAGACGGAAATGGGATTGATGATGACTCCCTCCAAGCCTTGGAGATCGGGCTGGTGGCACAAATCGCTCGAAAGGGAATAGTTGGAGACGAACCCCTCATACGTATGATCCTGAGCGTTTGTGGTCTCGATCAGGGGTTGGCTGTCGAAGTCGTATTGCACCGGGGCTGCGCGAGCGCGGCTGTCAGGGGGGCATCCTCGAGCGGCGATGGGCCAGTACGGTTCTGTGAATGGGTTAGTTACGAGCAAAATGCGCGTCTCAGCCAAAGGGCTTACTCTTCTTCTCCCAATGCTTGGCCGGGATCTTAGTGTTCGGGTCTCCGAGGCCGGGTCTGGGGAGCGACTGGAAAGTTGATTTGACATCTTTGGGTGCGGGCAGGCCGAAGGTGGAGGATGCCTTTTCCATGTAAGCATTGATATCTTCCCAAGGGACGACCAGGCGAGGCTCGTCCATGGCGTTCAGCGGAATGTCCATGTCGGGCAGCAGGTGGACGATGGTGTCAATCATGTCCTGCCAATGCAGAGTCCAGAACCAATCGCTCGTCGTGTTCGTCCTGTGGTTTCGGATGTGGATCTTCATCTCGAAGCTCCATGACTCCTTGCGAGTGATGGCGGGCGGTATTCCCCAGAAAGGCGCGAGGTCGTGATAGACCTGGTCGAAGAAATCCTCGATGATGACGGCGTCGCTGTCAACGGCGAACTTGTACCACTTGTCGAAGCCCGGAGGAGGGTGGCGGCCGCGGCGCTTGCGGTATGCCTGGGCAGCTTCCTCCAGAGTCTTGGACTCCTTGGACATGAGGTCGTTGAAGGTGTGCTCGGCATCTTGGATGAGCTTGTCGATGGGGTGCGAGCCCTGAGTGTCCCAGTCAGACTTGGGTGGCGGGTACTCGGGGTGTATCTCATGACTTGTGTAATCGCTCGAGGGAGGTGAGTTGGAATCGGGCGCGTTGGAGCCGGGCGCGGTAGACCCGGGCACGTTCACGACAGGTGCGTTACTGGTAGGAGGAGGCCGCGGGATGGCATGCTGGGAGTTGCGCCTTAGGCTGTAGAAGGTGAACAGTACAAGGGCGGCGACGACGGCGTAGCGGAAGAAACTTGAGGCTCGGCGCGGCCGGAAGCTGGGCGAGTGTAACTTAGCCATGGCGACAAGGGCCAAGGGTGTAGGATCCCGACGTTTTGGATGGCAGGTTCGTCTAGATTGCAGGTCGAGGAGTCGCAATTTCGCAGTATCGCAATATCGCAGTCTCGAGAGTCGAGGGGTTCCCGTGAGTATCTGGCGCCAGCGACAGAGGACTTGTAATGGGGATTCGATTCGGACAGGACAAAGCGCGGAGGCTGGCAGAGTTGAGTAAGCGGCGAGAGGCTTCACCGCATGGCTGATCGTCGTTGGTCGAGACTCGAGAATCGATCAACTAGGTGTCCGTGTCTGGAGGACGAGAAGCCGGGAGGTGGACGGACGGTGGAGGTTGGGGGGATTAAAGAGTGGACAGACAGATTTCAATGTCAGAAACACGACCGAAAAGGCGCGGTGCGAGAAGGAGGACGTTCGGGTTCAGGTTCAAGTGAGTGTAGGAACGGGAATGAGAATGGGAATGGGAATGGGCATGTGGAAGACGAAGAAGAGGAAGAGAAGGGGAAGGAGATTTGATGAGGCCCCGTTGCAGAAAACCATCCATCCCAGGAAGATCGACCTTGGCTCCTTACCACCTTAGCCAGTGTACCTGCCTAAGTACTGTAAGGTTGCGCGTACCGTACCGTACGGAGTACTAACGTACAGTGGCACCAGGCCTCCCGCCCATCGTCATTTTCGGGACCTACAGGCCTGCAGGGGACCCCAGAACTCCACTAAACTGGAGGAGGAGGGGCACTGTCCTGTGGAGCGCCGCACTGTATTCGTACAGTACACGTACTTACCTGGCCGCGCGAACACCAGCAAATAAGTCCCCCCCCCCACTTCTGGACCACCCCCCCTTCTAGACCACTTTTCTGCCACCTTCACACCTATCTGCCTCTACATTCTAACCGCAATTTCTCGCGTACTAATAGATTAATTGTAATAATTTTTTTATTATTTTGATTATTATATCTTAATACACAGAATCTAATATTTAAAATACTATTAAAGATATAGAAAACAGGATATCTATATAAGTTATAGCCTTATATAATAGTATACTATATTTAAGTCTAGTTAATTAAATTAATAGCTATTAAAGTTACTAAACTGCTTATTAGACTTATTAAAAGCTCTCCCTAGGTTAGAAATTAGATCTTATTAACTAAGTCTTAGTCTAAAAACATCTAGGCTTCTTTTTAATATAAGCTTAGGTTATTAAATTCATATCTTAAATTACTATTCTAAATAGGGTTATAAAGCCTCTTAGATCTCACTAGATTAAAGCTTTTAAATATAAAAATCTAAGGATTAAGACTCTTTAAGGTTAGAAGCTTAATATAGTATGATTTAATAGGGTAATAACTAATAATATTAAGAGATTTTTCTGCTAGTTAATAATCCTAAAGGTTAAGAGTATTCTTAGAGAAAATTAATATAATATAGATAAAACTAGTATTATAAAAGGGTAAGAATATAATAGTTTTATACTAAAAAGCTTAGAGTATAAGATTATAATAATTAAAAACCTAAGCTTATATTCCTAGATTATAATTATTAAATATATTAGTATAGATAGTTAGGTCTTACCCCTCTTAGTAATCTTTAAAAGAAGGACTATTTAATAGTTATAGTTTCTAATAGAGCTTAATTTTCTAGCATCTTAGAACTTTATTTTAATAGAAAAGGGCTAGACTAATAACTAGGTTACCTTAAATTAGCTAATAAAGGTTTTTATTTCTTATATAATACTAAAAAAGGCAAGAAAAAAAAAACTTCTTATTATTAATAGCTATAATAGTTATTATACTAATAATTTTATATTTAAATATTATAGAAATAATATATATTTATTATTCTTAATCTCTTATTCTAACGGCCGGCTGACCCACCAGCGGCCGGTTCTGCCCACTTAAAATCCCGAGCCCTCGGCCGCAACTGCGAAGCAACCCAGACACGCCCAGCCGGCACGATCCCGACACTCAACCGCTCCGCTCCCGCAGCGGACTAGGCGCTCAACATTCAGTCAACCATTTCTCCCTCCTTCACTCCTTTTTTTCCTTTTTTCCCCCTTTTCCTTTTCCCTTTTTCCCCTTCCCTCTCTTTAATTTTTTCCTAGCCCTCTAGGAAATGGGATGACTCCAGTCCTGGCAAAAGGACTATTTACTCACGCGCAGCGACAGCATAAGGGGCCCGACCCGGGCCCGCTATGTAAAGGATATGGGTTTTCGTCTAATTCCATGGTTTTTCCTGTATCTACATAGAATAGAAGCACTATCTACCTTTTAGGTCTATAGAGTATAAATAAATAAATTAATCTCTTATTCTTCTTATATTCTTTAGCTGCTTAATATTACTATTTTTAGCCCCCTAAAAATTTTATACTAGTAAGAGATTTCTAAGTTAGCTAGACTTAATAACTTTACGCACTTAGGTAAGATAACCTTTATCTGCTATTGTTATAAGGCCTAGTAAGCTGCTCTTATATCTTTAAATATCTTAGCAGGCTAGAAATTATCTAAATTATAGCTAGTTAGTCTAGTAAAGCCCCTACTAAACCCTATAACTAGCAAGCTAAATATCCACTTATAAACACTACCTAAGATAATAGTAAACTTATTAGAAATAACTATTAGGATGCCTTTATTATTATAACAGCTAAAATCTACACTTTTAATTATTCTTTTATTAGTATTACTTAATAGATCTACCTAGCTTTTCCTAATAAAGGTTACTAAGAGATTAGACTATTAAAATATAAGATTAGCTACCTAAGAGAAGAAACTAATAGTCCTACAGACTAAATTAGAAGAATTAAGACCTAAAAAGAGAAGAAAGCTTATATTTAATACTAATTTGCGCTTTATATAAGTCCTAAATATAGTAAAGGCTTAGAAACTAATAGAGGAAATATTAGATCTACTAGGGATATTAAAAAAATGTAAGAAAATTAGATTTTAGGATATATATTTTAAGTAGTAGCTTAACCTTCTAAATGGCGAAAAAATGCCTGATTTCTAGTGTTGTGTTATTATTTAATTAATAAGTGTTTATTAAGGGTGAGTTTCGTGATGTTACGAAAAAGTGGTCTAGAAGGGGGGGTGGTCCAGAAGTGGGGGGGGGGACTTACTCGATAATGATGCATGCAGACGGAATACGATCCTGGATGTAGGTTATAAGGTAGGTAGGTAAGGTAGGTACGCAACAAGGGAGGCTCAGCTCTGCAGTACACAGGAGAAATGGATGGAACCTTGAATCTGTTGGTAAGAGTGTCATTGCGTAAAGACAACAGCAATCAGCATTCAATAGGCTCGTTTCCAGCGTCAAGGCACAAGATGTGAGACCGGCTGCAGTGACATTCCCATCGGCAACGCTGTGCGCAGAAGCAAAGAGCCAATATGCTTGAAGCTGTATGTCGCTCGGTGCATCGGTGCTTTTCTGCTGTCTCAACTCTCGTCAGGTCCCGCATACCTCCTACGGCTTTCAGCTTCTAGGGATCTAGGGGCGGTACTTGCACAGTGTGGCGATCCATGGCTGGAGTACTAAGTATGGATCCATCTCAGCGACAACGCCTCAGCGCCTCCAGGATCCAACCAGCCAAGCAAACGGTCGACGCGTGTCAGATGCAAGCCCCTGGCTTGTAAGTACGTACATAGTAGTAACACCATCCGACATCCAGCTTCGAATCCTCAAACGCTGCGCAATCAACATGTTCTCTTGCATCCTGCTTCGTCACCTTCCCGTTGTTGGTCTATCCCATGCTCAGAGGCGGCATCGTGGCTGGCGGCCAGGGGGGCCCTCATATCCAATCGGAACTTGGAAGCCCTCTAGAACCACGGCAGCTTCTGCATCCTGGTAGCACTGAGCTACGCTGGGTAACTGGCGGCTGCTACCATCCGACGCCAAGGTTGCTATGTACGGTGGCATGGCAGGGGAAACTCTTCCAATCTCGCTCGACAGATGTCGATTACGACGGGTATCCACGTATTCGTAGGTAACACGCAGAAAGGGGTTGAAGTCGAAGAGCATGGAGATGCAAGTTATGCTACGCATGAAGTCGTGGACGTAAATAGTTAACCCACAGTTATTTATTATTTACTTGGATCTGTACTTACATACCTGGGTACTTTATATGTAAACACTTCCATTTAAATACTGTTACAGTACGAATACAGTACCTTCCAGACTCGTTTTAGTCCCAGCCCCTGAACGGTTGATGTGGTGGCCCGGCGCCAACGTGGCGTCAACGTGGACGGGCGCGCGCGATCCAGAGATTTTTCCGCCTCCTGACGGGCGGGTTTCTGCTAACTAGAGTAGCCGCCATTTGCGAGGCTTAATAGGGGGCTTATATGGTTAATCTATGACGGTACGACGGTCTTCTTTGATCGCCAGCAGTGCTAAATGTAAATAGCAGTGCTGAATGTAAGTTGGAGGAATATGCGAGCTCTGATACCCTGATCGACAGGAGGCTTTGTGCCTGTGGACGAACGAGTGGAGTGCACTATGTTCATCCAATGCTTGGCAACCCCAGAGTCCCAGGGGCGATCAACTTAACTTGGGCACATGGCCAACCTTCGCTTCTCTTGTTCCTCGGTGGCTTGGCTTGGCTTGGCATCTACAGTCCCAAGCATCCGAACACCGTGCATCGCAAAGAGTATAGACGATGCTGGCTCTCATCTGCCCCAAAACAGACGCCCATCCTTCCGGCATCCGTGAAATCCCCTGCGATGCCAGCAGCAGCAACAGGGGCTTCGCCGTTGGTTTCAGGGATCCTTGACAAGCAACTTGAAACGAAGCTTAGCCTAAACGGCAGTTCAATCTGCCACGGCATTTGTACGGGATATGTAGGAGGGGCACTGCCACGCTCCTCTGTAGTACGAGACAATTCGTAGGCAGTTGACACTCACTGGTGGCCTGACTTCCCCAAGACACAACGCGAGGTCAGTGGACTTCAATTTGTTCGATCAGCGGGATGAGCATGAACTGGGGTAGGTAGCCATCATGACTACCAACCTAACTGAGCTGGAACTACAGAGTCGGGTATTTGAAAAGTAATGTTCGTCCAAAGTTATCGATCACGGTGGCAGGGCATTTATTAGACTGGTAATCATTATGGGAAGTTGATGTTCGCGCCAAAGAAAAAAGAAAAAAAAATGCCACTCCAGATTCACCGTTGTATTCAGTAGTTACGTTGCGCAACAAGAGGCAATTAATACCGCTCGCATTCTTATCCTCAAGTCAGGTTGGTGGCTCACACTTTGTGTCGCTTGAGGCGACCGGCACCGCCAGTCCTCGATGCTCCGAGTCTCTGGGTCGCCGCAGATGGTGCTCGTGTTCCGGACCCCTTGTGTGCTGTTTCGTGTGTCCTCGCTTGAAGGGGCCATATACTCGAAGGTCATTGTTTGTGCATTTGTCTATCGTCATCTCAACCACCAGCAACGTGAAAGTGGGTCGCGTTGGCCAGTCTCCGACGATAGTCCGGGAATGCCCTCCAGCAACTCAAAAGGAATAGACAGCGAGATTTAATGACTTCGCCGAGGACTCAGCAATCCACGGACCAGGAAAAGGACGCCGGCTTGTTAACGCCCGCTTCTCCGGCAGCTATAATCATAATTCACTCACATGTGACGAGAATGCTGGAATCCTGGGGGAAGGCCGAGACCCCGAGTTGCGGTTCCGTATATTCGAGAGAACGGCCGGCGGCGGCGGTTGCACGGAGAGAAAGACCAGGAATCATCAGGCGAGGGGCGATGGAGTCGCATGCCGCGGAAGTCGTTAGGTAATTATCAATGCAAAGCCGACGCTGGCAATCGAGTCGTCCTGAGCCGCTTTACCCCTAAGTGATAGGCGCGCTTTCTCACTTCCCCTAAGCGCAGGTGGAAGCATCTCACGTCCGTTAAGCGCAGGTGGAAGCGAATAGGCGGATGGATCAAGTCGTTGGAGCGCCCGTGGGCCGTGGGGGTTTGCTAGCTCGCTGGATAGCCGATCGGGAGCGGACTCTGGAACGAGAAGGGTTTGCGTTTTGCAGGGTTTTTCTCAGACAATCGATGGCGAAGCGAGGTATGCGGGCGTTTGTATGTACATAGTACGTGAGACGAGGCTCCGAGGCGGCTCCTGATGAACCTCACTTCAACGACGGTCTGTAGAGCAGGAATAAATTATAGAGCAGGTGAGATGAAGACGACATCATTAATTACCGTCACGGCCGAGGGCAAGTGCAGAAGACTTAATTACTGCAGATGCCACCGCGCATGTCAGTCATCACCACGTCGTGGCGTCTCATCTTGAGGTTGGCCACCCCTGTGACCACCTCGGGCTGCACATCGCGCAGTATCTCGGCCGAGTCAACAGCACAACAAAGCAATTACCTAACGTTGACCTAAACAGCGGACCGCGGGCAGGGTGGCTAGGCGCGGCTTCGAGCGGCCGTCAACGCTGACATCCCACGTCCGGTGGCCGGCGGGCGAAGAAGGGGGGGTTATGTTATGTTGTGTTGTGTGGTAACTGGCGAGTTGGAGCCGGCGAAGAACAAAGGCTATAGAGACGAAGGCGAGATGTGGACGGATTTGGAGGGGCAACCAGACACGGCGAAAAACATAGGATGGTTATTGTCAATCATGGGGATGTTGGGGAAGATGGAGAAGACGAAAGGAAGATGCAGATCCACGGGATCGGGCTTCTAGAAAGATTGCGGCGACGAACCATGCCCATGCCAGGCGGCGAACAACACACTGGCCAACAAGATCACAGAGCGCGAGTCGGGATGTGGTGATGCTAGACCGGGAGCGGACTACGCTGGGGTCAGGCGCCCGATGACGGACAGGAACGGCGGGAAAAGGCGTCGCAAAAGGGCAGGAACTTGAGAACCCGTTCCACTCCGTACAGTAAGAGCCGCCGCCGCCGAAAACGACACTTTCCGACCTTCTTCGCTGTGGGGATCGACGCTATTGTCCTTGGCCCCTACTTACGGACAATGTAAGTAGGCCTAGCCCTTGGCCGGCGGCGGCCGCTTGCAGCCATCTTGTCGCCGCAGGATAAATAGGAGGCTCCGAGGTCAGATAAAAGCTCGCTCATCCTGCTAGATCCTTCTTTCTCCAGACCTTTCCTTCTCTCTCTTCTTCATACCATCGAGATACCCCCCAACTCCTCCGCATTTCCTACAATACTACTTAGGTGCCTTTTGCAGCTACTGTTGCTACGTCATTTTGTCCCCCACCCTACTACAACCCTACTACTCCAGCATTTGCACGTGAAGATCTTCACCCCACCACCACTCTTCAAAATGAATACAGGCGTCGTCAACAGCCGCTTCCTCTCCAAGCCCAGCGAGCTTGGTCTCGTAGCCGTCGGCTTCTCCGGTGGACAGGTACGTTGCCCCCCTGCACAATCCACACTTATGCTATCCTAGCTCTTCAGCTTTCTGGCCTCTGTTTGTGTCGCTGACTTCCTCTGCCCTTGTCTAGACCAAGGAGGGTGTCGATGATGGCCCTTCCGTCCTCATCGAGTCCGGTCTCCTGACTCAGATCAGCGAGGAGCTCGAATACAAGATCTATGGCAACCAGGACGTCCAGCTCTTTAAGAACATCCTCCCCGAGTCCGACCCCGACTTCCGCGGCATGAAGAAGCCTCTCCACGCCTCGGCCGTCACCCGCGAGATTGCCAAGCAGACCTATGAGCAATCCCGAGAGGGCCGCATGGTGCTCACTCTTGGTGGCGACCACAGCATCGCCATTGGCACCATTGCCGGCACTGCAAAGGCCCAACGCGAGCTGCACGACCGCGAGATGGCCGTCATCTGGGTCGACGCCCACACCGACATCAACACCCCCGAGTCCAGTGACAGCGGCAACATCCACGGCATGCCCGTGGCCTTCCTGACCGGCCTGGCTACCGAGGAGAAGGAGGAGTACTTTGGCTGGGTCAAGGAGGACATGCGCATCAGCGTCAAGAAGCTCGTCTACATTGGCCTGCGATCCGTCGATCTCCCCGAGCGCAAGATCCTGCGGGAGAACGGCATCAAGGCCTTTAGCATGTTCGACGTCGACCGGTAAGTCGTGGCCCCGCCAACGGAATTCATGAACACCAGAGGCTGACCCTGTCCTTTCTTAGCCACGGCATCGGCCGAGTCATGGAGATGGCTCTCGCCCACATCGGAACCGACACCCCCATCCACCTGTCATTCGACGTCGACGCCCTTGACCCCATGTGGGCCCCCAGCACCGGAACTCCCGTCCGCGGCGGCCTGACCCTGCGCGAGGGTGACTACATCTGCGAGAGCGTGCACCAGACGGGCAACCTGGTGGCTGTCGACCTTGTCGAGGTGAACCCAAAGTTGGTTACTGCGGAAGACGCTACCGCCAATGAGACGATTAGAGCGGGCTGCTCTCTGGTGCGGTGTGCCCTGGGCGAGACGTTGTTGTAGATGCGAGATTGAGCTGTGAGATGAAGATGCAAGACAAGGATGGGATGAAGATGGAGACGCATGCAAAAGAGGCGGAGTTTTACGGACCAGCAAGGATAAAGACTTATGATATCACCCCTTGAGTGGAATGAATGATTGGGCTGGCGCAGTATAGGAGTAGCGAGATCACTCTCGAACAGAATAAAACGACGCGTCTTCCTTCCTCGGGAAATCCGGTGTATCCCTGTCGTGGTGTTTGTGAAGATGCGAATTGCGCGAGAGGTGTGAAGAGCGCAGAGAGGCATATCCTCCAATGACATTTAGTCTACGTCGTAAGCACGTAGGCCTGGGTACCTACCTACTTGGTGTTCGACAGGCAAATAGCCTCGGTATTCGGGTACCCAAGCACCCAAGCTGCAGTCGGTGTATAAGGTGCCCATGCATTTGTCAACCCGGGCTGTCTGCAGCCTCACTTTCCTTGACGTGTCGCGGTGCGGTAAGACCATTCATTGGTGGTGCAGTCTTCTAGGAGCAGCCTAGTCGCGACTTGACAGCACAACCGAGGTTTAGCGCACCCAAGGGGCCGGCCAGCCCAGATCGGCCCATGTCACAGACAATGCAGCGAGGTTACTACGTAGTCAAACACCCTGAAAGCGAGATGAACAGTGGCTGGACGAGTCGGGAAGATCAGTGGGCTCTTGTACTTGTAGAATGTTTTTTTCAATAAATTTCTTGCGTCTATAGATTAAAGCTTTCCACCGGGCCTTCTCCTGTCCAGGGAGCGGCCCGCCCCCAGCCATCCATCTATGGCTTTAGGTACGGGGCGGGTCGGGTAGGCCCCCACTAAACCGGCCCCCGAGCCGCACCCAACCACCCCGAATTTGGCCGAGTGCTGCGGGAGCTTGTCACTGGATGCCGTGCAATCCCTGAGCATGGCCAATTCGCGACAGGCAAAAAGCCACACCGACCAACGCGTCGGGAAATTCTTTCTTCTTTCTTCATTCATACCTTAAAGGGAAACCCTCTCCTCTGTGTACTATGCTCAGCTTTCCATCGAAAACCATCGCCGTCCGCTCGATACACCACCCTCCCCCTTCGACGCCGTCACCACACCGACAGTGCATAAACCATCCCCGTCCCCACTCCGCCCGGCCCGCCTAGCCACGACAGCAACATCCATCTCCACCTGCGAACCACGGGCAGAACCAACGCGAACGAAGGGACATCGCCGTCAGAACTCGGCCCTCGCTCTCACCCCTCCTTGACTCGTCAAAGGCGGTCACGAGCCCTGCCCGCCCCCCTCCCCTGGTCGGCCTAGTTCCTCTTCCGATCGTCCCGCCTGCCAGGCACGGGGGCATCACTGGTTGAGATCGGTGGGGAAAGACGCCCTTGGGCTGCGGTCAGGCGCGTGCCAAAAAAACCGACGTGGCAGCTTGGCGGGATTGGGCGTTTTGAGGGGGACGGATTAGTTCGGTCGCTGGGCTTTTGGGCACGCGACGCTAAGGCGGGCTTATTAAAGACGCACTGCTTGTGCTTTGGGACCTTGTGCGTGTGTGTTTTTGGGCCCCGAGGATATTGAGGTGTTGTGAGCGACGTCATTACGCTTCGACTGGACTTCGCTTAAAGAGGAGGACTGGGACCACTCGACCAAAACACCAGCAGGATCTGGGGGTGCTTTTGGAGTTTGCCCGCATACAGCTTCGAAGTCACGATACTGCGTTCCTCTCCCGTGGTCTGAGTCACCTATCAGCCCGTCCATCGTCCCCGACCGAAGTAGTCGCCTGGCTCGCTCGACCCGACGACAACTTCACCAACACCCTCAACCCTTCACCATGGGCGCCAAATCAACAGTGACCGGCTTGACCGGCCTGACCGGCGGCTCGTCAATGACGTACGTCAACCGCCGGGTCACCAGCCACGTACGGACCTACAATTGGCCGCCTTTCCAGCTGAACTTTTGGATCTTCGTCATGCTGCTCGCCTCCTGCTCCATCATCGGTGTCTTCTCCATCTTCATCCAGACCCAGAACCAGCTCCTGCTCCCGATCCCTTGGTACGTTTCGCCTACCCCGGCCGTCAAAGCAAGCAAGCAACTAACATGGGGTCTGACGCAGGTACTTCCCCTACCTCATCACGGTCGCGTCCCTGTGCATCGTCTTCATCGGCGCCGTGTTCTGGCTGATCGCCCGGCGGCGGCTGTTGCCGGCCATCGTCATGATCGGGGCGTTTATGCTTCTCGTCATGTGGCTGGTCGGCCTGGTCATTGTGGCGATTCAGCTGTTCGGCTCCAACAGCTCCATTCAGAACGTCTGCAGCACCGAGGTGTTTGGCCGGAACCCCACGGGCCAAACCGAGGAGACGATGGCGTGGTTGCAGCAGCGGAATATCTGTACGTGGACTTTCTGCCGGTTGTTATGGGGTCGACTTGCTAACGCGTGTTCGGGATAGGTCAATCGTGGCAGTTGGTCTTTGCCATGTGCTTCACAGGCGTCGTCTTCTTGATCTGGGTCATGATTATGTCGTACCAGGTGTTTGTGGACTCGTAACGACAAGGAGAAGAGTGCAAGAGTGTCGAATGGCACTGCACCAAACACCAAACACCAAACACCCATACACACAAATATCCATACAGAACAGATCCTTGCCACCAACTCATTTTGATCTTCCGAAACAAACAACAACCAGACTAAGCTCTGAACCCGAAAACGGCCGGCGACGAATTATAGATGACGAAAGAAGAACGACGCATTGCAGCGAGGAAACGGAGTCGAATGATTTCAAAATGTATAAATGGGAAACAACTAGCATCAGCATTGAAAATGGAGTTTCTTTTACGGCCCTGAAGGAGGAAGGGAAGGGAAAGGGGAAGGGCCACGGCCAACAGAACGATAAAACATATTGCATTTGGATTTTGGAGGGTTGAGAAGGTGTTCCATCCGGAGAAGGCATCCCCCGTCCGAGAAGGACTGGAAGCAGATGAAGATTGATAGAAATCCACCATCGCACGATTTTGCGATGAGGCCGCCGGTCTGTTGGACTGGCCACAAACTCGCCCTCTCGTCCCGTGAGCCCCGCCCAACCGTCGTTGGCTGCCTCCCTCCCGTTCCGCGATGCACCCAGAATCGGCCTCGTGGGGCGTCTCGGCCCCGTTATAACACTAGCCGCCCTATTGGCAATGTCTGGTTACTTAGCTCCCAGTTGCTATTACACCACATTGCGACGCGTAGCGGGATGGGCGTAGCGTTACTCCGTAGTTGGTAGGTAATTAGTTGGTTGAGCTTTGGGGGATACGATCCCCGTCCGTCACACAGCCCCTCCCCCGCTCTCTGCCGCTGTCGACGGCGGGGACAGGATTCAGCTGGGTAGGGGAGACATGGAAGTATACCTGAGGCAAGTGGTGTGCTATGCTAGTGTGGCATGCCCCTCATTGTCAAGCCGATCGAGGGTCGCCAGAGACGTCAGCCAAGCTCTGTAAAGATCCCTTCATCCCAAGCACCTGGTTCCCGTTCCTCTTCAAATCATCTCACACCCCGCAGCACACCGGCGCCCGTAAAAAGCTTCAACGCAGCTGGGCGTGCCCACCGGGTGACTTCCTGGCCGGCGTCCACTGGACGGAGCACGATAAGCCCGATCGGCGCTGGCCGGATGCGGGTTCAAGGGCCAGACTGCATCTGAGACAGGGCCTAGAATGACGTAGCGGGGCCCTTCATCACCCTTCCCGCGCGTAGGTTGGTTGCGTCGTTTTGTGGGTGTGCGTGTGTGCTGTGTGGGTGCGTGGGTGGTGGGCGAGTTTGGGTCTAACCGCGAGCTTGCAAGCAGCGACGACCGGATAGGTTGGTGGACATGGGAAAGACGGCCGTGGACGGGGTTATCCATCTTGTCACGAAACGTGTGGCTCATCGCCTAGGCCCGGTACTAGATAGGTGCTGCTGACGGCTATAAGAATGACCCTGAATTCCACCTCTCGTTGATCCCCCTCTTTTCCTTGGCAAGCCGTCTTTCTTCCTTCTTACAACATCCAACCTGTAACCAACCACAACAGCCACCACAACAGCCACCACCACCAACTATCACAATGGATTTCCTCAAGAACGCCGTCTCCGGTAGCTCCAACAAGCAGTCTCATTCCAACTCCCAGCAGACTGGCGGCCAGCAGCAAGATTACGTCGACAAGGGTAAGCTCCCAACCCCCCCCTCCCCCACCATCGCTCTTCTCGAGCGCCATCTCCCGTTCTTACCCAAGACTAACACGCGTCTTCTCCCGCAGCCTTCGCCATGGGCGCCAAGAAGTCCGGCCAGAACATCAACCCCTCCACGGCCGAGAAGATCACCGACGCCGGCCGAGGCCTCTTCGAGAAGGTCACTGGGTAAGCTCGATATCCCGTTCCGCGCCATGGAGGAACAGCTCGCTGACATCGACGGCCTGTAGCAAGAAGGTTGACCCCAAGTACTCCAACTAGAGAAGACGATGCCATGTCTCCAGTACACGGAAGACCAGTACACGTAAGACGGATCGGGTGTTTTTGGGTTGGGTGATTCCCGGCATAGTGATGATAAGCTACGAATGCCAACATTATGAACATCTTTCTTTCGCCACTAATGCTATGATCGTGCTAGTCCCGTGTTGATTGTTTTGTGAGACTTGGCTGTCCCCAGCAGCTGCGCAATCTGAGCCCAACCATTTCTCTTGGGAGGACTTGCGGAATAATTGGAAAGGTCTTTGGGGAAGAGTGATGACGAGGCATCTGTAGCGTAATGCTGCACGTCATGATATGCTTGCCAGTATCTAGGTTTGCGACTATCACGGCCGTTGGCACGCCGTCCAACTTAATACACTGGCTCTGCGATAAGGCTTCTGTTTGATCGATGGCGTGCCCTTCTGTGTTACCTACCTTGCCTTACTTGAAGATCGCTCAATGGATGTCTCAAGGTTCACTGGTGATGTATCTGGCCCCATCACGAACTAGCAACGACCTAATGCTCGTCTGTAAAATGGTGATGATGTTGCCGATGAATTTCGCCAGAGCCAAGTCGCAAATCGGATCTCGTGGCCTCTATTGCATGCAAGATACAGCCGGCAATACCAAAATCACCCATCATCAAGCTTCACGATATCGTAAACCCACCTATCTCGCGGGTGACAGCTGCTTCTTGGTTGTCCGCGGCAACGGACGATCGGAACCCAAAAGCGGCCAGCCCAGGGCCAGATCCACTGTTGTCTCGTGGTCGGACGCTAATTCACAGGGCTACAGGGATCACAGGGCGCTCTCTGCCCCTCAAACGGCGCCATTAGCACCGTCACTGCTGGGGTGTTTTGGGGCTTCCCGCCAGTAGGATGGAGGCCACAGGGCATAGACCCGGACCTGAGGCAACGTCGAGAAGCGCATCATGGTCCCCCGGCGTCCTTTTTTCTCCCCAACTCCACCAGAGCGACACAACATCGACCGCGCTCGCAACACCATTCGCGGCTTCTCGCCCCCCCAAGGCGCACCTCGCATGATGCATCATGGCTGCCGGTGAGCAAGACCACGGCTACGGCCACAGCGACGGCCTAGGCCCTGAAGCCGCCCTGAGGCCCAGTGGAAGTCCAAGCCCGCGCCCGAGCCCCAGCCCCAGCCCCAGCGCCGGGGCGCGTACGCCAGCGGCACGGCGCGTCTCATTCGAACATGTCGGCGCCGAGACATCGACACCTCCGGCCGCAGAAACGCAGCCGCAACAAAAGCACGAAGACCCTGCGACCACGCCCGCGAGCGCGACCACGACCTCGCCAACGGACGCCCCGATGACCACCGATGCCGATGCTCAGCTCCCAGATGCCCCCAGGCCGAGAGACAGCCCCGCGAACAGCCCTGCGCCTGCCCCTGAGGCCGTAAGACTACCACCGACGAGAACCTCAACGCCGACGTCAACAAACACGCCAACAGCTTCAAGGACCCTCAACCAACAAAAAAGCAACCACTTCCAAACCCACCAACCCAATGCCATGCTCCGCCCTCCCGGCCTTACCGTCGGCGACGGCAGCTACCTGGAGCCGGCCACTATCGACATGTCCCACTACCCCGACGACTCGCTGACCGACGAAGACGTCCGCCGTCACCTCCGCGACGTCGAGTCCAGCTTCCTGCCCGCCCTCTCCCCCATTCCCACTGGATCCACGAATGGCGACGGCGGGGTCGACGACACGTATCTCTTCGACTCGCCCACTAAGGCACCCATGCCTGTGCCGTTGGGCCGCCACGACGACGAGGATGCCACCGTCACTACCACCTCCGGCCTGGAGAACCTCGACTCGTCGCCCACCGCTGCCGCTGCCGCCCGCACCATCTCGCGTGCTGTTAGCATGGCTAGCCAGCCTGCCGACCTGCGCTCCCACGACGACGAAGAGGCCGACGACGATCGAGACGCTGCCCACGATACCTCGCTGCTGTCCAGCACCGGAGACCAGGAGGTGCCTCTGTCACGCTCGCACTCGCTCTCGGAGAAGATGGACGTCGGCAGCACCCCCGGGAACTCGCTGCGGAGTCGGAGGCCCAAGTACCTTCGGAGTCGCATTGGCAGCCAACGATCTTCGACTTCGTCCTTTGTGACGAATCCCGAATACGAGGGCAGCGATGCCACCGTCGGTCTCGACTACGGCCTCCAGTCCGGCGGCGCTATTCCTGCCCTGGGCATGCTCCGCAACACCAGCAACCCCATGTTGAGATCCGTCAGCCTCGGCAGCATGGGCTCCAACTTTGGCCACGACGACTACACCGACGCCTCGCTCCCCCAGCTGGAACCGCTTCCCGAAGTCGAGAGTCCCGAACGACCCCGCCATGCCGATATGCTCCGGACCCCAAAGGCTTCCAAGGAAAACTTCAACTCGACGCCCACGGACACGGTTATTGCCCGGCATGTCAGAAACGTGCAGGTTCCCGAGTCCTTGGCTAAGGAGTACAAGTTCAAGGGCGGCCTCGAAACCCCGCGAAAACCTTCGTCTATCGCTATGGGTTCTGTCACGACTGGACGATCAGGCAAGAATCTGACACTCAAGGAACAGAGTAGCACCATCGAGAGGCTGTCCAAGGAGAACTTTGACCTGAAACTCAAGGTTATGTTCCTGAGTGACCGGCTAGACAAGTTGTCGGAGGAAGGCATCAAGGAGATGATTTCGGAGAATGTGGATCTCAAAACTGGTCTCGCGGTGCTTCAGCGCGACAACAAGATGCTGCGCAGGAGGGTCAAGGAGCTGGAGAAGAAGATCAAGGATGACGATGAGCGACCCAGCACAGCGCGAAGTGCCGCCTCTTCTACGGACCAGACTGCTCGTCTCTACGATGAAGAAGCTCAGGAACGCGAAGAGGAGCTGCTATACTTGCGTGAGCGAGTGGAGGAGTACGCCACCGAGATCGAGAGGCTACGATCCGAAAGTCTCAACAAAGAGTCCGACAGGCGAAAGCTTGCGGACATTGTCAGGTCGTTTGGAGAGAGGACGAGTGAGACTCTTGGCCGACAAGACGAAGCCGACGTCTGGAAAGACCTCTTGGAGCAGGAAACTGCGCGCAGGGAGCAAGCCGATGACGAAAACAGGAGACTGAGAGACGAGGTCTTCCGGTTAAAGCAGGACCTGACGGGTGTTACGGGCGCCCCAGGCGGATTACACCACACGACAAACATATACAACATCACCAAGAAGCGAGAACTCAATGCCTCACCAAGCCGTCCCGTATCTGGTCTTTCCGGCGATATGGAGGGATCCAACACTGCCTATAGCGCCACTACCGCCACCACGCTCGTTGACGAGCTACGCCGAGAGAGCGAGCAGCTGCGTCACGAGAACGCAGAGCTCCGTCGCGAGGTCGGCGCGCAGACGTCCATGCTGACTTCGAGGAACCGGGAGAAGGAGCGTCTTTACCAGGAAATCGAGGACCTGAAGATGGCACAACGACGCGGCCGGCCGGCCCCGTCCACGATCGACAGCCTTCTCGACCGCTCTGCCTCGCAAGTGGGTGGTCCTCACGAACGGCCGCAGTCGCGTGGTAGCATCGTAACACGACAAACAAACGCCGAAGACGAAGCCGAGCGCGAGGAGCTGGAGAACAAGCTCGCTGGACTGCGGGACAAGATCAGCGGGGTCAAACTGCAGAACCAAGAACTGCAGCGCGAGCTCGAGACGTGCATGGAAGACTTTGAAGCGGCCATTGACGGCAAGCGACAGGCTGAAGAGACGGTGCTGTCCCTTCAAGAGGACATAGACAACGCCATGAACGATCTCGTTGCCCTGCAGTCCGAGCGCGACGAGGCTCTACGTGACCAAGGTGACATGGAGAACGAGTTTGAGTCGTTGCGAAAGGAAGCGCAGGAGGAGATTGATGCCCTCGAGGCGGAGGCCGACCAGCGCAACGACGAGATGCAGCGACTGCAGGCAGACCTCCAGGACCGCTCAGAGAATTTCGACGCCTTGCAGGAAGAGATGCGAAAGATGAGCGAAGCCCTGATCCACCTCGAGGACGACCAAGAGAACCACCTCCGCCGAATCCAGCAACTGGAGCAAGAGCTCGACTCCTCCAACAAGGAACTCGAGGAGCTCGAACAGAAGCTGATGGAAGCCAACGACAAGAACCAGCGGTTGTCTGTGCAGCAAGAGTCGTCGCAAGGGGAGATTGCCTTTCTGCGGGAGGAGCAAGAGGGCGACAAGATCCGCATCGGAGACCTGGAGGCAGCCCTCGCCAACGCCGAGCAGAGCATTCGCGACGAAAAGGAGCGCGCCAAGGAGCTGGAGAACCGCCTCGCACAGGAGAGACACCAGCGGGAGATTGTGGCAGACAGGGAGAAGGAGGAGGTGCAGCAGTTTGTCAACGAGCTCAACAGGGAGGCATCGGCGTCCAAGGATGAGGCCCGACGTCTGCGTAAGAGCTTGACGTCTAGAGAGGTCGAGGCCACGGAGTGGAAGGAGAGGTTGATGGAGCTGGAGAACAACTTGAGGGAGGCGTTGGGTGACCTGAATGGCACCCGGTCTTCCCTTCTCAAGGTTTGTCGTCTTAGTCCTCGGCGTCCAACATTTGCTAACTAGCCTCAGTCCATTGCCAAGCTCCAGCGTGAGCTCGAGAACACGGTCCGAGACCTCGACACCAGCAAGGCGTCGCTGGTGGAGAAGGATCGCATCATCAAACAGCGCGACTCCCTGCTTGAGTCGCACGCCCTCGAAAGCCGCAAGCTCGCGGAGCTGCTCGAGAAGGAACGCGTCGCGCACCGAAACACCAAATCGCAGTACGACACTTTCCAGAGGACGCACCAGCACCTCACCCGAACGGCGAGCAGCCAGGACGTCCGGATTGCGGAGCTGGAGTCGACGCGGGGCCAGGATCGCAGGAGGATTGCGATACTGGAGCAGACGGCTCGCGATCAGCTGCAAGAGCGGAACGAGCTGCTGTTGATGTTGTGGCAGAAGCTCAGTGCCTTGTGCGGGCGAGAGTGGGCGAGCAGCAACACCATCATTGACCGCCAGGTCTTGCCGTCCCTGGAGGTCATCGCCAACCGACTGCCCGGGTTCTCCAAGAACCTGCTGGCTGCCGTCAGGACCATCGAGACGATGGTGTCGTCGTTTGAGACGAGGATCAAGGCTGTGGAGCGAGACCTCTCCCGCGAGTACCAAACGCTCGAGAACAACCTCGAAGTCCGGACCAAGAAACTGGACCGCTTGGAGACCATGGTTCGAAACTCTGTTGCCTCGGGGTCGTTGGGTTCTCACGACGCCCAGACCCGCATGGCTCGCATGGAGGAAGCCTACCGTCAACTCAAGGTCGAAAACGCGACGCTGCGGACGGCAAACGACGTTCGAGCTCGGGCGGCGTATTCAACGTCGGGCAACCCTGACTCGATGGATCCAGTAGGAGGCGGGTCGCCGTCGCCATCGATCCCCCGGGGTCCTGGCGATCAGATCAGGGATCGTGGCATCCGCTCGAGCCATAGCAAGACTAGGACATCGACGATGACGAGAGCAAACACGGCCACCGGGATCCCCGGGTCTTCGGCGGGCGGGCTAGGTCTCAGGGACATGACGACCCTGACCAGCGAAGGGGAGGCCAGCAACGACAACAGGTGGCTGTACCGGCTGCGGGACATGGAGTACAAGCTCAAGATGGAGCGAGAGGGACGCAACCAGGATAGACACGCGGCGAGGCAGAGACTGGGCGGGCTGGAGCTGGAGAACCGCGACCTGCGAGAAAAGGTGCGAAAGGCGGGCGACCTTGACTAAGACTGAGCCCAGGACCAAGCTGGGCAGGACGGAGTTGAGGATGAGAGGGGCGTACCATTGAAGCAAGAACGGAGCTGGGGTGTTGTGTTGTTCGTGTTTTCGTATCTTGTATAATACGGGGTTCTATTGTTAGCATCGGGATGCGTATCTTGACGCTCGGGGTGTTGATGAGGCCGGCAGAGGATTGCCAGGCTTTTTGGGTAAATTCTTTTCCGTCAGCTTGCTAGCATGAGTGTGCTGTGGCTAATGATCCGGACCGTCTGTTGAGTGAAGCAGAATTATCTATCCGCAGATGCTCATAGTACTGTTTGTTCTCTACGTGCTGTTCTTGTGTAGCCAGTAGTAACACCCACGCTGGCCCAGGTATTGATGACAACGTCATGCTCGCGGAGCTTCCGGGGCGGAAGGGTTGAGAAGCGCGGACTTCCGCTTTTGGCAGCCCCGCTCCCACCGGCCAACGGTATATCTAAAGAAGCGGAAGAGAAGGTTGGGCATTAAAGAGATATATCGTATTCAGAGCCAGGCGGTATCATTGCTTCGATACATTTGTTTATTGTGTTATTCCTATTCTCTTTCTCACCCTCCCACTCTCTCTCTCTCTCTCTCTCTCTCTATATATATATATATATATTGTCGCAGCGCTGTTTGTCTTGATATCATGCTGCGGTCCTCGCTAGCCAGAGCGCCCAACGGCCTCCGCCGGCGCATGGCCACAGCGGCGCAACAGCCCGCCAAGAAGGAGGGCGACATCTCGGACGCCTTCGTCTCTCTGTCCGGCGCCGATCGCCCGCCGCTGCCCGACCGCTTCCGCCGGCTGAAGTGCAACCTGGTCCGCGGGCGCGAGGCCGAGATCAAGCAGAGCTGGGCCAGGCTGCTGCGGCGGCTCCGCGTCGAGAACGACATCATCGCCGGCAAGGGCCCGGCGGTGATCCCCCAGGTCGAGTACAGCAACCTCGAGGCGGACATTGACGGCTTGAAGGGCGAGATTCGCAAGCGAGGGGTGGTGGTGGTCAGGGGCGTTGTGCCCGAGGCCGAGGCGAGGGCTTACAAGGAGGAGATTGAGGAGTACGTGAGGAGGAACCCGTCTACACGAGGTCAGTCAGTGCCTGATGGTCCATCTACGCCTTCTGACGCAGACAGCCTTCCCGCAACACGACCCCCAGGTCTACGAGCTGTACTGGTCGGCGCCGCAGCTCAAAGCCCGCTCGCACCCATCCCTCCTGCGCGTGCAGCACCAGCTCATGGCGCGGCTGTGGCACGCGTCGTCGCCGGCGGCCTGCATCTCCCTCGACCACCCGCTCACGTACGCCGACCGGCTGCGCATCCGGCGGCCGGGCGACGCGGGCTTCGCGCTGGGCCCGCACGTCGACGGCGGCAGCGTCGAGCGCTGGGAGACGGAGGGCTATGGGCGCGGCGCCGTGTACGACACCGTCTTTGCGGGCCGGTGGGAGGCATACGACCCGTGGGAGGCGGGCGGCCGCGTCGACGCCGTCAGCGACCGGTACGACGGCCTCGGCGCCTGCACCGCGTTCCGCATGTGGCAGGGCTGGCTGAGCATGAGCGCCACGCGCCCGCGCGAGGGCACGCTGCTGGTCAACCCGCTGGCGAGGCTGTCGACGGCGTACCTCCTGCTGCGGCCGTTCTTCGAGCCCGTGGGCGGGGCCGCGCCGGGCGAGCCGGGGTACCTGGACGAGGGCGGCTGGCGCTTCACCGGCGCCGGGGACATGACGAGCGAGCTGCAGGGCGCGACGCCGGGCTCGGGGATGGAGTGCTCCGACGAGCTGCACCCGCACCTGGAGCTGGAGCGCACCATGGTGCATGTGCCAGAGATCAAGCCAGGCGATTACGTAGCGTGGCACTGCGACAGTAAGTTCGTTCATTCCCCATCCCTCCTCCCCCCCCTATGATACACCCCAGCTGAACAGGGAAATCAGCCATCCACGCGGTCGACAAAGTCCACGTCGGCGGGGGCGACTCTAGCGTGCTGTACATCCCCGTGTGCCCGACGACGGAGCTCAACGCGGCGTACGCGGCGCGGCAGCGGGCGGCGTTCCGGGCGGGCACGCCGGGGCCGGACTTCCCCGGGGGCGCGGGCGAGGCGCGGCACGACGGCCGGCCGACGGAGGAGATGCTGCGGGGGTGGGCCGGCGCGGCGGGGCGGCGGGCGATGGGGCTGGAGCCGCAGGAGGTCCCCGGGGAGGGGGCGGGGCGGCGGGAGGCGGTTGAGAGGGCGAATGCCGCGCTGGGGTTTTAGGGATGTGGCGGGAGGGCTGGAGGCTGTCGAGGCGTAGCAGGGAGGACGGGATTCGGGCATTTGCGCTGGGTTTCGCCAAGGTAGTCAACAACGAGGCTGACTAACTGGTCCCCGACTCAACACAATGCACCTCCTCGGGGTTGGTAATCAAACTCCGTGGAGCTCCCACGGCCTGTCGAATCCTCCCATGCAGTGCAACGCGAGGCTGGAGGTGTTGCATTTGTCAGCTCTGCGGTGAGGCTCACAGCGGTCGACCCTTGTTCCACGAACGCCGTGGAGTTTTGTGAATTCCCCGTGGCTGTCTCGCCAACAGATCCAGCGGTAGGACGAAGCAGCTCAAGCTTCGCGTCTGCCTCTGGCTTCGGCCGCAGAGAGCGAGACGAGCCAGATGCGGCCACCGTCACCCAGCTTGCAAATAGCCAGTTCCATCAGCAAGGTACCGAATCTTCGTGGACCTCGTCCGTCCTGGAGGTCACCCGGATGTCGCGCGCCGACGGCCCGCACCCACATGGCATCGGCTCCACCCCGAGGCGGGGTCTGTGCAATCGGGCTTCACTTCAGCTCGTCATGTCTCGAGACAGAAGCGCAGCCCTAGTCTCGCATTACTAATGCAGCCGAAGCATCTAGCAGAGGTGGAGAGGGAAGGACAGGCGCATTAGTAAACAGACATTCGGCGGTGAGGACTGCGAGAAGGCCGGGAGAGGCATGCCGAGAGAGGGGGGAGAGTGGAGTTTGTGTAGTTTGTAATGAGGGCTTGGTATGGGAGCTTGGTGCGAGGACAGAGTGCCGGCGTGGCTGAGGCAGACGGAGAGACGCATATATATATCGAGGGGACTCGGCACTCCCGGAGACCTATACTCGATCCAGACCATCACGCAATCTGCCATCCATCTTAGCACCCAATACAACAGCTCCTACGCCTATCTCTCTATCTTCCCCNNCCCCCCCCCCCCCCCGTCAGTCACCATGGCCTACACTCTCTACGACGCCTCCATCGTCTTGGCCCAGGACGTCCTCAGAGCGCTGTCGGCCATCCTCGCCAAGGCAGCGGCGCAGCCCTCCAGCGCGCGCTTCGTCGGCGCGCGGCTGCACGAGGACATGCTGCCGCTCAGCTTCCAGGTCCACTGCGCGACGGACCTGGCGCAGAAGCTGGCGGCGCGGGGCACGGGCGCGGCGCCGCTGAAGTTCGACAACGACCTGGACTCGTTCGCGGCCATGCAGGCGCGCGTCGCCCAGGCGCAGGGCATCCTGGCCGGCGTCGACCGGGCCGTCATCGACGGGCGGGCCGACACCGAGGTCGGCGTCGTCATGGGCGGCAACGAGGTGACGATGCTGGTGCGGCAGTACGTCAACGGCTACGTGCTGCCGAACCTGTTCTTCCACACCAGCATCGCGTACGCCATCCTGCGCAGCGAGGGGGTTCCGCTGGGCAAGATGGATTACCTCACGAGCTTCGTCGCCCAGTACTTGGACTAGATGGGGGCCTGGGTGCCACTGGTGGGAGAAGAGTTGTAGCTTGCTTACTTGCGGGACGGGACGAGGTGAAGGGTTTGCTTAATAAAAGTCAAGTTCGAGATCAAGTTCAAGATCGAGGTCCTTGATCCCTGATTTATCGTGACAAGTTTAGTGTAAGTTTGTCCAATCGGGGTCTACAGGGTAAGCCGCATCGGGATAATTGATACTACCCCGCCATAGGCCTAATGCCTACCATGCATATCGAGGTGCTTACATATCGCCATCACATCACCAACACCAACGTCTTTCTCTTTCTTTACCTCTTCCTCTTAATTTAACACCCATGGGACACCACCCTCTTTCCTTCGACATCCCCCCAAGTAGCTCACCATGGCGGCTCACTGGTGGGCGCTCCGATTAATCCAGTCCCTCGAGGTGTGTAGCCCCCCTTGATGCTTCAACCCGCCACGCACTGACAACCCACAGGACAGGATCGTCGCCTCGGTACGCTCCCACCACCGCCTCCCAACCCGCTCGACGCCTCTTCGCTGACCGAACAATCCAGATCCTCAGAATGCCCGGCTTCCACCGCGCCGTCGGCCAAATCCACAAAAAGGTCCACGAGGCCCAGCACGGCCGCAACCCCAACCAGCCGCTGGCACCCGGCGAGGCGACGGGTTCGTTCCGCTCCCCGCCTTATGCCGAGGCTCGTGGCAAGTGGCCGAGAAGCTAACCCTGTCGTCGCTTGTTTCAGCCGATCCGGGCGCCGACCTTCGCAGACAGCGCTTCGCGAAGCACTTCTTCGACGAGCTGAAGAACCAGGTCCGCGGGAAACCAACCGACCTGCCGCACGAACCGCCCAGGAAGTGAGCGAGACAAGCTAGTTCAAGGAGGGCGGATAGTCATCCGTCCAGTTTGTATGTATCCACTACGCTACGCACTATACCCAACCCCCGATCTTACGCACGAGCGAGACGATGCCTGAGACGAGCGAATGACGAAAATGAGGCCATTCGGGGGAATACAGGGGATTCGCCGCGTCAGCAATAGACATGTCCATTTGGGGCCAGTCGATCGATGTCTCTAGGCTGCTTGAGAACTTTGTTTTGGATCAACTTAGATTGGAAGTCAAGAGGCGCCCATGTATTAGGGAGAGGCATTCCAAAGCGCCCCTAGGTTTCGACATTCTCCTCTGGGTCCACGGCGTCCGGCAGGCAGTTGCTATTTTATAGCTGTGACTTGGCTGCTTTGATGCAGCGGGATCAACAAAGATTCGCTTGACTCAACTATCTACTGTACCACAGAAGATGCAACATCCCAATTGTCCCTGGTCATATTCAACATGCCCTGTAGGTCGCAATTGGTTATGCCTACTCATCATACAAACTACCTTGCGAGGTGTGTCTATAGTCAACGGACCTAGTCGTCCAAGCTCCTACAGTGATGCCGCCGTCGGGCTTTGTTTCCCTAATATCTGGTCATCATTGCGGCCTGGGACACGGAGGCAAACAAGCCGAAACGTCACTTTCCACCTTGCCGTTCCTGGCGAGGCCTGCTTAGCGGCTAGCCAACCAAAGAGCATGATGGACCTCAGTTTTGAAGCGCTCACCGCTGCTTCCGGAGCATGCCAAGGATGACCGAGATTCCTAGGGACGTCAACGTGACGATTGCGCCCGATCGCCTAGACGACGCCAGCCTTTGTCAAGAGACTAGGCCTCAATGGCATCGATCTAGACAACGCAATTGGCCAAGGATGTAATGCCGGCGTTGATCGGTTTCGAGTCTCGCTGGCCTGAAGGAAAGATGCTGCAAGTCGCTTTGCGCCCGCTGGCATGAGGAGCTATTTTATACATCGGAGAGGAAGCACGGCACTGACTCCTCTGGCGAAACTTCGAGAGTGGATTGAAAGCCGGAGCGATTCGTGAATGTGCGCCGAACACCTATTACCGTTTTCGAACTTGGTTTTGCCACTCTTGGAATAACGGAAAAGTATCCACCATCGTCGGGGAAAGCTGAGCAACCTCCGGGAACACACGAGATGCCCCCAGCCGGCACTGATCATGGCGACCAAAGCCGCAGCATCGCGTCGGACCTGGGAAATCGAAGACTCTAGTGACCAGCATAATGAGAACTCACGGTCTCGGAAGCCTCCACCCAGGCTTCTAGTGATGACCTGTGGCGTAGGCGGTCTGATCGTAACGTCGCCGAGCCACACAACGAGTTCTGAATCGGAAGTCGAGACACGTCCTCTATTCTGCTGGTAGGTGCTGTTTTTGACGTTCTGTGCTTGCAAAAAGAGCAAGCCTAAAAATACGAAAGGAAATAAAGCTATTTGCTCAGGAGCCCGTCTGATAGTGAAAGGTATTGAAAACTGCAGAGTAGAGGAACTAAGACTGCTTTAACAAGGATTATAGTTAAACAGATAACGTAAGTATATTACTTTCGAAGTATGCACTTTGACTGAGTTGGTAATAATCCCAGGGGGCCTTCCGAAATGAGATTGGCTGCATCCCAGCTTCAGTATGGCTACGCTTCCCTGCTTCATCTGTTGCTGTGTCAGTTCTGAGTAATCGGTCCACTAGGATGCTTCAACGCACTTTTGATCTGTAGGAAGCACGCGCCGCAGGAAGTATCCCGCGTTGGCGGCCCAGTCTTCGTCCCCAAAGATCCGTTCAGTGTCGATAGGGAGGGGTTCCGCTAAATGTGAATCAAGTATATCCCAGATCTCGAGTTGGGCTAAATGCTAGCTGATTCAATAACAATGGTAGATATTGCGAGATCGGCAGAGTCTGGAGTCTCGCTAGATGGCCCTTGGCAACCTGTAGTTCTATAGTCTCATGTGGCAAACTGGCCCCAGTCACCCCAGTTGATGGGGAGTCCGATGTCGAGGTTTGCTTCGAGTGCATCCTCCACGGCGTTTAGATCGAAGCTGGGATCGATGTGGCCAAAGACGTCTTGGCCAGAGATGGCATCGATGAGGGAAAAATCGACGGGGTTGTCGATGCCCGTCGCCGAGTTGAGCGCCGTGGGATCTGGCATAGGAGCCTCGGGTGGTCGGGACGACGTCGCTTGGGTCGACGACGGAGCAGAGTTGGGTGTTTCGGGGAGAGGCGGCGTGACTTCTTTGGTGAGAGTCGTCGCAGCCCTCTCCATCTCTTTCAAGACTCGCTCGCCCAGTCCAGCCACGACGCTTGCGCTCCAAAAGTAGTCGCCAAAGTTCCGCAGCATCTCGCAGTTGCGCCGGAAAGAGTGCATGGCTCTCGCACGGAACATGGGCAGGCGGCTATGTCGCATCTTGCGGTACTCGACACTCAAAGCAAGGGACACGGCATACGGAACAAAGGGCACCGGGCTGAGGTTGTCCCGCGGGACCGCAGTGGCGATGCGTTCGGCGGCGAGGGAACGCCGTGCGTTGGCCGACGGAGGAGGAAGCGTCGAAGCAGCCGTTTGGGTGCCAGGCCGTGGAAGCCGGCACGACAAGATGATGACGGCGTGGTAGAATGTCTCGATGGTTGCTACACGGACGTCAGAAGGGTCTCGGGTGAGTGAGCGGCTATGACTGACCAATCAATGGGGTGGGAACCTTCAAGGCATCAGCATTGACGATCATGGCTTCGAGCACAGGGAGGTCGATGTAGGCAATCTTTTCGAAGCCAGATGCTTCCGCGCTCGGCCCTGGACGATAGAGCTCAATGACCTGGTCAAGCCACTGGCAAACAGAGAGGAGAAGACGGAAGCAAGGAGGACGCCTCTTGATGCACCCGTCCAAGTTGGCACCAATGTCTCGCTCGTGCATCAGACACGGTCTCCCGTAAAAGGCGGCGTTGATCCGATCTATGGCCCAGACCGCGCAGAACAGCGTCTCGAAGTCTTCACCGTTATCCGACTCGTACCGCAAGAGGTGCAAGCCAAGGGTCTGGATATGATGGATGGCTCGGCCGCCAAGCTGGGCAGGGAGGTCTGCTTCTTCGGTGCTGCTGGGCTGAGTGTACAGCGACAACATGACGAGCGCCCTGACGTGGAGGACTCTGTCGGGGATGATGCTCGTTTCCAGGACAGCGCGGACGGCCGACGAGATCGACTGCATGAAGTCCTGACAGGACAGCACGTCGGGGCCGCGATTCTTGAGCTGGAGGTGTCGGGCCATGGAGGGATCGGGAGCGGCGGCCAGGCAAACCAGCTGCCGCAGGACGATGTCGCTCGGGCCGTCCGGCGGACCGTCCAAAGCGGCCTCCGGGATGACGGGGAAAATGGGATGGATCTTTCGCAAGAAAACACGCTTCAACTCCCGGTACTCTCTCTTGGGAGGTAGACACGACAAGCAATGCTCTCGCACAAAGGGGAGCAAGAATTGGTCCATGATGGGCGGCGGCCGCGACGTGACGAATTGGGACCCTTGGCCGGCGACCCCCGGGGCGGAAGACGAGGAAAGCCAGATGCCGACGTCGCCTTTCTGGGAGTGCTCGCGGATCGAGGCCGACCCCGTTGCTTCGACGAACATGCCTTCGGGGTTCAAGTCACCTACGAAGCGCGAAGACTGAGGGTTGGGGGTGGCGATGGTGGACGACTCCCGCGCAGGCGCGGCGGTTGACGACTCGTCATGGCGGAAGCCGGAGGAGTTGCTTGCGGCTGGTTCCTGGGAAGGCAGCGGGCTACCGAACCGTGAGCAGGGAGAACAAGCTGGTGACAGTTGGAACGTAACTCACGATGTCTGGGTAGGCGATTGCTGGCCGGCCAGCTCCTCCGCAACCAAGTCCGGCGCCGTACCCGTGGCCAGCTCCTCATCAACGGAGTCTTCAGCATGGACACATCGTCTCTGAGTTGTGTTAGCCACTGCTTCTTCGACGAGGACACCCTGTACAAGTTCCCGCACACCTTCTTACGTCGACACGCGGCGCAGGCGTGTTGGACTTGTTTGCGCTTCACCGGCAGGCCGCCGCGGTTGGGATCCGAGGCCACGAACTTGACTTGTTTTCCATGGGCCAGCATGGTGGATCCCCCCATGCAGTGGTGGTGGAGCGGAAAGCGCAGGAGGCGATCTCTCCCTTGCAGGAGGTCGCGCGTTTCGGTTTCGTTGGCTGGCGGATTGAGCTGAGGAGTTGTTATCGAGTCCGATCCCACCCAAAGTCGACGAAGTTTAGTTATTTGGTTGTGGGTTTAGAGGGTCTTGCGGTCATTAGTCATCCACTGTTTTTTTTGGCTGGTGTGCTGCTTTGGAGTCTCGAGAAATCTGCTCGCTGACTTGGTGCTATGGTGTACTTGACTACTACGTAGCATTCCTCTATGAGGAGTTGCAATTGATGCCAAAAAAAACAAAAAAACACTGGGTAATCTTTTTGCTAAGCCAGGAAGACCCTGGCAGAATGCTTCGATGAATTGGGCATTTGTACTACTTCGTACAGTTGGGGAATTGGAGAATTTGGGGAGTTCATGTGGGATGGTGGCCCGGAAGCTTGGACCTAGTGGATAGTTGTAATGGAATGAGCACCCAGTCTCTTGCATGCGTAGTCTAGAAAGAATATCCTTAAAGATGAGGCGCGGTAGTTGCATGCAAGGGAGGTGGAGAGAGCTTGGATGATGCCTATTTTACTTGCTGGAGACTGGGGAGACAGACCCCCCGCCTGCACACCAATCAACGGGGCCTCGGTGCAGCGGCCACGAAGTTGGATGTGGGGGTTGAACACTAAGCTTGAGTAAATGAACGACATGCCTTGGACAAGGCATGATTGCTTTTGAGTCTGATGTCTTGTTGTGCTGTTACCTTGTGGCTGGTATTGGACGGATGCCGCGATGCACTCCTGTCATTAGTTGTAAACAAAGACTACTCACGCGCGGTAAGAAATGGCCCAATGACCAAAGACGTCACATCTTCAGCGGAGAACGGCAAAGCCTCGACCGCATAGTTACCGCTCCCGCTGTTGATTTCCTTTGACACGCCAGGGTTGCGGTGGAGACGAACTAATAACCGAAAACGCGGTTCCCCCTTTCTCCCTCTCCTCGTTCGAACGCCGTGAATCAGGTCTCGCTCCCGCCAGTGCGCCGCCCACCGCGCCCAAGCTCCGTGATTCACGGTCCTAATTGCCCACAGCCAAGAACCCCCCCGCCCCCAGCGCGGCCGTTTGGCGAGACCCTGGCCCGACGCAGATCCGTTGGCTGCTGTCAATCGCGGGGCGCCGGCGCCGGCCTTCCCGCCCCGCGGCCGCTAAACCGCGATAGGCAATGTGTAAACAAAGCGCCCCCGTGGTTGGCCTGCGAGCGAAGTCGCGAAACCACGTCGTGCAATCCATGTTTACCTGCGCGAAGGTGTCCGTAGCGACTTGATAAATACATGGGGCTCGCAGCAATTACTCTTGTCTTTTATAGCAACCTCAGGGTCCTTTCCTGCGGCCCATTTCTCGTTTTCCGTCCAACCACGAAAAGCCTTTCCTTTGCGGCCTTGTTGACTCGGCCTTCTGTCTGTCGTCCCGATACATAGATATTCCCCCACCATCACCACCATGGATCAGACGGACCTGCCCATCGCCCTCCGGCGGACGCGTCGCAGCACAGCCGGGCCCAAGTCTGGGTCCTGTCCCGACGCTGCGAGACCCCAAGCAGCTGCCGCCAAGACTCCACGCAAGACGGCCAAGCGACGGGTCCGCTTCTCGGACCCAGGCCCTCCCGCCTGCAGCTCCGGGCTGACCCCGATGATCCGCCGCGTCTCCGTCGGCACCCCGAACGGCCGCCGCTCTTCAGTCGGCGCCGGCGGTGCCGTTCCCGCAAGCCCTTGCCTGCCGCAGAGCGGCGAGGTCAACTTCCTTCCGCTCCGCCAGGTCCTCGACGGCCGCGTCCAGCGCCGCATCCGCCGCAACGGGCTGAGCGAGGAGATGAACACCATCCAGCAGGAGAAGCGGCGCCGGGCGCAACAGTCCAAGGCCGAGATTGACTGCCTCAAGGCCGAGCTCAAAGCCCGAGACCGCGAGATCTACGAGCTGCAGAATGCGACCATCGTCATGGACACCGACCGCATGTGGGACCTCGAGAGGCAGGTCGAGGATCTCAAGGACGAGCTTTCCAAGAGATCCGGCGTCGAGTCGGACCAGAGCCGCGGCTTCAACTGGACGCTCGCGGCGAGAGACCCGTTCGCGGACGACTTTATGGACTTGAGTGGCGACGAGGACGACGACTTTGGGGACGAAACCGTTGCACAGCTCGCCTGCAGCACACCTTCAAGAGCTAGATCCTCGTTCCCAACTCCGCCTGCGACCAGCCCTCCAATTCCTGGGACGCCGTGCTTCCGCGCGCTCAAGTCCACTCCCGTCTCGACGCCCAGATCTCACATTGGCGTCCAGGCCTGTTTCGCCGACCCCAAGCAGCAACAGCTGGAAGACGAGGTCGCGTCCATGCAGCTCGAACTCAACAAGCTGACGGACACACTCGACTCCTACAAAGCCCTCGGCGATCGTCTCAGCGAGAAAACCTCCCAGTACGCACCCGAGCCGGTTGGCGACTCAGCATCCCCGGTCGTTGATCTAGAGACTCAGATTGGAGCGCTGCTCCAGTCCATGTCGGACCGGACTTGCGCCCTGGCTCAATTGAAATCTGCCATCGGCGACTTGGGCTTTTCTGGACGCGATGCGGCCGAAATGGTCGCTTCTCTTTCCTCCGGCTTCCGCGCCGCTCGCCTGGAGCTGGAGTACCTCACGCCCGGCGAGATCGCGCTGCCCTTGACGTCGCGTGGCGCTGAGGTGCTCGACCTGCTGCTCACCTGCCTGCGCGACATGGCCACAAAGGCAAGGAAGGACGAGAACCACATCGACGAGTACCACCAGATCGAATTCTCGTTGAGACAGCAGCTAGACGCCCGCGTGTCCGCCATGGATGGCCTCAAAGGCGAGATGTGCAAGGCGGAGAAGCTGATGGGCGACAAGGTTGCGCGGATACGCGAGCTGGAAGTCGCCAACGAGAGACTCAAGGGCGCCGTGGACGGCTACGTCCGGGATCTCGCGGAGCTCGAGACCCTGGTGCAGGAGATGGAGAGCGACAGCCGCGACTCCAAGGCGACGCACCACGCGCAGCTCGAGTCGAACCGCCGCGTGCTCTGCAGCAAGGAGGACGTCATCGCCGAGCTGGAGGCCAAGCTGGCGCACGCCATGCAGCGCGCCGCCCATCTCCAGACGCAGATGGCCGAGGTCCAGGAAGCAAAGTCGAGAGAGGCGACGTCGCTGAACCAGCAGCACGGCGCCGACTTGGCGACCCGCGACGCCCGCGCCGCGGAGCTCCGCGGCGAGATCGGCCGCGTCAACGACTCGCTCCGCGTGGCGCACGAGACGGTCCTGGGGCTGCGCGTGGAGAACGGCGGGCTGCGGAGCAAGATGGCCGACGAGAAGACCAAGGCCAAGGCGGTCATCGACGCGATGAAGGAGGAGCTGCAGAGGGTTCTGCAGATGAGCCAGGACTTTCTCGACAGCCCCAAGAAGAGTGATGGCCAGGCGGCAGGCGCCGCGGCAAGGTCGCAGTCCCCCACCGAGGCCGTGGTGAGACGCGGTGCGCTCCTGAATGCGGGACTGGCCAGACGCCGCGGCAGCCAGAAGACGCGCCGGGGTCACGATAGTGGCATGTATTTGTTGGACGAGGACGAGGTCGAGATGTTTTAAGCGCTTGTTATAGAACGCAGGCGGACCATGAGCAGGCAGGCGTTTGTTCTGTACCTTTACGATATATTTCCTTTGTCGATGTACTAAACGTAATAGACTCCTACGGGATTGGACCTTCGCATCAATGCATCTCTGTGGTTTTGTCTAGTAGAACCTCCATTTGGCCTTGTAGTCCGGAGTCAGTTCCAGGTCGAGAAGCAAGGCCCGCAGCAGCTCAATGGGCATCGTGTTCGCCTTCAGCACGCGGTCGTGAAACTCCTTCTCGCCGAAGCGTCCCTCGCCCAGGACCTCGTTCCGCAGCTCGAAGATTTGCAGGGCGCCGAGCATGTAGCCGGCCTGGTACAGCGGGGAGTAGTCTCCGTTGAACGACCGCCTGACCTCGGCCTCGGCGTTGGAGCGCTCGTGGCCCACCCAGTCGACCAGCAGGTCGACGCACTCCGGCGGCGCCATCTGGCCGAGGTGGAACTTGAGCGAGAAGACGATGCGGGCGCAGCGGTGCATGCGCCAGAACAGCGTGCCGACGCGGTCCTCGGGGCACGTGAAGAAGCCGCCCATCTGCCAGAACACCAGCTCCCAGTACATGGCCCAGCCCTCGACGAAGAAGGGCGTCTCGAACAGCCGGCGGTGGCTGTTGTGGCGGTCGCTCATGTGCAGCTGCAGCCGGTGGCCGGGGACCAGCTCGTGGAACGCCGTGGCCCGCGAGAAGTGCGTGTTGTTCCCGCGCATCACCATCTTCTTGAGCCCGTGGGGCATGTCGGCCGTGGGCGACGAGACGATGATGCTCGGGCCGCCGAGGAAGAAGGGGTTCTCCTTCTGGCGCTCGGCCGACATGGTGAACATGCGATATGTCTCGTCGGCGATCCTGGGCACGGTGACGAGGTCGTGCTCCTGGACGAACGCCGTGCCCTCGCGAGCGAGCTGCAGGACGAGCTGCGTCTGCTGGCCGGGCGGCACAGACAGCGTCTTGACGTGCTCGAGGGCTTCCTTCCAGTCGTCCCCGAAGCCCAGTTCCTGCGAGGCGGCCGTCATCCGCGCCCGGCACCACCTGTACTTGTCTTCGGCGAGCCGGATCAGCTCTTCCGGGGAGTACGGGATCATCTCCGCCTCGAGCTCGACGACGAGCCCTTGCCTGCCAATGGGTTCGCCGACCATCTCGTCGTCGCCGTCGGGCCGCATGCCCGCCAGCCTGGTCCGGACGACGGCGAGATACTGCTCGATGGCGGCGTCTGCTTCCTTCCAGGGCGTCGTCACCCACCAGTCGAACATGGGGTCGTACGAGGAGTAGAAGCGCAGAAAGTCCTGCAGGTGGCCGCGCAGCTCGGTGAGGATCTGCGCAGCCTTGTACGCGGCGCCTTTGCCGGCGCGCAGCTTGCCCGCTTCCACCTCTTCTCCGGCCTGGAGTATGCTGCGCTTGATGTCGTCGAGCGCCCCGGCCGTCTTGTCCCCTTGCATCGCTTCGACGTCTTGTCGCGATTCGCAAAGGGCGACTACCTGCGGCGCAAACGGGAGAAGAGGCCGGGTCGCTTTCTGGGCCGCTTCGTCTAAATGCAGCTGCCGTTGTTCGCGCCTGAGGAAGTTTCGCAGCAGCAGGAAGTCGACCCTGTCTTGCTGGGAGAGGTCGTCGAAGGGAGTGCGGAACAGCGACCCGAGTTCGTCTGAGTAGAACTGCGCCAGTCTCTTGTGTCGCCGCTGCGAAACGGTGATGCTGTAGAATTCGAGGAGGTCGTTGCGATCGGATTCCACTCTCCGGACGCGATCCGGCATCGACTCGGCTTCATCGCCGATGGAAAGGCTGGCGCATGAGAGATCGACCCAAGCGCCATCTGTTTCCCGTGAGAACTCGACAGATTGATCCTGCAACATGGTGGAATGCGATGATTACTGGAAATGCCGTCTCATCTCACTGGGCACAGTTAAATGCGAAGGACGACCGTTTGAAGTGAGGGGAAGTTCTCGGAGTCTTATCTCAACTTTGGCAATCTCCCCAGCTCCGTGCCTTGTCCGGCCATTCCGCCGGGTAGACTACAGATAGCCGCGATTAGATAACTCACAGCTTCCCTATTTAGCATAAACAAGAAACCGCAATGGAACTTTGGCGGACAGGTTGTGAAAATGACGTGGCCGCAACAGGCATGTGCCGCAACGAGTCACTGCCGGACTACCTAATGAGTATATAATACACAACTATATGAGAAGAAGTGTCTGTGTCATCAACTATTCCCTTGACCAAGTACCTTCCTAACAATATTGCTATTGTGTAAGAGATACCTATCCTCGAATACCTGGTAATGCCCTCCACACAGATGCTCCACTGCCAATTCTTCCACCAGGCCTCTATACCCATTTACATCATCGCCGTCATCCGAGCCTTTCGTAAGTTGGTTTTCACTGGCTCTTAGGAAAGTGGCGGGCCAAGGAAACGGCTTCATCTGGGACTGTGACATCAATCGTAGGTTGCGAGAGACCTCGCACTTGAGCCTGCAGAGGAAATCCCCCCCTTCCTCCGTCTGCGTGACGCTGTCTGTATCGGGCTTGAACGACCTGTAGACCTTGTTCACCATTCTCGGGGAGGAGAAGCTCGCAAGGGCGCCGCAATGGACGGACGAATCGACCAGCATCAGCTGAACCGTGTGGTGATGACTGTACAGTAGCCGCGCCACCTCTGTTGCAACGTGTGTCTATGGCCGCTTGCCTGGCGCGAGAAGATGGATTCGAGCTATGAGGATTAGCATGTTTATACCGCGTGGCTGCACACTTCGCCGACTTACATAACGTTCCGCCGTCTCATACTGGATCTTGGTCTGCCAGTCTTTCCGACCGAAGCACAGCAGTCTTCCGGATGAATCAAAGGCGCCCAAGTCACCTGTCAGCGACCAAATTCGGGGCTGGGGATTTCTTATCGTATGAGTTCACAACGTGGATCCTCGGCGCAAACTTCTGGAAAAGCGCTCTAGTTGCAGGCTCGTCGGTGGGAACGAGAGACCGTGGGTGAGGCAACTCGCGTGGATCCAATACCGACGCCACCGATGGGGTGAGATTGGCGGTTGGGCATGAAGGCCCCTTTGGGAAGACCAGTGGTGCCGCTTGTGAATAGAATCACGGCCGCTCCATCCACGGTAGGGCCCTCCACTGCTAGGGGTCGGCCGTCCTCTGGATACCAGCTGGCTATGTCTTCAACATGGTGGAGATGCCAGGCGGGGGAGAATCTGGCCCGGTCTCGCTCGGACAGGACGAGCAGCTTCGGGCTTGCCTCTCGCAGCAAGCGCTCGAGTCGTGCATCTGGATCACTGTATCACTGTATCGTAGGGGAACGTATATGGCCCCGAGTCTGAAGAGTGAAAGCATGGTCAGGACTAGGGAAGGGGACTTGTCTAGGAAGAGTGCGACTTTGTCCCTGCGTTCATTGCCTGCGTGTGGAGATATTAAGCCCCGTTCTCTGCCCTCCATACCAGCTCTCCGTAACTGGTTGCCTCGATACGCCGTCCTTGATAGAACTCCAGTGCCAGCCTCTCCGGGGTGCGGCTGGCTTGCTGGACGACGAGCTGCTAGGCGGTGGATATTGAATGCTCAAGCGGCGGCCCGCAGCCAAACTCGTCCACCTGGTGCTGCGCCTCCGGACTCAGCAAGTTCAAGCCCCCGAGCCTAGGTTCTTCGTCGCCCTCTGGACCACATAGCCATGCCAGCGCCAGATCATAAGCCGCCATCAGACGTCCTAGAAAGGCCGACGAGATGTGCGCTCCGTACACCAGCGCAGCCACGTGGGGATGCCCTAAGCTGTCCTGACTGACGAGGATGTTGAGGGGGATATCGGTCTTCTCTACAGCCTTGAGGAGCTTCATGTTGAAAGTCAGGTTCGCATTTGTCCGAGGTTTCTTCCCGACGTTGTGACGCCGAATACAACCTCCTCCTCCTCTCCTCCGCCAAAGTAGTTGAGGCCAGCCAACCCTCCTGTGGCGGACCATGTTGTGCTTCTGCGAGATGTGCAGTCGAGAACGCCTTGGCTGCGGCAGCGAGGAGTGTGATAAGGTATGACAGCGAAGCAGAGCAAGACCTCAGCCAGTCCGTCCGTCGATGCCTCGGGTTCCAGGCCGGCCTGCAGAGCCTCCCGTCTCCCTCCCGCGTTCACAGCCTAATCATTCTGCCCCAGTCAGTCGCCCACGTGAGAAGCCATCTATCACGATCCGCTTCCGCTTCCGCAGACACCAAACACCTAAGCAGAATCGCCATCATGGGCACGCCAGCTAATCACCTTCCGCCCGCCGTCTCCGAGGATGCTATCAACATCCTCTTGCAGGCCACCGGGCTGCCTCAAGCCACCGCAATCGCCCATCCCAAAGTGACTGCGCAGTACCACTCCATCTATTTCCTCACCTTACCGCCCAGCGACAAGTCACGCGGCCACTCCGAGCTTGTCCTTCGCGTCTCGGGCCGCCACCTACCCGTCATCAAAACCGCAAACGAGGTTGGCGTCATGACTTGGCTCTCCAAGAACACCGCGATTCCTTTGCCCGAGGTCATAGCCTACAATGCTTCTGTGAATAACCCTATCGGCCACGAGTACACCCTACTCTCTCGGGTCGAGGGCGTCACGCTGAGCGACGTCTACAACAGCCTAGACGACGGACAGATTGCCCAGATCCTCGACCAGCTGATCGACTTCCTCTGTCAGCTACAGGACCACCCGTGGGAGGGCATTGGAGGTCTGGTTATTGGCGAGCAAGGTGAAGTCGAGCTCGGCCAGGTGCTGGACGAGACGTTCTGGCAGGTTCCCGACGTTGAGGTTCTGTGGCCCGAGGGCGAGACGGTGGCCACCCTCAACATCAGAGGGCCGTATCCGACGTACGTGGGCTACATTTCCGCACAGGTCCTCAAGAATGTTCACCTCATCCAGACTCACGACAAGCTGGCATTCATGCGGGATGTCGTCCCCCGCCTCGAGTCGTTCGTTGCCGCCCTCCCTGCACATGCCGACGAGCTCAACAAGGTCAAACTGCGACTGGCTCACAAGGACCTGCACTTTGCCAACATCGTCTTCGATGCCTCTTCGGGCAATATCACGAGTATCCTCGACTGGGAGTTCTCCAGCGTCGTGCCGTTTACCAAGTGGAACCCGAGACGCTCGTTTCTCTGGAACGGGCTCGATAACGCAACGTCGTTCGACGAGAAGCAGCGGCTACTGGGGCTTTTCGCCCAGCGTTGCAAGGAGAGGGGCGTGTCGCTGCTTGAGGACGCAAACTACACTTCGCCGTTGCAGGAGAGCATGCAGAAGGCGGCCGACTTCCTGCGGGCGATAGTGGAGGTGTCGCCGAGGGATCAGAGGCAAGATCTCGTGCAGGGTTGGAGGAAGACAGTTCTGGAGAATATTGCTCAATTCGGCGCCTAGCGACCCTTGTCTGCTGATCACCCAGAGTAAATAAATAGTAATGGACCAAGAAAGGAACTATCCCGTTATCGAGCTTCCCAAGGCTCGCAATAGCTACCTCGCAACTAACCATTCAACTTCCCCGGCACATCGCTGACAAAATGCTTCATCAAAGCCTTGTTCCCCAGCGTTTCCACGCGGCTCTGCATCGCCCTCTCCGCCCTCCTTGCCTTGGCAATCTGCGCCCTTTGTAACTCCAGCACCGCTCGCTGCTGCGATATGGGCAAGTGGATGAGGCTACGCCGGTCTTCGGCACGGAGGTGCACGAGCTGGCGGGTGGCGAAGGAGGCTTCGCGTCTCTGGGCTCTGGTCAGTGCCTTGGTCGTCGAATTCAAGTTGCCGTCGGGCGCGGGCTCGAAGGAAGCTGTAGCACTGTCGGGTTGAACCCGGGGCGTGGCCTCCGATTCCGTGCGGGACTTGCGTTGGTAGAGGCGCGTCTTGAGAGACTGTCGGTGGGACAGCAGCTTCCCTGATGGCAGGCGGAGAGTTGTGCTGTCAGGCTGGACGAACTTGGGTTCTCGGCGCTTCCCGGACGGCCCAGCACCTTTCGCATCGTCATCCGCTTCTTCCTCGACATCCTGGCCGTCTTGGCCGTCATCGCCGATCTCGCCGCCGCCTTCGTAGCCAGAACTAAAGTCGTAGAAGTCGCGGAACTCCGAGTCCTCGTTGTAGAGATCGAACTTGCAGTGGCCCTTGCCCGCCATGTGCTGCTGCGTTACTTCGGCTGTGCGTCGTTGGGAGCCATAGAAAAAGCATTCGTAGTAGTTAAAGATGACCAGGTGAAAGTAGGCGAGGAGGGTCTCAATCTCCACCACCAGGCGATTCCTTTCCGGGATGACGAAGCCGTGCGCCTGGCGCATGTGAGCGACGTTGCTGTCAATCGTTGAGTTGGCTTGGTTGCAGAAGAGACACTGCGACGGGTCGCACTCTCGATCTGCAGATGCCTCGTGTTCCTCAAAGAGGCCGTCTTCATCCCGGTCGCTATCCGGTTCTTCGGGATTTACATGGTGAGAGCCAGCCGAGAGCCGAGTAGCCTGACGATGGGAGCAACTAGCTGCGATGCCCGATGACGACGAGGACGGCACGGGTCGGGATGAAGATGTCGCTAGGATATCTGGAACATTCGCGTTGGGATCCATCGTAGGTGTGGAAATGAAAAAAAGGATTGGACATGTAGTAGAGAGATTACAGATAATAGATTAGATTGAGCGTAGGTGCGAGCGCAATGGAAGCCACCAACCTCGGTGTCTCTTCAAACCCGTCGACGTCCTCATGAGCATATTCAGCATAAACAAGTTACCGCAATGGAACTTTGGAACAGGGATGTGCTCTACGGCCTTGCATCTTAACCCAGTCTCATGACGCTAGAGGTCTTAGAAGACTTGCATTTCCATGTTTTCAGAAAACAGCCATATAAAGGGCTCGTAGTGATGGTTCTCCGCAAAGGCGTCGGTGCCTAAATGCTGTGAAACAAGGAAGCCAAGGCGCAGGGTCTCCAAGGTGGCAGACGTGTGCTCTGCTGGTTTAGCTTTCAGGCGTCACACTTGGCGCTGCAGATATGGAGAGATTGACAGAACGACAACCGATGAACTGCGACGGCAACAGGCCAGGATCTTAGGCCTTTTCCCCCTACGAATTGTAAACCAATACCCTTTCGAATTGCTGTGTGGCCTCAAGATACGAGATTGATCTATTGCACTATCTGCAGTTGGCGTTGTGCTCGCTAGCCAAGGAGAACGTGACTTGCTTGCCTACCAGCACTTCTTACCGATGGTGCAAGCTGGAGATAAGAGACCTGTAGATGTTTCCCAACTTCGAGTTTGCCATTCTTTAACCAGGAGCTCGATATTCTCTGTGTTGATACCAGTTAGATTTAGATTGTCTCGAGGACAGCGCACGATCGAAGAGACATGATAACCAGGCCGAATGAGATGCAGTACAACTCCGCATAATCGGGTGTCACCCTGGGCGGAGTCATTGCCTATACGAAGCAGTACATGATAGATTCCGAGCTTACCAAGTCAAGTGATGGCACTGATGCCATGTTATTCGCTCTCTTCTGATTCTCAGCAAGTGCAGTTACTAAGTGACCACCACCTCTTCAAACGCCACGTATCTGACTGCAGCCCCGGCAGCCAATTGCGAGGCTCTTGATTTGCTCTTCCCCTCCGATCGGCAACACAGGAGATGGCAGCGGAAACGATGACTGGTTGGGTCCAGATTATACCTGTTCAGGTATGGTGGGATTGAGTGTGGCGTCTTACTGCTACAGTGTCGAAGACAACATGAAGCTAACGAGCCTTGACCGACGCTGAGCCAAACTTGTTTTACAATTTAGGGTATCTGACGTGGCGGTTGGGACTAAGTAGGCTGGATTTGAACGTAGTCTATACATCTGCTTCCCACAGATGATAAATTAAGAGGCAAATCTGCTCCTCAGTCCTTGGTCCTTTTACTCCCCACGCCAAGCCGTTTTCCCAAATCACAATGAGCAACCAATCCCCGACAGACTGGAGACCTAGAAGAGCCCTCGAGGGAAATCCTGGAGCCTTCTCGAACAATACAGGAGCGGCACCACAGAACGAGAGCCAAACAACACTTCTGCCTTCGCCAACATCCGAAAGCGCTGGGGGAAATGACGACGGCCAGCGATCTTTTCCATCGACCAAAGGCCGCTCTCAGACCGCACCCTATTTGCCCAGTTACCTGGCACACACGTGGAGCATGTACTGCTTCCTCATTGCCGCCATTGCCATTGCCCTTGCCCAACATATGTTCTACAATCACCTCCACGGAAAGGAAGCAGTCGACCAGTCGACCACGCTCCGGTACGGCACCGCCCTCGCTTTCCTTGCCAAGGCGAACCTGGGCGCCGCTATTGCCCTCGCCTTTCGTCAGCGGGCGTGGATGACAGTCCGACACAAGATCCTTAGCCTTGGAGCAGTCGACTCGCTCCTTTGCGTCTATAAACGACGTGTCTGCTCTCTTCCACTGGGAAGCCTTTGTGAAGGCCAAGCTTGCCATGTGCCTCGCTGTCTACCTCTGGGCGACTCCTCTCATTGTTATTCTGACCTCGCAGACTCTTTCCATTATCCCCCAGACGAAGCAAGAGCACGGGCAATGCCCATCCGTCGGGACTCTCAGCTTTGCCAACCTGGAGACGTACGATTGGCGCCATCAAATCGACAGGCTCAGCAGGTCGCGGGGCCTGGCCATGTGGAATACAACCACCGAGTCCAAGGATCTTGAGCCCGGCACGTTTGACTACTGGATTGCCGGCAGCTTGCTGTTCACGGACTTGGCCTACAGGGCCATGTACCTTCGGAACGTCATCATGCGAGAAGATGCGCCCAGAGAAATATGCAGCATGAGCTGGAACTGCTCCTTCGTCGTGGAGTTTACAGGTCCAGGATATAAGTGCGAGGAGCTTGCCGTTGGCAGACATTCACCGGTGAAGAAGCTGTTTGGGAAACACGAAGCTCCGTTCACGACGGAGAGTCTCGCTCCTGATGGCAATTTCTCTTACATTGCTATTACCGACCAAGGCGAGTATGCTATACAGCAAACCGATTCCAAACCTGGTGGAGTGCCTAAACAAAAACCACCATACCCACGAAACTTCGGTGCGCTCAGGACCGAGCCTATCATCTGGATTGGATACGCTGCTCTTCATGATCGAACAAAGAATCCGCCTTTTGATAACACAGAAGATGGATTCTACGACGCCTTCACGCCAACGATATTTGGATGCGAGTTCTGGGAAATACGCTGCACGATCGAGTTCAACTATACCAGTGGCCAACAGACTCACAAAATCAAAAAGCGCGAGTTTCTTGGAAAAGTCATCGACACAACCCTGGTTCCTGATGCGGTAGACGAGGACGGGACCATGGACAATACCACCGCAGTTCCTAAAAGCAACTACGTGCTTCCATCGGACACACGGAAATACCGTCGCATTGCTGCATATCACTCTCTGGGGCAGATTGTGAGGCACTTCCTCAACGGGACAATCCAACTGCCGAACTTCGATATAACGACTGAAGTGATACGGTCACGACTGGTCGACACAGGCTTGCACTACTGGGCCGTGCCAAACCTCCAGAGAGAAGTGCAGAAATTCTTCGAGGAAGTGATGTTGTCGGTTCTGTCAAACCCGCGGCTCGTAGCCGTGTCATGGGCACATGATCCTTCGCAGTACACTGGCGACACGCTCGGCGGTCCAGAGACGAACTACCCCTGCATCCGCCAACGCCCGACGGTCTTCTACTTCTACAACTGGGAGCAGCTGTGCACAGTATACGCAGCGGCGATTCTCATCACAGTGGCGGGTGTTCTCTCGGGGATCAAGGCAACCCACGAGGAGGGCGTGATGCGCGACATGAGGGTGTCCTCGATCATAGCAGCGACGAGGGCGCAGAGCCTGGGCCAGGTGCGGCTGGACGGTGATCAAGACATCAAGACGCTGAGAGTCGGGTTCGGCTGGGTGCTGCAGTCCTCTGGCGCCAGGATCCGTGGGTTCGGGCTGGAAGGGGATGTAACCCAGGAATACGCCAAGGCGCTCGGTGACTTTGGCGGCGAGACGGGGTCGGGGAGGTACGGCGGTGCTGTACCAGGGGCGGGAGTCTGATGACACTTTAGCTTGCGTAGGTGAGTCGGAAGACAACGTAGAAACAGTCATCTTGAGGAGGTTCTGGGGGCTTTGGGTGAAAGAACATGGAGGGAAAGGAGGGTTCTACGGCTCCTGGGTATGAAAGTGATGATGAATACACCTAGATGTTGGCTAAATAAGTGAAAGGAAGGTTTGCTTCAAGACCAAGGATCACGTTTCGTGTATCTTTGAATTTGGTTGAATCCCGAATCCCATGAGGCAAACCAGGGAGCTAGTAATTGGGAGAGGATACAAAGGTACTCGTGAATCAGATATTTGATGTGTTTTAAAGAAACCCGAAAGCAACCGTACGTATACAGTCTCTTTCCCGAATCGTGTTATGAAATAAATACATATAGACAACAGGTGCTATATATACCTACTCAAGAACTATTAATTATAGACCATATCTAGATGTGGCAGCTGTGACAGAATATCATCACTGTTCTCTAGGCCTGCTGAGAGTAGAGAGCACTGCCGTAGTGCTGCTCCTGGTCCAGCTGTATCTGGTTCTCCTGCTTCGCTGCCTTGGTCACACTCCCGAACAAGATCTAGCCAACTCGCCTCGGAAGAGCTGATCAAGCTCTTGGCTTCGCGTATCATCTGTGAACAGATGCTCCTCGCCCAGGTAACGTCGCTGTGCTTCGACGTGGCCTCGAACCGGTTCAGCATTTCCAACACGGGAATGGCGAGCTGTATATCAGCCATGGTTCTGCTGTCCCAGATGTTTCTCGAAGCATGGACTATCAGCACGGCTACAGCCGAGACATGATAGTTAAGAGTCGTCCTGGCACGATGTACACCTGGTATCAGAGATGAAGAAATCCATAAAGTTCGGACTTCCACTCACCAATTGCACGAGTGGTCACGAGTGTCCAGCCGTAGCAGACAGAGGGAAGCCCTGGCTGCCGAAACGCAACAGCTCGGGGGCCCCGTCTCGTTTGTCTGCGGAGATCCTACCTCAGGGAGACCGAGAGACGGCGCTCCCTGTGAACGTAGACTCTGGAAAGACAGGCCGTGAATCAAAGTGTGGCAATTAAGATATGCCAGATAAAGAAGCCGTAGTATGAAGATGCACGGCTCTGGGAACGCGACTCCGAGGTCCCCAGATTCTGTCAGCGTATCCCGCATGGGTTGGAGACCGCTTGCTGACAGCCACTGGTCAAGTTCCGCTCCCAGCCCCTGCACTGCCTCGAGCTGCATCCAACTCGACTGGCGCGCTGCCTTGACGGTGTAAAGCCGCTGGCGGATGTGGCCCTGGACGATGGCGAGTTGGATCCGCAGACGGAAGTAGTTGACCTTGACAGAACCATCCGTCGAGTATATGTAACCCAGCCCATCCTCTGGATCCTCCACGGGGAGAGGAACGTCGATGTCATCCTCGTGCATGAGCGGCGGCCGGCCGAGACGGAGGCTGAGGTCGCGGTCGAGGAAGTAGGCGATCCAGAAGACACGGTTGCGCTGGCGTTTGACTCCTTTGTCTCTAGAGGCAACGAGCTCGGGGGCCACGTCTGACTCGCCTTGGACCTGCAAGCCGTTCCGGTGCAATAGCCGTACGGCCGCGGCGAAGAAGGTCAAGGAAGGATTCGCATCGGGCGTGGACTGCATGAAGATAGCCATCCCCAGCAACGCCTGAATAGGCAACAAGTCGCCGGTGCCGCAAATCGCCAGCTGGGCAGCCTTCTCCAAAGCTGTTTGCAGATGGAGCCACGCCTCACGGTCGTCATCGTGCGAGTTGCCTGAACGAGACATGGCCCTGTAGCGGTGGGCAAGGCCGCACATGACGCTGATGGACGTCCAAAGCGCCGAATCGCGGCGAATCTCGTCCATCTCCAGTTCCGAGAAGCGCCCTATCACGTCGTTCTGGTCGAAGAGCGGGATGACGTGGTTGTATGTGTCAAAGTAGGCGTTCAGGAGGGCAACTACCCCGTGCCTCGTCATGCTTTTGCTGTGCTCTCGGGAAGCACTCGGAGATACGCAATATGGCTCGGGAATCCATCGTCTGAGCTCATTGTGGGACAAGAAGCCGATATGTTCACTAGTCGAGTCGGTGCTGTGGGCGCCAGGTGGTAGATGACTGCGGCGTAGTGGCTCATCTATCTGTGAGACTGAAACATTCTCCCTGTGCATGGGCTGCGCATCGACATCTCGACGCACGGCATCTTCCAAGTAGTCCACTCTTCTTTCGAGGACATCTTTTCGTTTTGGTCTGAAGCCGCGATTAGCATGCCAGGTAGTCATCCAACCCCTGCCAGACACGCCATAACAAGCTCAATAAACTGAAACATCTGTATCTCACCTGCGTCGAGTAATCTTCTTCCTTGGTCCTAAAGCAGACTCATACGTGCATTGGGCGTTAAACTTGACACACTGGGTGCAGGCCGGCTGGGTATTATCACACTTGACCTTTCTTCTGTGACAGACATCACAAGCCTGATGCTAGGTAAGTACATCGACTTGCAACTCAGACTCAAACACCGCACCTTGTTCTTCGCCCTTTGCGCCCTTTGCGTAACGAAGGCCGCGCCCAAAGCCGGAAGGTGGTACTGTGGTTCTGAACTAGAAGTGTCGTGCAGACCGGCTGATGACAGTTCTCCGAAGCCAGATGCATGCCCCATCTTGACTCGATGAATCTCGGCTCATAAATATAATCACGAGGCTAGACCAGCCTAAGGAACGGAAGAGGCCGAGAGAGCCACCCTTTTTGTTCTCGGCGTCTCTCGGCGCCGACGATAAATGCCGGCCCTCGCTGACAAATTGAAGACCCGCCCGTTTCTATTAAGCTCTGGCGCGATTGATAATATGACATTATCATCACTCCGTCTCTCCCTTCTAAGCAAACGCGGCAGCACCGACGGCGGATTCGGTCTCTCTCGGTGCGACATGTTAGTGCCAGCCGGGTGTACGTGGTGGCTTTCTAGCTTCGTGGATTGGAAATGCTGGACTATCTCCTGGAGCCTTTGAGGCTGGTATAATATAAATAGAGTGCTCCCAACGCATTAGCAAAACAGAATTCCAACTTGAAGACTCATACTTCTCACCTACAAATCCAAGTACCGCATTTACATCAGAAGAAACTTTTCCAAAATGTCTCCCACCAACGAAAAGACCGTTTACCTCGTCACCGGCGCTAATAGGGGTACGTCTTATCGTCATGCTGGAATCTTAACTCTAACAACTCATCTCCCAGGTCTGGGTCTTGGCTACACAAAGATCCTACTAGCCAGGGACAAGACCGTTGTCATTGCAGCAGTGCGGGATCCATTGAGCCCATCGTCTCTCGCCTTGGCGGACATCGTTCGTGGCACAGACAGCGAGCTCGTGACAGTCAAAATCGACAGCCTCGACAATGCCACCGCGGCCTCCGCCATCGCCAACCTCCCAGCGAGTATTGATCACCTAGACGTTGTCGTCGCCAACGCCGGGACTCAGCGATACTTCGGCACTATTTCGGAAATGCCCGCCGAAGAGCTGCCCTACCACATCGCTGTCAACACCTTGGCACCCATTGTGCTCTTGCAAGCCTGCCTACCCTTGCTGAAGCTTTCAAAATCTACGCCCAAATTTGCCGTCATTTCCAGCACGCTGGGCAGCATCGCCGAGGTTGAGAACTATTCCCAGAAGGCAGGGGCATACGGCGCCAGCAAGGCCGCCGTCAACTATCTCATGCGCAAGGTTCACTTTGAGGAGCCGTGGCTGGCATCCGTCGTCATCTGTCCTGGTTGGACCCAGACAGACATGGGAAACACCGGCGCAAAGGAGTTTGGGCTTGAAGACCAGGCCCCCGTGACCGTGGACGTCTCGACCAAGGGTGTTATTGAAGAGGTACGTTGTGATAAGATGTGTACAACTGACCACTTTCAGGCATCTATGCTAACCATTGTTCGATATTTGATATAGATTGACAATCTAGTGAGGACAAAGAATGGGAGATTTGCCGGGTTTGATCATGAGGACCGTCGATGGTAGCTTACGAGACTATTGGGTTTGAGATCTGTTGGAGGCTACTTTGAGCCTTCCCTATTTTTTGTAAAGGAGGTGTTGTACCTATTCCGCAAGCGTCACAGTAATGGCGCCGAAGTCGAGAAGAGTGGAAAATGCGCCAAGACCACAGCCCAAGATCGCAAATCTCAGTCTCAAGGACAAACTAAACTGGTTGTTTAAGATTGAGGGTGTCGTCCCCAATAATGTTGTACTAGAGTTTATCCCATAAGAAAGTCCAATATATCTGTTCTCTATACTTGAGTGAGCAGCTGTAGAATGTGGCATCACTCGGCCGTCAGTATTTCGTATAGAGTAGTGCAGAAGGTTCCCTAAAACCACTCAATAGCGGTCAACATACACAGAAAAGTTACGAATAACATCTAGATTGAAGCAACTAGGGATAGCATTCATCTAATTGTCTACTTAGAGTCTAGTAGTCCCTCACTAGACTTGTTGATCTGTGCACGGTACCCTTTGGTCATCGCTTAAACTGTGACACCATTCAACCTAAAAGTTCATTTCGAGGAGTGCAGCACAGTTATCGTGATAATCTCAGGATTTCTCTTCCATTTTGCCCAGGGTCTTATTCAGCCAGGCAAAGATGGTCCTCGTGAGGTCTTGGTAAGCACCAGTTTGGCAATGATAGCCAGCAGCCCCAGTGAAACGATGCAGAGTAGCCTTATCGCCCAGAGCATCTGCCACCTGCTTCGGCTGCCCTATCCAAGTGGGCTCATACTCAGCATCGCCGACAAAAACGGGCATATTGATCTTATCCACGACATCCTTCAGTCGATACTGCTTGCTCTGGTTGAAGAAGTTGGAGGGCGAGTGCGTGTGAAACGCCCATAGGCCATAATCCAGGCCCCAGGCGGCATCGGTGGGGAGCTTCCCGGCTTCAAGCAGCGAAAGGACGTCGTGGTCGAATTGCGTGTAGTTGCCGGCCTCGTACACGGCCAGCAGCTCAGGGTCCAGCTCCGACGAGAATCCGGCATAAGTGTCCCAGACACCTTCGATGAGAACCGCCGCGGAAAGTCGGGGCTCGAATGCCGCTGCACGGGCAGCCAGCAAGCCCCCCCCCAAGAGTTACCGATAAGTACAAGCCGGTCCTTATCCACAACGTCCGACTTTTCCGAGAAAACATAGTCTACCACAGGGGTAACATAGTCTACCACAGGGGTAACATAGTCTACCACAGGGGTAACAACATGCTCCCAGTCCGGGATAAAACCAATGTTCTGGTCTCGACGCACAGTAGGGTGGCCTGGGCCTTCATACGTTATACAGTTCCATCCTCGTGCTAGGGCCGTCGCCACGAAGTAGTGATAGGAATCCTCTTGCGCAGCGTCGAAGCCGTTCCCGATAGCCAACGTTGGCAGTTTGCGGTCTTTACTCTCAGATGCGGCGTACCAGATAGCCTCAACGGTAAAGTTACCCTTGGTAGCTGGGATGCGAATTCGCTGACCAGGAATAGGCAAGGCAGCTATTGCGTTGTTGAATGCTGCGGTTTGCTCTGCCCACAGGCTATCGATAAGCGGGTTGCTCCATTTGCGGTGAAGGTAGAAGTCCGTTCGACGGAAATACTGGGAGGCAGAGAACCAAGTATCTCGAACATTGACAGGGTCGCCAGCGTTATCCGGGCTTTCAGCCTGGGTCTTGGTGTAGTTGGCGAGCTTGTGGAACCGCTCGCTAAAAGCTGGCTGTGCCGGATTACTCAGTATAGTCGTATTGCAGGATGTGAATATGATGTGGATAAATTTTGGTCTAAGCCAAGAATGGCAAGTTTGTTGCGAGTGAGACTTTCAACTGATTTCATGTTCCTTCGGACACAGCCACAATGCTGTCGTGGCCACCACTATTGCCCTATGGGTACGCTAGCCGAACAAGAGGACGCAAGATACAGCTACAAGCTTTCTCGCTCGCAAAACTGTTACTCTTTGGGGTCTTTATCAGTGATAAACGACGTCGGAAGCAATCATGGTCAACCGAGGCGCCTCCCAAGGCTGCATCACCTGTAGACAGCGGCATGTCAAACGTGACGAAAGCAAGCCGCAGTGCAGGAGATTTTCGTCTCGGGCACGAATACGCAGGTTATGGAAGAAAGAGCCTCCTGGTCAGGTTCAAGAACGAGACTGGTCGGCTCTCCGGCAGGGCAAGCCATCAAGAAACGCGTGTCAACAATAGGAGCCTGGCCAAGCCGACGGCAGCAAGCATGACGACGAAAGCGACGACGACATCAACTCAACTGGCCCCATCAGCATCTCACGGCTACGTAATATTGTCGTCTCCGCCACATGTCCAGCAGGATCTCGCTCTCTCCTTTTTTCTCACCTATGTGACTGGCATAGATCGTAACTTTGAGTCGACTCGCGGACTCATCGGGTTCTGTTTCTGTTTCACGGCCAACACAACTACTCAATCAAGCTTTGCAGCGACTTCAGAAGGCAATCGTGGATCCGGAGGAACGAGGACGCGACGCGACGGTGCTCGCAGCCTTAGTGCTCCAGGCATATGGAACTATATCGGCCGTACTTGGCCAGCACCGAGCTGATGGCACACACCGTGACGGCGCATTGGCATTGCTATTACATCGAGGCGGCGATGCAGGGGGTTCGAAGTACTACGGTAGCCTTTTGGGCAACATTTTGCACGCCAAAGTCTCCTTGTGCGTCAGGGAGAAAAGACCCTTCCTTGTGCACAAGTTCGAATGGCTTCAAACCAAAGTCATTCCTCGTGTGTCCATCAATCCAAGCTCTCTGCTCGATGTTATTGGCATTTCAGTTGCCAACCATTAATACCAATTCCTTCGGCCATTACCGCTTCAAGAACATGTGTCATATTTTGAACTAGAGGAGTGTTCCTAATGCGTCCGAGCTATGGATACCCGGCTCTAGATGTAGCAAGATATACCACATCATTGGCACCCAAAACGAATCCCGAGCGGAAAATACATCAAGTCATCCAATATCGTGTATCAGGGTGCTTGTGATGTGTACCCAACTGTCCAGATTGCGAACATATGGAGCGTGTGGAGTATCTATCGCCTTATTCTCATACAAATCAAGCTCCAACTTGCAGCCAGCATTCGCAAACTTGCTTGGGACCAAAAGCATGCTATGCAGAAAGACAAACATATGGACGAAATTATGGACAGCACTAGGCACACCCGTGAGAATCAAGAACTGCTTGATTCTCTCTGCCACAGCGTCCCGTTTTACCTCGGCAACCGGAGAGTCCCTGCAGTTTTTTCCGACATGGAAAACTCAGAACTTGTATTCCCTAGCTATCACGACCTGCAACCCACTGATGACGCTTTTGTGAGTTACCTGGGAAGCGATTGCTACGTGTCCGGAGTTGATCATCGTCGTCATATAGTTCTCCACGGCGCCTTGCATATCATGAGTATATTGACCGACCAAATAGGACTGTTTGCCGAAGCGCGAAGTTTGCGGGTAACCCAGACTTTCGGGCATGAGCAAAAGAGTTGGATTTCAGAGTAGTTTCTCTGATCGGTCTGCTTATTACGACTGGTTCCCGAAGGGTCTTCGCTTGATACTGACCACCATGATCGCGGAGTTGAGACTCAATTTGGTGACTTGGAGGTTTCAAAGGTTGAAGCCATGGCCAGTGCTATTCGACAAAGGTTGTGGACCCTAAGTATACTTTAGTAATTGTAGGAGCTCATCGACTGGGAATGACTCCTAGTGGCGTAGTCTCGACAAAGGGACAGTGGATCAACTTTACTGGGTTCGAGGTGTCTTTAATACTGTAGGTTACAACAGAGTACCTAGTCTACACAGTCTCCGGTGACGATGTTCTTTACAGCCTCGAGTGTGGGATTAATATCTGCACCGCCATTGGCGACCTGCCCTATAGCAGTGAGTATATCGAAGTTGAAGGCATCGTCATCGTTGAGAGTTAAGATGGGTTGCTTGGTAACCTCGGCGCTCGTGAGACCCGTCGATGAGAAGACCTGTCTACATGCGATGTAGCCGCGCGAGGGCCTCAGTTGACTATGACGACCGCTGATGTCGACTGACATTGAGAGCCCAAAAGAGAAACAATTTTGCGACGGCAGGAAGAGTCATCCGCAGCCCCATGTCTAACTTGTAAGCCAAGCCTGCCCGTGGGATATCGGGAATAGAAAAGTCGCAGAATCACCTCAGTAAGCAAATGCCACGACAATATTGTGGCTGTGTCTTGCGGCTCTCTAGTATGTACCGGAGATGGCGCATCTCAGGTCGCTATCGCAACAAACTTGCCATTTACGTATGTGATCGTTCGTCACCTGCGACGCGTAAGTTCAAAGCATGGCAAGGCAAATGGCTAGATTTCCACCATAAAGAAAAGGACAACTCGACGTCCCAGGTTACGCATATAAACCCGTCCTCATGCCCTTAGAATTAAGACTTCACTTATTCGAAGATATCTTATTCTTCATCCTGCTATATCTTATTCAATATGAAGTTATCAATCCTAATCATAGCGGCTATCTCCAGGATCACAATACCTGCGTCTAGTTCGCCGTTGAGGTTGTTGCCGGGGCTCCCGCTTTCTGTGTATTCTTGGGCCATTCAGCAGCTTTTCTTCCACGCAGCCGGGCTTGCGTTCGAATAGTGCGACTACAGCGGCACACTTGGCCGGTATAGGGTCCGGCCCGCAAATGAGAAGTCGTACCTTGGGCTTTTACCGCGAGTGGTGTTCAACCAGTGTTTCATTCTTCTGCCAAGTATGGCAATAGCAGAGGCGGCTGGATTATGTTTCACTGGCGAAACATCGCTCAGCGTGGGGCGTTTCTTGTGCTCGCTTCTGGTCATGGCAGTCGGTCATGATCTCGTTCAGTACTCAACTCCTCGATACTTGCTACATCAGCCCTCTGTTCCGCTCATGCGCGCACTTCGACACTCCGTTCACCATTCCACGGGGGCCACTCGAGGCATCAGTGCCTGCTACATGACAGCGCCAGATCTCTTTCTCGCGATTGTCCTACCATACCTGCTCTTGCTCGCGATTGTCGGAGGTGGCGGCTCTGATATCCTGTTCCACACGCTCGTTGCCGGCCTCGGTGCGTTGGGTGGAGTCTACGAACACTCAGGCTATGATTTTGGGACAGAACTGAGGCAGCCTCCGCCTCAAGGTTACCATGGCAAGAGGTCACTCCGGACGGTCGTGTCGAGCGTTGCCGCTGCCGCTTTGGACAATCGCGCACACGGCGAGCACCATATTCGCGCAAATGTGTCTTTCTCAGACGGCTTTGGTAGTCCAAGAATCTGTGACTGGATGCTCGGAACTCGTTGGGACCTGGTATCGAAGCGTCGCAGCGATGCGGAGGTGGTATGGCAGGCTCAGCAGAAGGCCGGTAAATCTACCTAGCATAATGCGAAGGACTTGTGCGTTTTATGGACAAAGGCCACAGCCCCTTGCTAGGACCGCTCTAAACGGGCTGGAGAAGAGGTGGAGGACAGTGGGATCGACGACCATAACCATCGACATGCTAAGAGACTTGGGCCGGAGCCACTGCGACGGTCAGCAAGGTTGAAGGTTCGTGAAGAAAACACATAGCCCCATGTCAATATTAAGATGTCTATTGTCAGATCACCGTCTACCACGTACTATTTACATTCTCATTTGCATGTCCTCGTCTCGAATGTGAGCCGATCTCATCTTGAAATGCGTGCTGTATATATTGCTCAAGTCTCTGGTCCTAATAGGACCAGTGACATATCTGCACAGGTGTTGCTACTGCGGTCCAGCTCTATACGGTCCGCTTCGCATGTCACTCAAACCTTCTAGACTATGATTTTCCTTGATGCTAGGTAGACTATATTATCCGCCGCGTTCCCAAGATGGATGTGACTTTATTGGTGATAGTCCTTGCTTCAGCTGTCACATGGAATCCATCGTATACAGAAACATCGTCACAAGATGACCTCGGACAACACAGAGTAGTGCTCGGGGATAACGCTAGGGTATCTTGCTCCGTAACCTTCCTCGCTCTAAGGTGTGCTGTTCAGAAGCGCGCCAATCTCCTTCTTGAACTTGACACGAATAGCTCTACGGTCCAGTTTCTGTGTAGCAGTTACAAGACCCTGCAAATTCTGTCAGCACACTGCTAGACACGTAAGGTGCAGTAAACACGCGGGACACTTACACTTGGTGGAGACCACTCTTCGTCGGTAACGACAACGCCGGCAACAATCTCCATGCGGGTCAAACCAGCACGTTTGCCAGTGGCCTGGAGATCCTTCAGCACAGCATCGCGAACCTTGACGTCGGAATGCATGCTGTGCTCGTCCACCCCGAGATCCTTGGCAATGTCGGCAAGCACCTTGTCGTTAGGCATGATGACCGCGATGGGACGCGAGTGCTCGGGGTCGGCATGGACCATAACGTTGGTCACGGTCTGAGCACCGCGGTACACAGACTCAACCTTTTCAAGAGCAATATACTCGCCGCCCTGCATCTTGACGAGGTTCTTGACGCGATCAATGACGCGTAAATGACCATCAGAGTTGAATTCGCCAACATCACCAGTCTTGAACCAGCCATCGGGAGTGATAGCCTTGTCCGTCTCTTCCTGATCGTCGAAGTAGCCCTTCATAATCGGGACGCCTCTCATCCAGATCTCGCCCTGCGGCACCACAGCGTCGGTTGAGTAGCCAAAATCAGGGACAGAAACCAGCTTGACATCGAGAGATGCTGCGACAGGTCCGATAGCGTTCGGCGAGTACTGGAGGAGATCACTCAGGGCTCCGGTCGCGCAAGTCTCGGTGAGGCCATAGCCAATGGTCATCGGGGCAAGAACTAGTGAAACGAACTCCTTGGTACTGCCAGAAATGCCGCTAGCACCATTTATTGTAAATCGAAGTCGACCGCCGGCCGGCTTCCGGACCTTGCTGAAGACTAAGCCGTCAAGTATACCGGCTCCCGGGAGGCTGTTCCTAGACAGGAAGCTCTTGAGGCTGTACGAGGTCCAGAAAAGGGTCCTGACGAACGGGCTAGACGTTTCGAGATTGGCCATGACGCCCTTTCTGATCGTCTCCCAGACTTGCGGGACGCCGGCCATAACCGTAGGCCTCAGCTCTCGCATGTCTCCAGCGCAGTCTTTCATCGATGAATCGGCCAAGGTCCTGGTGCTGCCAAACCCAAGAGAACCGCCGATAAAAAGGACCAAGTTCTCGACAGCCAGCTCCAAGATGTGGGCAAGGGTCAGGTAGGCGAGCACGACCTCGTTTTCGCTAACGCATTCACAGACACCAGCGTTGAGGCCCGCAACTAGGAGGATATGTCAGCGTACCTCGCTCATGTGTTTGCAAGCGGAGAGAATATCACGCACCTCCTGATATCAGCGCCTCGTGAGTAATGCAGACGCCTTTAGGGGGGCCAGTAGATCCAGAGGTGTACATAATGCAGTAGAGGTCGGTAGCTTTGGCCGGCAAAGGGTCAACCATGTTTTCCTCGCCGAGTTTGCGTAGTTCCTCGAACGTTACCACGCGGAACTCTGGGTGGGCTGTCTTGAACTCCTCCACTTCGTCACCGGTAGCGAATATGCAGGCGTCATTTACAATGAGGGTCTTGACGTTTGAGTGCTTGAGGGGTTCAACGGCGGTCTTGAGTAGGTGAGGGTCGATGTACATGGCGGTGGACTGGGTTTGGACAAGGGAGTGTTGGACACCGCTCTCGCCGAGGGTGTCGTAGGCCGTGACAATAGAGATGGACTGAGAGGCGCAAGCATGGGACATTGCAATCCAGCTGATGCTAAGGGAAAGTGAGCGTGGTTCATATGGAAGCTAACTATCAGCGACAGCAGGCCCATGCAGTGGGGGAATGAGATACCTCGTGGTGCCGAAAAGATGTAGCCTATGTTCGGGCGTCAATCCCAGCTTGCGCAGGCCAGACCCGACTTGAAGAACAAGCGTCTCATACTCCTTGTAATTCATAAACGTGTACTTGGAGAGCTCGAAGAATTGCCATTCTTTCTCGACCTCCTTGATCTGACCGTCGACGTTCTTCTGGATCTTCTTCATGCTCTTGTGGAGCTTGATGAGCTTCCGCGAGCCGACAGCTCGGTTATCCGGGCGCAGCCGGGCGCTGCGACGTACGATGTCGAAGACGGTGTGGATTTCACCGGCAGGGCGAAGGAGGAGGCCGTCTTTGGCTCGAGGATGGCGGCGAGGGATAGTCTCGCCGGGGACCTTTTCGTAGCCGGGAGACTCGATCGTAAAGGGAGGCTTCTGCACTTGGTGCAAGGGCAATACTCCCGTTCGGTAGTCCATCGCGAGTGAGGTGTTTGGGGTATCAGTGCGTTAGAAAAAAATCAGATGATGCTGCGGAATATTGCTGTTGAGGGTCCGAGAGGTCCGGACGGGCGAGACCAGGTCGTGGGAGCCCGACGAAGACCGGGTATGAAAGAGAGAGAAGGGAGGATAAATTTAGAAAAGACAAGAGTTATTTCTCATCACCTTGAGAGAAGATATGGAGAGGGGAGCAGCACGGTAGTTGTTGACCCGTCGTCGTCGTGCGTCGTCACCTGCTGATATCAGAGCCACCTCGGCATGTGAGATTGCTCGAGCCCTAGCAGCTTTGGGGTTTTATGCAGTAATTTAAACTCCAAGCAAGCTATCCTCCTTTCTTTTCATCTTCTGCAGTGTCGCTTGGACCATTCGTCCTCGTGCCGACCCACAACAGCTCACGATCAATCACATCAGACAATTGTAGTCGTGCTTATCTCCTTTGGTGGACTGACATGTGAATGTCCATGCGGAGAGTAAACGGCCTCGGCCCTAGCAAGGAGGAAGACCCCTGCCTGGCTGGCAGACTTGTGTCGCACCCCGGCTTCCGGAGTGAAACTAGGGTCTTCTGCTCGGTACTTGGCTTCATTCCGTGCAGTACTCCGTACGTGCGTCTGAAAGGTTGTGGGGGTATTAATAGAAGTAAACCAGGAGTATGCACGCAAGAGCTTGCAATTCTCGGCTGTCCTGTAAGGCTGAGATGTTCGTTGGGCACTAGAATATGTCAAGCCTAGCCCTAGCTCTTCTCTTCTCTCGCAGTACCCGCTGTCACTTGTAACCCGAAGTATTCTCATCAGTGAAATTATAATACGTAACGATAGCCCAAGCCTCGGTTAGGAAACCATGATCACATGCAATGCATACTCTTATAGATCTCAGCTAGCTACCACTTAGCCCTACGAGATTCCAACAATCACGGACACCTTCTCATTCTAGTGCGTTCCAACCAGTTAGCAATAGCATCATAGTGCAGAAGACGAGAAACGAGGCATAGAGTACATTTTATTTCAGGGGGCTTCCGTCACAAGAGGAAGACGTGATATAGTAGCGTTCTTCTGGCAATGTAGCAGACGTGAAGTCGGATTAGAAGGCAAACATGTTGCCGGCAACTACTTTCCCGCCCGCGCAGCATCACCACTGCTTACGAGAAATGGTTGACCGCCTAAAGTGCAGGATCTAACAGTTAGGCCCAGAGCATCATATACGGAATGACTATAATGAAGACAACTTAGCTTGGATGCAGCTGCAGCTTCAAATTGCCGACCTACTTCCAAGGTCGTCTAATGAGCAAGCAGCCTGACAAAAGAGACCAGAGGTTTTTCACCAACGGAATGCGTCCGAACTACATCAACTTAACGAAGTAAGTCAGCTGGTTTCCCATATCAATAGATTGGTCCGAAGCCAATGGAACGGTTGGTAATTACCAGCCGAAGCTCTATCCAGTTTATCTTCACTTTCCCTAGTCGCAGTAACCAATCTCGTGGTGGCGTTCCTGGCCACCTGAAGCAAAATTCTCGATTCAAGCCAAAGCCACTAATACCGCAACACCGAGGCCCGCTTCGGATCTTCCGACGGAGCCCCGAACTCGGGGACTATCCGTTTCGCGCCGAACCCGGTCGAGAATGTGACTTCCGTTCTACATCAATCCAGGCCGTTCATGTGACCCACGATGGCGACGATACTGCTCCGCGCCTCGCTACGGAGGAACGGCCTCGGGCTCGGCCTCGGCGCTGCCGGCCGGCGCGTCTTCCAGGTCCAGCGCCGCCTACAGACCGGGTTGCCTTCAGGAGCCCCAAGCATCAGCAACACCAACGTCAGAACTGGCCCGCCAAAGCCGGCATCTGGCACTGCTAGCGCCGCCGTTGTCTCGCCGCTGCCGCTCTGGGAACGGCTGGGCCCCCTGACTAGCATGGCACAGGCATATGGGAGATCGCAAAGGGCGCGGCCGCATGTGACGCAGTTCTGGAGCGCCGTCTTCATCTATCTCTGCGCCGACCTTAGCGCGCAGTTCATCGGGGACAACGACTACGACCCTCTGAGGACGGCCCGGAGCATGGCCATCGGCGGCATGGTTGCGATTCCCGTCTACAAATGGCGAGTCCGGCTAATGCTCTTGATACCGAGGCAGTGCTAGTGCTAACGGGTTTTGCAGGTTCATTTTCCTCTCCAATCACTTCAACTACTCTAGCCGGTGGGTCACGCTGGCGGCCAAGATTGTCATCAGCCAAGTTGTCTTTACACCAACCTTCAACACATTTTTCTTTAGTGCTCAGGCCGTGCTGTCTGGCGAGGGCATTGGCGGAGCAATTGCCCGAGTCAAAGACTGTGTCCCCACCACCATTGTCACGTCGGCCAAGTTCTGGCCGCCGTTCACTGCCTTTGCCTTCACCCTTGTGCCCATGGAATATCGCAGCATCTTCACCGGCGGCGTCGCCGTGGGGTGGCAGACTTATCTGAGCTTTGTCAACAGGCGGGCCGAGCTGTTAGAAGCGAGCAAAGCCGCGGTAGGACAGGTTAAGGGGGAAGCTAGATTGGACGGTGTCAAGGTGAATGGAATCAAGCTGGAGGACAATCTGGTTGGCAGCGAGGCGCAGGCTGCGGCATGAACCATGGTGGCTTATTTTCCTTTGTTTAGTTAGACTAGACTAGACAACTCATGTAGACTTTTTGGCGGGTTAAATTGGAATTTTGGCACTAGATACGGGTTGTGCATCACGTTGACAAGGAACTCTTTGTTGTCGGGCACCAGCCAAGTCGCGACGACACCCTGAGTGATAATGTACTTAGAACAGAGCTGTAGAACAATTGCAAGTCATTATTACCGAGCAGAGTTGCAATACAATGGATTCGCATAGTGTTTGCAAACACCAAGATTTAAATAAAATCATCTGGGTTTATATTGAGCGCTGTAGTCGGCTTTTGCAATCAGTTCCTCTTGCAACTCCAGTTCCTCTTGCAGACACAGCTCTGCTTGTAATCACAGCTCTGCCATCTAATTGCTCAACTCGTTAGACTTACCCTTGTTGAACTGTCAAGATGGCAAACCTCAGATCCGGTAAGACTTACACACCTACCTAGTGAGGTCGCAAAATCCGACTAACGATGCAGTCACAGCAGAGACGAGCGGCACGAGTCCAGAGTCTAAGCTCGAAGAAATATCATTCTGGCCCGTTCTCCGCAGCCACATTCTCAACCCCAAACCAGACGCAAACCCCATCAAGGCTGTGTGCTGCGTGATGGGCGAGGACGTCAGCGTCACCGGCCTGCCCGCTCCCGAGCTCACAGTTGACAGAACAAGGATAGGCATAGTTAACCCATGCGGCCACATCATATGCTACCAATGTCGGATGAAGTTGATCCTAAACATGGACCACCAGTGCCCAACGTGCAAAATCCAGCTGCATTGTGAGGGCTGCTCCATGCAGCCGAAGGCCCGGATGCTGGCGTTTGCGGGGGAGAGTATTGAGAAGATTAAGAGTATTCCTATGACGATCCCCGAGGGAGGCCACTTCAAGCCAAAGTGCCTTGCTTGTGACCTTAAAGATGCGAGCGATGCGAGCGACGAGGGGAGTGAGGACACTGAGAACAGTGAGGCGAGTGAGAAGGATGAGTATAGTGAGAATATCAAGACGAATGAGTGGATGTGGTCAAATATCCCAGACGCGTCCGGGGGGTTTCCAAATATCCGTGATGTCCTCACGTTTCCGAAGTCGGGAGCCGGTAGGTCCTCTTCCTCGAGACGGAATTGTGGATAGTTCAGGCCTTCTTGATGGTTTCTTTACTTTGTTGTCTTTCTTTTGGTTGCATCATTTGATTTGCCTTGGTACTTGACGGTGAGGACTAGGACCTTTGACTCCTTTGCCCAGGGAGGTAAAAATGGGCCAGACTTCTAGTAAGTCTCTTCGAATAGCTTTTAGGGTATCTTGAATTCATCTGGACTATTTATAGTACACTAGCACCGTGAGATCCCGTTTATCATCTTTGAGGACCATCAGTGTGGCGCAGCTTCCAGCCAGGGATGTGTGATGCTTTGTAGATTTTAGTAAGTACTAAGTACCTGACTTGTGAAGGCCTTTATGCACTACGAGCTTGATCTATCTTGGCCCATCGTGTAGCAAGACACCAAGATCCCTCAACTTGCCGAGCCCCAGGAGGAGGACAAGACTCGTACTCCTTCGCTTACCAGGCCTGCAACTCTTGCGCACACCACAAAGTCTGCTACTCCGCCGGAGCAGTCCCATCCGGTTGTCTCAACATCCTCCGGGTCTTTCAGAGATGAGCGAGCTCACAGAAACTGCCTTGAACCGTACCGCCAGAGCTGATGATGTGCCGAACGGGAGATTATTACCTACCATGGCTATCAGTATTGGCGTTTCCGTTCTCGAGAGTCTTATCACCTCCATCTTTAGAACACAGACGCCTTCAGCGTCGACGAGCTGGAGTGAGGGGTGACTACCTGGGCTTAGAAGGTAAGTCAGCCACGATAAAGACGCCTTTGCACGAAAATGTATACTAACAATCGTTTGCTAGGCTGGCCATGGAAAACTGATCCTGGACGGTTTCGATGGGGGTAATTTCTCCATCAGCAACCCCGGCATCCTTGGTTCCAGGTTTGGAATTCCCCTCATCAACTTCCTCCAAGCTGCTATCTTCACCATGAAGGGGTTCCTGTAGCGCGTTATGATTATCAACAACTAGGCTGAAAATGGGCCGGTATGTCCTGCGTTCGATGCCGTTTGAAGATAGATAACAAAGTATGCTTCGAGGAGGCTGCATGTACAGGCGCTTCTTTCAGGCGATAGTTACTACGGTTGGGAAGAAGGCTTGAATTGTAATACTGCGATTTTTTCATGGTCCATCCCGGCCCATGCCAACTGCCACACGATCAATGGACCACCAGCTTCCAAGCCCGAAAGAGTAAACCAGTGACTTCTTTGCAGCGTTAGATAAACGTCAATCTGTATCAGTTACACGCTATATTCGAGCTTGCGTCAGTTCTCTGCGGCTACTTGAACAACACCCGAACATCCAGGCAGATCCCCTTGGCGTCCATTGATCCTTGGATGTTGTCCCCGGAACCGCTTTCACGCCGTCTCGCATTCTTGACTTGGGCTGGGGCGTAACCTGCTACGAGAGCCTTCTGTCCTATTACTTACTTGTCGGCCGAGCTGCCGCGACTTCCCGGGCTTACTGTTTGTGGAAGTCAATATGTAGACGATGCCCATGACATTGCCGTGAATCTCCAGGCATAAATTTCCGCGGCACGGATTGGTATCCTGACCCTGGACATGCTCAATGATCCTCTACAGACTAGCTACTAAGTTTCGTAGTACTGTTTCGTGCTTCTGTTGCCATCGCCCAGTTGCAGAGGCTTCTGAAGTCATGACATCTGGGACGCGCTGTCTCGAGGACTCGCTTTACCGGGCATGACGTCTAGTGCGGAACATTCTCCCAGAGTCACCTAGCATTGCACGTTCAAACCACCGGCAAGACATAGACACCCCTCGGCAGTCTTCTCACCCCGGCAAGCTCGTCTCTCGGCGGGTTTGACGCTCTAGACTTCGAGTACGGCGTGACACTAACAGATCCAAAGCCGATGGTTACGCGGGAAGCTCAATTCGGCGACTTGCGAATTATACGCATGGCATCGTCAACAACTTTATTGCTGCAGGTGAGTCCCAGCGGCTCGACTGTTCGGGCCCTGTGCCGTCGCTGCCTCACGGGTTGATGGCCAGCGCACTGAGCACTCGTCAGAGCAGCTGGGGCGGTTCTTATCATGTATGATCAGGAGGAACAGGCGTGATCGGACAAAAAGGCAAACATCACAAGACTGTAACATGGAGATTGCGTACATGCTTCCCCGGCCAACCACTTCCATCTGCTGCGCCGCAAGCTCAATCTAGAGCTCCGTAGACGCAAGTACAAAGACAGACCGCTGAATAACTCCCCGGACTTTTCTCGAGGTGGACCTTCGATAAGCGCACATAGCTAATAAACCTCGTTGGCCATTCTCATTCTCGTTGAATCTGCCCTCTAAAACTAAGCCCCTCTGTCACGCAGTGCCATCGTCACTGTGGCGCTGACGCGAAATTCTCCCTAGGTCATTGATCTAGTATACACAGGAGTGCGGTCGAACTATACGTCAAAGGCTGCACTCGAACCCCCGAGTCAGAGAAGCCTTTCAACCCGCAAGAAACGGAAAACTATTTTTTCTGGTAGTATGTATAGTATTTTATAGTATTTTCTCATTTGCTGGGGTTTGAGAAGACCGTCGAAGCTCATATCGGGTTGCCATCACTAATTTAAACATTAATCCTGAGCCGAAATCTCGCTCTTCATGCAAACAACTCCATCCTTCTCAACGGTAACATCCCAGACTTTGCCAGCTTCACCATCTCGAACCTCGGCCGTCCGTATGTAGTACGTCTGGCCAGCATACAACGGCGACAGCGCCCTGTACGCGATGCTCCTTGGACCTTGTCCATTGCCATGGACGTCCTCCCAGTAATTCAGAAGGTTGATGAGATTCAGCGGCCCGTGGACTACCAAGCCGGGATGGCCTTCGATGCTTTGAGTCCAGTCCTCGTTGTAGTGAATCATGTGGCCGTTGAAGGTCAGTGCCGAGAACCTGAAGAGGCCAGCAGGGGACCATCGAAGTTCTCGAGTTGGGAAGCCTGGGGTCATCAGCTCAGGACGTCATCGCATAAGCGTCTCGCAAGCTCACCGTCACGGTTGGCGGCAAGATCTTTGACCGAAGACGGCCCCCGTGTAACATCCGCAAGAGGCTTCGGAGCCGCAGGCGCATTCTGAAGATCAATCTCAGGCCGGAAGACCCATGAGCGCTGATCAACGAGAGCACACCCGTCCGGACACCAAAACTCCTTTTCCACCTCGACCAGAACCATCTCTCCCGCAGACCGGCTCTTCTTAGCCGTTGCGCTCACAAGCCGAGTCCGCTCCTCGACTTCATCGCCAACCCGAAGCAACGCCCCACCCGACGGAGCCGGCCACTTCATCTTCCCGCCAGCCCACATCCGTCGCGTGAACGGTGCAGAGGCGTTGAAAGCCCGGTCGGTCCCATCGGCCCCAAGGTCCTGTTCGGTGCCATTGGGCGTAAAGTACACGAGGTGGTAACCCTGCGGCACCGGTGTTCCAGCTGCGGGCGGGACTTCGGAGACGTCTACGCCTTCGATGGACGTTTGGCCAAGCGTCAGCGCTAGCTTCTGTAGCTGGTTTCCGTCGATGAGCTGGTGACGCACGAACGACTTTTCCGCGAAGTTTTCAAGCAGATGGGCAGCGGCTTCGCTGGCTGTGGCTGCGAAACCTCGACGTTGTACTGGGGTCAGTTGACGAGCCAGTCTACAGCGGGCTTGGCGCAGCGCCGTTGATTGAGCCATATTTGCTGTGGCTGTTTTCGGTGATTTAGGTATTTCATAAATGTTCTCGGGAACGAGGCCAAGGCTCGCGGATTTTAAATAGCATCCCCTCACCTAGCCGATGTTGAAGCAAGTAGCGTAGGTAGATGTATGACTGAAGTAAACCTCCGGGACTGTTAGGCGGCAGAGATCCGGAGGTGGGGCCGGCTATTTGAGTCGTGAAGTAGCCGAAGGGCCGAGTCAGCTGCAGCTTCGGGACTCATGCCCGAAGTGTCAAGATCAACTTGATTAGTTCTTATTCTAATTACAGCGACCATCCTACAGTGATCAGCCCAGAAAGTTGAGGCTCTCCACTTGCAACGGGACATCGGCTTGTCGAACCAGCCCAAGATCAGCGACGCCATCGTCGCCCTCCCACGGCCCGTAGAGCATATTGAAGTATTGGTCCTCGCCGATGCGGCTGATACGCGAAGCTGCAGCTACAGCAATCCGCCCGTTGCTGTGTTCCTTCAATTGTTTCCTGAAGCTGTGGCGGTGGATAAGAATCCGGACGTGGCTGTGGTTGTTAGCTTATGTTTGGCATATCTCGGAGCAGGACATATACTTGTTTGCCAAGTGTAGGAGGTGTGACCACATGAAAGCGTTCTCATCCTCAACGCTACGACCTAGCTCATCCGGGAGGCTTTGTTTCTAAGATTCAAGGACGTGGTCGAGCCCCCGAACTTGTTCTGGCGCAGACGACGGTCTTCCGGGCGAAAAATGAGCATCAATCACTTTCCCAGCTGTGTTCGCGAGTCAATCTTTGTATACACACGGACATGATGAAGCCACTGACGTATTCTAGCAATTTCCACCATCTTGATAGCATATTGTATGTGCTCTGGCTTGCAAGAGCCAAAGCGGGAAGCGTCGCGGCTGTCTACTTCAGATTCGAGATCCGACGGGTCGAGTGGCTCAATGTCGTAGTCATCGTCTCAAATCCTACTAGGCAACCTGGAGAGGCAGCAGCCTGGCATTCTCGAACGCATGGTTATGATGGAGATGGCATCCGAGCAGAAAGTCTGGTGTCCGAGATGACGCTGCTCGTGGGCAGGCTGGTGCTCAAGTCGCGTCCCAAAGTTGAAGCGGACTGGGTTGAGTCAAGGGTAAACAACCCCGTCCCAACATCGCCGGTTGTGGCGGATGGCAACGCTGCTACTCTTTCTTCAGCAGCATGCAAGCTCGGTAACCGGCTTTGCGAGTTGGGCACATTCCTGGTTATATGCTTCAATTGCCGGAGAGGTAAAGAAGATGGGGATTACGCCACTGGGTACAAGGCCCTTGGAGGTTTAGTTTATTATCTTGGAATATCTTGTATCTGCACTCCTCAGTAGCTCCTCGGAAGCTTGAGCACCCTCTCGCCGACAAAGTTCAGAATCATCTCCCTGCTCACGGGCGCAATCCGGGGAACCAAGCACTCGCGGAACCACCTCTCCACGTCGTATTCCACGGCATATCCCATCCCCCCGTGCGTGAGGACAGCCCGCTCGCACGCGGTAAAGGCAGCCTCGGCGGCCATGTACTTGGCGCTGTTGGCCGCGACGCCCACCTCGTCCGGCCGGACCGCCGCCGCGTCGGTGCCGCTCCGGTCGTACAGGCGCGCCGCGTGGTACGTCGCCAGCTTGGCGCCCTCCAGCTTCATGTACGCGTCGGCCAGCGGGTGGGCGATGCCCTGGTTCATCCCGATCGGCCGCTGGAACACCACCCGCTCGCGCGCGTAGTCGCTGGCCCGCTTCAGCGCCGCGTAGCCAAGGCCCAGGGCTTCGCCGGCGAGCAGGCACCGCTCGGCGTTCATGCCGTGGAGGATCATCTTGAAGCCCTTGCCTTGTTCGCCGATCAGCGAGCTGGCGGGGATCTGGTAGTTGTCGAAGAACACCTCGTTGGCGTCCACGGCGCGGCCGCCCATCTTCTTGATCTTCTTCATGTCGAGACCGGGCTGGTCGCGGTCCAGGTCGATAGAGAAGAGAGACAGTCCTTCGCTGGGTTTTTTTACTTCGTCCAGGGGGGTAGTCCTTGCCAACAGAATCATCTTGGAGGCGACCTGAGCGCAAGTAATCCAGATCTTCTGGCCGGTGACACTGTAAGACCCGTCCGAGTTCTTCTTGGCCGTAGTCGCCAGGCGTAGGGTATCGAGACCGGCGTTGGGCTCCGTAACCCCGAAGCACACACGCCACTTGCCGGAGACGATATTGGGAATAGTCGTCTCCAGCTGCTCTTTGGAGCCGAACTTTGCGAGGGGCTGCGTCGCATACACGTTGGCGTGGATGGACTGCGCCCCAGCCATACCGGCCCCGGACTCGGCGATGGTCTGCATCATCATCGTCGCCTCGGAGATGCCCAAGCCAGATCCCCCGAACGCCTCAGGCAAAGCAATGCCCAGCCATCCGTCCTTGGCGAGCGCGGCGTGGAACTCCTTGGGGTCCTTTTCCTCCCGGTCGTGGTCTTGCCAGTACGTGTTGGGGAACTCGGCGCAGACCTGGCTGACGGCGTCTCTCACCGTGAGCTGGTTCTCGGTGAAGCCGGCGAGCCCCATGAGCTGTCGAGAGCCGGTTGTTGAAAAGGCATGTTTCCGGGCACCTTGCACACGGGACCATCTGGCGGAGGCGAGAGCCGGGCGGCTCAACCGCAGGAACTTGCTTGCTGCTGGTCCAGACATGGTTGAAGCGGGCTGAAGTTGAGTTGAGATGTTCCAATGCAATAGCGGGCAGAATCACAGGCTTCCTACGTTCATCGGAGGGACTCGCCGGACTTTCAGGATTAGGCAAGTCACGGACGCATCACAATTCCTCGAGTGTGTGTGTGTGTATGGTCGAGGCATTATGTTGGCATATAGCCGACTTGGAGATTTTGGGGCGGTTCCAATCCTGAGATTTCCATTTGCCGGCGCTGTGTGTCATGGCCCACAACGAAATGTGCCGACTATTCCAACAGTACACAGTCAGCAGCAAATAGACATAAACTTCCTCCAGGCTGGATTCTCTGGTTCGACGGGTACTTTTTCGCCGCTTAACGCAAGCCCATCCCTACGATCTCAAAAACGGCCAATTGTCGTCCAAAGTGGTTCGGTGGATTGGCTTCTTGCCTATGTGGTCTGCTCTCACCCCCTCGCCTTGGTAAGCCCTCTTCTTTCATCCAACGTATGCAAAGCTGTAATCATTCTCCGCCAATAATCGAGGTCTGGCTTCAAGCTACGCGGGTTCTACGACGGGATCAAGCGAGCCTTGATCGCCAATCCTAGGGTTGAGGGAGAGTACCGACACAGCTTCTAGCGTGTTTGCTTGCAGGCATGATTGCCGATGGCAGCGAGTCAAGAAGGTGAGCCTTCGATATGGTCATGGCGACACGATTGACGCGCTCGGAGGGAATGCGCTGGGCGTTCAGAGGGTGGCTTCCCAAACTCAGGACGGCGTGGGCACAGTTGCGAATACTTGAATAGAAATCTTCATTATTCATACAAGAGCTTCAATCTAGCCTAAACAACACAAAGACCATCAGATCTAGATGCCGTCCTGTTCTTAACCCAACGAGTGTCCGTGGTGCCCAAGGTTTCTAGAACGAGCAACTCAGACCTGAGTAAGCTTCACGTAGCAGTCCTGGGGGGGGTTGACCAGTTTCTCCACAATCTCATCACCGTTGAGCCTCTCGTCCAGCTCCCCAAAGTCAAAGTTCCATATGAGAAGCGTCATCATCACCCTCAGCTCCAGATACGCCAGCCGCTTACCGAAGCACTGGCGCGGCCCGGTCGAAAATGCCAGGTTCGGGCCGGCGTTGGGACAAAAGACCTGCGTCGGTATGCCCTCAGCACCGCTCTCCCACTTCAGCCAGCGTTCCGGTACGAAGTCTCCCGCGTCGTCGCCCCATGCCGGCACGCGGCCTTTGTCGTTCTGGCACGCGGTTGACCTGGCGTACTCTGGAATCGGTATGGCCGGTTCCTTCATCGATGGGCCGGTCAAGGGAAGAATGACGTTGACGCCTTTCGGGATGGGGTAGCCCAGGATCTCTGTGTCGCAAGTACTGGTCCGGACGATGAGCGTCGCAACCGCGGCATATCTCACCGTCTCTTCCATGACAGCGTCCAGGTAGGGGATTGAAGTCGAGGTGATATCTTGTATGGTTGGCCAGCGGGCCTCTTCGGCCGCGTAGGCGTGCGCTTGGCGAAGCTCCAGGCGTAGCCGATCCTGGACTCGCTGGTGACGAGACATGTACTTCACCCACCAGGAGAGAGTGGTTGCGAGGGTATCGTGACCGCCGAGCAGGTAGCCTATGAGCTAGTGAAAGTCAGAGATGAGGACAATGCTTTGTTCCTGGCGGACCATACCTCATCCCGAATAACTGGGGAGTAAAAGTCGGGCTTGCGGTCAGCCTTCTTTGCCGCGTTCATTTCCCGCCACAAGAGTTGATCAAGAGCGCATTCGCGAGTCAGCGCCCTTCCATCCTGAAGCTTCTTCACGCTCTTGGCAGTTTGGCGATGGACCAGACGCCGTCGATACCACCATGCCTTGGCATGTTTTGGCTTCAGCAGCGCCAACCGTTGGCTCCATGCGGGGAATGCACTGCTTTGAGCAATAGAGATCATGTCTGCGAGGTCGAGCAAGGCCTCTGTCTCGGGGTCGGTCGGTGCATGGGAGAAGTGCACAGTGTCGTTGACATCTGAGATCACGCTCGAGCTGGCTGATTGTATGTGGGATACCTCCTTGTTCAATGCCCCCTGGTCATCATCCAGGCCAAAGGCGACGCTGCATATAATGTCCAGCGTAGCCAGGTAGAAGTCCTGGCTGGCATTGAAGGGCTGTCCATATCCCTTGTCCGCTTTCAATGACCATAGCTGAATCAACGTTGTTGTCCTGTCGTAGAGTCGAGGAGCCGATATCTGCCGTCTGGGTGAGCAACAATACATCATCTTGCATGAGGTTGTACGAGGTTGTATGAAAAATCTTGAGTTACCTCGTTCAAGAAAGCGGGCGTCATGAGGTCTCGCAAAAGTTCTTTATGTACCCTGAACCGAGGATCTCTCGACTCCATCGTCATGTGAAAGTTCGGGGCCGTCAACCCAATGCATTCTTTGTTCCTAGAACCTCGGTCGAACTCCTTTAGTCGGCGGGAGCAGATGTCGACAATTTCACGATAGTCGGACACGACGACAGTGGGTTTCTCGAATGGGTGGATGAAGAGCTGGGCCAGCGGGGTTCCGTGTGTCTTGGGCTGGCTCCAGACCCATGATCGTCTGTATTTGGCGTCCTTCATCTCAGGAATGTCTCCCAGGAACCGGGAGGCTGCTTTGACGTTGTAGGGGATCTGTGGCAAAGGACCGGTTCTGGCCTGGATGTGATGGCGGTAGAATGCAACCACGATACCGATAATCGCACCGCAAACTACCCACGCAACAAGTCCTCTCGGATCAAAGAACAGAGCCATGGTGGATATCTGGAGGGGGTTGACATGGTTCAAGGTAAGAAGACTGAGGATTCCCGGTGTTAAATAGATACTCTCTTGCAACCTTTAATCAGCAACACCTGTTGGTCGCCTGTCTCTCCTCCGCACTGCCTCCAGGTGCTACCCACAAGGCTAGCTGCCTGACTAGGGCATCATGCTCCCTTCTGCTGAAAGCCGCTGTTACCAGTGATGTTTGAGGAACGTGAGACAAGTGGGAACTCCACGTGTCACTCGACAATCGGCATTGGTGCTGAGCCGAGTCGCACTTGCAGCTGCTCAATGAGGGCTTGCTTGCGTGTCGAGGACGGTCCAAAGGGCGGCTGAGTCGGCTGCATGGACGGAGCCATCCGAAATCTCAACCCGCCCAGCGACCCAACACGAGCAGGCAAAGCTGTGATTCCCTGTCCGACATGGTGTTTGCCAATCGCGTGTTCCACAGTATTGACCGCTTGACGAGTCGTGCCGAGCTGGCTTGAAAGTGGCTGCAGCGAATCCACAGTCCACACAGACTAGATGTGGAGCGTTGACGAAGGGCGTCTTGGGAGATGTTGCACCAAGGCTGGAATGGTTGCAAAAGTCCAGACGGTGAATAGTCCAACGCTCAACTTACGTCAGATGATACCTAGACGGTAAGTCAACCCTTCAGTAAGATGATCGTATTTGCGCGTCGGGATGCATGACGGGAAAACTCATCACCAACCTACTTATTCACTCCACAGCACCATGTCGCTGGATGGACGGCCGCGGGGAGCGGGGACGAAGCAGCTCATGCATGCAGAGGTGAAGGCAAACATTCGCAGATGCGGCTGAGATGGATCCGACGGAGCCTACGCCCAATGGCTGCGAGCCAAGATATCTAATAAAGGTCTTGTGGCTTTTGAGTGTCGGACGTTGGTTGTTGGTTGTTGGTCCCAGGTCTTCGAGGAGAAAAGGGCCAGCCAACAACAGCTGGCGGATAATTACATACTCGGGAGAAGCTGACGTGAGCGAGGGAGGGGTCCATCCAGTTGCCCGAATGAGACAGTCTTGAAGATTCGGCCCCTCATGAAGCCAAGATGATTGAGCGAGTTGTGATTGTTTGTCATCCCGAGCGGTGCGTTTAACCTAACCAGGCAATCGCCGAATGGGCCGACACGGTTGGGCAAGACATTCTTCTTCTCTATTAATAGGAAAATACTTGGGGTCCCCAGAATGGATCCATCGAACATGAAAGTCCGAGGAGGGGCATGGAAATGATTATTCTCCATCTCCACCAGCCCATGCGGACCTGTTCTAATCACAGTACGAGATAGATGCCGAGGTAGTCGCCTGGGGCCTCAAAGCTATTCATGTTAAAGGCACTCAAGTCTCCAAAAGCCAGCCTCATGTAACTGAGCAGAAGAGGACTTAGTTACAGCTTGTTGATTAATATACTATGTACTATTACTATCTACCCAAGTAAAAAGCAAACGAGCTTCAATGGGTTCCACTAGTTCGTCATGTTTGTCTGTGCGGTTTATCGAAACTTCTCCCATCATCCCGTCACCCCCGGCATCAGGAGTAATAATCGCTATATACGTTCCGTCTCAGCTGTGAGGTTGTCCCAGCGGGGTCAATCGAAAAGCGCATCTGCTCTCTTCCATTACCGACGAAGTCCTGGATGGATTGGAAGGGCCATGCTGAATCCCGACGCCCAAGACCCCTGGAACGCCCTGGCTCTCCACTGGTCTCAGCCTCTCAGCCCCGGGAGTGCGCCCTGCATGCACCCTAAAAACGTACACCGACGTCATGGCCTCCGGAACTCTAAGCCTGTCGCGCTCCAACCGCAACCCCTCCTCCATCATCCTCGCACAGGCGCCATTGCGAGACTCCACGAAACTCTGGAACCTCGCAACTCTCGCCCATCGGGGCTTTGGAGAACCCGTCCTGCGAGGAGGGCGTCTAAAAGGCCGCCATGCTGCGAAACATCTTCGGCTCGCCGTCGACGGCTTCCCCCTCCCGCCCACCTCACGCTTCGACCGCACACTACCAGCCGCTCTTACACGACGACGGCGGTGAAGCCCACGACGACCACGACAGCGAGATGGGAATGCCTTCTGAGCACGCAAAGGCAAAGGACGGCGACCCCGCTTCCTACCGCGATGCTGCGGCCATGATGCTTATCAAGCTGGGCCGCGACCCCGACGAGCACATCTCCGTGTCGCCCGCCGACGACGCCCGAATCCTCCGTCGCATCGATCTCGCACTGCTCCCCCTCATGCTGGCCGTCTACTTCCTCCAGGCGCTCGACAAGGCCACTCTGTCGTACGCGTCCATTTTCGGGCTCATCGACGACACCGGCCTGGAGGGCGACCAGTACTCGTGGCTCGGCAGCATCGTGTTCCTGGCGCAGTTGGTGATGCAGCCCCCGCTTGCGCTCGCCCTCGTCAAGCTGCCCATCGGCAAGCTGACGAGCGCCATGGCTCTGGGCTGGGGGGTGACTCTGGTCGGCATGACGTGGGCGCAGGACTTTTCGCAGTTGATGGCTGCGAGATTCTTCCTCGGCGCCTTTGAGGCGAGTATTGGCCCGAGTTTCGTGGCAATCACTCAGATGTGGTGGAGAAGAAGGTGAGTGAGCATGTGCTCCTCGCCGCTGGCGGTTATTGACTCGAGGCAGGGAACAGACCCTAAGGATTGGGTCATGGTACTGCATGAACGGTTTGACTTGGATCGTGCGCATACCTCTTCCCGCCGTCTAGCAGGCCATTCCGCTAACTGATCATGGTCATATCAGCTCGGGAGTCTCATCACGTATGGACTAGCCAGTATCGATTCACATATGAAGCCATATCAGGTACGTCATAGAGGTATCGTTAGGGATGCGCCCCTGACAATCTGGGCAGATCATCTTTCTGTTCTTCGGCGCCATCACGGTTGGGGTGGCAATTGTCATGTTCTTTTGGATGCCCGACTCCCCCACCGAGGCCCGGTTCCTGACCGATGATGACAAAGTTATCGCAATCGAGCGCCTGCGGAACAACCAGATGGGCGTCATGTCGCGCGAGTGGCGGTCCTCTCATGTTCTAGAGACGGTGAGGGATCTCAAGACGTGGTTCTGGGTTGCCATGATATTCTGCATCTCGGTGCCGTCTAACGGCATCTCCACGTTCGGGCCACTCATCATCCAATCCTTCGTATCAGACCCGTTCCAGACCATGTTGTTCAATGTCCCCGTCGGCTTCTCGCACATCATTGCCGTTGCGGGCAGTGCGTACTTGTCAATGAGGTGGAAAGTCAAGGGACCAATGATTGCAGCTTTGTGCATCCCTCCCATTATCGGATGCGCCATTCTCCTCCATTTCACCCACAATGCACAGAACAAAGCCGTTCTCTTAGCTGGCTATTTCTGTCTGTCCACTTATACAGGAATCAGTAAGTGTACTCTTCTTCATACCATGTCGACATCTGTCGCCCTAACAGAACCATTTCAGCACCTCTGATTTATTCCTGGTCTGCTCAAAACACTGCTGGCGATACAAAACGCAAATCGACGTCGGCTCTTGTTTTTATCGGGGCCTCCGCCGGCAACATTGTCGGACCCCTCCTCTACTCCCCGGAGGAAGCACCAGGGTACTCGCGCGGTCTTCGTACCAATCTCGCACTCTACGTCATTGTCATATGCCTCGTGTTCGGGGCTTCGGTACACCTCAAATGGCTCAATCGCCAACACAGTCAGCGCAGAGTCGCCCTTGGTAAGAGTGCAGACCTAGTCGACATGAGTCTAGAGAGCGCAGAAGAGGTAGAACGAATGGAGTCCATGGAAAGGGCAATGCGTGAGGAGAGACTCAGGGTGGCACATGAGCGAAGTAGTAATCCACCAGGAGCAGGAGCTGAGATAGAGGAACTGGGACAGGAACAGGGACATACAGACGGACAGAGCGACAAAGCGTTTGGAGATGTCACAGACTTGGAGAATGAGGACTTTTTGTTTGTGTTTTGATCTTAAAGATAGACATGATAGAGTAATCACGGAGTCAAGATAGACTGATCGTCGTTGTTGTCATACGCATTAGGCCACTCTGCCACTGCGTCTTGTTTCGATGGTTTTACTGCATTTAATTCGCATCGTGTGAGTGGTCTAGGGTAGAGAATACGGCACTAAGCGAAAATGCTCCGGTGTTTATGGTGTCCGTTAGCTGCTGTGGACCGCTGGTGAAAGAGGGCCTGAAAGCGTTGGTTCCACTGCAGATGTCAATTATGGATTCACAGGTCTACTTCGTAGGTTACATGCGACCGCCCTCAATTCTCTAAGGGAACCCATTTCGAAGGTTGTCATACTTGGTCGCCGGGTACTCGAGACAATTATCCTGCCTCAGCAGCCCTCTTGGTCCTCCCAGTGCACTCACCACCGTTCCGATCAAGCTGGCATCCCCTTCCTTGTCGGCGCTGCTCTCCCACCACATGGCGCCGCCCAGCCGGTGCTGCCTGATGAAGTCGGCCTTGATGCGCGCGATGTACGGCGTGTCGTACGTCACCAGCTTCCGCTGCTGCGGGTTGTAGCAGTACGTTGCGCGGCACGCCTCGTCGCAGTGCTCCTGGGCGCCCTCGAGGGGCAGTTTCTTGTAGTCGTGCACGCCGTTCTCCCAGGTGCCCTCCCCGATGCCCTGGAAGGGCCGGCCGGGCCCGTCGGTGTTCTCGAAGGCGCGGCCGTAGAGGGGCATGCCGAGGACGATCTTGGACGGGTGGACGCCACTCCGGGTGTAGAAGTCCAGGGCGGCCGTGGTCGAGAAGGGCGTGGACCCGGGGTTGCCCTGGGACGGGTACAGGTTGGCTTGGTGGCCGCTGACCTGGTCCCACGAGCCGGCGTAGTCGTAGGCCATCAGGTTCCAAAAGTCCAAGAACCGATCCATGCCGCGGATGTCCATCTTCTCATAGTTCTGGGCACCGGCGGGGCAGGCGACGGTCATCTCGAAATGGTGGCGCGGGTTGCTGAGGGTCTGGGCATAGGCGTCCAGCTCCCTGCGCACCGCAGCGAGCAGCTCGACGAAGTTCCTGGCCTCGCCGGCATTCTGGGGATACTCCCAGTCGATGTCAATGCCGTCGAACCCGAGAGTCTTGAGCAGCTCGACGCTGGTCTTGGCGAAGGTATCGCGGCCCTGCGGGGTGCTGGCGGGGTTCTTGAAGTTGGAGCTGTAGGTCCAGCCGCCGATGGAGAGGAGCACCTTGAGGTTGCGGTTGCGCCGCTTGAGGAGGTTGAGCTGCTTGAGGCAGCCGTAGAGGTTGGTGCCGGTGTCGTTCCAGGAGTCCCCCTCCCAGTGGATGTCGGTGTCAGCCCAAGAGTCGGTCAGGTGGCTGCGGGAAAGGTGAGCGGCTCGTCCAGAGGGTCTGGGGTTAGCTTGGATCTACTCACACCTCGCCGGTGTCGCTGCGGACGTTGGCAAAGGAGTAGAGAACGTGGGTAAGTTTCTCGACAGGCAGGTCCTGAGGACGATGTTTCCGAGCATAAATGGCCCTGAAGACGCGGGCACTGTTAGCAACGGGGGTTTGGTGAAGGGGGAGCTATGAGCTCTCAGCGTCGGATGTAATTACCAATTGACGTAGTAGGCGACCGAGCGGAATCCTTCGGATCCTCCACCCATGGTGACGGCTGGAAGACGTTGATGGGAAAGGGGTTCACGAAGGTACAAGGCAAACAATAGGACAAGGGCGCCGATGAGTAAAGATGCAAGACTTCCAACCCCAAAATGTGGTCGTCGGTGAGGAGGATCCGTGATGAGCAGCTCTCAATGGTGGCCGTAGGTATCCGTAGTTCCGTAGGTAGGAAGGACTCTCTGTAGAGGGGTGGCTAACGCTGGGAAGAGGGGCTGGAAGGTGGAGATTATAGGACGATGAATGAAGACAGGCAGAGAGAACAAGGAATACATCGAGCATTAGGATTGATAGCTGTTATGTTATAGTTAATGCTCCCAGTGTCTGACTCAGCTCCCCCGCTTAGACATCGCCGATGAGCTCTGGCTGCCTCGAAGATCTAATCCACCTCAGCTACTCAAGTTTGTCTCGTCTCATAGTGGAAGGCGTCGTCATACCTCTGATTGGCGTCAATGGGCCTGGACGTGGCTGTGCACTTGCCCCAGGCCAAGGACCTAGCAAATGGCGATGCTTCGAGGCTTGGGCCACGTTTTTCAGCGAATGGAGCGGCGGTCAAAGGCAAGATAGCAATTGGACTGACATGGACCGTGAATGAAAGAGAACTTCTGTTCTAGTGCATCAAACATGAAGCGAGCCCAAAGAAACATGTCATGACACGTCTGTGTCAGTCTCATTGCTTGATGGCAGCGCCTGGATGTGGCTGATGGAGATCACGTGCTTTTCTACCCAGCCACAAACGGCTGGTTGCGGCCCGTGCGCCAGCTTTCAAGCTGCCAGAAATTTTCCTCTGGGAAAAAAGTGCGAAAATCTCAGTCTCGAGACATCACCACTCGTAACCCGAATCCCCCCCTCCCTTCCAATTGCGGCACCAGGCTGGGACGAGACAACATGTCGCATATCGATTACGCTCTATACGAGTCGCCCGTGGGCTATGCCATCTTCAAGGTGGTCCATCAGCAGGATGCTGTTGGCTTGAAGTTGAAGGAGACCCAGGCCGCGGGCGGCGACCTGGCCAAGTTCGGCAAGATGGTCAAGCTCGCCAACTTCAGTCCTTTCAGGTATGAATCCTTCCGCGGCGTGGTCTGGGAAACACGGACGCGCTGACTCGTTTGCGTGCAGGGGTCACGTTGAGGCGCTGGAGAACATCAACCTTGTGTCTGAGGGTATCGTCTCCGACTACCTCAAGTCCGTCCTCGAACTCAACCTCCCCCAGACCAGCGGCAAGAAGAGCAAGGTCGTGCTGGGTGTCTCCGAGAAGAACCTGGCTGGTGCGATCAAGGCCCAGTTCCCCGGTCTCGAGTGCGAGACCGCCGACACCAACGAGATCGTCGGAGACGTCATCCGCGGCATTCGCCTGCACGCCGACAAGCTCCTCGCCGACCTCAAGCAGGGCGATGTCGAAAAGGCCGGTCTAGGCTTGGGTCACGCCTACTCCCGTGCCAAGGTAAAGTTCAGCGTCACCCGCAACGACAACCACATCATCCAGGCCAGCGCCACCATCGACTTCCAGGACAAGGGTGTCAACCAGTTCTTCATGCGTGTTCGCGAGTGGTACGGATGGCACTTCCCCGAGTTGGTCAAGATTGTCCCCGACAACCTGACCTACGCCAAGCTCGTCCTTGCTATTGGCGACAAGAAGAGCCTCAACGATGACAAGCTCCACGACATTGCCGCCCTCCTTGAGGAGGATGGCGACAAGGCCCAGGCCATCATCGATGCTGCCAAGGTCTCCATGGGTCTTGATATCTCTCCCGCCGATCTCGAGATTATCAACGGCTTTGCTACGGCCGTGGTCAAGCAGGCCGAGAACCGAAAGTCGACTTCCAGCTACCTCGAGAAGAAGATGCACCACGTTGCTCCCAACCTGCAGGTCCTGATCGGCACTCCCGTCGCCGCTCGCCTCATTTCCCACGCTGGTTCCCTTACCAACCTCTCCAAGTACCCTGCCTCTACTCTGCAGATCCTGGGTGCTGAAAAGGCCCTTTTCCGTGCTCTCAAGACCAAGAGCAACACACCCAAGTACGGTCTCATCTACCACAGCAGCTTCATCGGCAAGGCCGCCGTGCGCAACAAGGGTCGCATCTCCCGATACCTCGCCAACAAGTGCAGTATGGCCAGCCGTATCGACAACTTCTCTGAGGAGCCCTCCACCCGGTTCGGTGAGGCCCTGAAGCAGCAGGTTGAGGACCGCCTAGAGTTCTACGCCACTGGCAAGAAGCCCGCCAAGAACGCCGACGTCATGGTAAGTTGATCTTTTTAAAGCCTGACGAAGTTTCCACTAACGCGTTGAACAGAAGGGTGTCATGGACATCATTGACGATGGTGGTGCTGAGGACGAGGAGATGGCCGATGCTCCCGCACCCGAGTCTGCCAAGAAGTCTAAGAAGGACAAGAAGGAAAAGAAAGAGAAGAAGGTGAAGCGCAAGCATGACGACGACGAGGAAGCCCCCGCCGCCAAGGAGGCTGACGGCGAGAAGAAGAAGAAGAAGAAGAGAAAGTCCAAGGCCGCGGATGACGAGTAGAGCTCCTCTGGCTACTTAGCAGCTCCCCAGCCTGCCCCAATCCTAATCGGAGAGAAGCAGGTCGGGGAACAACCCAACGCTACAACAACTGGGACGAGTGGGGAACGGCTTTATGGGAAAACTTCATTTACGGCAAACGTTGCGCGGGAGAGGATGTCCTTCGAGGCATCAGGGCCAAGGAATCCGGTTGTGAAAGCATCTCGGCTGGCAGCTCACGACGAGAGCACCGGTGCAGACTGGGGACGAGGAGACTCCTCCACCTCACACGCGCAGGAGTCCGACGCCACAAGCGCTACGGCTGTGGCCAAGACAGAGGCGCAGAAGGCGCGGGGGGAACTGGCTTCTCAGGGACCTTGCGCAATTGCTTGAGGAGTTTGTAGGGTTTGGCTTGGGCGTTTGAGGGCATTTTGTTTGTGTACCTGTTTACATACTGGGGATCCATACCCGCTTAAACACTGACATGTCGGTCAATCGATTGCTCTAGTAAAGAAGATGCGTGCGCAGAAATGTGACAAGGACGTGGCATGTGCATGCGTCATGTTCTAGCCCATCGTGATTCGAAGCCAGTCTCTAGTTTGCATTTCACTGGATCTCGGTGTTCGTCCACTTTCCGTGAGTCTCGCCTGGCGACCCGGAACCCCACCGAGGGAGGGCAAGGCTTTGGTGGAGGCGAAATTTTCGGCCACAATGGGTGATTTTACGCAAGGCTGGAAAATAATGTCGGGCCCATTTGATGGAAGGTCGGGGCTTGTGGGGAAATCCAATTGCACGTCAGGTCATGACGGCTGAGAAGCTGTTCAAAATTGGGTGTTCAGCGGTCAAGAATGCCTAGACTGTGGCTTGGTTGGTTGCTTGTTGCTTAGGTCGCGGTTAGGAATTTGGTTGAGGCTATCGTCTTCTTCGTACTACATACCAAATCATAGGCGAATCGTCGAGCCAAAGTCAGAGCTCGCAAGTGGTCAAGTCACATTACGCATTCACTGGTCATCACAGGCAGAGGAACAATGGTGTGGTCTTCTCAAGCAGGCCTGCATTATCAGAAGCCGGATGTGCTCTATGCTACATCAACGCCTTTTTGGCAGTCCTTGGTTCCCAACTCCCGCCAACCCATCCCATTCGTGTTCATTCCCCTAGTCATGCATTTATTGCTTGTCGAAAACGTAGGTGAGGTGGCATCGGCCGCAGTACTGGCGGTCCTGCATGGCAGCCATGAAGACACCGGCGCCGCACTGAATTGTTTGTTAGCATCGGGTCACAGCTCCACATGGAAACGGGAGAACTCACGGTGTCGCTGGGGCACTCGCGGCGTAGTCGCTCGATCTTGCCGTCGGAATCGACCTTGTAGTACTTGAGGACGGCCAACTTGGTCTTCTTGCGCTTGTGCTTGATCTTCTTGGGGGTGCTGTAGACCTTCTTCTTGCGCTTCTTGGCACCACCACGGAGGCGGAGCACCAGGTGGAGAGTGCTCTCCTTCTGGATGTTGTAGTCGCTCAGGGTGCGGCCATCCTCAAGCTGCTTGCCGGCGAAGATAAGTCGCTGCTGGTCCGGGGGGATTCCCTCCTTGTCCTGGATCTTGGACTTGACGTTGTCGATGGTGTCGGAAGACTCCACCTCGAGGGTGATCGTCTTCCCCGTGAGGGTCTTGACGAAGATCTGCATCTTGCCTAGCTAGGGACGTTAGATTCCAAGTCGTTGAGACGGATCAAGTGCTCGCGCGCGCGAGCGCAATGAAGCGTTCGCGAGTCCGGAGAGCAAGCGATGGGGGAGATGGGGGAGATGATGGCGCCGGCGAGGGCATTGCAACGACTCTCAGGCGAAAGGTAGTGAAGCCCTCGCCATGGTGATGGGGGTTTGCAGCATCTTTAGACGTACCTCGACAATAAAAAATTTACTGCCTTCCTAAGCAATCTTCAGATGGTGCGTGGATGAAGAGAATCGCCTTTTTGGTGGAGTGGCGCCGGCTTAGAAAATTGGCGCGGCGGCCGAGGGTGCAGTCACGTGGCTCAGGGTTTTCGAATTTGTGTGCCCTGCCCCTCGCCAAACAATTCCAGGGCTGTGGGGCGCTGGCTTGATTTACTTGCCCTACGCGCAGCGGAGTGGATTTCGAACCTCCATCGCATTTGACATCGCACATTTCAGTACGTCCTGGCCCTTTTTCCTTTTCCTCCTTCTTTCTTTCGTGGACCTGAAGTATTAACCAACAGCAGAATCCGTCAAAATGGTCAAGAAGAGAAAGAACAAGTACGAATCCTCCTTCCCTTTCCGCCGAATCTTCGTTGTCCTGCCCCCCCTCCCCCCGCCGACGATGCCTCTCACGACGAGAAATCTCGAGCGCCCTCGCAACGACGGTTCCCGGCTGTATCATCTCCTTCGAGACTAACGTGTTTCTCCCAGCGGCCGCAACAAGAAGGGTCGCGGCCATGTGAAGCCCATCCGATGCTCCAACTGCTCGCGATGCACCCCCAAGGACAAGGCCATCAAGCGTTTCACTATCCGCAACATGGTCGAGTCTGCTGCTATCCGTACGTCCCAGCCCCATCACCCATGGTCAATCTTCAGTCAGGGCTAACTCCTCGCAGGTGACATCTCGGATGCCTCCGTTTTCGCGGAGTACACCGTCCCCAAGATGTACCTGAAGCTGCAGTACTGCGTCTCTTGCGCCATTCACGGCAAGATTGTCCGGTACGTTGTCCTCCCTAGGAGTGTGACGACTGCGCCTTTGTGCGTATGTGCTTCAGAAGAACCTTGGTCGATCTGGCGGACACACTCCCTCTCATTACGGAGAGCCCCTCCTGAGGTATGTGTCAGAAATGCTGACAAAATTTCAGTGTCCGATCGCGTGTTGGTCGCCGAAACCGCGCCCCTCCCCCTCGCGTTCGCTACAACAAGGACGGCAAGAAGATCATCCCCACAACCCCTAAGGTCTAGATGTGATGATGATTGGGATGGAGTCTGGTGAAGTTAAAACGTCCGCACCAAAAAACGGATGGGATGAGCACCTGGGATTATGAATCAATGAGATTCCAAAATACAAATCGGACTACTTTGCTGTTCACTGTGTTTATTGCTGCTTGTGCCTCGCGTTACAAGTGTTTGTTTCGAGTGTTTGTGTCGTTACACTTCCGAGTACCGCGCCGCTTGTCTCTCTTAGCTGAGCGCACCTAATGCTGGTTTATGAATGATCAGAGACTGAATCCATAGCCCAGCCAGCCTGACCTGGCGCCGAGTAATGGTGCTTACGCCGCACCCAGAGCTAACACATTGCGTTAACGTCGGGGCCAAGCAAGTTCCCATGCCATCTTCCGGGTCCAAATGAAGCGATGAGATGACAAACGAAGACTTGAGATATCGGTGAACTAAATGCCGGCGTAGTGGTGAGCTTGATTCAATTTCGCAAGACGTGCCTCCACCTTGGCACCAGCGCGTTGAGACCTAAACCGTCCCCCTTTTCCTATGTGTTAGCAGAGTTGGGTTACCTGACTACAATCTCGCCTCACGCCTCACGCCTGTTTTACCATGTCAGTCAGCTTCCAGCCGCGGGATACGTCTACGTGACGTGTTGGGTCGTGATTTGTTGAGGTTGCAGGCCACAGCCAGTCCACGCTAGGTTTCTACATCCTCAAGTACAAGGGATAAGTTCAATCCTAAGACCCAATTTGCGATGCTTTGCGATTGCTTTGAAGCCTTGACGATACAAAGTTCTAGCCCTTGGAACGAAACTTGAGTGTGTCCCTGCACATTGCTAGCACTAGACTATAGAAACGTCGAGACTTATCCTGAGTTGTCAGTTCACTACCCTACACTAACTATCTATCCTATACCAACTATCTACCACGACTCCAACCCGCTAAACTTGACCAGCTCCGTCCCATTCTGCGAACAAGCGTACGGATCAACGCACACGCCGCCATCGCAGCAGCTCCCCGTCAGGCACACAAACCCTTCGTGCCCGGCATCCGCACAGTCCCCATCGCGCTCGCACCCGCTGACGAAGTTGTCGCACTCGGTGTACTCGAACGCCACCGCCGCGCCGCCCACCGTCGTCCCGCAGATGCAGCTCGTGCCGGCGACGACGGCCCCGTCCGGGTACGCGCACGTGCCGGCGCCGCCGTCGGACTGCGCGACGCTGCCGTTCGGGCAGCAGGCCGCCGAGGACGGGTCCTGCACGGTGATGTTGTAGGGCCGCGGCGGGTCGGGCGCGAAGTTGAGCGACGTGATGGCGGCGATGCGTGTCGCGCCCGCAACGAGGCTGAGGTTCAGCGGGATCTCGCCCGCGTGCAGGTCCTCGCAGATGTCGTCCTCCAGGTTGCGGTGAGCCCTGTACACGTCTATGTACTCCTCGAGGGCGCTGGCGTTTCGCGCTGGCTCTGTCCTGCTCTTGGAGAGCGTCTGCTGGAGCACTTCCCACAGCTGCTCAAAGGCGGCCGCAGCTACGTCTGCCTCTCCCCTTTGCGTCTCGTTGAGTCGTTGCTCGCGCAGGGCTGTCCGGAACGACTCGGCGTTCAAGAAGTCCCGCCCTGTCGCGCCGAGAGTGGTGATGACGGTGGCCAGGTCTGGACAAGAGCCTCCGAATGGGTCGGTGAGGAGGAAGTCCACGACGTCGTTCTTGATGGCCAGCTCGCACCGCGTCGAGCCTGAAAAAGACCCCGGGAATGTGCAGTCAAACTCCCACCGGCCCGTCGTCTCGTCGACGGCCGTGTCCGTGCAGACAGAGTCACCAACCTGCAGCTGGGGATACTGCCTCAAAGACCTGTCGACTGGGTTGCCGCACTGGTCACGGAGGAAGAGGACTTGAGTGAACTCTGTGTCCTCCATTCGCTTTTCCCGCTTGACGGCAGCGCATCCCGCTCCGGCTAGTTTTGCTAGTTGCTGCAGCAGGTTGTTGATGCTGATGCAGAGACCGTAAGTGCAGTTGCTCGTTGAGAAATGAATGCCATTCGCGTCCAGAAACATCGAGTTCCCCTCAAGATCAACAATCGAGATGCGATTCCTGTTGGATACGTCGAGAAAGTATGCCCCTTCAACCTCATCCCGTATAGTCAGGTACAACGGATCTACGCCGCCGCTCTCGAACTGCACGGACTCAACGTACGGGACCGGGATCGTGGCGTTTGCCTCACGCAGCTGGGCGTTGTGAAGCAGCGCGCGACGAGTCGGGTCCTGTTCCGAGTTTCGAGCGAGACTGTAGCATGTCGGTTGGGAGATGAGGGCCGTCCGGGTCACCTGCGTGAAGTTGGCCGCAGGGAACCCAGGCGCCCCGGTGGCTGTCGCGTTGCCGGCCTGGGAGCTGGTGCTGTTGAGGAACCGCGTGTTTGAAGCTGTCGGTGCAGTCGAGTCCGTCAACGTGGGTGTAGACATGGAGTTCGGTGAAGTTGGGTTCGTGTTTCCAGCTGAAGAGGAGCTACCGGCAGAAGGAGAAGCATTCTTGGCAGTGGGACCGGAGCTTCCAGGTGGAGATGGACGGCTGGCAGTGGGAGATGTGGTTATAGCTGGAGAAGAGCTGTTGGTAGATGGGAAAGTGTTATTGGTAGTTGGCAAAGTGGTGTTGCCAACGGGAGAGGTACTGGCAGTCGGCAAGCTCATGGCAGTACTTCCAGGAGTAGAAACACCCTCCGAAGCCCTTCCAGAAGCAGTGCTAGAGCTAGAGCCAGAAGCACTCCCAGGCGCAGAAGGTGCCGTCATCTCAGAGCCAGGCGCAGTCAAAGAACCGACCGCTGAAGAGTTCCAGCCCGCAAACGAGGACGTGAAGCTGCCCGGCGGAATCGGGCCCGGCCTTGAGGTTGCGTTCCGCGAGCCACCACCGGGAGTCCCGGAGGCGCTGAGAGAAGACGAGCCTGCAAGCGTTGAGGCTGATGCTAGAATTGTACTCGTGGATAGGTTGCCAGCGGAAACACTCGAGGACTCGCTTGATAGCGTCCGCGACCCTGTGAAGGTCCCGTTGGCCGAAGTGCCAACCATGCCGCTCGTCACAGCCTCGGTGCTAGTCGCAGCCATCTCCCTACCGGAAGTCGAGGTCTGGTTCCTCACATTCCCGGTGTTGGACGCCGATTGTGTAGGTCCCGAGATGGACCCCCCGCTGGAAGACCCGGGAGGTCGTCCGGGACCTGGTCTCCCAGCAGGAGATCGAGACGTCGAAGTGGAACTTTGGTCTGTTGCCGAGGCAGAAGTCTGGTCTGATGCTTCGGAAGCAGAACCTGCAGTCGTAGCTCTGGCATCCCCCGTCGTGACCCTCCCCGACGATCCAACCATCGTCGCCGTCGCCGTCCCGTCCTCGCAGGTTAGGATGCATCGACACTTCCGCCCCCATTAGTTCTCCCATCTGCACGCCCTGGCCACCCCACAAACTCACATAGGAAGATATCTGCGTCTGGTTGTACGTCATGTACGCCGCAGGCGTGCTGTAGCCCCCACCGCAGCGCCCGTCCTCAATGACGCTGGAGCAGTACGCGACGCCGTTGCTAACGAGGGACGTGTAGAGCGCGTCGTGCGGGCAGGAGGCCCTCGTCGCGTTGCCGGCCGCGGGGAGGGCGTGTATGCTGTGCAGAAACAAGGGGACGAGATACCGCCACATGGTGCAGGAGTGAAGGCGAAGCGAGAGTGAGGGGCCTGGCGAGATGACCGAGGAATGCGTAAGTAAAGACCGGGCGAGGTGAGTGTTGAGGACTGTGCTGGCTTTACTTATAGAGTGAAGCATGTCGAGCACACGGCTCTACCAGCTGCTCCTTGTCCCAGGTACTTCCACCACTGAACAGAATCAGGAGAAAGAGATCGACGAGCGTGTTGCGCCGAGAGATGAGCCGCCAGTGTAAGCCAGCGCTCCTGTCGAGGAAGCTCGCAACGCCGGGCCTCCCGGCTGCCTCCTGACCCCTATATCTGACGACAAGTCTCAGTCCCGACGGCAATCTCTCCATGGACCAGCTGTGACCCTGCAGGCGTAACCGGTTAACCGACCCCTCACAGAGCTTGGGAAAAGCTGTTCCTGGGACATTAAAGGACCGAAGCCGCCTCGCTTTCCGCACATCGATACGCCCAGGTCCCCGGCTATCGAGCGCCTCGTCGCTGTTTCTGCGACGCAGATCTAGGAACCCAAGTGACACGCGATGCGAGGACGACCGAAACTGGCCGCGATGCATAGACTATGTCATTGCCCAATGTCGGGTTGGGGCAGGAGAACAGCTCGTAACACTGCACAGGGTGAGTCAGGACCATCAGAGAACTTACTCGAGTTGAGAGCTTCATCGGCAACAGTAAGCGTGTTTCCTTGCGGGAATAAGATATCACTCGCCGTTCCATCGTTGTTTCCAGGCATGAAAATGGTGCAAGGCCAAAAGTGAAGCATCATCAATACAATCGTTATCAGAGCCATCCATCCGCCTGTCCCAGCCATCATTACCCATCAATCCCAGCAACCAAGTCCATATACATCGTCATATGCACAATCAAATGTCCCGTTCATCACCCACCCGCATCGTCTATCGCATCGCCAGCGTGGCTGTCTGACTATTTTGCGGCCTCTGCTGAGGCTGTGGTCTCACAATAAAGTCCTTGTTCTCAATCGTTACACTCTTGGTCATATGGTTGACCTTGTACACTCCCACAAGTCGCGCCGCAAGCTCAAACATGTTGTTTCGGAGCGAGATGACAACGAACTGCGCGTTCTTGGTGCGCTCCTTGATGTAGTTTGCCACGATCGAGACCTGCACGCCGCGTTAGTGACTTGCACATCGAGGATGATGGAAGCGAGGTGTCATGGTCACTCGCAGGCCATGCCACTGGACTGGTTGCAGCCGAGTGTCTCGGCCGAAGCGCGTTAAGGGGGATGGGAATACTCACGTTTCTGAAATCCAACGCAGCGTCAATCTCGTCCATGACGTACAGGGGAGTCGGCTTGTAGTGATGCAGAGCAAACACCAGAGCCAGACTGCTCAGCGTCTTCTCGCCACCGGAAAGGTTGCTGATGTTCTTCCAGCTCTTCTTCGGCGGCATTACGCTGAACAGGATGCCTTCGCTGAACGGGTCCAGGCTGTCCACAAGCTCTAGCTCGGCATTGCCGCCCATGGTGATCATCTGATACATCTCCTTCAAGCGGAGGGAGATGGCGCTGAATCCTTCCATGAAGCCTTCCAGCCGGAGTCGGCGAAGGTCGTCACACCGTTTCTTGGCCGAGTCGCGCTGCGTAATGGCAGACTGGAGATCGGAAGACCGAGAGGCGTGCTCTTCCACTCGTCTGCGGTACTCAGAGAGTACTCCGAGGTCGACGTTGACGTTTTGAGTCTTTTCCTCGAGAGCAGCAATTTCGCCCTTGAGAGTTTCCTTGCTCATGTCGGCGAGCTCATCGGGAGTGTACCTGGGTAGTTCGTTGGGCTGGCCGTTTGAATCTTGTCCCTCCTCTTCGGCTTCCTCGTCCTCCTCGGCTTCTTCGTCCTCGTCCTCCTCAATAGGCGCATCGGTCATATCGACGTCTTCGGCCGGAGCGTCGTCCATCTCGACATCTTCGTCGCCGGCCGTGCTCTCGGCCTCGACCTTTGGCCTCGCTTGGCTGGGCGTAGAATTACCGATGAGGTCGTCCAAGTCTTGGAGCACCAGCTTCGAGTGCTTATCCTCCCAGTAACGCAGACGCTTCTGGTTCTCACCTAGGGCCTTCTGATTCTCCTCTAGCTTGTTTCGCATCTCGATTTCTACAGCTCTTGTTTCGTTCAACTCGGCTAGCTTCTCGTCTAACTCAGTTTTCAAAGACTTAAGCTCCTTCTTCTTGGCGCCTAGACCCTGCTCGGCTTCTTCGACTTGGGCCTGGAGCTCCTCAGCCCTCTCGCCCTGGTTGTTGATGTCGTCCTCGAGCTTTTGGAGATCCCTCGCCGCTGCATCCATCTCCTTCGTGGCCTTTGCGTGATCTTTCTCAAGCTTACTCCTTTGCTTCTCGGCCTTTGCCTTGCTGACCTCGGCGGTGGAGATTGCCTCGTTGTTAGAAGCAACCTCTTCTTTGATGGAGTCGACCTTGGCGCGTTGCGCGCGAAGCTTCTCGCCACCGACCTCCATGATCTTGTCCTGCAGCGCCTTAATCTCCTCTTCCATGCTGGACGTCTCGCCGTGAATCTTCTCCACTTCCTTGTTGAGCTTGGAAATTTCCTTTTGCAAGGCTACGATGCGGTTGTTGTCTGAAGCCGAGGGCTGATGTTCCTTGCTCAATTCCTTGATGCGTCGCTGAAGGTCGGCAACGTTTCGTGTTGCGCTGTCGATCTCTAAGCCGATCTTCTGCATCTTGGTATCAAGCTCTGGGATCTCCACGTTCAGCTTCTTGAGGCGAGTCTCGCACTCTCGCTGGTATTCTTGAAACTCTTGGAACTTGGATTCCCATCCATCGCGGTCGGTCTCGAGCTTGGCAACCTGCTCCTTGGTGATGTCCGCAATCAGCTTGGACGACATGAGCCCTCGCTTGACAGTGGTTCCACCGCCCGACATTGTACCAGACTTGTCGATGAGCTCGCCATCAAGGGTCACAACCCGCCATCGCTTCGCACCATACGCGATCCTGTTTGCTTGAGCAAGGTCAGTCGCGACCAGAGTATCTTGCATGGCATGATAGAAGGCTGGCCGGAACTTATCCTCCTTAGACTTGACCAGGTCGAACAGTCGAGGAGCGTTTTCAGGAGTTTGAATGGGCGACATATCCCGCGTCCTCAGCTTATCCAGGCATATGAAGTTGCCGCGTCCGAGGTTATTCTTTCGTAGATATTCGATACACTGTTGGCCAGCTTCGACCGTCTCTGTCACAAAGTTGTCGAGGGCGCCGCAAGCCGTTGAGATGGCGACGTCGTACTTTTGATCGATGATGCCGAGGTTTCCGAGTCGTCCGTGGAATCCATCAATACGGCCCGACTCCCTCATGCGCATGAGTGCAGCAAGCACGTTGCCTCGGGTCTGCGTATTAGACAGACTAGAACGAGCCTCATCAGCCTTTTGTCGTGCGTTGGAAATCTTGGATCGAATCTTGGGCTCCTGCCCAGAGAGAACCTCAAGCTCAGATTCCATCTTGGTCGCCTCCTCGAGTAACTCGGCCTTTTTCTTTTCACAAGACTTGAGCTCTTCCTGCTTCGCCACCTTGCCCTCTTCGATGGAAGTAATCTTGGTCTCGAGTTCATCTAGAGCGACAGCGCCGGCATTTGCCTTCTCTTGGAGTATGTTCAGCTCGCTCTCCGCGACAGCGATTGCGGACTGCTTCTGGTTGATCTTCTCGTTCCACGGCTCGAGAGACCTTTGCTTGGCGGCGATCTGGTCGGAAAAGGCTTGGGTCTTGCCCTTCAGAGAATCACGGATCTTGGCAAGCTCGGCTTCCTCTGCCTGGACCAGAGCCTCTAGCTCGGCGATCTCTGTGGTTCGCGTCTCAATCTCCTCGCCGCATTGTTCGATGGTCTCGTCGGCCTCGGCGGAGGATGATTCGGCATTGTTGATCGTCTTCTCGAGCTTCTTCCTCTTGTCTTCCAAGAATTTCCGCTTCTCATCAAACTTGACGCGCTCCTGCTCAAACTTGGCCATCTCCTTGACCAAGGCCTGGGTTGCCTTCTCCTGCGCCCCAAACTCCTTGGCGCCATTGGCGTGTGCGGTTTCGAGTTCTTTGATCACCTGCTCGCCGCCGTGATGCTTCTCGAGCTCGACATCTAGCTGGGCCTGCATCTGGGTGATAGCCTCCTGCGTGACCATGAGGTTGTCGTTGCATTCATGAATAAAAAGCTGATATAGGGCAGATTGCTTCAGCGCTAGTTCATTTTCATCACGAACATAGGCCAGCGCCTTGTCTTTCTTGTCCTCGAGGCTGTTCTTTTCCTTTTCGACATGCTGGACTCGGCCGCTCTTCTCCATGCAGATGTCGTTGAGCGTCTCGACCTCGGTAGCGGATTCCTCGATGGGAGTCTTGTACTTGGATGTTCCGATAATGTCCTCGAGGTACTCGAGAAGGCCATCCTCGTGTTCGTTGGCTGCCTTGGGCTTCATTTGCGCAATTGACTCGACTTCGCCCTGAAGAATGAGGAAACGCTTGTGGTCAAGGTCGACGCCGCGGTCTCGTAGTAGGGTAGTGACGGTGGTGAAGTTGGATTCTTTGCCGTTGATGTAGTATTTACTGGAGTTGTTTTTGAAAGCCTTTCGGGAGATGATGAGTTCGGAGTCGGGGATGACCTCGTGGCCGCCACCAGGCTACAGCTTGTCAGATTGAGCGTCTGTTGAACATGAGAAAGCACATACCTGATCCATCACCTCCTGGAAGTGTACCGCCACCTCACAAAAGTCCAGGTTTGGGTGTTCGGCTGAGTTGTGAATGAGGGCGGAGATTTTGCCCTGCCGCATCTTGCTCGCACGGAAACCAAAGACGAAGAGCAACGAGTCAATGACGTTGGATTTGCCGGAACCGTTAGGCCCGACCACCGACGAGAAGGAAGCGTGGAAAGGACCGACCTCCTGTCTGCCGGCGTAGCTTTTGAAGTTGTTAAGGATCAAATACGTCAAGACAATCCGGGGCTTGGGGGTCATGTCCTCGATGATTGGGACAGTCATTGTCCGGGCCTTGAGCATAATGTCCATGGGCTTCTCCATGATGGTGTCCATGGGCTTGATCGGCTTGATAGTCGCCTGGGTGTCGTCTGTAATTTGCGAATTTACACTGGAAGTGGTGATGTCTGCCAAAGCCGAGGCCTGGATCTCCGACGACTCTAGCGAAACGGTGGGTTGGGGTGTCGGCGGGGCAAGGTCGGGGACTGAAGCCATTGAGCTCCGGGGCGCGGCGCTCTTGCGCTTCCGAGGCGATGCTTTCTTGGGGGGGGATTCTGGGTCTGACTTGATCGTGGTGTCTGCATCAAAGACCTCGCTGGGCTCAATCGAAGCGGATGGAGCTGGAGTCTTCCGTGAGCGGCCTCGTCGGGAAGCCGCGGGAGCTGCAGCGGGGGCGGCCGACTTGCGTCCGCTCCGGGTCTGTCGCTTGGCGGGGCTTTTCGGCGCCTCTGGCTCGAAGTCCTCCTCCTCGTCATCGTGGGCTCTGGTGCGGTTGGAGACTTCCTCTTCCTCGTCGTCGGAGTCGACAATGGCGGTGCGTCTGGCTGCGGCGCGTCGAGACGGCCTTGTGGGTGAAGCCGCCGACATTGTGGCGGGCGCTTCTGGCAGCTGGAGCTATAGATCGCAAAAGAGAGAAAAGGGAGCAAGAAAAGACAAGCCGTCGACTGTTGCTCACACGCGACAGTACTGTCTGGAGCGAAGGCCGGTATCTTACCGGGATGACTGCCTGGGCGTGTCGTGTTGGAGTTTGGCGGTCACAAAGTGGTTGCGCCCCGCGTTCAGTTTGTTTGGAAATGTCCCGATCCGTCTTGGGGCTTGTAAACAATAAGCTACGTACCGCAGTACCTGGTCCACTGCAGGGGTGTCTGGCAACCCACGGCCCCACGTGACCTCGCGATAAGTCGAGGCGCCAAAATGCTGTTTACTCGCGATAGCCTCCAAGCTTGGGCAAGACTGATTTGTTAGGTAACCTTCCTACATTTTTGCGACACTCGTCACCATGTTCAACTACGCGGACCTTCACGACGTGTTTCCCGCCCCCGCAGAGGTGCCGAATCCCTACGACCGCAAGGTGCAGCAAGATATTGAGAGCTCCCGCAAGAGCTTCGATGGCGTTCTCTTTATTGACCGTGTGCTGAGAGCGGTGGGCATTACCAAAGGTGCGTGGTCTCCATCATAACTCAAGACGAGTTACTGATCATTGTCTTTAGCCAAGGTCTACCCGCCCAAAACCGACAATGCTCTCAAGCAGTTGCACCAGCAGATTTGCGAAGCCAAGATGTCGTTGCACTACAAATTCTCCCTCTTCTACTACCTTCTTCTCGATTTCGATCAGGCGTCCGGCCGCCAGAACGTGTCGGAGACGTTCGTTGATGCATCTGGAATGCCCAAAAAGTACCAGATCTTCATGAAGGGCCTGTGGTACATGGACAAGCAAGACTTTGCGGTAATGCTACTCCTCCACTCTGGCAACTGCGGCAACTAACGATGGTGGTTTTCTAGCAAGCGCTCGAGTACATCGCACACCCCTCGCTCATCCCGGACTTCGCCGATGACATTATCACCGTCCTTGTGCATCGCGCCCAAGGCAACGACTACAGCCTGGCGCTGTCCTACTTCCACACTGTGCAACCGATCCTCCAGACGTCGGCTGCGCTCGAGCTGCTCTTTGAAGCGATGGCTCGAACAAGTGTTTCCGAAGCGCTGTTCTACTCTCGTACACACCCTACGCACACTCGCAAGCTACTGTTCCGCCAGCTGGTTGCAAATGTCCTGGACGGTGGAATTGGCGTCGAGTTTCCAAACCGAGCCTCGGAGCTCGCATTCTTGCCGCTGGATTCTACCGAGGAAGGTTGGTTCGAGGAATACTTGACTGTTGGCAGTGGAAAGAGCCACAAGAAGGCCAAGGACACGCTGTTGATTCGGAAGATTGCCTGCGATCGGTTCCCCGACGTGGCTCACATTAAAAACGGTGGCAAATGGTCTGGAGTTCTGGAGGGAATCAAGGGTGGAATTGGCGGACATGCGGAATGATGGTCCAAATTAAACGGTATCGGATGCTCCATCCGGGAGAATCCAGTCTCGAAATGGACGTGTAAACATAGCGACGGCGTTGGATCTGGTTGAAGCCACTTGGTTCAGAAATGCATAGACTAGGACATTGGCACATAACTCATGGACATGTTTATCCGTGGTCTGTGGGATCACTAACTGTGATGCATTTACCTCGAGTCGTGCTGTGTCGTGTGTCTATCTAGGCTATTAGCCACCCTCTTATACCATATCATTCGCTTCGACGGAGCTTGATGCCCTGATGCCTGATTCCCTAGCTGCTCTACCTTTGTTGGCAGCGAGACCACGATCTGATTCAAAAAAGAAGACGAAAAGTGGAGAGTGAAGGCTGGTGTAGGCATATATCTCCAGTACCAGTACGAAGGAGACATACTCGATGTCCCGAATAACACGCCTTTACCTTGTCTCGATGTCGGATACACTCCGTGTCTCTTTCTCCGATCTCGGGACTTGAGCCAAAGGTAGGCCCACGTCTCATTGTGTGGGGTTCGGGACATAGAACTGGAGACCTATCTATTAAAGAGGGCCTTGGGCTGTGCAATCTGACGGCTTTGGCTGGCAACTTTAACCCGGAGAGCATACGATCCTAGATCTGCGCGTCGGCATTCGGAGGCACGGAGGCTTCTTCTGTGGCTGCCTCGCCGTTCTTGACAACCAACTAGAAAGGCGTGCGGGGACCATTACTTAGTTATTAGCAGCGGTCTCGTTGACAAATCCAGGAGCTGAAATGACTGACAAAGCCAGTAGGACGGGTGTACTTCGTGCTAAGCCCTTGTATAGTACTAAGCTTGAGACCTCCCCGCAACCATCCAAATACATTGAACGCCAACACGACACATTTCACTGCCTCCAGACCCTGTTCAATCCCCAACTACTGTCACTGCAGAACCATGTCTCGCATCGCCACCATCACGGACAAGGCGCCCGCCCCGCTTCCCGTCTTCAACCAAGCCATCGTCGCCAACAACTTCGTCTACACTTCCGGCTCCATCGCGCAGGACCCCGCGACGGGCAACATCGTCGACGGAGACATCCAGGCCCACACGGTGAGTCAACCCCGGCCATGATGAAAAGCCCAGCATTAACAGGTGTCATGCCCCGACAGCACCGGGTCATCCAGAACCTCTCTGCGGTCCTCGACGCGTCGGGCTCGAGCATCAACGACGTCGTCGAGGTGAGTGTCTTCCTCGCCGACATGGGGGACTTTGCCAAGATGAACGAGGTCTACCAGACCTACTGGGGCGATATCAAGCCTGCGAGAACGTAAGCTGCGACACCGCCCGTCGCATGTCCTCCTCGATGCTAGCAACGAGAGACTTATTTTCTTGCAGATGCGTCGCTGTCAAGACCCTACCGGCCAACACGGATGTCGAGATCAAGTGCGTGGCCGTGGTCACCAAGCCCGGGAACATCCAAGCCAAGATTTAGTTGGACAGCTAAACAGAGCTCGAGCGGGATTCCTAGCATCGCTTTAATTTGTCTGTCTGTTCGGGAAAGCATATCTATTTATTACTTCAGCAGCAATCGCATAGAAGTGGGATGGTTAATGTAAGATTGATCTGAAAGGCCCTATGGTGAACGCTAGTTCGCGACTCCATTCTCTACTTGCAGCTCCACAACATCCTCACATTCCAGCATTACAGGCGGGATCATCGTCTGGAACAAATGGTGTGGTACACGATCTTCGCCCTCTGCCGCAAAGTCCTCGCAGCTACCAGCACACCACCACATGCCCCGAGGCTCCATCCGAAGACCATATGTACCGTCTGGCAAATCAGACAGTAACTTGCCAACGTCCACATGCCTGACAAGCGGCTCGTCCGGCTTGAGGGTTACAAGAATCTCCAGCTTCGGGCGAGGGTCGTGCTTCTGGTACAGGCCGCAAACGCCTGGTTTAGTTGTTCCGCGCACGACAGTGTTAGTGGCCGTGTCGACGACCTGGATGGTCGCAGCGGGTGCCTCTGTTCTTGGGTCGATGATGCGAGGGCGGGGGTCCTCGGGTGGAAACTCTTCTTCTGCTTCCATGGGACCCCGGGGGACGATAAAACGCTGGCGGCCGCGGGTTTGGACAGTAATAGCTTCGGTGCCAGTGTTCAAGACGGTAATATCAAGTATCGTGACACCGCCCTTCCTGTCATCGCCAATGTTGTTCCCTTCGCTTCTGCGCCGTTGCATTCGGGTCTGTATCTTTGGCGGCCAGGGTAGAGACCGCACTGCAGTGAAGCTTGCCCGGCCATCTGCTCTGCTACTGACCAACCTCGAAATGCCGTTTGATGTTGATGAATTTCCCTGATCTTTCAGGGGCTCCGTCTGATCGACGTATACATACCCCTTCCCGCCCAGATCCTCGCCCGCCATGTTACGAATCGTATACTTCTTCCCCGGCTCGAACAACGACGCAAGCTCGCTGCCGGGATCAATGTGGTATTGATATATCGACAGAGCCTTTTTCCAGTGTTCCGTTCTGCCGACTGGCGAGGGAAGAGTCAAGTAGGATTCCTCCTCGCTGTCGGGTTGACTTAGTTGCCCAACGTCAACTTCTGTGTCGCGCTTGCTTTCCGCATCGTGCACACGTAGTGTGAGTAGCTTATGAGAAAGCGCATATGGAACATCCAGAATCGAATTTGCTGTATTCAGGCGCAAAGGTCGGGGATCCGTATCTTCCGATGAGCGGCGACAGAGGCCAAAGACAATGCTGAAGGGCAGGTTGCCCGAGCGGTCGAAGACCTGGTACCTGCTGTTGATTACCGTGTGAATCTTCAAATCGTCCATAGCTGCTAGAGTGCAAGAACGTAGTGAAGGAAAATGAAGAGGCAGTATTGTCCGGCTGAGGCTGAACTTGTACCGGGGATGTCCTCTCGGCTGTGAGTCACCTGGCGGCAATACTGCAGCTCATCATGTCGTTTTATGTGATGTGCATGGAACGTAAGCAGGTTTTGTTTCCAAATGGTGGATGTGATACGGGTCATGCAGCGATCCTTCGCTGCCTTCTGCAAGACAATAACGTCATTGTGGCATAGATAGCTGGTAATTTATAGTCTTACTGCAGAACACTGACCTCATGATAAGCGCCTCTGGTGACAAAAGGACCAGCTGAGTCGAAGCCGCGTAAGCTTAGTAAGACAGATTGGAAGTAGATCTAAGTCGCAGCCGCCGCTTAGCCGCGGCTGCGGCGATCCCTCACAGACAGGAGCCTTACTGCAGAACACTGCCCTCATGATAGGCGCTCTTTGTGAGAAGTGGGCTGCGACAACCGCCAATCCGCAGGCGCAGCAGCCAATTCTCAATCCTTTAGCTGATCGTCAGCAACGGTAACAGCCCGGTGATGTGTTCAGTCTGTGCGAGCATCGACTCCCCAAGTTGGTCAGACGCTCACGACGACATGGCTTGTGAGAAAGAGCTCGGGTTGCTTAACCTGCAATCCGAGCCATCTGAAATACCTCAACTAGAAGCAAACAAGAGAACGAGTATAGTGAGTTTAGGCCTTTGGCTAGTCAAATTGGGATCTCACTTGCCACATGGCAATCAGTGCTAGTTGAGGCACCTAGCCACCAACTCGTGGGCACAGCCTTCCAACTCTCTTGATATCTGGAATTGGTGAAGCATGAACTTGGATGATAGATTAGTATATGTTGGCTCTCTGCAATGACTATCCCTGTTGATATTTCTTTGGCTAATGCCAACGTCAACCTTACGATTTCAGCTTCATTTCTGTAGGATTTCGTCAGACGCCTTCATTCCTATAGGATCAGGTGTGACGCTTCGCCAGATCCCGTCGTGGTGAATGCAGATTCCAAGGCCGAGAACGCCCCGCTGCCTCCTTCTTCTGCCTGGGATCGCGGGGGGTAGTTCTCGAAAGGTGTTGAGGCTGCGCTTCAAGTGTGTCACGTCACAGTGTACCAGGCCCTAAACTGGTCTGCAAGTGACGTCTGAACGATTGAAATCGAGGACTGGGAGGACTTATGCACAGTGGCTTCCAGGAATCATCTGCTCCATGGGCTTTGTATAAAGTGTAGGGGAATGCCTCTGTTCGGTGCAAGCAGCAGAAGCAACATTCCCATCCTCCCATCCACACCTTCATCAGATCTACACCTTACGTGACTCTACAAGATGTCCTTGTCAAAAGCCTTGCTCGTTGCTTTGTCCATCGCTGCCGCGAACGCCAAACCACTCTCTCCTTCCAAAGTTGCTCGTCAAGAAGCTCCATCTCCATCTACCTTCCCTCTCGGCGATGCCTGCGACAACGAGTGGAAGTATCTTAACTTCGACCCCCAAAACGACGCAGACAAGGCACATCTCCAGAAGCTCCACGATGTCATCTGTATTGGAGAGCTTCGTGCCATCTCTTCTTGGGGAGCAGAGGCTGCTGATGATAGCAAGACGAGCATCAACGTAGCCTACGACGTCTTTTTCGAAACTGCCGACGATACTAACACAAAGGTCTACGACGTTCTGACGAAGATTGCGGGGAAAAGCAGCAGTGACGGCATGATTGGGGAGATAGTCGGGACGATGGTCGTCGACAACGAGGGTAAGTTGTATAACCTGCTCGACCAACCGAGATACGCTTCAATATACTCACATGCCTTGTAGACTTCGGCGGCAGCGCTGGAAACAGCTGTGATGACGAGGGCACTCTAGCCTATACTTTAAAGGATGATGACGGCGACAAACGCGAGAAGATTCATTTTTGCGGCATCGCCTATGACCGCCCGACATCCGGCCCAGACATCGACTGCGGCACTCTCGATACATACCCAAGCACTAAGATGGACACCTTCTCACGCGTCGTACTGCATGAAACACTTCACTACAGCACTGTCGGGCCTCCCAGCCAGCTGGGCGAACAGATTGTTGACCAACAGAACAACGACGGCGTAGCAGCCTACGACCCCGAACGCGCCCACGGCCTCAATGATCCGGACCAAGACAACCAGCCCGGGAAAGCGGAGTCGAACGCGGACAACTACGCGTGGATGGCGCTTGATGCCTGGATTAGCTATAACTGCTCTCCCGATGAGGATAAGCAGGACGCTTGGGACAGCTATTTTCCGGATGACCCTCCGGATTATGAGTAGACTGGTTGAATTGCTTCACCAGCCCTAGCACATACATAGTATATAGAGGGAAGTCTGTTGCAAAGTTATGCCTTGATATTTGAGATCGATGCTTTATGAATTGGGTTACTTATTGGGAAATGGATACTATGTTTTTATTGTGCTGGGTATAGTACCTTATAGGTTTTTTTTTATTGTGTACTATTTACTGTATTGCTTTCTTTTATCTAAGAAGATATCAAGGAAGGCTTATTTAAAACCAAATGGTACACAGTATATAACACCCACATAGCTACATATAGTAACCATACAGTGCCTCACACGGCACTATCCTTATATCCCCACTTGCTACCGGCCTTCCACAATTCGAGAAACCTCGTCCCTAGCTGCTCGGACAATTCCTTGGGACGCACAATCTCGACAATCTCGCCCTGATCCATGAAGACGACTCTGTCAAAGTTGAGGATCATATCTAATATGTGCGAGATGGATGGGACCATATCTTCTCGTGCTTGCGCCTTAGGCTTGACAGTCGCAGTAAACTTCCGGAGTCTAGAAATAGCACCTAGGGATTGGACGTCAGTCTCATATGCTACATCGTAACGTGAAGAACCCCCATATTACCGAGACTGGTTTCTAGTTGAGTCATAAAAATGGTGTGATCCCTTTCGCCGCGTCAATGAAGTGAGTAATATCCGATGAGCTCATGCCGCCAACATCAAGGGGTTTGGAAAAAGGGACATAATATAACGGTGCTTTGTTCTCCAAGTCCAAGAGAAGTAATTGTCTGGAAGCTGGTAAATATAATACTTGGATGGCCCATAGCAGCATAATGAGGAATGGGTAGCTGATGGCTAAGTAAGGCGAGGTCGCTGTTGGAACAGCCGCTTGTCCAACAGCGACGAAGACGCAAAATACAGAGTTGAGAAGGGCGTTGGGTAGCTCTGTATCTACAAGGTTCATGTCCTGACTGAAAATGTCAACGATTTGGCCTTGGTCCGTTGCCGTAAAGAAGCTCAGAGGAGCCTGTGTTATAGTCCGTAACGCGTCGTCGACCAAGCTGGCACCCGGCTTGACAACAGCCATGTAGAACACAGTGACTCCCAGGCCCAGCATGAATATTTGCAAATGCAACCCGTTGATTTTGACCACCAGAGAGAACTTTACCGTTGGTACCAATGTTCGTAGGGTCTGCTTGGGGCAACTATTCCGGTTTTATATCGACATCAAGCATAGTTACCTGGATAACTTCGGAATGGCGCCCCCGGTCAAAAGGCGCAATCCCGATGATATTGTCTCTGACAGTACCGTTTCACAAAAATGGTTCTTGATTGCAGTATTCCACGCGAGGGATAGCGCTAGTAAAAGCAAGACTCCCGTCGTGAAATAGGATTTCTGTTAAATTGGACCCTGTACACAGGAACACCAGGGCGGTCTGTAGTATAGGGCCATTCTCTTTAGAAGCCAACCCACTTCGGGAAGCTAGAACCTCATAATTTCCACCTCACAGCGCATGGAAACTAATCGTAGCTTCAGTCCATCGCGACTTGGCCAATGAACGGGCGGCAACCTGATTCCTTTGCGCGAACGGGTCTAGATCCGGCCACCTAAAGGATGGGCGCGTAGTCTTAATAGGCCCTCATATCCGCGTCAGTGTCAGCGCATCCTGTGCCCTTGATGCTTGTCTCGGTGGCCTTTTCTTCTCTCCCAGGCGTTCTGTAAGTGCATCGGTGGGCTTGCCCATAGGTCTGACATCCGGCCACGATGGCTTCTAGTCGGTTTCGCTTCATTGCGCTGATGGCCGTGCTGTGCATACTTCTGTTCTACAACTCCATTAATCAGCACGACTACCGGTATCCCGCGGCGGGACCAGAACCATGGAAGAAGGGCCAGGACCCCAGGAGGGAGGCGGATACCAGTGGCGGCTACTTTGACAACACCAAGGACGAGGTCGCGATCCCTAGTTCCGCTGGTGGTGATGGCGACATAGGTGTAGGCGGAGGAGTAGTTCCCACGGAGGCAGTTGTCGACGAGTCGCAGGAGGATCAAGAGCCAGGGACGGAGCAGGAATCAACAACAGAGCTGGCATCGCAGTCGGAACAGGCGGAACAGACGAGCCAAGCATCGCAGACGAGCCAAACGACACAAGAAGCAGCCGCCGAACACACCCCCGACCACAACGGTGCCACTGAAGGCCAACCCGCTCGCCACAGCAGCCCTTCCAATGCGACGAGCCACGCCTCTCACAAGCCCTCAGGAAACGTCGAAGACAACGACGTAGACTGGTCCCGCTTCGCCTACACGCAGTACGTCACCAACGACGACTACCTCTGCAACTCCGTCATGATGTTCGAGACGCTGCACCGCCTGGGAAGCAGACCCGACCGCGTCATGATGTACCCAGGAGACATGCTGGATCCTGCGGCCACGACAGCCGCCACGCACGTCGGAGAGCTCTTGATCAAGGCGCGCGACGAGTACGGCGTCAAGCTACAGCCAATCGAAGTGCAAAGCCGTTCTGGTGCCGATGGTGAGTCTTGCCCGTCCTGCCTGGGTCAACTTTGCAACAATGACTTAACACGGAGATGGCATGTGTTGCAGCGACCTGGGCCGACTCCTTCACCAAGCTCCTCGCCTTCAACCAAACCCAGTACGACCGCGTGCTCTCGCTCGACTCGGACGGCACGATCCTGCAGCCCATGGACGAGCTCTTCCTGCTGCCGGCGTGCCCCGTGGCCATGCCGCGCGCGTACTGGCTGCTCCACGGCGACCCGCCGCGGCGCATCCTCTCGTCGCAGGTGATGCTGATCCAGCCCGACGCCGTCGAGTACGCGCGCGTGGCGCAGAACATGGACGCCATCGACCCGGACGACTACGACATGGAGATCGTCAACCAGCTGTACCTGGACAGCGCCCTCATCATCCCCCACCGGCCCTACGACATGCTGACGGCCGAGTTCCGCCAGGCCGACCACTCCTACTACCTCGGCTCGGACCGCGAGGAGTGGGACCCCGTGGCCGCCCTGGGCGAGGCCAAGTTCGTCCACTTCTCCGACTGGCCGGTGCCGAAGCCGTGGATCCCCATGTCGCTCGGGGAGCAGGAGGAGAGCCAGCCCAACTGCACAACCGTCGACGGCAAGGAGAACTGCGTCGAGAGAGAGATCTGGAACAAACTCTACGCGGATTTCACTGACAATCGTCTGGTAATAGTCGCTGATTCTGGTTATAGAGCCTCGCTAATCGAGAAGTGTAGCGAGTCTGTGGCTCCGTTGTAGCCCTCCAGGACACCAAGCGATGACATCGGTTGCAGATGGAGGATACGCTTCACATCTTATAAACTTTTACATATGCAAAGGAAATGCGTCGATCGTAAGCTTCCTTGCGATCTTGTTGGCCGATGAACTATAATTTCAATCGGCACCGGAGTTGGAAAGAGGAGACCGCCGTTGGATATAAAAGTGGTATTGATATAATGTGTAGGTATAATTGCATACTTACTTATGAACAGGATGCTTGGTGGCAGAGGCCAATGACGATCAAACACTTTACACTGGGGATCACAAACGGGGCTCGGCGCCATCATACATTGAACCCCTTTAGTCTAGGCTTTCTGTTTGCCGCTTTATTCAATCCATCTATAACATATTACTAGCTTCTTTCTATCTCTAATCTCTTCGTTCAGAAGCCAACTCTTGCGGTACCGGATTCCCGTTCCGTTCTACTGTCATACCCAACGCCACAGCTCAACAAAGCCATTACGTCCCTTCCAACTGTTCATAGAGCCTTCTTGGACTTGGACGCAGCTTGGACAAAGGAAAAGGCCTTCTTCGTCTCGTGCACGCTCTGCACCAGCAGTACGCCGGGAATGAATAACCAAAAGGCATTGCAGAGCACATAGTACATCCAGAAGTAAAAGTTCTCGGGCCGGCAGTAGGCGATCTGGAAGACGACGCTGCTGAACGAGCACGTGGCGTAGTAGAGGATGAGGCCGTACATCTGGCCGAGGCTGATGATGATCTGCAGGGGGTGGCGGAGAGGGTGGTCCTTGACGATGTAGTAGGCGCAGATGAAGGACATTGGGCCCCAGAAGACAGCGGTGATGGTCTCCATACAGACTACGAAGGAGTCCTGGGTCATGTATCGGGAGTCGGAGAGGGAGTATTCCTTCCAGAGCTGGCCGAAGAGGTCCATCTGGCTGGCCATGTCGAGGAAGTTGAAGGCAAAGTAACCTGAAGTCAATCAATTAGCAACGGCCACCGAGAGAGAAAGGAGCCAATTCGTAGACCCGGTGACGGACCCTCAAAGAAGGTGTGGATGCATCCGCAGATGGCAAACCACAAGGTAGCCCACGTCTCTCCGCTGGTCAGCCTCCGCTGCGACTGATTCACCAGCAGAAGCGTCGTTAGGAAGATGAAGCTGCATCCCAACGCAAAGTATCCGACCAAGAGGGGACCAGAGATGGTATTGGGGGCATATCGTGAGAGGGCAACGTCCAATGGAAAGAAAGGGTGCAGAGGGAGGCCCCCAGTTGCGTTGATGGTAGAAATCGGAATGCCGTCCATTGTGAGCTTGAGGAGCAGGTTTGTCGGATCAGGAAACTTTCAATTGGATTAGCAATGGAGTGAAGCATAGAAGAAGTCTGCTGGTAGTACCGCTGGTTTTGTAACTTGGAAGAAGGAGAAGCTCGCCGAGGGAATGCGTGGCGTCACCCGGATAATCGAGCTCCGGCATCATCTTATCCATCCTTCCCCCGCAACCCGCAATCCGTCGGTACTAGTATGGAGGGAGCGCCAGGGGTTAAGCTGCAAGGGGAAAGCGTAGGGCGGGAAAGCGGAGATTTGGTGGGACCTGGTCCAATTGAAATGGGAAGCATGAAAGCTTGGCAGATAAGGATTGCTTTCGCATGTGCGTGTGCGTATGCGAGTACGAATAATTCGTACTTCGTATATCTAACTAACTGAAGGTGTCGACTGTCTACACCGAAAGGGATTGTACAAAGGGGCGGAGTGCGACGCCAGTAGGTTACTACTAATTGGGGTCAGCATGAAAGCTTCTCATCAAACATAAAAGGCTGTCTGCTAGTTAGTACTCGTTTTTCTGCTCTACGGGGATGTTCGGTTCTTTCGGTTCTTCTGAATGCAAGGATTCGGGAGATGAAGCATCGTAGACCGTGTTTGGTTGGGGGAGCAGGGGGTGAGGCATTCTTAAGTAGGATTGAGGCGTTGGGAAGGAAGCCACGATGGCTTTTTTCTGCTTTTTCGGTGAGCAAGAATCTCATGGAGCTCGTCAATTCAATGCAAAAGGCTGTAGAGGGAATACTTAGTAGTAGTTGTATACGGTAGTCGTAGTAGCCTATCGAGCAGGAAGGATGCTGCTGAGGTGGACTGGGTTTCCAGTTAAGAGCCCCAGACCCTGAGATCACCTCGGCATCTAGTCATGCGCCGCTCTGTTGATTCAATGTTAACAACTCCGTGGTTGAACATCTCGATGCCGTCGGAGGGGTCGAGAGGCTCGAATCGGCCATCGCTCTAGCAGCAGCCAACCTAGCCCGAGCGGCATCAGACCAATATGCCTGACGACTTCATATCCCCCATAGAGCCCCCCGACGTGGCCTTTAGAGCAGAATGCCATGACATATTGTCGCATTCCTTCAACTGTACTCTCCACGAAGGAACTACGGAACCGTGGGCACCGCTCTGTGCCTATCCGCCATCTCCAGCGATATTTGACACTCATCTGTCATGGGAGATGGACAGCACTCCATTCATCATGGGCAAGAGCAATGCGATGGAGAAAGTGGATGCTAGAGAAACGAGGAGCGACAAAGGTTGTCATCGTTGCCGTCTGGCTACGACAAAAGCCGCGCGTCTTCGATGCCTATCAGCTAGCGATCAAGCTCGGGTACTTTCCCTGTCGGGCGAAACATCACCGGCAGCGAAGCATTGTGACGCTTGCGCGCCCGAATTGGGTTGTGCTCGCCTGAGATTGTCGTCCTGTTTGTGGCTGCGGCTCAGCTGTCGTGGGGCATTCACCAGGGGAAGCTAGAACGGGAGGCGTCGAACTGGTCGTGTAACTTATAGAGTTGTCGTGGAGTTGGTAAGGTATGATAGGCGGGTAGAGACATTGAGATATTGCTTGACTGTAAGTCAATATACCCTGCTGTAGTTCCTTGACAAGTCACCACGCGGCTGACAACGGAGAACCGCAAGTACAACCCAACTACAAGTCAAGAGGTATTTCCAAGAAAATAATCATCGTATTTGGGTATCTTCAAAACTAGAGCTACATCATCCAACGCCTCCCCCCTCAGTACGTAACACACTCAAACCGAACATCACCGTACGTACCAGGGGCCTCGCCGGAGCACATTATAAAGGTCAGATCGACCCGCCGCTCATCAAGCAACACCATCACCAGCGTCTCGGCCACGCGCCTCGACTCCGGCACTCTCTCCACGCCCTCCCAGCTCAGCGTATCCCGGGGATGCACCCCCGCCGACCACGCCTCCCACGGGATGTCGGGCGCCGGCGGGAGCGCCAGCGGGGGTAGGTCGCCCTCTAGCACGGCCTGGCCCTCCAGCTCCATGATCTTGGCGGCCACCGCGGCCGCGCCGTCGCTGAACCACTGGCCTTCCTGCCGCTTCAGGGTCCGCAGCAGCTCGATAGCGCGGCTTCGGATCTGGGGGTGCCGGCACTCTTGGCAGGTGAGGAAGAGGGGGATGATGAGCCCCGGCTCGAGGGTCAGCGGCGACCGCGGCTCGGGGCTCGCAGTGGCCGCGAGCAGGCTCTCCACAAGGGACAGCACCCGCTCGAAGTAGCCCAGGAGGTCGTCCCACTGCGTGTCGGGCCCGAATCTCACGGCGACCACAAGCCGCAGCAGTGTGTGGTAGAGCCTGACGGAGAGCGAGGCCGGCTCGCCCGTCCACCGGTCCCGTTCGAAGACGCCCATCTTGAACTCCCAATCGACGAGATCCTGCAAGATGGTAGTGGCGTCTCCAGGAGAGCTCGGGCACATGGCCTCGTCGGTGAGGAAGAAGCGTCTGATCAAGGCGAAGAGGGCGGTCCCGGCCTGGTCGTAGCTCTCTATCGGCCCTTGCCGCAAGTAGTCGTTGATCTCGGCCATCTGCGGGGGGTTCTGGAAGGGATACGGAGCGCTCGAGTCGGAAAAGGTCATGGCCTGGAGGTCGAGGCGCGTCAGCATCTCCGCGGCGGCCCTCGTGGCGGGGTGGCCCTTGGTCTCCGTCAGCAGCCGGTGGCCCGCCGTGATGTGGACTTGGCTCTCGCTCCACCGGCCCATCATGCTGGTGATGGACACGAGCGCGAGGCTCAGCGAGAGGAGCGTGTGCGGGCTCTCCAGCTCGCGGGCGTGCGACACGGCCTGCACGTAGTGCTGGCTCGCCAGCCGCGCGAAGACGTCGACCCGGTGGCCGTGGCGGACGCCCTGGCCCGCGAGCTCATGCTTCTGGTGCAGGGCCCCCAGGGCGAGCGTGGCGTGCCACACGGCGGGCTCGGAGTGGGCGAGCTGCAGCAGGTCGCCGGTCCAGAAGCGGGACGGCATGAAGGAGGCCGTCGACGGAGCCGTCAGCTGGCGGAAGACGTCGAACAGCGACAGGCTGGACGGGCTGGACGACGGGCTCCGGCTGCGGCTCTGGTGGTGCTGATGCCGGGGATACTGGGCGAGGGCCTTGGAGACGGGCCCGACGACGCTGAGCTGGCGCACCGCCTCGACGAGCTGGCGCCGGGTGACGGTCGAGTCGTCGGGCAAGTAGCCGTCGCACTGGCGCTTGGAGTTGAGGCAGCGCTGGCAGGTCGGCTTGGCTTCTGTAGACTTGTGAGCCACGGCGGAAGAAAGACGAGGGCAGTCTCACCGTCGCACTTGACGCGGCGGACGCTAGACGGATCCATCAGCGTCTCGTTCTGGATAGTGACAGATGGGACTGGACTCACCGACAGGTAACGCATCCGGTGCCTGATTTCCGCGGCATGGTTGTGTCTTTCCGAGTATGTTTCAACTTATCAGGAGTGGTGTTGTGAGTCAAGTCAGACGGCAATTGCCCAGTCTGACGGGGATGAATGGGACGAACGAGACCGTGGAGTCACAGTCGACAAGGCTAAGAGGTCTAAGCCATAATCCTCATCATGAATTCCACCACCACACAGCCGCAACCCGTCTTACGCCGGCCCTGGTCCCTGTCGGCGAAGCCCCGCCCTTGCGTTCTGCTGGAAACTTGAACGGCAGTGAGGAATTGGAGCGAAAGCCGTTGGAGTTGGGTTTCGCTATCAATACTATGTGCGTAGATATTCTCTCTCCCGTTATAGCCTGCCACGTGCCACGACGACATTCACGGGCCACTGCTACGTTCAATCTGGCGATGGAGATGCCAGCAGTTCGAAGAGTGTTCACCAAGATACCAACTAATAGGGAGAGATTTTAGCCATTATATTTATTCTTCCTAACTGACATCCAGGATTCCGCGTGCCATCATCATTCATAAAAGTGGGTATCTCAATCTATAATTCGCTCTCCTTCAACTTCTTCTGTGCCCGCAAAACAGCCGCATGCTGCTTTCTGTGAAACTTGACGTCCTCTGGGTGCAGAGGGTTCCAGACTGTGTTGCACACCTTGCACTCGGAGAAGGCCGCCTGCGACGAGATGTTGAGTGTAGTCTGGACGCTTGGCGAAGATTTGGCCTTTGGTTTTCTCGCCTTTTTCGCCTTTTCCGCCTTTTCTGCCTCTTGCGCTTCGTTTCCTAGACTCTTGGGTCGTGTTTGCAACCGGGGCTGAGGACTTTTCGTTTGAGACTGCCCTCCTGTACCTCTGTTTCCACCTTCCTCCTCTTCTTTATCGTTTGTCTCTGGTCCCGGTTCTTCGCCATGATCTGTTGCGCTCGGATCCATACGTGGTAGCGAATTGCCGCGAAACTTGAGAATTCGAGGTTTTCGTCTTGCCTCCGCCCGGGATGATGCTGGGGGGGATGGTAGAGGACTCGGCTTGGGGTCCACCTCATCGCTTCGGGGGCTGGATACTGCCGGTGATGGTAGAGGTACCGGTTTGAAGAAGCTCATGATTGATCCTTTCCTGACCTCCATCTTTGGCTTCGCAACAATGGCCGTAGTACCATCGTCCGGGATCGAGATGGACTTCGGTATAGGCGACGAGCCAGCCTTGGTAGTTTCGCTTCCCAGTTGCAGCCCCCCCTCTGACGTGCACCGCTTCTTCAAGGGGGGTTCGCTTCGAGTATCGGCGGGAGCGGCGCGTTTTCCGTACGTTCGGAGCGCTTTGCCGCTTTGCCGCGACCGAGAGTCGGTTCCTGCCTGGGCCCTGCGGCGGGTCAATTTCCTGGTGTGAGCGTCAAGGGAAGTTCAAGTTGAGGGGCGTACATTGTGGATTGAGTTGGTTTCCGGCCCGTCACTCAACTGCCATGCTTGGTTGAAGATGGGACCGCAGTCCACAGGTCGTAGGTATCGATGGATGGTACGGTTTTGGTTGGGAAGGCAGATCTTGGGTAGGACGAGCCTCGGATTTTTCAGTTACGTGGATAAGAAAAATGTTGAAAAGAGAAGAAGAAAAGTCGTTGGATCTAATCGACTTTTGTGATTGTTGATGGTGCATGCTTCGGACGCTCGAGTCCAAGACAAGGGAGCCCCACCAATAGACGCGACTTAACGCGTCCAACGCGCTGTCACATGCCCAGGCTCATTTATTTAGTCTACCACCCCACGGTCCTCATGAGCTGGTGGAACATGGCGGCGGAATAGATCCTGATGTTGGTGTATCCGTACTGAGAAGATTGCATATGGCTAGTCTTGTCAAGGTACTTGTGGTCAGACACGACATGCTCCAGTCAATCAGAAAGACCCAGATCTTGGAAGTGATATCGTAGGAAGCTCGAATTATGTCTTTGTTGTGACGGTTTGGGTATCTTTAAGTCTGCGCACTGGAGGATTCAACGTTGCGTTTCCTTACAGCATCTCGTGTCTCGTCATCCTTCTCCTTGATCAACACTGTCTTGTCCTCCTCCTCCTCCTCATCTTGACCGACTACCCACGTCTCTAGAACCTCCTTGACTTCGCCAACAGCCCCCAGCTTCTTCCTCGCCTCGCCCATCCTCCACATGTACGCATTGTACACCACTACCTCGGCAATCGCGACAAGAATACTGCCACCCAGCGTGAGGAACAGCCGCGACGAAGTGCTCCACCACCGCGCAACGACCCAGAGCGTGGCCGCGACGCCGAGAATGCTGGCGAGAAAGTTGACGATGAGCGTGACCTCCCGGTGGGCCTGGCTGAAGGAGACGTCGTCGTCGCCAATGTCCGCGCGGCTCGTAGGCTTGTTTGCTTCGGCGAAGGCGTGGGCGGCGCTGGGGAAGCGGTCGTGGAAGGCGTCGGGGCCCGAGCGGGGGTTCAGCATGCGCTCGTAGGAGCGGGCTTCCTCGTCGCGGCGGAGGCGGGCCATGAGGGCTTTGTATTCGCGGGACTGCGGCGTGGTCAGCTGTGGACGGAAAAGAAGGGCCGCGGCCGGAGCGCACTGGTTCTGGTTTGGGAGGAGGGGGGGGGGCGTAGATGTGGGCGCCGCGAAGGAGTTGTTCGAGGCTGGGTGCCGCCGAATTGCTCTGCGCCTTGAGCTGCTTCCATAGGCTGACGATCTGGCCGTGTGATATGGGGCTGCCGATTTTCAGGTCGTCGTCGAGGGATGGCTCGGCCCTGCCAAGGGCCTCGACGATTGAAGGCGTCATTGTAAGGAGCACCATAGTTCTCTAGTTTGCGTGCTGTGCTATGTGGTGAGAGGAAGGGATGTGGATACTGCCTTGGAAGCAAACGTCGATGTGGTCGCAGATCCCTAATTCAGACAGCTGCAGTGCAGGCATCCACTAATTATTTCCCAGTGGCCGGAACGTCGCCCCGGGATCCCAGGCACAGTGGGTGCAATCCAATCACGGCATGAGGGCATGAGGGTGTTAGGGTAGCAGTATCGGGTATCAGTATCAGGGCTTCAGGGCTAGTAGAAAAGGGGTTTAGAGCTACTTAGAGTAGTATATATGTACTTAAATACCCAAGCAACCAAGTTACAGCCCGAATAACATGCCTTTTCTATTCCAACAAGCTCGAGATCTTGTGATACGGTAGCTATCCCTTTTGCAAATGGCGACCTGCACACACAGAGGTTGCTGGATTAGTTGAAGGGAGGTGCTTTTTGAAGAGCGGGTTCTGTATATCAAACTGACGAATGTGCACATGGACAGCAGTATAAGCGACATACGTGGAGGTATTGCGACACCAGCTGTTGATGTTGTTTTAGACCTTGGCAAGGCCTTCACTCATGGACACCATGTTATTAATACCCTCCACAGACCCAAGGTGCTGCTAGAAAATTTCCTTGGCCGTGCTGTCGTTGAAGGTGTACAACGTGGAAGACTACCTTGAGGGAGTGGCCTAAGGACAGTCTGGGATTGCGATGCTGTCCACGCTTGCGTCTTCCTTTCTTGTCGAAGAGCTCGTCGATCACGTTGTCGTTGTCGTTGTCTAAGGATTAGACGTTCCGTAAAAGCTTGGAGTCGTTCATTCTCGGAGCCTGCGAAGCATCTCTTCCAACATGTTGTGAAGCGGTCATGTTGCAGCCGCCGCCGTCTTGATTGATAAGAACAACAGCTCATCCGATGCCTACACCGCATAACAAACCTGGCGTTGTATCCCGCATACAAACCAAGTACATACTTCTACGTACATCCTCCAAGGACCGGCCGTGGACCAATTCCCCCGTCCACCCAAAGCTACAGTGGAGTGTTCGTGCCTGCAATGAGCATGGCCGAGCCCCGTCTCTACCGGTCCAATCAAGGCCCGCATCCTTTCTCGGGTGCTGGCGGGATCTGATGCGCTAAGCTGCCCGTTTTAGTAGGCGGCCACACAACCCGCGGGCTGCAAGCCATCCGCCCAGCGCACGTTGGTGGCTGGCTACACCCACTGTAGGTACTGTCTAGGTATGTGCTCCATTGGAAAAGTTTCCAGCTCCATCGGTCCCGCCGGGGAGAGAGACCGGAAAATCGGACGCATATCGAACCTCACTGTTCACTTTCACCAAGCCAACTCCACCACCAAGTTGCATTGCGGCGTGCAAACCCTCCCGCCACGATATTCCCACCGCTCGCCTTCGACCGTCTCAGTTCTCGAATGCTGTGGTAGCCGTTTCCTGGTCCCGACTCCTCTCCATCCTCCGCAACCACCGCCACCTCGAAAACCCGCCCGTCTCTCCCTCAACGTCTCTTGCCGCCGATGCAGCTCCGTCCGGGGGCCTCGGCGCTGCGCAGCGCCGTGGCTAGGAATGGTTACGTGTTGACGAGGACCACGATATCGACCACGGCGGCACCTGCGTGCATGCTGTGCCGCCAATTGACAGTCTCGCGAGGACCCTCGAGGACACACCGAGCAGCTCTGCACACCAGCCCCCGCCGAGACTCGGCCTGGGCTGCTGCCGTCCAGGTCGCCTCAAACGTGGTGGGAAACGTGGTGAAGAAGGCCACCAAGGACGGCATGACGGTCGATCCTCTGCGCACCGTGGCCAAGGAGATGAAGTTCCTCACCGGCAACATCCGCAAGCTGCTGGGCTCTGGCCACCCGTCGCTCGACCGCGCCGCCAAGTACTACACCCAGGCCGAGGGCAAGCATGTTAGACCCATGATCGTCCTCCTCATGAGCCGGGCCACCTTCCTGTGTCCCAAGACGGCCCTGCCCGCTCCGCACCAGACCGCCCGCGGCATCGATGCGTCGATATCTCCCGTCCAGATCCTTGCCGACGTCAACCCTTCGGCCTCGATGCCGCCCCTCCCCTCTGCCGAGACTGAGCTTCCCGACGCCAACTCCGATATTCTCCCCACGCAGCGACGTCTCGCCGAGATCACGGAGCTGATCCATACTGCCTCGCTACTACACGACGACGTCATCGACCACTCCGTCTCCCGCCGGGGATCGCCCTCGGCCAACCTCGAGTTCGGAAACAAGATGGCCGTTCTGGCGGGCGATTTCTTGCTCGGCCGCGCTTCGGTCGCGCTGGCGAGACTCCACAACCCGGAGGTGGTCGAGCTGCTGGCCACGGTCATCGCCAACCTAGTCGAGGGCGAGTTTATGCAGCTCAAGAACACGGAGCGCGACGAGCGGAATCCCAAGTGGTCCGAGGAGACGGTCACCTACTACCTGCAGAAGACGTACCTCAAGACCGCTAGTCTCATCTCCAAGTCGTGTCGCGCGGCGGCGCTCCTGGGCAACTCCGACAGCCTGACAGTAGACGCGGCATACTCGTACGGACGAAACCTGGGCCTGGCGTTCCAGCTGGTAGACGACCTACTTGATTACACACAGAGCGGAAAGGATCTGGGGAAGCCTGCGGGGGCGGATCTAGAGCTGGGCCTAGCGACTGCGCCCCTCTTGTTTGCTTGGAAGCAGATGCCGGAGCTCGGGGCGCTCGTTGGCCGCAAATTCGAGAGGGAGGGGGACGTTGCGAGGGTAAGTCCCGCATGATTGGCGAACCAGCCCGATGATCACTGACAGGAACGATGCTAACCGACATGTACGATGCAGGCACGTGAGCTAGTGCTCCAGAGCGACGGCATCGAGCAGACGCGGGCGCTGGCCGAGGACTACGCGGACAAGGCCATCGCGGCGATTGCGCACTTCCCCGAGAGCGACGCCAAGGACGGGCTGATTGAGATGGCCCAGAAGACGCTCAAGCGCCAAAAGTAAGACAGGGCGATGTATGATGGATGAATGGATGGACAGCATGGGGAAAGGGGAATGAACGGTTCCGCCGGTGTACTACTATTATTACCAAACCGCAGCAGACGAAGATGCAGACGAAGTCGAAGACGTGAAGACGAAGACGAAGACGAAGACGATAATACGACAGATACGGGGCAGCAAACAAGGTGGCTGCCGAGCATTGTATATGGTCTGGTCTATTTGCTTTTCTTTTTCATGAGCACTTCGCGGGAGCAAGTGATGCATACTACCTTATACATACATGGACTCGAAGCGGAAAAGGGAAAAGAGCGGCCATATAAAGACGGAACAGGAGAATGACGACGGGGAAACGGATGAATTATAGAAAAAAGGTGTAAACGAAAAGAATGGGAGGACGGGCCGCTTCTGCTGGATACCCACCTTTGTCATTGATAGGAATACGGATTTTATTCAGCTCTTAGATGCTTCTCGGCCCCGTGCATACGGAGAGGTTTCTTTGTGTAGTAGTCGGCAGTGCCGGTTGAGGACTGCATGTACAGTCCCGTGCAAAAGTTCCGACAGTCCCCAGATCCACCCAAATTTCTTCAATTATCACATAATCTTTGATCAGCCTTCACGTATTCAAATAATATCATATTAAATTAAAAGCTTGATGATCTTAAACCCTAGCGACCAGAGATAATAATAATATATATTAATACTTAGTATACTACCCCTCTGTGTTAATAACCGCCTATATCCGGCAAGGTATTAAATTTAGCAGATTTTTAAGCATCTTATTTTTAATCTTATGCTAAAGCTTCTTTACGCACTTAATTAAATATTTCTTAGCAGCTAGATTCTTTAGAAGCTCTATAAGATCTAGATATTTAGTATAAATCTGTTCTTTTAGGATTACCTATAGATTCTTAATTAGATTAAGATTAGGTAAATAAGAGGGCTAATTTATAAGTGTAATACCCTTATATATAGTATACTAATATAGTTACTACTAGACTAAATAACTTTTAAATATAGGTCTATTATTATATTAAAATACTATTTCTTTCTTAATAATTTCTAGAAGATATTCTTAAAGGCAGGCTAAGATAACCCAGCTAGTAATACTATTATATAATACTTAAGAGTCTTTATCTAAGCAGACTAAATTAATAGCCCTATTAAGAGTAAAAGCACTAAAGAATATCTGTAAATACCTTAGTAGCTTTTTATAAGGCTATATATTCTTTTTAGTAAGTCTCTTATCTTAATTATAGTTAGAAAAGTAATTTAAAGATAAAGTATTTAACTTATATATTTTATAAAAGCCTAGTATCTTCTTTTACTATTACTATAATTAATTAAGACCTTATTAAAGAAAATCTAAATATACTAAAAGCTAGTATATTTATTAATATATATCTATATAAAAATTAAGCGCTTTATAGCTATTATTTTACTAAGAAAAGAGTATTTACTTATAAGGTAGTATTAGATATCTTTCTTAATTAACTATTATATTAAAGTTATTTTATAGTAAAGAGTACTACTCTTATAAAAAAGCTAGCTAGCTATAATAAAAGAGTCTTAATTAATAATTTAAAGAATATAACTTTTATTCTTATTAGTAAGAATAATTAGCCACCTAAAGTATAAAAGACTTTTTATACTATTTTAGTGCTTATACTAATAGATAATACTAAATATTATATACTTTATAACTCCCTTCTAAGCTGTGATTAAATTAAGAGAAACACTAGATTTATATATTATTATAATCTTTATCCTCTTATAAGAACTATAATATGTTTTTAAATGCACTAGAGGCATAATATTATTAAATTATTACAAGTTAAAGTTATTAAGGCTATATAGCTGTGTCGAAGTTACGGTGTAGAAGCGGGGAAATCCGGAAAAATTGTCAGAACTTTTGCACGCCCACTGTATGTAAGAGGCCCGAGAAGCGCAACTGCATGCTGTTGAATGAGCCATCTCCGCGGATGATACCCCTCTGTATGTGGGTGTAGAAGTCAAGTGGTGGGTATATTCATAAAGCAGCCATCCCGTCTTCAACACCAACCACTACTTTGCCGGGCAAACCACGTCGACCGCCTCGCAGCCCAACATCAACCCTCCTAACCATCACCGAGCCAAAAAAAAAAACAACCCGAAAGCCCTCCCCCCATGACCAGCCGCCGGGGACCTTCCCTCGTCCAGCTGACTTTTGCATCTTCCTCTCGCGAACCTCCCGCCCGCCAACGTCGCATCCCTCGGCCTATTCCAGACGGCTCCCCGAATACCCTCAACTCTCGCTAAACTGAAGACAAACCCCCCCCCCGGTTTAACCCATCCCTAAAAGTCATTACTCGATGGTTACTCGATAGAATCACCCATAGGGCAGGGGTCCTCGCGCTGATTGGTCCGTCCTCGCCCGTGACTTTTTAGCGTTTTTCGTCTCGGCATCCGGCCGGGTCCGACGAGCCTTTTGTTTTTTTGGCCGGGCCCGGCTCGCTGATAAGGGTTCCCGCCCTTTTTGGGGGGCGCCGCCGGCGTCGTGCCCGGTGTCGTGTTGTTTTCCCTTTTTCTTCTTGGGCTTAGTTCGGCCGGGACTTGTACGGCATCTCGGGCTTCAGGCGTAGGGAATGGGGAGTATAGAGGGAGGAAATCGTTAAGGCGATAACAGCGCTTTGCTGGGACGACTCGGCCGAGGTCTCCCTCGTTGACGTTATCCCCCGCAAAAGACTGATACGGACGAGATGTACCCTGCTAGTAAGAGGCCGATAAGCCTCCATCCCTAGAGCGAAGAGATCCATCTGAACTGCTGTTGTTCTCGGGTCTCCTCTTCAGAGCCCCCTTCGGCTCGTCTCTTCTCGTCCCTCTGACTCCATCTCCCTACACCTCTCTCGCTTGTTAAAACACTCGTTTTGCTCCCAAAAGCAAAGGTTTACTGAGCAACAGCTTTGTTTCTCCAGCCGACTTCCCTTTCTGGACATTCCGTCTCTTATCGCTCACACCCCACCGTCATCCCCTCCACCACCAACAAGAAGTCAGGATCGAGAGATAAAGATAAGAAGGCATAAGCGCGGTAGACGGACACGGAGAGACGGCGAATATCGCGTTCAGTTGACTGGATAGTTCCGTTGGCCGCTGACCTTGGCCACTCATCAGTTGTTCTGAGCTGCCTCTGCCTCTCTTCTCTTCTTCTCTTCTTCCTTACTCTCACTCACTTGCACCTCACCCGCCGCCCCTCCCTGTCACGCCACTCACCATGACCGTCTCCAGCACCTACCATGGCGGTGACGAGTGCCTCACCGTCCTCGTCTCCTCCCGTGCCATCATCACCCTTCCCGACGACGCCCTCCTCTTGACCCCGGCCACCATCTCCGTGTCACCGTCCACCGGCAAGATCATCTCCATTGTCCATGAGATCCTCCCGCGGTCAAGTTTCCCCCCCTCGGCCACATACGTCGACCACAGCCCCAAGCTGCTGCTGCCCGGCCTCGTCGACGCCCACGTCCATCTCAATGAGCCCGGCCGCACCGAGTGGGAGGGCTTCTGGACCGGCACCCGCGCGGCGGCCAGCGGCGGCGTGACGACGGTGGTCGACATGCCCTTGAACGCCATCCCGCCCACGACGACGCTCAGGGGCTTCGAGGAGAAGCTCCGCGCCAGTGTCGGCCAGTGCTGGGTCGACGTCGGCTTCTACGGCGGTGTCATCCCCGGGAACGCCGAGGAGCTGAAGCCTCTCGTGGAAGCCGGCGTGAGAGGCTTCAAGGGGTTCTTGATTGAATCGGGCGTGAGTTCCACCTGTATGCTCGTGAGAGAAAAAAGCAGTATAAGCTGACAGACTTACTTAGGTCGACGAGTTCCCAGCGGTCTCCTCCAAAGACGTCGCACTGGCCATGGAGACGCTCAAAGATACCCCAACCACGCTCATGTTCCACGCCGAAATGATTCCTCCCATCGCAACCTCGGTCGGCGACGCCGTGCAAGCCTCGGACGCGCCCCTTGCTCCGACGGGAGAACTCACCGCATACAAGACGTTTCTCGAGTCACGTCCCCCCTCGTTCGAGACGTACGCCGTCGAAGAGATCCTGAGTCTCGCGCACTTGGCACCGCTACTGCACCTGCACATCGTCCACCTCTCGGCGACGCAGTGCATCCCCATTCTCAGGGCGGCGCGCGCGGCCGGCATCAACATCACGGCCGAGACGTGCTTCCACTACCTGGGTCTGACGGCCGAGGAGATCGAGATGGGCGATACGCGACACAAGTGCTGCCCGCCGATCCGCGAGGAGCAGAACCAGGACGGGCTGTGGGGGGAGCTCGTGGCCGACGACTCGTGCATTCGGACCGTCGTGTCGGACCACTCGCCCTGCACGCCGCAGCTGAAGCTTCTTCCCGAGCACCTCGACCAGGACCAGCCGCACATGCTGCACTCGGACTCGGGCGTCGACGTGACGCTGCCGGGGGAGCAGCAGCCCGACGGGTCGGCCAAGCTCCGCGGAGACTTCTTCGCGGCGTGGGGCGGCATCTCGTCCGTGGGCCTCGGGCTCCCCATTCTTCACTCGGCGGCCAAGAAGCGCTCGTCGTCGTCGTCGTCGTCGTCCAAGGCGCCGAGCATCACGGACATGGTGCGGCTCTGCTGCCAGGCGACGGCGGCGCAGGTGGGCCTGTCGCATCGCAAGGGCGCGCTGAGGGCGGGCATGGACGCGGACATTTGCGTCTTCGACGACGGCGAGGAGTGGACGTTTACGCAGGGCGACATGCGGTGGAAGAACCGATGCTCGCCGTGGGAAGGCCACGAGTTCACGGGCCGCGTCAGGGAGACGTGGCTGCGCGGAACCAAGGTGTTTGAGCTGGGTGCGGGGGACGCGGGCTTCGTGGCTGGGAAGCCTTGCGGGGAGACGATCACGGAGAGGAGGGCGACTTAGATTTAAGCTGGGAGATGGATGGAGATGACTTGGCGGCGGGGAAGATGACGAAAGCGCATACTACTTAACTATATGTAGCGGAGAACGGAGCATTTGATGGCGGCGCACTTGGGCATTGAATCTTGGAATGGAGTCATGAACCGAATATGTTTCAGTGTTGGGGATACCATAGAGTACGAATACCACGATGGAAGATTTAACGATGTCATGTCGTGAAGCTGCATATATCGAGCTTGACTCGAGGGAGGAGGAAAGGTGGATCTGATTGGCAGTGCGCTCCGAATGCTCCGGTACATTACATAGCGCACCTCAATAATAGCCTACCAACTAACTAACACATGCCTTGCCAAAGGGCATACAGTAACAGTGTATCTACTAGTACTCCAACAGAAGAGTAAAATACTACTGCGCTGGAGCAGATGGTGGTGGACGTAGCTGCGTCGCATACAGTGTATTATTTTGCAGCTGATTAGGCCATCGGGCGAGGTATTCGACCTGATTCAACTTGCAAGACCGCAGGAGAGATGAAATTGCTTCTGGCTGTCGCAAGGGCAGTAATTAACAGCAAACAATTGCCAGCACGTTGTCCTGTACCAAGAATGGACATCTTGCGTGCCTCGCTTCGAGAGGGCGCGGGAGGGCAAAAATGCCCGAGGCCAATCAACAACCCAGGCCCGCCCGTAGCGAGTTGGCGAGTTGCAGGGCCCTCGCTCGTTTCGCAGCCGACGTGGGGATCGGGGAGGGTTTAACGCGCAAGCGAGCCAGGGATCGGCTGCGAGCTGCATGCCGTCGACGGCAGTTTCGACGTTCGACGCTCAACTGCCAAACTGCTCGCTTATCAAAGACGGTGTTGGTTCTCTTACCGTGTCCGTCCGGGAAGAATCACTCCCGTCCATCCCATCCCGTGCCTATCCGCGTCATCAAACAAAGGACAGGACCAACCATCACACGCCGTGCCTACACCCACTCACCCACTCACATTCACCCACTTCGCCTACACATCGCCGTGACCAAAGCGGTCCTTCTTCGCTTCCATCTTGGCAGTCTTATTAGTGACCTGGGCTAATTAGACGCTCGCAAGCCTTTCCCTTCTTTCCCCGCGTCGCTTCGAAGTCCACCGCTGTCATCCCTCTGCCCCCTGACAAGTTTGTACGTAGTATGCCTCACCTCACTTCCGTCTCGCGTGCGGCCTGCGAAGCCTCAACGCCAACCCAGACCAACCCACTGTTCGGTATTGGAAGACGACCTTTGCGGCTTCCGCATCAGGGTTCCATGCATCCATCGTATCAATGCCCGACTTCCCCGTGTATCAAACCCGTCAACTCGGCTGGAGAGCCCTCGGTTAGAGAGGCTCGGTTGGAGAATACTCATCCTCCAGTGGATAGTTGAATGCGTCACCACCTGCAAGACCACCAAAGTCTAAGCTCTCCATCCGCATCCCCACCACCGTCAGCATCCCTCACTACCTTTGGGAGCATACAAAGGATCCAGCTAGACCGGGATTATTTAATGCCATTAACCAGGCAGCTACTTCAGACCAACGGAGCCAACTGCGACAGCTCTCTCCTCTTCAGATCTGTTGGTCATGGAGTCGCCACAACTAACCGACTATTAAGATCGCTCCTATTAACCAACGGCTTACAACGCTCCACCCAGCGTAAATATCCATCATGACCAGCCACGACCCAGCAGTCGACTCCTCAGATGCCATCGAGACCCAAAAGCTGGGTAGGACGAGCTCTCTGGAAATACGCCCAGAATCCCCATCTCCTATGGATCTTAGCATATCACCGTCCGGTGCGGGCCAGTTCTCTTTCAACGATGTGCAAACAGTCAGCGTGCAAATCCGAGACCTCGCCGTCTCCGTCAACACTGCGCCGTCGTGGTTCGAACCTTCGACATACCCGCAGCTGCTCGCCTCCAACCTCAGCACCGTTCCCCAAATGAAGAAGCTGCTTCACTCGGTCAACGCAGACATCCAGCCTGGGACGTTGACGGCCATCATCGGGGGTAGTGGTTCGGGAAAGACAACACTTCTCAACACCATGGCCGAGAGAGTAACGAGCCCCAGACTTAAACAGCAGGGCTTCACAACTTTCAACGGCCAAGTCGGCGTCCATGGCGTCAGCCACGCCTACGTGATGCAGCAGGACATCTTGCTTCCGACACTCACAGTCAGGGAAACGCTGCAATACTCGGCCGCCCTGAGACTTCCGTCCTCAACGACCAGGGAGCAACGCATGGTCGTTGTGGAAGAAGTCATCCGCGAACTCGGCCTCAAGGAGTGTGCGGACACGCGCATAGGCAACTCCCAGCACCACGGATGCTCAGGCGGTGAAAAGCGACGCACCAGCATCGGCGTGCAGATGCTCGCCAACCCATCAGTGCTCTTCCTCGACGAACCGACAACAGGCCTCGACGCCACAAGCGCCCACCAGCTCGTTAAGACGCTGAAGAAGCTAGCGCAAAGAGGCAGGACCGTCATCACGACAATCCACCAGCCGCGATCGGAAATCTGGAACCTCTTCGATAACCTCATCGTCCTGACCAGAGGGAGCCCCGTGTATTCCGGGCCGGTCAAGGACTGTGTCCCTTGGTTCGACGCCTTGGGCTTCAAGCTGCCGCCCTTTGTCAACCCGGCCGAGTTCGTCATTGACATCGCTGCCGTCGATAACCGGACCGCCGAGCTGGAGCAAGAGAGCACAGGCCGCGTAAAACGGCTGAAGAATGCGTGGGACGCAGAGAGTGAGAAGCGCTCTGTGCCTATGCTGACAGACGGCGAGAATGAAGGTGATGCTAGCGACCGAAAACGAAGGAAACGAACAGAGAAGAAACGAGCAGAGAAGCACGCAGGGTTCGCACAGCAAGTCATGGTCCTCACAGACCGCACCTTCAAAGTCACGCATCGGGATCCTCTTGGTATGGCATCTTCCATCCTCGAAGCCATCCTGATGGGTCTGGTCAACGGCTACCTCTTCTACGACCTCGGCCGGGACCAATCCGGCATTCGCTCCCGTCAGGGCGGTCTGTACACGGCGACCGGACTGCAGGGCTACCTAATCCTCGTCTTCGAGGTTTACCGGATGACAATTGACATCCAGATCTTCGATCGCGAGTCTTCCGAGAACTGTGTCGATGCCTTGCCCTTCATTCTGTCTCGAAGGCTAGCTCGCATGGTGACTGAGGATATCCCTGTCCCGTTCTTGTTCTCCGTCATCTTCTACTTCATGGCCGGCTTCGACCGCGAAGTTGAAAAATTCTTCGTCTTCTTTGCCATCACACTTCTGAACCATTACATCTCGGTAACATGTGCCATGACATGCGTGGCAGCGTCAAGACACTTTCCCGGGGCGAGTCTGATTGCCAACTTTTCTTTTACGCTGCAAAGCATGGCCTGCGGCATGTTCATTCAGAGCAATACGCTTCCGGTGTACGTGCGCTGGACCAAATGGATCACCTACTGTGTAAGTCCCGGTGTCACTTCACTCGAGGGTGCTATTAATAACACAAGCAGTACTATATCCTAGGAGCGTACGCCGGTAACGAATTCGAGGGCAACTTCTACGACTGTCCCTATCCAGGCGGAGTAGATAATCCCGAATGCGAGCAGTACACCGGTGCGTACATTATGCAACTTTTCGGCTTTCCGAAGGACTGGATCACCAAGCCCATCCTCGTCGCTGTCGCATTCGTCGTTTTCTTCCTTTCGCTTTCTGCGTTTGGGCTGCACTTTCTCCAGGTCGAAATGACTATTGCGCGCGCTCGCATGTCGGATACCGACCTGTCTGCGGGTAAAGAGAAGATGACGGCGCGATCAATCGCCGATGTGCGCGCCATTGATGTGGGACTTGACAGCTTTGCGTTGACGTTAGACAAGAGGTCTTCGACGGGAAAGAAACTGCCGACAAAGACGATACTCGAGCCAATAAATGCCACATTCCAGGCCGGCGTTCTGAACGTCATCATGGGACCTTCAGGCAGCGGAAAGACGTCGCTTCTCAACTCCATAGCCCTTCGGTTGCGGAACTCGCTGGGAACTCGCTATCGTCCCGCAGGGAAGCTCACCTTCAACGGCGCTGTGCCTTCCGACTCGGTCATTCGATCGGTCTGCTCGTATGTGTGCCAGGATGACGACGCCCTTCTCCCATCCCTCACCGTACGTGAGACCTTGCGCTTCGCTGCTGGGCTTCGGCTTCCGTCCTTCATGGGCAAGGACGAAAAGAACCGTCGTGCGGAGGAGGTGCTACTGAAGATGGGGCTAAAGGACTGCGCAGACAACCTCATCGGCAGCGACCTGATCAAGGGCGTTTCCGGCGGAGAGAAGCGTCGTGTCTCCATCGCGGTGCAAGTCCTCACCGACCCTCGGATTATGCTGCTTGATGAGCCTACATCTGGACTAGATGCCTTCACGGCAAACTCCATCATGGAAGTTCTACAAGGCCTCGCCAACGAGGGCCGAACCCTCATCCTCACCATCCATCAAGCCCGGTCCGCCCTTTTCGAGGAATTCGGCAACGTGCTACTCCTAGCGCGCGGGGGTTCCCAGGTCTATGCCGGTGCGGGGAGAGACATGCTGGCTTATCTCGGGAGTCATGGACACGAGTGCCCGCAGCACACGAACCCGGCGGACTTTGCCCTGGATATGATCACCATCGACCTCCAGCGCGATGACAGGGAGGCCGAGTCGAGGCAGCGGGTGCAGAAGCTGGCTGCGAGCTGGAGAACGGGGGTTCATCCTGTGGGAAGAACTGGCGGGGAGAAGATGGACGAGGAGACAGATGGAGAAGACGGAACCGAACAGACACCCGAAGGCATCGTGAACGCACAAGCCCTCAACTCCCCACGCAGATCCTTCAACAAGGCCAATCTCTCAACACCCGCCGAGCTCGGAGCCCTGGTGCGAAAGAGAGCTTCCCTCGCAACCTCGCTCCCCCTGCTCCTCCACCGCGCCGCAATCAACACGCGCCGCCAGCCAGAGCTCATCCTCGCGCGCCTCATGCAAGTCATCGGCCTCGCCCTGATCCTGGCGCTCTTTTTCGCGCCCGTCCACAACGACTACTACTCGGTGCAGAACCGCATGGGCTTCGTGCAGGAGATCGGCGCCTTCTACTTCGTCGGCATGCTGCAGAACGTCGCCGTCTACCCGACGGAGCGGGACGTCTTCTACCGCGAGGACGACGACGGCGTGTACGGCGTCGAGGCCTTCCTGGCGTCTTACACCATCCTCGAGGTGCCCTTTGAGATGGTCAGCTGCCTCGTCTTTGGCGTCCTCGGCGACCTGGCCGTTGGCCTCCCCAGGACGGCGACCATGTACTTTGTCTGCTCCTTCGCGTGCTTCGGCGTGGTGTCCTGCGGCGAGAGCCTGGGCATCATGTTCAACACGCTCTTCGGCCACGCGGGCTTCGCCATCCAGATCATGGGTATCTTCCTCTCCGTCGCCAACACCATGGTGGGCATCCTGTCCATCAACATGCCGCCGCTGTTCACGTCGCTCAACTACCTCTCGCCGCTCCGGTACGCCGCCCGCGCCGTCGCGCCCTACTCGCTGCGCGGCGTCGCCTTCACCTGCACCGACGCCCAGCGCCTAGCCAACGGCCACTGCCCCATCCGCACCGGCCAGGATGTACTGCGGCTGTACAAGCTGGACGAGGATCCTGCAGTCAACGTGGCCATCTTGGCGGTGTGTGTCGTAGTGTATCGGCTTTTGGCTTGGGCGGTGGTGCGGCTTATGAGGACGCATTGGAAGGGGGGGGGGGCGAAGAGCGAAGCCACGTCGTAGCTAAGATGAGATGACTATATCCATGCTCGATTTTCACACGTAATTACATATGCAATAAACACCACCTAGACGTGTTCCAGGTTTCTGCTTCTGAATGATAACAGCGCCCGTTCACCATGCTGAAAGTCGAGAAACACCTATTGTATCCGCCCGCCGTATCTCTACTCTCTCGTCGACCGTGTCGTTATAGCTGACATCCATTTACGATAGCTCCCAGACCATGGGGAGTCTCGCCGATACAAAACTAATTGGAACTGCCACAGAGGTTCAAATGAGACAGATTTGTGAGCATGTAAAGTCATATCAACAGCTATGTAGCTATGCCAGGTTCTATATCACGCAGTATACCATACAAACAAACCACTTCAAACTGCAGCAAAGTCCCAAGCTTCCAGTCAAACCATCGCAAGAAAATACCCAATAAACGAGTGAGTATCACTTTCAGTCCAGACAACCCCGCCATGGACCGTCGTCTGTCCATAGACGAGAAAGGATAGTGCCAATGAGAGTCCTACGACTTCCGGTCGTTGTCGACAGGAGACTCAAACGGTCAGAGTGGCCAGGGTTAATGGTGGCGAGATTCTTGAAGCGGCAGAGAGGCTCCTTCTGGGCGCTGCGCTGCCAGAGCAAGCCAGCGCTTGCACCACCAGGGGAGAGCAACCTTGAGCTGGTAGCTGGCGAACTTGCGCACGGGGACGGCAAAGACGTAGTCGAGCTCCTCGGGGGGTCCGCTGCTTGGTGGTCTCGGGGACCCAGAACAAGACGATGATGAAGGCGACGACGTTGAAGCCAGCGTAGAGACCGAAGGCGCCGACCGTGGCGAGCTGGTCCAGCAAAAAGAAGAACGAGGTGCTGAGGATGGCAGCCCAAAGCAGGCAGGTTGCCACCGCAAAGCCCATGCTGGTCTCTCGATGGGAGAGGGGGTAGACCTCGGCGCTGTGGGTGGAGGGGACAGGGCCTTCGCCGGGGGAGTAGAGCACTGCGAAGGGGGTAAGCCAGTGCATCAAGATGGGGAGAATCGGATCGGAGCACTTACTGCCAAACATGAAGACGAATAAGCAGATGAAGCCGGTACTTCCGCATTTTGCTGGGCAATCCGACGAGCTTGTGCTCTTTGTCGAGCTGGGCGCTGATGTAGTAGTACATGTCACGGGCGACCTGGATGGCGTCGTGGCGGAGCTGGAGCATCGACTCCCAGGCCAGATGCAGAAGTGCGCAGCAAAGAAGATGACGCCGCGACGGCCAAAGCAGTTGTTGACGGGGTCGGAAAGCCAGCAGCCGACGAAGCTGGAGCGTGTAAGTCGGGACGGCCCCCCGTCGTGCAGAGGCAAGAAGACTGCCGAGACCGGGGGCTCACGCGCTGCCGATGTAAGGACCGGCATTGACGATGCCGTAGACGTCGGGGAAGAAGAGGTTGGCGCCGTCGGGCCCGGTCTGATCGGTGTCCTCGGTCATATCTGCGGTGGGCTTCTCGACCATTCCGCCGGAATAGTGAGTCTTGTGCGGTCTGCCCAGGTCGTCAGCAGGCCATAGTCACATGGAACGCAGGTTGGCATCTCCATACTGGACACCAGCCATGATGGGCGGCTGTCGAGGAGCAACGCTCCAGGAACAGACGGGTGAAGAAGTCCAGAGGTCTCAAAGACGTGGTGCACTCGAGTGGCCCGGCACCAGAATCCCCCGAGCGACGTAAAGGAGGAGGCAACTGGATAGCAAGATGATTTCAAGATTGGAGATCTGGGGAAACGAAGGAGGAACATGGAGTATTTGTGTTCCCCGAGAAGCAAGCAGCCGAGCCCGCCCCTATGTCCCCAGTCCGCCCAGACGAGCCCCCAGATACTAGAGGGAAACGCCCATGTGCAACCAACCGACGTTGCTCCTTTTTCCTTGGCTCCTGTTTTCTTTTCTCATTCGCCCTGTTGTTCCCGGGATAAGTAAGCTACTCCAATACCGTCCCACAGCCTTCCGTGCGCATCCAGAGCTGGCTACCACGCTGCCGGATGACAGCAGACATCACGTACCCCCGGAATCCTACTGGGCGTGAACAAGACTTGCAGTTGTTGTTGTTGTTGTTGTTGTTCTGTTTAACGCCGGTACGTCCCTGGACAAGACTTGCAGTCAAGGGGCCGTGTGAGACAGAAGTGACTCTCTCTACGCCTATATTGCATGTTGACCCTGGGATCTCGCAAAACATAAGATGCCACTGCTGGAGCACCGAGCAACTCGGGAGAACGGTTCCTTGGAACAATACCTGCTGATCACCTTCAGAAACGACGCCCCAGCTATGGCCCCTGACGTCGTTCGACCGTCTTGGAGCTTTGGCTGAGCTTAGCTCTCAAACCTTTCCTGATGCTCGCCCACAAGCTCTTCACGGCAAGTCTGAGCTGAGCAAGAAGCCTTCCAAGCAGGTTAGCTAGTTAGACATTGAGTGTTTGATCTTGCCATTGCGAGCACCAAGAGGAATAATGTCGTAGGGGGTGAGTTGCACCGCTTCCGGATGAAGTCGTCTTGGGGATCTCAACTTAACACCCACGACCTGCGTCGCCCCAGATAAAACAGTCAGGCCAAGAGTCAGCAGAACTAAAAGACCATCCCGATACAGGCAGCAGGATTCGCAGTATTGTGAATGGGCGTTCGGTCATGCGCCGAGCAGCCAAGACCCGTGGGAGTAGAGCCCCCCGGTGTCTCCACTCACTCACTCTCTCTCTCTCCCTCTCTTTCCAAGTTCCAACGAGAAACGAACCTCATCCCTAAACTATCACGTCTTGGCAATCTCACTGGGTTTCGGTTATTCGACGAGTTTGTTAGGTCCGCACCTGTGATGGAACCTCCAATTGCCTTTCGCAACAGGCGCAAGCCGAGCTCAAGGCAGCAGAATAAAAAGTCCGAGACCTTGGCGGATGGCAGGATCACTAAGGAATGCGACCCTTGAATACTTTGCCCTTGTCTTCTCGCGCCGGGAGAGTGTCACCTGGAGACAGCTATTGGTTCCAGGGAATGTCCCAGTAGATAAGCTCATCCGGTGGCCTTGTTTGTTGGAGCAAAGGAGGGGGACCCTCTATATCTGCTTTGTAGACACACGCCCCTGTCGCTTACACGTTGATCTACGATTCAAGGACTGAATGGAGGGCGTTGAAGCTGCATGTTACTCCCTCGCCTGCTTTTAATCTGCTGCAACCCGAGGGCCAACACGTCTCTTGTCCAAGACGGGAGCGACGTCGAGGATTTACCGCAACGTGACCCTCTTCTGCAATCATCTTCAGAGGCAAAGTCTTGAACGGTTGAAAGTATGCTAGCCAACTTCCAGCTGCAACCCCGTCAGAAGCTCAACAAACCCTTGCGTCTGGAAATGGCGTAGGGAGTAGGTAGTTACCCTTCCACCCTCCTCGGGCCTGTGCGGATGTTCTCACTCCATTAGCCCGAAGTTTGAAGATATCACTGGGTCCGTCATGTCAGAAAGTCGGGCTTAGTACTGCCCAGTTTTCATGTGGTGGCGAACCAGCTTGGCTTCAATCTCTTCACCATTTGCAAAGTAGCCCGCTCTCCAACCTCACCAGACATTCCCACCCCCCTGTAATAACATGTCAAGTTGTCACTTTGTCAGTCGCGGATGTTCATGTTTCATACTCAATTTGACTGCACCATCAACACCAATGTTAATGAAGCAATGCCAATCCACCCGCCGCGAATCCGAAAACAAAATAGCCCCAACTCCAAAGACAAGAATTCCTCCAAACGCCATGCTAGAAAGACCGTAGCAACCCGCAGCCGGACACCCCCGAGAACTACACGATGCTCGCGTTAGAAAGCTAGGCATCTCGCAAACCAATGCGTGGCATCGGAAACACCCACTCAGCTCTTGCAGAACCACAGGCAGACAACCGGCTTCCCGTCGGGAAGCCCCGTCCGCGAACTGTCCCAGCCAACCTCGCTCATCACCTTGGCAAGATTGTCCTTGTCGTCGCCGCCGTAGCAAAAGCCTTTATACCATTTACCGCTCCCGCCGCTGATGACCTCGAAGCACCGGTTCTTCTTGGCCACGGGGTTGGTGCACCCGAAGCCCTTGAGCAGGTCGGCCAGCTTGGTGTCGGTGGGCACGTGCGACGCCATGAAGGGCACCTGGGCCTCGCGCGGGAGCTGCCACGGCGGCGACTTGCTCTTCAGCACGTGCACCTTGGTGTGCTCCGCGGGGAAGAAGTAGTTGTAGCCGGGCTCGCAGCCCACGCCGCCCGTCGTGTTGGACATCTGCATGGCCGGCATGTCCGGGTCGATGTTGGGGCATGGCTGCGGCTGCCGCGGGAACATGTTGCCCGTGCCGTTGGGCTGGTTCGAGAAGGTGTGTATGGTGTTGAAGCCGGCAACGGGGGTCTGAGGCGGGACGCCGACGCTGACGCCGGCGCCGTAGAGGTTAGGAGTCCAGGCGTGGCACGGGTCCAGGCCGTTGAACGCCATGTACTGCGGAGCTGCATCGAAGTTATAGCCAGGCCCGCCAAAGTGAGGGATGTAGGGTTGACCTTGGACCGGGATGGGCCCTCCGGTAGGGGCGAAGGCCGGGCCATTGCTGCATGGATCCCTCCCCGTGATGGGATTCCAGCCTCCAGTCATCGCGAGGGCGAGGAGCGGACAATCAGAAGAACTGCCAGGTATGGACCCAGCGACGAGCAGCCGGGTCGAAGGAGGCTTGCCAGTGTCCTGGGACTGGTCCCTGGCGAGTCGGGTCCCAAACAGGGGGCACGGTGGAAGTGTTTCTCGAGTACTGGGGGGAGTTCTGATGGGCAAAGGATTGATGGATTTCTGCTCGCTGATAAAGGGGGTCGCGAGGGTCGTGTTCGAAGTTTTCAGAAGAGGCAGAAGAAGAAACAGCTGGGCATGGTCAGTCAGGCACGCGTTATATAGACCAGAGTTGCCAGTCCATGGCTGTGGGAAACTCCGGCTTCATAGAATCATCGACATACCTGACTCTGAATCCGAGCCCTCGGTGTACCCTTGTTCAACTCGGGCCTCTGAAAGACTGCTCTCGCCGGAGGTGCTCTCGCCGGAGGTGCTCTCCTCGTCGGACTCAAGCTGGATGTCAAGATGGCCCGCAAAGACCTCCGTGCTCCAGACGATGTTGTCGTCCTCGTCAAAGAAAGCCCCGACGATGATCCAGGCCCAGAAAGGGGGGTCCCGAGAAGCCTGGAGGTGCTGGGTGACGACTAGCTTAGTGGCTGGCTCGGGGAGAGCACCGGCTTCGACCTCTATTATCCTACAGACGGGGGGAACCGCACGGGACATGAAAGGCTGAGCGCCGAGAGACCGGGGTTCCTTGATATGCTCGATCGGGCGGATTTGGATCAGCGATTTGGTGTTGGAGAACCAGCGCAGGAGTGATGGCTTGCAGAGCCGATGGCGGGAATCAGTGGCGGAGGCATTGTCGGGTATTTATGACAATAGACCATGATTCATGCAGCATAAAGTTGGTACATTGTCGTGTGAAGTCCAAGATGGTGATTCTCTGATGTCGTAGACGGCACGCGTCGCCAGCAAAAGGCTCATCCGCCAGGGTGATTCACCGGCCATGCCGCCAACGGCTTCGAATCGTCCAACATCATCCTGTGAAGAGCGGCGACATGACTGGAGTATCTGAAGAAACACACTTGCCGGTGGCACCAAGAGACAGTCAACCGGGGCACGCGGCATTTCGTCCGCCGGACTTACGATGACGGCTCCCAACCAGGCGTTTGGACGGCGAGCAGGTGATCATTTGACGGGAAGTTCCTTTGGTTACTGCTGATTCAAGGGCTTTCATTTCGCAGTCAGCTGCACCAAACGACAGACATTCTCTGATTGTCGTCCGCGGTTCGCAACAGAGGGCAATCTCGAGAGGGCTGAATAAATGGCCATTCACGGCCGCGGGAAGCAGTTGGTTAATGGAACGAAGAGCACAAAAGTGAAGAGTGTCGTGAACACGTAAATTGAAGGACACTCTAGTGCCGCCCTGCAGCCATGGCAGAGTAATGCTATTGGTGGTTGCAGTCGGAGGGTGGTTTGGGGTGGGCATATAAAGAGTGAAGACGGAGTGAGACACCATGCGGGTTCCTGCTACCAGACATCTTCAGCCCAATTCTCTCGGCGTCCCGGTTGAGGACTCAGTCATCATCGCTCGTGGCTTCGACAACTCGAACTCCCGCTCCCTTCTTGGCCGCCTCGACTTCCCTCTTCAGCTGCCGCCGCTTCCCCACCTCCGACACCAGCCCCTTCAGATAGACCTCGGCCTGGACCGTGGCGCTGTACGCAGCCGGCGTCCAGTTCCACATGTTGCGCTTCTCCACGTCGGCACCGGCAGCCAGCAGCGTGCGCAGCACCATCAGGTTCCCGTTCCCGCTGGCAAAGTGCAGCGCCGTGTTGCCCTCGACGTCGGCGCGGCGCACGGCGTCGTAGGGTCCGCCGGGGACGTACGTCAGGAGCAGCTGGAGGATGGTGTCGTGCCCGCCGAGGCTGGCCTCCATGACGGCGTCGCGGCCGCGGACGTCGCGGCGGAGGATGCAGGTCTTGTCTCTCTCGCAGATGAGGTGGACGACGTCGGTGTGGCCGGCGCCGGCGGCCAGCATCAGGGCCGTCTGGTGGTTCTCGTTGAGCGCGGGACAGGGATCGTCGTGGCCGGCGTCGAGGAGCACGGCGCAGATGTCGCGGTGGCCGAGCGACGCGGCCAGGTGCAGGTTCGAGTTGGACAGGCCCGAGGGAGACGGATCCGGGTTGTGGATGAGGCCAGGATGCGACTTGAGGATGCGGCGGAGGAGGCTGGCATCGTCGGCGTGGATAGCTCGGCGGATACGGATCGACGGCTCAATCCTGGGACGAAGCAGGTCAGCCTGGCAGAGCCGTCGAGTACAAGGGGCAACACTCACATCTTGGACGAAGGCGAACTGTCATGGCGGTCGACGACGCAGCGCAGAGAGCATGTCGCGCGCGCGAGTGGAGAGAATGATCACGAGAGGGGAGAGGAAGAGTGAAGGAAGGTTAGCGATGTGATGACGCAGCTGCCCGTAGCTCAAACCCCTGTCGCGGGGTTTAGCGGCACTTTTAAGGGACAAGGCGCTATTAGTAGGACTGCACTGCTGAATGACAGCGCCTAGTTCGGCGAAATTAGGTGAGACAGTGGGGGAGGAAATCTCGTCCGGAGCGCCAAGCAGTCTACCCTGAAGTGACATGATGTGACAAAATCAGATCGAAGACATAACCCGTTAATATATATCTTAATGCATCGATTTCTTTTATCTCTAGGACGATTCATAAGTTTAGTGCTATGTTTTCTATCTTGCCTAGATTCTTGGGAAAATGTACTTTAGATAGTATCCAAGGCGTACATAAACCTACGTTGTCCACTTCGCTCCGGTTTCCACGCGTGATAAAGCCACAAACCCCCCCCACTCATGACGCCTCAGCTGAATATTTCCAAATACGACCCCCGGTCTCCAACAATCGGGCTAGAAGCCCGGGCAAAGCACGCCCGGTTAGCTCAATCGGTAGAGCGTGAGACTCTTACGAGTGCACAATCTCAAGGTTGCGGGTTCGACCCCCGCATCGGGCTGTTCCTATAAAACACTAGATCTAGATTGAGAAGTGCTTCTTTTTTTGCTAATTTCCCAATTTTTCGGTGGACAGACCTGACGCTTCGGAACCATTTGCTTCCCAGACGCTGTTATACACTGCTTGGAGGATTCGTCTTGCTTCGCTGGATGTGAGATATCCGATCACCGTTAATCTGCAGGAGAAACAGAAGTAGAAACACGCGACTCTATGCAACATCACGCCCCTGCTTCAGCTGTGTCTAATCCGCAATCGTTCTGCAAACACTCTCAAAAGTTCCCATGCTCATCAAAAGATGGCCACTCCGTTGGGGGGACTGGCCACGCCTCCGGGAACCTGACATCTGTTAGCCACTCGCTTCCGCGTCTCCAAGAAGCGCGCCGTCCATCACCCACCTTGAGAGGCACGCTGGAGAAGAAGAACGACCACCGGCCTCGCGTCCGACACTCGGCGCTCAGCCGCTCCAGGTCGAACAGCTCGCCGATGGGCAGCCCCCACCCGGCGAGCAGCCACTCGTGCAGCCAGAACTCCGGGTCCTGGCAGGGCCACGCCTCCATGCTGGGCTGGTCGCCCGCGACGGCCGCGAACGACTCGTCCCAGAGCCACCGCAGCGTCGCCTCGGAGGACTCGAGGCCGATGGCCGGCGGGGACGTCTTGTCGGCCAGCGCCTGGCACTCGTCGTCCGAGAGCGTGTTGTAGCCGCGCACCCAGCCCGTGCGGATGAACAGGATGTCGCCGGCGCGGAACGTCGTGCCCTGGCTGGCCGCCACCTCTTTGAGCGTCGACACGGGGATTGACGTCGACTCGAAAAGCGCGGGTTTGATGCCCTTGGCGTCTGCCCATGCAGCGTAGTCGAGGAGCACTCCGCGACCGACCACGCCTCCCCTCTCGACCCATGCTAGCACGAATCAGCTGGATGCCTACAGCCCCGGGACCGCACGCCCTTTGCGAACCTTGGATGCCGATGGCGCTCGTGGCCAGCAGATCGTCGAGCGTTCCGCCGTTGAACCAGAGCCTCTCCTTCTGGTACGCGTAGTGGCGGAACCCGTCCCACTGCGAGCTGCTCTGCGTGTTGAACGCCAGCGAGTCGTCGTTGACGGACCGCGGAGTCTTGGTCGTCATGGCGTGCGCAAACGGGGCCCGGCCGAAGCAGGGCTTGGACATGCGGTCCAGCGGCCAGTCCGTCGAGACTCGCACTCCGTCGCGGATCTCCGACGCGGCCTTGGCCACGACTTCTGGAGTCAACAGGTTGAGCATGCCGCATTCGTCGTCGGCGCCGAAAAGACCCCAGGCGTTGCCGTGGGGCCCGTCCTTGCGGAGCGGAAGGGAATCGAAGGATGGCTTAGACGGCATTGCGACGAGGTCTTGATTAATTAGCATGCATCTTTGGTTCCGGAATCTGAATCTTGGAGAGGGGAAAGTTGTAAGTGAGGGGAAGAAAGACCTGCCCGATTATAAATAATCCCACCAACTGACAGAGGTTCCCACAGTCATGCTGCGGCCATATTCCAGATATTGATGAACGAATATCCACCCGCCTGTCGTGATCGGGTGGCTTGAGGGGCAGCTGCATTTCCGACGACGGATAAAGCTGAGCGGCTGTCGCTTCGGAATAACCCGAGGCCTCTTATACACTAACCCCATTGCAATTGGAGACTCGTATTCCTTCATTTTTGGATTGCGCTGTAGGATGGACCAATCGGACTGCTTCTCGTTTGAACCGTCTGATAGTCTACTCATCGCTGGGTCATTTTGCAATTGCCACGCAGATTGTCAAACTTCAAGGATCGGACCTAAGACGACTGACCCGTTCCACAGGGCAAGCAGGAATGGGAAATCATTATGAGGAAATGGCTTAATTCATGTGTCGGTCCTCTCCACAACATGAGAGAATCTTCCAGTTTGAAGTGACTCAACTCCTTGTGGTACAGAGTTGTCGCTTGACTGACATGGCATACTTGCAACCCAGGCGCCTAGATAGTTAAGCACCGTCGAATACTGCGTGGCAAAGACACCACATCATCACTAGGCACCTACTTACAAGTAAAACGAATGGAATAAGTAACAGATAGAATGAGTAGGCAAACACTTCGGCATTAATTCAACGTGCACGTGCAAAGTAAATCGTCAAAGCTGCTTCGGCTCGTAGCTTAGCACCGATGAACCACCCTCCTTGAAGGGTACCAGCCAGTCAGGAACCCAACATGCCCATGTTCAGCCGCGAATACTGCTTGCTTGGTACTATGTAGTCCCCATTAAAGTCAGTGAACATGTATACAGGGCTGCAGTGCATCACTGGCAAAGCCATTCTTGTCACACGTTGAACCCCAGCCTGGGCTTTGTGTCATGACGCCACGCCATGTGCTCCCCGCGACCCGCGTTGGATGCGTCTCATCTTCCTGGAAGCTGGCTCGCGGCAGTTCTTTCCCTTCTACTTACGTCTTCCTAAGACCTTACCTCGAGATCTGAGCACCGCTAGACCCTCTCCTCACATCAACCTGGAATTAGCATTTGCATTCACGATGAAGAGCCTTATCCTCAGTGAGACTCCAGAAGCCTCCCGAACTCGCTTGTTTCCTAAGTTACAATAGCCCCCCTCGTCCTGACGGCGGCAGGCGGCGTCTTGGCCATGGTGTACGACTCCAAGACCCCAATCGTCAACCCGGCATGGTGCTACCCCGGCATGGTCTACTGTCGAGACCCGCCCTACAACTACCGCTGCGAAACGACCGCCCTCCTCATAAAAGACCAGCGGCACACGGAGTGCGAAAATCACTGCAGCTGTCGCTACATGGCGTCGCTTCTGGTAGCGCCCGAGGCCACGGAGACCACCGATTCGAGGACGCAATCAACCCAGGAGCCTTGCGGAGCGTCGTGCGCCTGGGGCTACGGCTGGTGCCAGGGTCGGCCTTATAGTTACCGCTGCGATGGCAGTGGTAGGCTGTTCCGAGACACGGGCCATAGCGGCTGTGACCAGGCGTGCTGGTGCGGTTGCACCGAGACACGTTCGGAACTGGGATTACTCGACAATGTTGGCAAGGCAGGGCTGTGACTGGGAGGGACACAAGCGGGACTAGAGAACAATGAATGACATGAGCAAGAATTCCTCAAAGCGCAAGGTTATTTCTTGAAATAATTCCAGCCGGAAACAAGACAAAAGGCTTTCGCTCTTCTATAGTCCATGGGATATCGCAACTAAAACAACGTACCAAATAGGTCCAATGTGTACCCTCAAAATACAAAACAAAGCAACGATCAATAAGTATTGGGCCCTTATTGTGCCATCAAATCACTTGGATTCGAATGGGGCTTCTGAGTCGGACATGCGGCGTGAGTTGACAGTTTTGTCGTTGAAGACGAAACCAGGGTGTCCAATACAGAGGCAGAACACGGAAATAACGATAAGGCTATTGCAAAGGTCAGCAAGTACGTCGGAAACTCGACAGATCAGACATACACTCCCTCGAGACCAATAAAAAGGGCCTGGTCTGTGATGACAGTTGAGTTCTGGTATCCCTCGCTCAGCTCGTAGCATCGGTAAGCGCAGCGGCCGAGGATCAAGACGACGGCGGCGCTCAGGAAGCCGAAGAAGATTTGCATGCGCAGGGTGAGGGGGTTGGCGGGCTTCGAGCGGAAGTACCGAATCAGATAGTCGGCCAGGAGGGCGCAGAAGACAACAAGGACGACGACCTGGAGAGCGAGACCGGCCATGGCGATGTCGATGCCGTTCTGGCTGGAGCCCTCGCTCACGGTGGAAATGGCGCCGCCGGCGGCTTGGATGGTGAGGCAGATCAGGTCGGCAGGGATGAATATCCACCAGACGAACTTGGGCTGGATGCGAGAGACTTCGGGGGCCAGGTATTCGATGCGAGGCGAACACAGCACGTCAGTTGATGCCGGCTACTTGGGAAGGAAAAAGGGCGAGGAGAGAAAAGGCCCACGTCTTGGCCAGCGTCACGTAGATGGCGGCGGTGTAAAAGACGGGCCCGCTGGTGACGAAGACGATCTGGATCATGAAGCCCGGGAACGAGAAGGGGTTGTAGTGCATGAGGATGCGGCCGACGTAGCCGACGATCTCGACGAGGCAGCCGAGGACCACGAAGGCCATGTACCACCACGTCTTCCAGTGCAGGCCGAGGAAGACGTGGACGGCCATGGCGACGGGGTAGAGCACGATGAAGGTGACGTTGGCGGCCAGGCTGGGCCGGTACTTGTAGACGCTCCAGTCGAGGTCGCACAGGGCGAGCGTGCAGTTGGCGTCGGGGCCGAAGACGACGAGGTTGTCGGGGGGTTGCCTGTCGGACGACATGATGGATGTGGGAGGATGGGGGAGTCGAGGTTGGCGTGTTCTGGTGTTGAGGATGGCGGCAGCAGTGCCCAGATCTGATGGTAGCGATGTCCCGTCCCACCAAGAGAGGAGGAGGGATGCCCTTGATATACACTTGGAGGAATTCGCCTCAGGTCTAGATTCATGTGCATGTATTCGTGTACCAGCTGATTAACCAGTACATGGTCTCCATCTCGCATTCGATTGTTTTGGGTTGCCTACCTTGCATGTCGTTGCTGATGCGTCCCACTCCCTGCAATCATCATGGATGTCATAGATAGACGGGCTACGGCTCGCATTCGCTTGTGCTGCCGTTTGCGGATAAGAACCCTTCCTCTTTGGGGCCTGGCAGTACTGAAGCCGATGTTTGTTCGGTGGGCCGTCCGGGGCAGTACCGCCTACAAGTGATGGATCAACGAGGAGCTTCAGACCCTCCCTGCGTCGTAGCGGGTGGGCTAAGCACCTGGCCAATCAGACGGTACCGTCACCGGCTGCCGGTTTTCTGGGGAAGATGGATAAGATTGGATCCAGCATGATGATCCCCTGGAACCGTGATGCTAGAACCGTGATGCTGGAACCGTGATGCTGGAGTAGATTGTCGGTATGCCAAGATCCCCTCTTGCAGCTGCACCCCACAGGCTAAGATCGTTGACGATTCTGAAATCATTTATTTGTTACTTGGGATTCCACAGTCCGCCCATACTCATTCCCCATGTGAGCCGTTAGCTTGTCTTCTCCGCCCGCCATCAATCTCCACTTCGTGCTATAAGTCGATGACGACGACACTTCAACGTCGGCCTCAGATTCGTCCGGAAACCTTCATGACTTTGACGACAGGACGAGGCAATTTGCTTGGTATCGCGAGATGTATACCGGTATCTTAGGGAGTATCGTCACCCCCGCTGCCAGAGTCATCTGTTTAATCGGTTCAAGCTGCTCTCCTGCCGCAAGCCTATATGCCATGCTGGCAAGATCTCGGCGTGATTCTCCTGTTTTCCTGGTATCGTTCAATAGCACAAGCCTAAGCCGGAATACCTTCATCCCTCTCGATCTCTTCCTTGCTGGGGCTCCATTTATCCTGAAGGCTCTCATCCAAGCTGTTCTCGTACACGCTCTTCTCCCACCACTCGCCCCAGCTCGTCAGGAAAATCCGCTCCGGGTCCTCGGGGAAGTCGCTGCGCGTGAAGGCGCGGAGAATGCTCTGCGCACCTGTAATCCTGGTCAGCGTTGGTTCACGATCCACTCGAGCACTCCGAGTCGGCTACCCTCGGGGATTGACTTTGCGTCGGGCAAGCCGGATGGGATCGTCATTCCGCTGCCCCTCCCGAGGCCGGTGTTGGGGATCAAGCCCGGCGAGACCGCGACGACGTCGTTTGTGCCGGCGAGCTGGCGGCGCCACCAGTGGGCTCCCAGGAGCTGCGTGAACTTGGACTGCGGGTAGATGGACCGTCCGCCTACGCCCGAGCCGCCCTTGAGGTCGTTGTCGAGAACACCTATGCAGAGTCAGCAATAGCTGGCATGAGCCAAGGGTGCAAGATCACGACTCAACTGGTATCAGGAACGTTCCGAATTGCGCCGGAGGAGACGAACACAATGCGGGACTTGGACTCGGCCAGCTTCTCTCGAAGAAGGTGGACTAGGTAGTGTTGTGCTGCAGTATGTCAGCGAGGGCGACTCATAATGGGATTGGACCGATTTTACGCACAGAGATGGTTCACGATGTATGCCTCGCACCACTTGGAACCATTTGGCCCGGGCTTCTCTGCACCGCTGCTAACCCCAGCGTTCAGAAGCAAGTAGTCGATTTTGCCCTGACCCAGCTTGGCCAGCGTCTGCTCAGCAAACGACTTGACGCCCTTGAGGTCCGCCAAGTCCAGCGGCAGCACAGTCACGCCGTTGGCAGCCTGGTCGAACTGGAGGCCATCGAGCGCAGCCTGAGTGCCGGGGGTGTTTCGGGCGCCAAGGATGATCTTGTAGGGCTGCGTCTGTTCGAGCAGCTGCTTGATAGCTTCGAAGCCCTGGTACGCATGTTAGGTCAAGGCTAGCCGGGGGGAGTCAGCTCGGGCTTACGAGGCCGGATGAAACGCCGGTGGCTACGACGGTCTTTGCGAGAGATGTCATGGTGATGGAGCGAGCAATCAAGTGAGGGCAGGTATGACGTTCAAGGAGCAACTGTGGTGAGCTCGTCGGTTGAGGGTAGGCGACTTTGTGACGCTTTATTATAGTGAGCTCGCGACGGGGTTAGCGGACGTAGCGAGGCAAGCCAGGGACGTCAGCGGATGCGGAGCGGAGGTGAAATGAGATGGGACTCGAGACGTAAGAACTAAAGAAAACTATGTGACCTAAGCTGATGTAATCATGGATTGAATCAATGATCCACCGAAACATGTTGCTGAGCAACTTGTCGAGAGCTCGAGTGTCCCTGAATTTGTAGGTGAAATTGACATAGCTGGGCGGCGGCAATCACGTCGTGCGTTGTACAGAGGTGTTGGAGAAAGCGTATTTCATGTCTCACTCGGCGGTTCATGAACAGCCCGTCTCCACCAGTTGCCCTCTAAAAGCATCGATTTCGCATCTCCCTAGGGGAGTGGGAATAAAGGGACACTGAGTAGTAGGCGGTCGGAATGAATAGGCTATTAAGGAAGACTCGCCGTATAAGAGCTTGCGCATTAAACAAGTGTCTTCGATGGATGTCAAAATATGGGCTAGGAGCTACAAATTACACTACGGGAGTTCTCCTAGGTTACAAGGACTAGAATACATTAACCTTTCTAGAGTATGACATCGCAAAATAGGTCCAATGATCAGTGAAGCGCCTGCACTTGAGAACTTGATCGTGATGCGCGCCAAGAGGCAACATGCTTCGTATTGCTCGTGATATGCTCTACAGCGTTCTGTATCCAGGACAAGAGTACCAGCCCGTTCCGAACCCAAATCTAGAATTCTTTACACCTCCTTGGCCCTCAACGCCTCGGGAAGCAGTGCCACCTTCTCATTGAATAGCTTCTCGGCATCCGCCCAGACTCGGGAGGTGGCGCGCTCGTTCAACGACAGCAGTGACTCCTTGAGACCCTCGCTGAAGGACTCGCTGGCCTCGCGGGGCAGCATCGAGGGCAGGTGATCGATGCTGATGACGGAGAGAGGGGTCGAGTTCTGATCGTCTTTGACGACGACGGGGACAGTGGGGTCGTCGAAGGTGGTGTTGATGGAGTAGATGGGGATGGGGTTGTGGGGGTTGGTGGTGTCGCAGGAGACGTCAGTCACAACGCTCAGGTTGCGGCCAGCCTTGGCCAGGAGCTCGTCGTTGACGAAAGGAGGGATGGGCTTGGAGAGGTAGATCTTGGTCGCTTGTCAGTCAAGGAACGGAAACCTCTAAGCACGGAGATACTTACGGCGTTGAGGAAAATGTCATGCTGAGCAATCTCCTCGTAAGGACCTTCTCGGTCCTTGGTTTCATTAAAGTCCCAGCGGGTGATGTTCTCCTCAGGAATACCGGCCTTGATGAACAGGTCAACAGCGCCAGAGCCACATCGACCAAGAGCACCGAGAACCATGGCGGTAGGCTTGCGTCCGAGGGCCTTCTCACCAACGGCAACATCCTCCTTGATCTGGTTCACGAGCTCCTCCTCGTTACGGTAGTACCCGCGGCCCTCGGTGAAGGTTCCCACGCTAGGGAGCTTCTCGCCGGGGTGGGTAAGCTGCCAAGCCCAAGTCTTGATTCCCAGCGCGGCACCGGTGAAGCCAGCGTGATAGCCGAATGCGCTAACGCGGCGACCGGCCGAGTCGAGAAGAAACTCCAGGTCGTAGAGAACAGATCCTCCACGAGGGAATCGGCTCAGGACCTTTTCCCAACCCCCTTGGTTCTTGTAGCAGTGGCTGAAGCAGATGTGTGAGTTCTTGAGAGGGAAGTCCTCCTCGGGGATCTCCTTGAGGCCGAGGATGAGGGTGCCAGGGGCGGCGTCGGTCCAGACTCCGCCAGGAACGAGGGTCGCGCCGGCGGCCTCGTACTCGGCATCCTCGAAGATGCGCTTGAAGTTGGGGTCGGTGGAGGATCGCTCGACAGAGATGGGATAGCCGGCGTCGACGAGGGTCTTGATGACGGCGGGCGAGAAGGAGCGGTGCTCGAGCGGCTTCTGCTCGGCACGGAGGAGGATGGGAGGGTATGCGGACATGACTGCGGCGACCTAGACTCCAGAAATACAGTTAGCGAGGAGGCTCAGTGTGTCAATTGAGCTCGATGAGTCAATTGGATAGGACGTGGACGATTTTGAGGTGCCAAACAGACTTGAGTTGCAGTGGTGATGCTGCAGGAGAAGAGCAGACAAGAAACTAGAAGGAGAGGAGAGTTGAGCCAATGCGCAAGCTCACCGCTGAACGACCAAGGCCACGAGGGGAGAAAAAAGGCAATTGACATTGACTGAACAAGGGGAGCCTCATGCTTACCAGTCTGACGATTCGAAGAGAAAGTGAGGTGGTATAGTCTCAGATCGAAACACTCTCGGGAAGCTCTCTCGGGAAATCGAATGTTTAAGAGGATGGAGTTTTGATTTCTGAGTCACAAAAAGCGTTTGCTTGTTGACATAGCTTCGCCTTCACCCGGCAAAAACTGGCCCCGCTCCCGGCGCTCTTGACTCCCCACGGTGGGGTTGATTTTTTCATGGCTGCCCGTTTGGGGTTAGTGAGGGGCATGCCGTGCGGGATCGGGATTGCATAACCCAGTTGCATCTTGGTAACTCGATTGCGCGAGCTTCCAAGCAGACGTGTCGAAGCCGCCGTCCTTCAAGTTTCTCGTCTGGAACCTCGAGACAAACCCAGCAAAAAGTAAGGGTCTGGCCGGGGATTGAACCCGGGACCTCTCGCAAGCTATGCTGTAGGGTTTTCCCTAAGCGAGAATCATACCGCTAGACCACCAGACCGGCCAACTTTAATGAGTTGTCGTGTAGAATCACGTGATGGTAGCGGGCAGTGGAAAGCGTACTATAGACACTACTTTTGATGAATGGATGAAGGGCTTTCTCCACAAGCAAAACTGCTCAATTACAACTTTTGCAACATCGAGTTCCCAACTATCCAGCCAATCACAGTCCGGTATGGTGTAGTGGCTAACATTTCGCGCTCTCATAACCTGAGAGATCTGTTCCGCGGAGCCCAGGGTTCGATTCCCTGTACCGGAGTAAATAGCCTCTTGACTGAGGCACCTCCTCTTTTGGCATTCTGTCGGGGAATTGGAACGACTGTGGAGGGAGTACGCAGTCAGTCAGCGTGAAAGCAACGACGGGCAGGCAGCATATCTGTCGTAAATGAACAGCTAACTAGTCATGACATTTTCTTTTTTTGCAAGCACTCTCCTTCCTTACTGGAAAAGGGGGTGGCATCCGTGACTTGGATTAGTTGATGACGGGTGACAAGCTCTCTAATAGTTGCTTGGATAATGCTTGGGTATTCCGAGCTACATCAAAGAAAACGCACGATGCAAGTGCTAGGTCGGTAAGAAACAATCCCAGTACCTATTTTATCCAATCCCTATCTATTGCGCCAGTCCGACTCGAACTTTTCCTGTCCCTGATCCGGTGTCTTCTTTTACATGGGTATACATACAAAATCAAACGCCAGCCATTACATCTACATCCCAATCCCAACCGCTGCAAAACGTCCCTCCCCGTTCGTACAAACAATTAGATGCGGTTCGTCAAAGCCATGCCAGGCGAAGCGGGCCGCTCAAGCTCCAGGCGCTGCATAGCGACAGCGAGCGTCGTCTTCGTGACGGGGCCGCCCGTCGATGGATGTCTCTTGTGTCTTGGCGGCTTGCTGGTCATGCTCATCTTGCGCGGCCGCCCGTTCTTGTCGGGTTGTTTCTCGTCGATGGTTGCGACCGACGAGATGGAGGACGAAGCCGAGTGCGCCGACATGGAGCTCATGTAGGAGGAAGACCGCGAGATGGAGGACGAGCCCGACTGGGCCGACATGTAGGAGGACGATCGGGAGATGGAGGAGTGCGTGCTCCCTCTAGACGACGCGGGCGATGTGGGCGACGACAAGGCGTGGTCTGCGAGTTCGGAGAGAATCTCCTGGGCTGACTTCTGCTCATCAGGCAACATGCCTAGGCGTCGCTGCCACCAGCTCTTGTCGTGCTCGGGTCCCGAGTACTCGGCAACGTCCTTGAGAGACTGCGAGACCCTGTCCAGCTTGTCTTCCTCCAACTTGAGCGGCGTGTGCTCCGAGGCAAGCTCGAGCAGTGCGGCAGCGTCACACGCCTCCCGTTGCTTGCCCACCACTCGTTCGTGAAGGCCGCAGGCGTCCACCTTGAAGACGATCAAGTCTTCCAGCGACACGTACGGCAGGGTTTCGATGTCGTCCCGTATCGGTCGGGCCGCATCCGGGAGGTACGGGCAGAGCCAGTCGGGGATGAGCTTCACCTCCAGCTCCCAGCCGCTGGTGTGTCGGTAGAAGACGGCGCCTGACTTTTCAACCAGAGGGCTCATGGGGTGGCCCACAATCTCCTTCTGCACGCGGCCGGGCGATGAGGACTTGCTGATGACCAAGTCGATGCTCTGCACCTCACCCTGTCAGACCGTGTGCAATCCGTCGCTGAGATGAGATGGGTGGACTTACAGCAACCCGCCCGAGTTGGGGCAGGTACTTGCAGACTGCCAGGTCGCCCATGACTGCAAGTCGCGTGCTCTCCAAGCCACGCGTGTTTCTGATGAGCTGGAGGATATGGAACGCCGCCTGCTCCAGCTGGGAGAAGCTCAGTGCTGGGGTCATGGTTGACTCTGTCCCGGGATTGGGATGGCTTTGGCTGGCGGTTCGATTGGACTCAAAGGTGTTGCTTGCAGAGGTCGCCATGCAGCAGCCTGCAGGACCGAAAGCTGCTCTCTTATATCAACGGCACCGGAAACAACAGGAATAAGGAAATTGAAAGGACTTTCTTTTACGAGAATAATAAGGCACAAACAGCGCCTGCGTACACTTAGACATCGGGCAGCCAACTGGGGAAACACGGTGATAATTCCAGGGGTCGTGGCCAATCAGGGCTGCTCCGGGCCTGGCTGTAATCTTAGACCTCCGGGGCCATCCCAGTATCCGGGGATGCCGTTTTGTGCCCAATGGGTTGGGTTCCTGTTTGGCAGTTGGCAACGTGAGATTTCCTACGTCACTGGAATGGCTTCTGGGTGATCCGGCCTTATTTTGGTCTCTGCTTTCGCAGCCCATCCCCAATGGCGCAATTAGCTGTAGGTGCTCTCTCTCCAGCACATGGACAAGCAATCACGAACGAGGAACAGCGCGTATACTTCGTGAGTTTGGTGGTTGGGGCCTATCCAGGTGAGGATTCTTCTTTTTGGCTGTTTCCATGTGTGCCTTTTGCTCGTTCCGCGCGTTGCATTCGCAGTTAAGTATGGCCAATGCTGACTGCGTGTCACACTACTGGGGAGCGCACAGACAACCCGCTAGTACGAAGTACGCAATTAACAAAATCCTCCGAGCTTACGAGCCTAATCTTGAAGAAAGCTGTTGTTGTGACCCAAGGCCTCAAGCCCTTGGGTTGACAAGATCAACCATGAAGCTTGTGGTACGATGAACGCGTCGCTTCCGATCCCAACAGATCCCGCAATTAGGCCGTCGAAAGAAGCAAACTCGGGCCTTTTGGGAAGTTTTTCCGAACAATTCCATCTTCCAAGGGTTCGGCCTTACTTACCCTGCAACCCCCTTGCCATCATCGGGTCTTGTAGACATGTACAGGAAACAACAACAGCATGTACTTGGCCAGTCCAAGTAGGGCGCATCTTGGCTAGCGAATGAAAGGAAAGCCACAAAAGCTTTCGGCCATGTTGCCACGGCCAAGGATAAACGCCATGCTTCCCCGCAAAGGCAAACTGAGTACATGCATAAGCTCCAGAACCAGCTGCAGGTTAGACACAGGGCGGTCCAATAGACTTAAGTCTGTCACACTTGAACTAGAAATGTAGCTAGGGGAAGGATGACATATCTTATCACAGTCCAGGCGGCTGCTCATCGTAGCTGCAGTTCAGAACTTCTCCCTTGACAACCGCCACGGAATGCATTGCATAAGTCTAATTGTCAATTGCTATTAGCTTTTTATCATCTTCAATGATGATTTTCTATACATTCCTCGCCATTCTCCTGATGCTGTTGTCGTTGATTGCGTTTTCGTGATAAAAAAAAGCTCGGCGGGTCAGCTGGCTGCATTGTACACTCATTAATAGTTCTTTGATGGGTAGCGGAAGTGCATGTAATAAAATTACCTTGGTCAGTAAAGATGACCCGAGCAACCTCCGAACTCATCTACTGAGTGAGCAATCGTCACTACCTAAGGAAACGTCAGGTTTCGTATTGCTAACACACTGCTTCTCCTCCATCTGCGTGTTCCTTGATGAAGGTATCTACATTTAGTAGCGGGAGGAGGAGACTTTTTTAAGTCATTGTTCCCATAAGCGGTCCCCGGGAGATCTTCCGGTCGTCCCCCAGGCATCCTCCAGAAGCCCTGCCGGGCCAACAGAGGCATTCATTATTGCAGAGATAAAGGTTTCAATAATGTCAATTAGTGTGCTTGAAGTGACTTGCAGTCTAGATTAGATGTGCTTGCTTCTCTAATAAGTTCACTAAATACGCTTTACTAGGCGCCTGGAATTCATTATTTTCCATCACTATCGCTATGACAGCCATCTCGGCCAACATTGCTTTCACCTTCTTATATACGTTATTGCCTGCACACTCTACTAGTTAAAACACACATAGCGCCACCACATTGCAGTTGCTAATCTCGTCATCTATGGCTCTCCATCTCTTCATCTTCCGATTGACCGATTGATAAAACAGCGTCGGGCCGCGACCCGACGGTGGGACCCCAGGCTTGATACAATCTTCTTCCTTCTCCAAGCACCTGTCTCAGAACCAGGCACGAAGCCACTCCAGCAGACTCCCACCTCCGGCATCTCTCCCACAGTCTAAAGACTTGGGGGTTTGACTGTTAGGGTGTGGCTGACATTTCGGGTCACGGTATCCTATAGTGCAATGCTGTTTTCTGCAACTCAAGCTATATGCTGTCCGGCTTACGATCTCAACGGGGGTTAATATCTTCAGAGGTTATAAACGTATTTTAACAATAAGCGCACAATAACGTCATTATATTCCTAAAGACTATATTCAAGATCACTATGAGCTCGCCATTAAGAACGCTGCGCAGAAAGCCACCGTGGAATCATATAGCGCAAGGGGGCACAACAGTATCACCCTGGGAAGAAAGTCGGGATATTAGCAAGGTACGTATTCGCTAAGCAATACTATTTTAGGCAGGAAACAATTCTAGTAAATTCTGTCTAACTTCTGCCTATTACGTTAGTCTAAACCTTTTTCTATCCTTAGTACGGTCTTCTTTTACATGAGTAAAAATACAAAATTGAACACTGGCGATTACCTCTAACATTTGGGGGAAGCCGACTGGGAGCCGCAAATGAGATAAACATATCATCTCACTTAAATTAGGTGGTGATAAGAGTCCCAGAAAATCTGCAACATCATGCACACTGAGAGCGCTCAACGTCCGCGCCACTGACAGTCGCGGGCGACAGCAACTTTATGCAGGTTGAGCTGTGACGACGAGGAGAAAGCTGGAACGAGGCTGCTTGGAGTGTCCGTCTTCTCGTTAGTTTTCTCTAGGTATCTGGCTGTGGTATCTTCCCGATTTCGGTGAACAACCTGTTTGTTTGAGGTGTGATTATCAGCAAGCACGGTGATCTTGAACAGAGTTGTTGTTGCCATGCGCATCCTCGGACCTTTGCATCTGCCTTGCCTACAGTCTTGAATCTCATCCGTGAGCGACTTTTGGCCTCAGACTTCTCTCGCGAGTTAAGCGTGCCATCAATACCAAAGGCATACTTATTCTACCAGGCCCAAAATGCTGGTAAGACTGGTATTTTGCGCATTGTTACAATATGTCCTGCAACTTCCCTCGTTCTTTAACTACATATCTATATACTACTGAAGTGAGTTCCCCACAGTACAAAGCCGTACACCAAGAAACCTCCTTCGAAATGAAATACTAACTCTCCAATGTCAGAACCCTCCCCTCCAAACCTGGCCGAGCAGCCTAACAGAAACGACGTTCTTGAGACAAAGTACGAGGTCTTCATGAGCCTATTTCAGGTACAGACAGCACTGGCCAACAAGGGCAGTGATAAGTATCGCAAGGAGATGGAGACCATTAAGCGCATCCGAAACCTCTACGATAATATGGAGGATAACACCGAAAAGAGACGAAAGTTCAGCAACGAGCTTACACGCCATGTCGCATTCCATCCTGAGCGGAAATTCCCGCGGCGTCCGGTACCGTCCCAATCAGCCTCTCGATCCCTTTCAAGATCAGGTACAGCCCAGCGTAAAGCTTATCGGCGACTTAGGAAATAAGGAGAGACAGTTGGCAGCGGACCCTTGGTGAGTTATCTTCGTTTCGTGTCCGGAAAAGTATAAAGGAGTGATGTCGCTATTCCTTCGGGATATGGACCAACAGAACGAAAGGGAGGGATGAGTTGAGTGCAAGCTAGCAGGAACTTGCTCAATAGCCCAGCTGCTCTTAATTTATATGCGGCATGCCATCGAATTTGCAATGAGCACCCACTGCCTTGAAAATTCTGCAAGATATGTGGCTATTATTAAGACTCGTATTCTTTCTAGGTATCCAGGGCATCAGGACATCAGGGCATTGAAGAACCAGCCCTTATAGCCCTGAATAGACATGTATCAACTCGTATACCTTCAACATCTATCATAGTTAGCGAGTTTAAAGAGTCTTGAAAGTATCGTAAAACGGCACTCACTAGCTACTCATTAATACTGTACAGCACCAGTCATCTTGCCATGGAGTACTTCAGGCCTCACTTTCGCGCGCTGGAAATCGCTAAGACAGTTCGTCTCCAACGGATCCCCGTCTGAAACATGGGCGTTTCGGAATCGGCCCGAGTATGCGTTTTTCGGATCTCGTCGAGGGTTTTCGCTATTTTTTTTGCAACTGTTTACGTGTATAACTACCCATCCCCAGTTTTCGGCCCTTGCTCCATACTACAACTTGGGAGGCGGCGTTTTGCGATTCAATCTGGACCATGTCCCTAATCAAATTGACGCCGTTTGGTATCTACTTCATCCTTGGCTGGGAATGGCGTTGTGGAAGCGGATGATGGGGTTCGTTGGACATCTCGAAATCCCCCCTAGTTACCAAACTCACGACAACCTTTATGTCCCTGACCAAGACGTTTCGTAGTATGACAACCAACTCAACGGGGTATATTAGGTCTAATCGTCGAATCCTTCAAACTCATCGTCCTTCTTTTTCTTTGCTGCCTCCTTGGCCTCCTTGGCCGCCTCTTTGGCTGCCGCCACAGCCTTGATCTTATTTTGCTTCCGCACCTCCTCAATCAGGTCGTTCAGCTCCAGATGCTTTGTCTTCTCATCATCCGTCATGGTCAACATCCTCTCCGCCTCGCGCTTCTTGCGTCGCTTCTCTCGCCGCTCAACCCTGTCGTCCTCTCGGTCATGCTTCACGCTCCACGCCTCGTTGTTCTTCCGCTTGCGTTTGGAATCGTCAACTTTTTCGACCTTCTCCCCCGACTTTTCGGTTTCGAGAGCCGTCTTCCTGGCCTGCTCTCGCGCCTTTTCCTTGTACGCAAAGTTGTCCCAGTCTATCTCTTGACCCAACATCTTGTCGCCCGTCCAGAGCTTCAACTCGGGCATGCGAGGCATGCGCAAGAGGCCCCAGGCGTTTCCAAGGTCGGCCCAGTCGAGATCAGCCCCCCGGAAGATGGATGTTGCTTGGTGTGCGCCGTAGCTGCGTGCCCAGCTGACAAAGGCTTTTTGAGCCTTGTCGTAAAGCGCCCTGTCCTCTCGGACTAGTTCTCGTATCTTTTGAGTGGCCGCAGCGGCATCTTCGTCGGGCACGCTGATCTCTGGTTTGATCAGGGGCGCGATTGGCGTTTTGCGGATATCCAAAAACCTCACGTAGTCCTCTTCTCGCCCTGGATGTAACATTACCACAGCTAAGCCCTTTCGGCCAGCACGGCCAGCTCTGCCGCTGCGGTGGATGAAGACCTTGGGATCCGAAGGGCAGTCAATCTGTACAACAAGGTCGACTTGAGGGATGTCCAGACCTCGCGCCGCCAAATCTGTTGTCAAGAGGATCGTTGGGGAGACTGAGCTCAGGAATCGACTGAAGTTCTTTTCTCGTACTTTGGCAGGGTGTTTTCCATGCAGGGGAACGAGCGAGAAGCCCTCGGGCAACAGCTCTGGGAGGACATGTTGAAAGTAGTCCACGGCAGCGCAGGTAGAGAGAAAGACAATGCTCTTCTGCGGCCTCACGGGGAGCTTCTCGAGGAGCTGCGCAAGGGCGGGAAGCTTTTGGCTAGCAGGCTTAACCAGATATGTCATTTGAAGACTTGCAGGCGTTTTCCTGTCCTCGAGAATACCGCCATCCTTCATCTTGACCTTAACCTCAATTTTCACAGGATTCCTTAGACCGACTCGGATAATCTCGCCAACCGCTTCGCTAACACTGGCACTAAACAGTCCTGTTCGGCGCTGCTTGGGAAGGTGTGATAGAATTTTCTGCAGATCCGGCTTGAAACCCAGATCGAGCAGGCGATCGGCTTCATCGAGGATGAGGACCTCAAACGACGACTGTGGGCAGTGGACATGCGGTGACGAAAGGAGTTCCACGAGCCGGCCTGGTGACGAGATGATGACATTAGGGCTGTGTCGCAGGAAGAAACTGAGGTCTTGGGCCGTCGTCGTGGTGCCGCCGACCAGCAGCTGGGGCACAACGACCGAAGAGGTGGTGGCTGGGCGCTTCTCGTCACCTTTAAGGTGTGGTAGAATCTCGGCGGAAGGGGCGTGGAATTGCAGCAGCGAGAGTAGAACGGTGTGAATCTGGGCGGCGAGTTCTCGGGTGGGAGAAACAATGATGGCGGCGACGTGGTGCTTCTTGGTGGGCTCACAGCGCAAGAGTCTTTGGACGAGGGGGATGAGGAAGGTCAGAGTCTTTCCGCTGCCTGTGACGGCCTGGATTTGTTGCAGGTTAGTAAGGCATTTTAGTGTTGGGCGCAATTGGGCTTACCTCGACAACAACGTCCTTGTTGGCCATAAAGTGCGGTATGGTTGCAGCTTGGACGGGCGTCATCTGGGCGAAGCCCATTGTCGAGACAGCATCGAGAACCCATTCGGCGAGGGGAGGAGTTAGCGCGTCCCAGGCGCGGGCACTGCGCTTCTTCTCAATCTTGCTCGGGGCCATTGTGACAAAAGCTGCAGAGTAGAGGGAAGAGAATGCAACAGTCTCTTGTCTCTATACTTTCCGCCAAATTCTCATGGAGGGGCGCCGTCTTGGTGTTGGTCGCGAAACATTTCTAGAATTTTTATCTTATCTCTTATCGACACGTGAGCGGTGCGCTCCTTAAGATACCCACCCGCATGTGGCTGGATACAATGCTGACGCGGGGCAGTTCCCAAGTATTGAAGTACCTGCTTCAATCTGACGTCTCGACTCAGACCACCATGAGATTGGCTGATGAATGGGGAAAGGCCCTGAAAATGGCATTTAATTGGGTTGTGACGTGATGGGGTGACCCGTCGGCACTTGGAGGAGGTGACACGCCAGGAATGCAGACGGCCAGGGGAACAAAAAGGACGAGAGACTGGATACATAGTAGACCTAGAGAGTACCATGGATCGACCGCGAAGAAGGCAACGAGAATTTCGGTTCAGCTTCTTCAGATTTGTTAATCTTTAGCTTTCTCTAATAAGAACTATACAATGTACAGCGCCAGAACACCGACAAGACGCGACAAAGTATCCATAACTGTCCCGATATGTAGGCCTACAAGCATGCCTCGGCTGCCTCCCAAGTATACCGACTCGGATAGACCCGACGCGTGGGGATATGACGAACAGTCACATGCTAGGAAAATAGCGGTGATCCACCACCTGTCTTGTCTTCCAGTGGCTTCAGTGGATACGCTGCGGTGACTTCACTAACAAAAGTCGACACCAAAGATATCCATCCGCTGCGCGGCTTCTCCCCGGACCCCAGTCTAAGAGTCTAAGAGGAAGAAAACAACCAGCTAGCTTACCTAGTTGGCAGATTCCGCCGAGAAAGAACTGGGCAGGAAAAGTGTCACACGACTCTTCGTCGGCCCTGTTTTCCGTCAACTCGGCTCCGTCCTCCCACTGTGCTACCGCTGTATTTTTTTCTGTACCCGCCCTATCCCCTCCATCTCCACCCTCACTACAGTACCCATCCGGACATGGCTAATTTTACCTCCCCTACCACATCGAAAAGTCACTTCACACCTTTCTCAAGTCAGCCCGTCACAAGGCACAAGACCCGCGCCATAAGCTGATAACCGGTACCGTATGTTGTCGTGTGCCCGCTTGACTGCGAGTGCCTCCCCCTGCAGCGGCCACCATTCATCTCCCGGCGACCAGCCCTTCCCATCATGCGGCGGGGGACTCGACCTCCGTTGCATCCTTGTCAGACTTCAATCTGGATCCGATAGACGCCTTCGGCCGTCGCAGCCCTCCGAACCCTCCGGCACCCCGTAGCCCGTCGCCCACCGCGAGCACGAGCACGCGCCAGGATCCTAATCTCCTCCATCAACACCAGCATCAACAACGTCACCCTCAGAACCAACCCAATATCGACGACACCCTAGGCACCGCTCGCCACAGGTCAAAGCATAGCCATACTCAAAGCCGACACAGTGGCACCGAATCGGACGACAACGACCACGACACCCACACCTACGACCCCGGCGAGATTCAAGATCAAGAAAACCCATACCTCCGTCATCGTCGCTCATCCCCCTTCCTCGCCCCCAAAGCCGCCACAGTGCGCTCCTCGCGGCGTGACAAACATCTCCGCTCTTCAATAGCAACAACCTCCTTCTGGCCCTCGGGCTTCGAATCCTTACGGCGCATCGTTGTCGGCGCCGTCAGCTGTCCGGCCCTTCCACCCTTCTCCTTCGCCATGTCTCTCCGCTCAAACAACGTCCCCTCGACGCCCCGAGTCATCTCCCCCAGCCCTACACCCTCCGAGCAAGATGCCCGCGAGTATGCCGGCCCCGTGACCCGCTCCGCCGCCCGGAGGAGGACCCCGACGCCGCAACCACTCGAGGAGCGAGAGGAAGAGGACGAGCCCGAAAGCCCCAACCACCGGAGGGCGCGAACCCGCAGTCGCTCTCCCATAGATGCGCACGCCGTGTCGCGTTTGACGCGGCGCACGAGCACCGCCGCCAAAGCCAGCAACCTGACCAAGTCGATCATCGCGGAGGAGCCTGTTGTCACCAACGGCAAGACCTCGACCACCAACGGCCATCTCGCGCCGCCACAGCCGTCCACGCCGCTGGGCTGGACGTGGCGCGACTTCAGCCGAAGCCCCAGCCCACTCGGCCTTATCCCCATTCACCGGCATTGGAGGACCTTTGTGCACAAGCACGAGGTGCCTCGCAAGATGCTCCACGTGTCCATTGGCTTCTTCGTCATCTGGCTCTACGTCACCGGCACCCAGCCCAGCTCCGTCACGCCCTGGCTCATGTCGGGTCTGATTCCCATTACGACCGTCGACTGGCTGCGACACCGTTATGCGTCCTTCAACCGCATATACGTCAAGTTCCTCGGCGCCTTGATGCGCGAGAGCGAGTACTCGGGCTGGAACGGTGTTATCTGGTACCTGTTGGGTGCCTGGATCGTCCTCTGGGGCTTCCCCAAGGACGTCGGCATCATGAGCGTCCTGCTCTTGAGCTGGTGCGATACTGCCGCCAGCACCTTTGGCCGCCTCTGGGGCCGATACACGCCGCGCCTACGCCGAGGCAAGTCTCTCGCCGGTTCTACGGCAGCCTTCCTCGTCGGCGTGGGCACCTCGTACTTCTTCTACGGCTGGCTCGTCCCCACCATCGGCCCTTTCCCTGGTGACGACGCCTTCCTGTTCAAGGGCGCGCTCGCACTGCCCAAAGCCATCACCGAGGTGGTCGGTCTGTCGGAAGGACAGGCCACCATCACCGGTGCCTTGGCCTTGGGAGTCATGAGCGTGTGGTCTGGCTTCGTGGCCTCGGCTAGTGAAGTGGTGGACATCTTTGGTTGGGACGATAACCTGACGATTCCTGTTCTCAGCGGCGTTGGCATGTGGGGTTTCCTCAAGATCTTCTCTTAGACCGGAAGGGATGCGAAAACGGTCGAACTAAACGACGAAAGTGATCTCACGTGGGATGAAGAGAAACGAGTCCTATGACTTAATCAATGCCGGTATCTGACCCACGCCTCGCATGGGCTACCGGCGTGTTGGATTAGTCCCCTACTTCTTTTCCACTGTCTTTTGCTTTATTTTATTCTTGCTCTTTTTGTACTGTTATCTATTCCATCCACACCAGAATGGGATCGAAGGACGAGATGGGGCCACCGTCAAAGAGTTTACACTGTGGCGTGTCCAGACTCTTGCGCGTGTTTTGATGTACTTTGACATAATATAGCTTATGCGATATGGATGGGGTTGGATGGACCGCATGGGACCAGGGAGACACGAGCAGGCGTCACATTCGCGGCTGATGGGATCCGAGGGAATCTTCCGGGTACCTTGCCTCGAACCTGCTCCATGCAGTATCACGTCGAGCGAGGTGGGCGACGCTGCCTTTTGAACTTGGATAGAGACGGCTGGGATGGTTACGGCATGGGAAACGGCTGTGTAGACGGGTCAGGGTTGGTCGGTCGGCCGGTCGGTTGGTAGGTAGAAAATGGTGAAACGCTCTCCTCGATTTCAACTATGACATGGAAAAGCATACCCACGTCGATGACTGCCGTGTATTTGTATTTGTGCCTGTGTTTCCACGACCCCTTGTCCTGCCTCGGAGACAAAACGACCAAGCCATGGCAAGGGGCCGTTTCGCGGAAATCCGTGGCACTGGACTTTGGGGTGTTCTCGATACTCGTATTGGATGCTGCAATCCCCCGTTGCCCGTGTTCATTACATTCGGATCACATTACATCACACGGGTAGCAGGGCATGAAGGGACGGCAGCGGGAGGTTGAAGCAGCGGGTCGGATAAACGAAAAGGCCTGGATGGAATCGCGATCCCCAGCATTCCAGAGTCACAAAGTGCCACGTTACGGGGGCAGGAATTCTCCGACTAAATTCGTTGCATGGAGGGGGGACCTCGTGAGGCAATCACAAGAACTGGGCAGGGCCGTTATGAGGCGCTGTCGCACAAGGGGAACCCAGCCCGACCTGCTTCTGCGTCTGCTTCTTGACATGTCCGGTCCTGAGACACGGATAGCCGAGTCGACCCCCTCCCCTCCCCTCCCCTCCCGCAAGCCAGACGCGGTCTTCCGTCAGCTGTCTGTTCTGCGCTGTGCCGTCGGGTACGGCCGACTTACACGACAGCAAGCAGGGAAGTGGCAACGACGCGCCAAAGTCCCGGGGGGGGGTCCTGGAAGGCAGAGTGAGAGTATTCCCGTGTAAGTGCACAGGGAAAGAAAGAAGAAGAAAAAAAGGTCTAGACTGTGAGAGAGGAGCGATGAGTAGACTTAGCTGCGTTGCGTGAGGATCCCCAGGGGGGGGGGTCAAGTGTGTGACGGGCGAATGACAAGAAGGTGGTCGAGGAGGGCCCGTCTTGGTTACACGGCGTCGGTTGGCGGGAGGAGTGAGAGCTGGTGTAAGAGCAGGAGGAGGAGGATGACGATGGGCGGCAAACAGCATCGGCAAGGAGCGTGAAAGAAACGGTGAAGCAGGGGAGAAGAATTTGTCGACATGTGAAGATGGAAAGATTGAAAGTGTAATGAGAGGTGGAGAAGACAGAGAAAGAAGAAGAAGACAGACTGGACTCCAAGCCAAGTGGTCTGTTTGTCTGCCATATCGCCACTTTCCACTTTCGGAGAGAGAGAGAGAGTACGTCACGTCCAACGGAATAACACTGTAAATGCTCACAGTAGAGCCGTCTTCTACGCAGATTGCCTAGATAGATGCACATTCGTAGCTTGGCTGCGCGTGTTAGCCCCCGCTCACCCCATCATTAACTCGCCTCGTTCTGGCTCTGCCCACGGCGCAAAGTATGTACATACCTACCTAGTCTACCAACCAACTCAGCTGCCCCGTCAGATCGAACATGACTGACTGAGAAGAAGAACATCGTCACGTCTCCATGGTTTGGTTCGCATAAAGTACGTACTCGGTTGATATACGTGGTTGGCAAACACAGGGCTGTCCGGGCCACGCATCATGCAACATCCCCCACCACACACACACATACATAGTCTACACATCAAACTAAACCACCCTCACGCACGTCACAACGCACACCCTCCATTTTTCCTTGCCGCCCCCGTTCCCGTCCAACGACAACCCGCCTCCTGCAGAGAAAGAGTTTGCATCTGTCCTTGTCTCCCTTTTCCCGCCTCCGAATCTGCCCTATGAGGGGCTGCCCCATCACCAAGTGTGCCTGGGGAAAAGGCAAACGCACCAGCGCTGAGTTGTCCGTGCGTTTTGGAGGAGGCGTGTAATTACAAAGTTGCGTTCGTCGTTCATGGTTGGGTGGGTAGCAGTGGGAATGGAGGCTCCGGAGCGGGAAACATCATCTCCATCGCAGCCTCAAGGCAAAATCTCCCGGGAGGCTTGTTTTTAGAGCTGCTATGTAGCTACCTAGACTACCGACCAAGGTACCTTAATTACAAGGAGGGCGTGCGTTGTGCGTTGTTATGTTGTGCTGTGCTGTGCTGTGTGTTGTAAGCATTGGCGTCGCAAGGACCGTGAATGCAATGTGATGCGATGCGATGCGATGCGATGCGATGCGATGCGATGCGATGCACTGCGGATGCGGATGCGGATGCGATGCTCCATGTATCATCTACTGCCAAGCGCTGCGATGCACTGCGACACGGGCTGAAAAGGCAGTGAGAAGAGAGCGAGACAGACAGACAGACAGACAGACAGACAGAGGCACAAACATCTTTCGCGAAGGAAGCACGAGTAAGCCCGCCGCCGCAGCAAAATGATGCCACGAGGCTGGCGATAGGCTCGGCTCCAGCAGCAAGCCCGAGGCGGATCTGACAATCTTGCGCCAACAGGCCGGTGAAGCAGGGCTTTATTGCTTCTTTGCCTTGCTTCACAGGGCCACAGACAGTCAACCCGCCGGCTTTTACTGGCAAGGCAGTTTCCAGTTCCCTGGACGCACAGGATCCTTCGCAGCCGTTGCAAGTCATGCCACCCCGGAAGTATCTCTTCTCTCCTCCATGCCTCGACCACTGGGTACGCAGTCTAATTACACTCTTCGTGCCGGGCTCGGCTGTGCAATCTGCGCCGACGAATACATTGGACGGCCAAGTGTTTCTTACACCGAGCTGCACCCATGGACAACTCCGCCCATCGATCGTCGTCGAGGACAGGCCGTCGAGATGATCGCGAGAAAACGGGGTCACGGCTGACTGGGATGCATCCCGTCGATGACCGGGAGCCCTGGCCTGGGGGTCCTGGGTCCCCATTCCTCCAGGATGGATGGGCGTTGTAGCTTAGATACGGGTTTGCAGTTGACTACTACGTCGTTTCAACAAATCACCAAGGTTTTGGGGGAACCACGGTGAGGCAGAGAGGCTCTCGTCGTCCTTCCTGCAAGCAGCCGCATCGTTTTGTGCATTTCCATTCCCCGGGCGACGGGTGATGGGTAACGGGCGATAGCCTCACGGCCATCGATCCTATCGGACGGCACCAAGCGGGAGGGAATCAAGGAGGCAGAGTCAACGGCCGACGGCAGCCTGCAGCAGGGGAGCGTTAGATGAAGATGAAGGACGAAAAAAAAAAAAATCTGCAGCCAGAAGGTGTCACGCCGGGCGAGCAAAAGGTGCAGGTCTACTACACTGCGACTAGCACAGGGTGCAGATTGAACAGACTTGAAGCTACGAGTAGAGATCGAAGATGGGGGGTTGGGGGCCGGAGGATGAAGATCGGAGTTCTGTATACTGGAGGCCTGAAAGGCGAGGACGAGGTCAATGGCCGTAGAATAATGATATTATGAGGCACATGGATGATGGGGGGACCAAGGGATGATGCAGATTGCCCCAATGCAGTGCGCCGCCCACCCGTCGCCGCAAGCTGCACAACAACGGGGAACTGCCAGCGGGCACGTCGCCGTTTCGTGTGCAAACGCCCAGAGGCCGGCCCGGTTACCAGCGCTGTCAGCGGGATAAGTGATGGAGAAGAAGAAGAAGAAGAAGAAAAACAAAAAGGCAAGGATATCCAGGTACCTACGGCTTACGGGACTTCACGATACGAGGACGTCGCCTCTTACACCTTTGCTCTCTTTTGCTCCATTTTCTTCGTGCTGTCAATGGAACGACTCGTCATCTTCAGGCACCAAATAGCGTTTGACAACGGATGCCATCGTCTCCAATTACGTTTTTCGACTTTTGGGACCTTTTTTTTTTTATTACTTTGTTTTGTTAGTGGTGGTGGACTGGTGGTGGAGAAGTCGGTCTGACGTCGACTTTTGCTCCTCGGGGGAAACACGGACCGGGGTTTGCGTGTCGGGTTGGAGAGAAAAAGAAGACCAGTGACAACCTAGAAAGATGGCGGTGACGTGTAGCATCCGAGGTAATTGATGTCAAAAGCTGTACAAAACTTGCCAGGTTCTTTTTTTCAAAGTGTCGAAGCCTTTACATTAATTAGTCGGTTTCATCACTCATCGACAGGTGCCAATGTTGAAAGAGAGATAAGAGGCAGTCATAGACTTGGTACAAGGCACTTCGTCCTGTATTTCAGCGCTCTCACCACGTCTCCCTTGTTACTTGTCCCACCTCAACAGCCAAACGCCAGCACCACCCTGCCCTGGACCCTGCCTCCCGGAGGGGTCTCGCAAGGGTGTGAGGGTGGTGGGAATGGTGGATGGTGGATCTGAGGTGGACGTTTTATTTATTTAAACCTGTGGCAGGGCGGGGGAGGGGCGCCGTTGGCAGAAGAGGAGGACTCCAGCAAATGGATGCTGTACGAATGACCGACTTTTGCCCAATCAGATTGCCAACAACTGGCGTACGCCAGATCCTCTTCGCTATCCCCGCCAATGGGAGCCGTGTCCAAGGAGGGGGGAAGTTTAGGGCGGACGTGAATAGGTGGGCGAGGCAACCCAAGCGGCCTACGTACCGACCTATGTCGCAAGGAGATTTTTCGGTGCTTTGTCGTATGCGTATGCGTGTGTGTGCGTGCGTGTGTGTGAGTGTGAGTGTGAGTGTGGGCGTAGGTAAACATCTCTCCGCCCGTCTGTGTGTGTCTGGGCGTGAGCTCAATTCTCACACTGACTGACGGGAGATGCGGATGGGATGAGATAAATGGTGGATGGCGCAGACGGGGTGGATGGGTGGGTTTATCCAACTGCTAAAGTGAATTAGCAGTGTACACTACCGTCACGAATGACCTGCTGGATGCGAGCCGAGTGCCAGTGCTAAAGAAGATAGTCGGCGAAACTACTGCGTCGGTAGCTAGTGAGTTAATAACGTAGGCGGTAGGTACTCTAGTCGAGCGTGAGGTCGCTTGTAGATACCCACCTCCAAAGCTCCGACCATGAATATAGCTTAGACTAGATCCAAAGTACGCACGTCCCCAATTGACTCCGAGCTGCGAGGATAAGTTGTAGAAGTCCAAGATCGAAAACTACCATGTACTAGGTAGATAGTAATCATCTCAAGAGGAGCCCCGAACAGCAGAACAGACCGAGTCATCGAGTATGGTAATTAGCTACGCAGTAGAGAGCACAAAGCACTGAAGTAACTCATCTGTACTTGGAACCAACCGATGGGGAACGAAGGGAAAGAAAACGTCCCCGACGACGCAAGATCGGTCAGATTGGCATCAACGATACGTTACCTACGGGACCCCTCTTTCCATCTTGCTTCCCCCCACCATCCATCCAGCGCTGCGGCAACTTACTTACACGCCCCCCCCCCTTTACTGTACCTCCAATGCGAAATGTATTCTTACCTGTTGCCCCGGCTGATCGGTGACCTGCGGCCGTCCTTTTTTTCCCTCGTGCTCCGGCCACCCTTCTCCGCCGCTCTCTACCTACTAGTAAGTAGTACTCCATCCAACCGCTGTGAGGCTGCTGCAACCTCCATGTGTTGGCAGTTCCGGACCTGCCTACTACCGTACCTACCTACGTAACGCTCTCTTGGCGCTCTCTCCACGCCCTGTCCTGCCCTGGCCTGTGCCCCTCCGCTCGGGGCACCTGCGCTGGAGCCTCCCCAGGGCCCCGGAACATCCATTTCCCCTTCCCCCCATCTCCAATTTCTCTGGCAGATATCTTGACAACGCATCACCACATCACAGACCGAGCAGGCAATCGAACAAAATTGCCCGACTTGCCTGCAGTTCTGCCTGATCCGCCGCCCTGCTTCTGTTCCACCCCGCAGCCCCCGGGGCGGACAAGGACCAATTACCGCTGGCTCTTGGTCTTGCTGCTCAATGTCTATCTCCGCCTCTCTCACTTGCAGAAAGCCGTCGAGGAAAAAAAAAAAGCTGCAAGGATTGGGTAGAAGAACCCAAGGTAGAAGAGGAGGAGCGGGGGGGGGGGCGTGTGGGTTTCTCACGGCCGAACCAAAAAAAAAATCCAGTGCTGCTTTTTTGGCTTCTTTTCTTGCTTCTCTTTCTGTGGCCATGCCTTTCGTCCTTTTGGCTTTCGTTAGCGTCAGCGCGCTTGTTGCAAGTTCAAGTTCTGGCCCTCTGGAGCCTGGAGAGATGCAGATGGCGGCGGATCATGGGCTGCAAAGATGCATTTGCCCCAATTTCGGCTCGCGTTTTCTCTTCCGCCCTGGACCCTGGCGGCCTGTCTTTTGTGTTTTGGCGTCTCTGGCGCGCCGTGGAAGAGAGCATCTCTGCCATTGACACTATCCGGGTCCTTCTCATGACGAGGTACAAAACGTGACGGCATCGGAACACGGCCGACGTTGGAGCTGCGTGGGCGCGCATGGGTGCGTGTGTGCCATGTGCGAATAGGTGTGCATGTAATTCTGTGGTGGTCTCTGGACGATGGGATCCATCTAACCCCAACCCTCCAGCCAGTCACGGCTCGCCGGTTGGTTCGTTTGGTCGATTCCCTGGGTCGATTCACATTCCATCCTTCTATCGTCGAAAGGGAGAGCAACCCAGTCCAGTCCAGTTCAGTCCAGTCCAGTCCAGCCCATCCCAGTTCCGCTCCGGCATTACTTGTCCCTCACGTCACCATCCCGTCTAAGCCAAACTCGAGTCTAGCTTCGCCTCTTTTCCGCTGCCCTACGACGTACGAAGTACTTCTGCTAGAATTACTAAATATACGGCCTCCGCTCGCAGACACCAGGCCAGCCCAAACGAGCGGCAGTGCCGTGGGCCAACACCGTCCCTTCGCCCCCTTCTGCATGCTTCTATCATGCCGCGGGTCCTTTCGTTCTACAACGCAGGTTGGCACCGTGGCTTTTCGGCGGCCCTTGGCTTGTAGAGACATGGTCCCGATGGCTAGTGCAGCCACCCTGTGTCCGTCGATGGGCCCGGATATGCATGCCATCTCACCTGCACTCTGCACTCTGCACTCTGCATTCTGGGTTTGCAAAGCCGGGACTTTTCTGCCTGTCCTCTCTCCTTTGTCTGTCTGCCTGGTGTTCCGGGTTTACTTTTCTTCTCCGGTCCCTGCCTACCGGCCCTGGTCCTGACCACACAAACTCCTTGCCACTTCGAAGTCTCGGGGCTCTTTCTTGTGTCCCCCCTCCCCCCCATCTCACTTTTGACTTCACCCAATGGCCCCATGCAACCTATGTATGCCCTTGTCCTTGAGCTCCTGTACCATCCAAGTTACCACCCGAGCCAAACCCTGCCCGTGGACCGTCCGCCGTGTGCCGTGGCCGTGTCCCGTGGTCCGTGGTTCGGGCTCTCGCTCCCCTACTACTCTCTCCTCTCGGCATATGCAGATGCCCTTGCTTAACCCGGCCGAGACTTGTCCATCCGTCTTTGCACACCCAACCAAACTCTCTGACACCCGCAAGTCAAACAAAGTCTTGACAACCAGAAACCAGAGTCGGCTTGCAGCCACCTTCTCCGGGTCCATGTCGACTTGGCTCAACGGGTTTTTTTTTACCTTCACCCTCCCCCAATTTTGCCTCTTAGCCCGTCCAAGTCCCCGTCCAAGTCCCGTCTCCACGTATCCATCATATGTATCCAAATGTTCCCCAATTCTTCTCTCTCGTTGGTTCGGGTCTCAACGCCCGTCACTCTTGACTTGTGTACACTTGGGTTTGTACTTTTTATGATTTATTTATTTTAAAGCCAGAAGACTGTTGGCTGTTCTGCCCGGTGCCGCTCCTAGCCTCCCGAGCCCTCCTAGCCCTCGTTGCCCTCCATGTCGTCCACGATGGCCCACACCTTTGCATTCCGCCATGATCGTCTTCGTCTAGCCCGCTGCTTCTCCTCCGCCATGTCATCATCTTGTCCTATCCCATCCCAATCCCACACTCCTCCCGTGAGCGGGGCCGCTCTCCGTTGGTCTAGCGAATGGTGTCGAAATGTGTTATCCTCCGTCTCATCCAGGTTGACCGGGGAGGGAGTCTGTAAAACTATAAAAGGCCGGTTTTTGATCCGTTGGAACCGTTTCTCTTCTTCTTCCCTTCTCATCACTCTTCAGCAGCTTTCTGACAAGAACTCCTGACTTCTCCGGCCTTCATACAAAGTCTTTCTGACCCGGCATCACCATTCCCAACTTTGACCTCTTTACCTCAACTTGACTTGACCCAAGTCAATACCCAAGACACTCAGCACCTCCACAGCCTTTGCCAAACACCTCCCAGACCTTCTCCTCCTCTTCCTCACTCAAGATACCCGCCGTCTTTCTTCAATTGGTCACCATGCCTACCCACTACTCCTCCGCTCCCTACACCATGCCCATGCCCGTTCCTGCCAAGGGCTCCCAATTCCCCAATTACAGCCAATACTCCGTCTCTCCCCCAGAGTGCGAAGACACCGTCAGCTCCGCCTCCGGCATTCCCTCTTACAGCAACGGCGGATACTCGGCCACTTCCAATGGCTATCCCGCCGGCTATGGCGACTACGACAGCACCGCCTCCACCAGCGGCGTCGACTTCCAGGAATACATGCAAGACCGCTTCGCCAACTCCTTCGATCCAATCCCTCTCGATCGCAGCATGGCCATGCAAGCTCAGACGTAAGTTCCCCGTCCCGCCTGCCTTTTCTCTCCCCCCCCTTCTTCTCCTCTTTCCCCCCTCGCATCCCTGCAAATCGCAGGGATAGGCTGCAATCCTTCAGTTCAGTTTGCAATTGCCGGTCCCCCGGTTTTTGGCTGGCCGTGCTGCCCGCTCTGTGTCTCTTTTCCTCCCTCCCCGATTGGCGGCATCTTGCTAACGGCACGGGCAGATCCGGAAAGCTCAACGCCAAGCACCGCGAACTCCTGGAGCTGCAGAAGAAGGCGCAGGCTCGCCTAGCCAAGACGCGAGAGCGTTTCCAGGAGGGCATGCGCGATGCTCACGAGGTCCGAAGCGACCTCGAGTGGACGCAGAAGAAAGTTGGGTGAGTGTTTCCGAGTCCCCGAACGCATTTCCAGTTCAAGACACCCGCGTACTGCCGCAATTGCAGTTCTCGCGACTGGTTGTTTTTTCTCGCCGATTGGCGGGGGGACACTAGCACAGTTGCGGAGATTCAATTGTCGGAACGGCGACTGTTACAATCTCTAAGAAGTTGGAGCTGACAATACGCGATTTGCAGATCAATGAAGAGCAAGGCCTCGCGCAAGCACACCAAGGAGTACAGTAAGGCTCGTGCGCGATACCCGTCTCCCGAGAACTAGGGACAGTGCGTCCGGGGTTCCATTTTGAGCCGCATCGCATCTTTTGACGACACAACCTCACTTCTAGCGTGCGTTTCTATTTTCCGCCCACCCACCCAAAATCGCACATACCCACGTGGTTTTGCTGCAGGAACCAAAAGTTGGATCGGATTACCAGGATTTGTAATAGGGGGGATTTTTGGGCTCTCCTTGTTCTGTATTTCTGCTGTTTTCACGCCCCCTCCCTCCCAGCCGGCGTTGCATGAACGAGGTCGTTCATACGGGCAAGGGTGACGTGACGTCGAAGCACGGGCACTAGGCACGGCAAGGCTGCGGGCCGCTGGGACGAGATCTCTCGCTGCTTTTATCGGTTTTCAGACGGCGGGCGTGTGGGTTGCCCTGGCCCTGACGTGCCGCCGCTGACGAACGGATGTGTGGAGAGATGAGCAGGAGGGGGGGAGGGCAAAGGGGCAGCTGTTTCACGACGTTATGGCTTATGATTGGATGAATTGGGATGGTCTAGGGCAGATGTTAAAAGTACACCACCTCCCTGGCGTCTGTGGGGGTCGGGGACGGTATGACGGGCAGCATGGCTTGCCTGTGGGTGTGTCGGTACCGACAGCTGCAGGGGATGGTCCGTGGGAGGTGTGAGGCCGGGAGCAGCCGAGAGGGCTTGCAGGTTCGTCTCGCTCCTAGGGCCGGGGAGAGGGGTGTGCGGGGATGGAGGAGAAGAGGGCCTCGGGGACCACTGGACCAAGGAGAGGACGAGAATGGCAAAACACGAGACGGTGATGGAGAAGACATATATTTGGAGGCGCTTGTCCTATTCGGGGGAGGTATCGAGGTTGATATTGCTCCTTTAGGCTAACGGGCACGACGAGATAGGAGGTACACTACTCTCTTTGGTAGGATTGCGTATCTTTGGAGTACCCGGAGGTTTCGGCCGGGCTCAGGAGTTGGTGGTTTCGTAACAATCAAGTCTCGTTTTCCTCTTCGTCGATGCCTTCGCTGAGACGTCCTGTAGACGATCTGAGCCATGTGACAACCCCCCAATGCCGTGGCTGTAGTGTTTCCCACCCCCCTCCAAGCCGTACGCAGGCCAGTGTAGGCGTGTGCCATCATGTGGTGCGGCGGAGGCTTGTTGTAGCGATGGGGCCTGCTCACCGGCGGTTTCCAGGACGTCGGTTGACCCCTGATCATACGTCACGTGATTAATTGGTCACGTGTGATGTATCATTTGGTGGTGATGCGATGGCCGAATCATGTCTGATTGAGGCAGTCCAGACACGAGGAACGTCCTGATTTCCACAGCAAAGATTCTCTCGTGGGCATGGTATTGCGAGACGGTCCGGGCCGAGTATTTCTTCTCCAGAACCCGTCTCAATGCTTTCATGTCGAGTTGCCAGTCGTCAATGGGCGGGCAGCGCCGCCGCGAGGAAGATAGGGACCGATGGATGATAAACCGCGAGCCTTCTCAATGCGATCCCAGGGGTTCTCGTTGGACATCGGGTCGTAGTAGCCTTCGTACCAGGGGCCAAGCGGCGGAGGGTCCTGGGATCGCCGAGGAGTAGGAGCAGCGTGGTCGTGCGACGCAATGCTTGCAGCGGGACGCTGGGGCAAGCTTGCCGGACGCACTTGCGCCGGAGCCGGAGCCGGAGCATCGTCGTCGCCATCGTCGAGGGCGATCTCGTCGGCATTAGAGCGGGTGGCTGGCGCGGGGCCGAGGGCCGTGGAGTTGGCGCCCGTGACGGAGGGCGGCTGCCGGCGGGCGTCGAGGGTGGCGTCGGCGCGAGGGTTGTAGCGGCGCTTCTTGTTGGGGTGGCTTTGGGCGCCGAAGGAGGCGAAGCCGAGGGCCTGAGCCATGAGGGCTTGGTCGTCGTCGGAGTAGGTATCGGAGTCGACGTCGACGTCGACCTGGGAGCCGTCTGTGGCAATCGCGTTGGGATCCATGCTGGGCCCGAGAAGCGAATGAGATTGCATACAATAGCAATAACGCGGGGAGACGAGGGTTGGGTAGTCGAGGATGCGTAGTCGAGGATGCGGGTGGGCAAGAGAGATGCGACGATGCAGATGCAAGATGGATGAGAGGAGGATGCGCGTTCGTGAAAATCCGGGGTTGAATGTAGCTTGGTTGGGCCGGAGCGCCGTGTGGCGCCGGGCGGCAGTTGGAGTTGTACTTTCGAGTAGAGCCTCATAATTAGCCTGTGGGTACCCGACGGAGGGAAAGTGGCGTTTGCTGTGGCTGTTTTAGAAAAGTGAGCCAGGTTTGGCTGTCGCACATAGATAGGCCTACATACTATACGCGTTAAGCGAATAGGGGTTGCGTAAATTAATGTTTCGGACATTCGGCATGTGACTGACGATGATTGGGCGAAGAAGTTATGGTGGTGGTGCGGCATGAACTTGAAAGTGGCATGGCTTGGTGAAACCTGGGTGCGAATAGCAGAACCGAGTTCTTGGTGATGGAAGCAGCATCAACGGAAGACTGAGAATTGTAGAGCTGGTCAAGACGGAAGTAGAATCCAGCCAGCAAACGAGTGATACGGAGCAGACACTATAGCAGCTGAAAGCATAGGGCTAGCTCAGGCGCTTCCCTGCTATAAATATGAATTGTCCAAGTAGCTGTCAGACAAACAACATAGGTCTACAAGCTACTTCCTTCCCAATAGGTACACCCCGGACTATCTCGCACTGTTATCCTCTGTCTTTTGAGCAAGGGCCATTATAGCGCCAAACATTGCAACTCTATTTCTCCTTGTCTCGTCGTTGCTCATTTTCGAGCTGCTTAAGCCACCTACCACAGCATCTCTCACTCCCATCTCCCATCCTCGACCAGAAGTCTTCAATTCTTCGCGACTATCAAAAACACACATCAGCAGTATCACAAATGGCCACTACGCCTCAGGCCGTCGCCCTCAGACCACCCTCCAAATATGCCTCCTCTGCACCGGAGGCTTCGGCGGCGCCTACCCTGGACTGGCTGCTCGCGACTTGGACCGTCACGCACTCAACGCTCTCCATGTGGCGCACCGCGCGCAACGTCCGCATCACGTACAGCCGGCTGCCCATGAGCGGCAGCGGCCGCGCACGCCTGGACGACCTCGTCGAGTACGAGCCCGCCGGCAAGGAGGGCGTGCTCAAGTCCGTCACGGGGGTCGACACGCAGGCGCCCGGCGACAGCGCGACGAGCTGGGACTGGCGCGGCAAGGGCATGCTGGTCGTCATCACCAGCCACTGGGAGGTGATCGGCTGGGGCGAGGCGACGACGGCCGAGGGCGTGCGCGAGCGGTGGGCGGTGACGTGGTTTGCGCCGACGCTGTTCACGAGCGAGGGGCTGGACGTGTACTGCGACCGGAAGGAAGGGCTGAGCGCCGAGACGTATGCGGCGGTGCGGGCTGCGCTGGGGGCGTTGGAGGCGCCGAAGCTGGTGACCATGGTGGAGAAGGATATGAAGCCTGTTGAGATTCGGCTGCCGTGGGTGGAGGGCAAGGCAGCCGAGTCTTGAGTGCATGAATCGTTAGGGTGGCGTGTTAATGCACAGCGCAGGATTTCGCTTCGATGCGTAACAGGTCACGGGGTGGCATTTCCTTGCAGTTCGTTTCTTCCCTCGTCTTTTATGGACTGGGTTTCATTCAGGGTATCTTATAAACTATTCATGGGTGCTATGTTTGGGTTGGTGTCCCCGATGCTCATCTCCGTTGTCTCGCGCAGGTGAACGGGACACCGGTCTGCGCCGGGCTTCATCTTCCCTCGTCGACTTTCTTCTCCGACCATTCTTTGATTCATCCCGGTCGTAAGGATTCTCACGTCTCTTCCTTCTGTCATCCCTCGAATTATCTCTGTCATGCCTCTCACTCCGACGTCTAGACTCCTCTCGATCCTTGTCGTGGTGTCCCGTTTCTCTTGAGCGCCGCCTGTGGTCCGAGTGTCGAGAGGATACCTCCTGTTCCCTTTCACTTCCTCGTTCATCATGTGCCCGCCTGCGCTTCTCGCGATGGCGTTCCTCTCTGCGGAGCTCTCTCAGCTGAACAGCCTGTTCCTCCTGGAATTGCTTGCGCTCCTTCTTGAGCTCCCGAATTTTCGATGCGCCTTGCTTCATCATTGCAAGCGGATCGCTCGCGACGATGCGCTTCGTGTCTCGGTCTTTGCGCTGCGGGTCATCCCTACCCCATACATTCTTCAAAGGTCCTTCTTGCGCGCTCGGGTCGGACTGCGAGTACCAGGGCCTCGAGACGCCATCCCTACCGGCCGCGTTGGAGAAGCGCATCGTGTATTGGTCTTCGAAACCCTGTTTCTTCTTCTTGGCTTCCTTTTCTGCCTCCTCGTTCTTCTCGGCATGCGCCCTGAGCTTCGCATCTCCAAAGAGGTCGATGTGGCCGGCATGGTCAACAATCGGCGCCGAGCTGGTAGCCTTGCGCTCAGGCTCGAGACTCGTCGCAGCTACCTCATTACTCTCTTTGGCTATTCGCAGCTCAAAGTCGGTGTCGTCTTCGCCAGTTCGCTTCCGCTTCCGACGGAGGCTTCCCGGGTATGCTGTGTCTGGGTGGCTGCGAGAAGAAGGCTCGACGGCATTCGTCGGCTCGACGTCTTCAACAGGGGGAGGGGCTTCTCCTCGCAACAAGGCTAGTCGGCGCTGTGCATCAATCTCCTGCATGCGCTGCTCCTCCGCCTCCTCGGCGGCTGCGGCGGCAGCTTCATCGCGGCGGACGCGCGCGATATTGTCGGCATTGTAGACGTTCCAGGACTTTTTGCCCAGCAGGTGACTGCGACGTGATGGGTCAACGAGGTGAGGAGGACCGAGGGCCGAGTAGCGTGCTTACAGTGGCATCTTGTGCTTGCTCTAAAGCTGAGAAATGATATGGGTGTAAGAAAGGGAAGCTTGGATGTGTCATGAACTCCAAATCATAACGGACCGTCGGCGTCTCATTGTTTCTATCGAGCTTCTACGTTCTAGTCTTACGTGTGCCCGTGTCTTGGCCTAATAAGTAGGCTTCGGCCGGAATGCGGGGCCGATATCCTTCAAGGAACAACGGGGCGATGACATAGACACTAAGCCTAATTAGGCACCAAGGCTATGAGACAGAGCTGATACCGTGGGGCTGAGGCCTGGAATCGCCCCTCGTTGGCGTCAGCAGATGGGAGGGAAGCTCCAGCATGGCGACTTTCACCCACTCAACTTGGACTTGTCAACCAACAAAGCCACAAACATTGAACCCGCCCCAGACTCTCGATCCGACTACTTTAGTGTCAACGACGGTCTCCCCACACCCTCAATACATCCTCTTCCTATCCTGACCCTCACTCACCGCCGCAATGTCGAGGTCCCCCTTCAGTGGGTTTGGCATGCCCGGATCCAACCCTCGACCGCCAACCGGTAGCCAACAACCCCCCCAGAGAGCGCCATACGGAGGCGGCGATCCTCACCAGCAGCCGCCGCAGCAAGGATACGGTGCTCCCCGTTACAACGACCCTCGAGCACAGCAAGGCGCACCTCAGGGCGGACAGCATGGCGGTGGTTACGCCGAGCAGCCTCGCTCGCCGCGCATGTCGAGGCAGAGCGAGAAACCGTCCGGAGGGGCCGCCACCAGCGGCAGACAAGTTCCCCTGCGCGTTGAAAAGACTACGGACAAGTCGCTTCAATCCAGGCTTATATACGGTAACCTGTGCGTATCGTTTTCCTCCCGCCATCATTGAAGCCAGATCTAACACTCGACCTTAAATCAGATGCGCCGTTTCTCCCGACGACTTTCCTCCCAACCGCGATGGCTCCGACCTGTACATCGTTCTTCGAGGTGGCCAGCCCGCCGGCGAATACGTCGTCACTGCCAAGCCAGTCCCAGGGTTCCCCCAGGGCTGCATCAGTCTGTCGGATCCTCAACGATCATGGGCCGGCATCACCATGAGGGACACTTTCATGGGCCAGGTCTACGATCCCTTCGCGACTGGAGGCAAGGCCTATCTAGGATCTGTGGATCTCGAAGTTGGCTTCGCCTCCCCCAACAAGAAGACGCAGACCCCCTATGACGAGGACGATCTCTCCAAGACCTTCATCGACACATACCAGAACCAGGTCCTGGCCCCAGGTCAGCGCATATTGATGGATGTCCGGAACATCCCTCTTCTCATCGTCGTTAAGACGGTCGGCCTCGTTGACCTGGCCATGTCGTCGGATGACTCCGGCAAGCAGATATACAGAGAACCCAACGCTAGGGGTATCCTGACAAACCAGACCCGGGTTCTCTTCCACCGCGATGGAAAGGGCGATTTTAACCTCAAGCCTTCCATGTCAAAGCCCAACTCCAACGCCATTCTCGCTCCCGACTTCAAGTTTGAGGATATGGGCATCGGTGGTCTAGGTGACGAGTTTTCTACCATCTTCCGTCGAGCCTTTGCGTCTCGTGTCTTCCCCCCCGGCCTGGTTGCCAAGATGGGTATTCCCCACGTCAAGGGAATGCTGCTCTACGGTCCTCCGGGAACTGGAAAGACGCTCATTGCTCGTCAGATTGGAAAGATGCTCAACGCTCGTCCTCCCAAGGTTATCAACGGTCCCGAAGTGCTCAATAAGTACGTTGGTGCATCGGAAGAGAACATTCGAAAGCTATTCGCGGATGCCGAAAAGGAGTACAAGGAGAAGGGAGACGAGAGCAGTCTGCACATCATCATATTCGATGAGCTGGACGCTGTGTGCAAGCAGCGAGGCTCAGGGGCTGGCGGCGGCACTGGAGTCGGCGACAGTGTGGTGAACCAGCTTTTGTCCAAGCTTGATGGTGTGGACCAGCTCAACAACATTCTTCTGATTGGAATGACCAACCGAAAGGACATGATTGATGATGCGCTGCTGCGACCTGGCCGTCTCGAGGTTCACCTTGAGATTTCGCTCCCCGATGAGCAGGGCCGTCTCGAGATTCTCAAGATCCATACGTCCAAGATGCGTACCAACGGCCTGTTAGACCCTGACGTCGACGTGGTAGAGCTTGCGGGGCTCACCAAGAACTTCTCGGGTGCTGAGATCAACGGTCTAGTCAAGGCCGCGGCGTCGTTTGCCTTCTCCCGCCACACCGAGGTTGGCCAGTTGGCTGCTGTCAAGCAGGACGTGGCCAGCATGAGGATTAACCGCGGCGATTTCATGAACGCCTTGACTGAGGTCCGCCCGGCCTACGGTGTCTCGGAGGCGGAGCTCGAAGATGCCGTCCGCCTGGGTATAATCCGTTACGGACCTCACATCGACCCGACTATCCAGGAGATGATGCGCGTCGTCGGCATGATCAAGGACGACCCCAACAAGTTCAGCACTTCGGTGCTGTTCCACGGACCCCGAGCGTCGGGCAAGACGGCGATGGCGGCACACATCGCCATGCAGTCTGGGTTCCCCTTTGTCAAGATGGTCACTCCCGCAGACCTCGTGGGATACCGCGACGACTTTGCCAAAAAGGACTACGTGCACAAGGCATTTGCGGACGCTTACAAGTCCCCTGTCAGTATCCTGATTCTTGACGACTTTGAGCGCTTGATTGGGTGGAACCCGATCGGACCGCGCTTCTCAAACACCATGCTGGAAGCCCTGACGACTCTGCTGGTGTCGAAGCCACCCAAGGTGAGCCGAATGCTTCTTGACTATGCCACCAGTAACAAAACTAACAGTATATCTAGGGCCACCGTCTGTTGATTTTCGTCACCACCTCCAAAGCCTCGGTGCTGAAGATGCTCGAGATCGACATGGACTTTGCCAAGAAGGTAGCGGTGCCCGCTGTGTCCAACCTACGTGAGCTTGCCGCAGTACTGCAGGAGTCGCGGGTGTTCAACTCAGCGGATGTTGGCCAGGCGATCAACATCATCCAGGAGCGCACGGGGTCAGATGCGGTGGGTGTGGGCATCAAATCGGTGCTAGACTGCATCTTCGAGGCGCGGGCTGGAGACAACCAGGATGTGCTGGAAACGTTTACGGATCTACTGGTAGAAAAGATCCAGGAGATGAGGGGATAGACTTGCAAACGATGAGTGAGCGAGTGCGGCTAGGAGAATAGACGTTGATCGGTCTACGGCTGGTGTCGGAAGCGCTTTAGGGACGACTTAGACGCAACATCCTGATAGAAGATGGACAGTTAATGAAGCTTTGGTTTGGGGCAATGATGCAAAAATGCCGACATGGAGAATATCCCGAGAGGACTGGACGTTTGTGGCTGGGAACGGGCTCGCGGCCAAAGCCGAAAGCAAACCTAGATTTTGACTTGGGAACACCAAGATACGCACGGAGCCATGACACGAGAATAGAAACACACGGCCTGCCTGCATGAGCACGAGGGGCAGCGGGATAGCGCCCATCTTCCATCTACGTAGGCATCGTCACCGCCTTTCACGCACGACAGAATTGCCGCATTGGGGGAGGGGGAGCTTGATGGGATAGAGCAGGCACACTTGGTCGTATAGTCTATGCGCGCTGAGCGAGCGTCACTAGGTCCAGAAATGAATGACTCGTGGTGATGCATGAATTGGGCCTCGGGGAGGTTTTGGGTCGGTAGTGTCATGCAGGAATAAGCGTACCGAGAACTTTGTATGTAGATGGGTTGCCGAGCTGCGGCGGCGGCGGCGGCGGGTAGGATCTTGAGAAATAGCAGGGCTTGCGGATACGCTTTGTCCCCGGCGATGGAGCGGGAGAGGGAAGTTTCTTGGTTGAGGTGGAGTGGTGGGATGGAGTGAAGACGGGCGGGTGGGCGGCGGGCGGGCGGCCGGACGGACGGAACGGGAGGGCAGAGCGGGTGCCATGTGTTAGGTGCCATGTGGGAAGGGCAGGAGGGGTCATCTAGATACTTATTAAAATATTCCTTGATGCCTCTACGAAAGCCACGGCCATGCGGCGGGTTTGGGCTCGTAATTAACTGTTGCATTCCAGTCGTGATGGTGCTGGGTGGGTGGGTAGGTAGATTTAATGGAGTTGCTACCCTGGATCACCGGTGCATGTGATAGGGAGCGACACGGAGGTTGATCTGCTCGGAGGGGGACGGACCGAGGGGTTTCCGCTGTCTGTTGGGCGTTGACTTGAACGGGCTTTAATGGACGAGTACTGTACCTTGTATTCTCACATATTCCTCCGGTAAGACATGATATGCATGCGCAGCGTTGACGGGCGTTGTACCTACATCCACAGCATGTAAGGTGCGCGCCGTCTGCAAGGGGAACGACCATCGATCCACGGCGGTGGGAATGGATCTACTCGTACGAATGAACGCACGTCTGCGATAACGGTACATGACTCTCTAAAGTCCGACAAACGATCCTAGGACGAGGGAAATCGTCAATGCGCTCGCGACGATGATGTGATGGACGGGAGGTGTGGGTGGCATTGGGGCAGGCGAGCGCAACGACAGGGCCCGAGAAGTGAGTTATTCGTAAAAGCAAGATCGAACAGAAGGAGGAGGGGCAGCAGTGAATTCGAGGGCTGTGGTTGGGTGGACTCGATGTGGTCATGAGTGGGATGGCTGCATGGTTGCATCAAGGGCTGGCTATCCCCCATGCGCATGCTCATGCATCATGCACGACGACGCATGGGACAGAGTTGGACAAACAGGTGAGAGATGTGACTTGAGAGTTGAGACGGAAAGGAAACCAAGAGGTTCCAAGAGACGATCTGGGAAACCAAAACGGATCCGTCAAGATCCGCAGCACACACATCATCTCCTCTCGGCTGATTCACGAATCGATCAATTGATGCCCAGCCGTCGTCGTCGTCTTGTCGCCCAGTCAGGTTCGAGCCGCTTAGCTGCCGAGACGGATCCGTACAGTGTTGCAACCGTCCGTCCAGGCCGGCCGAGGTGCCATGTGCCCGTGGCGCAGGGCAATCACCGTGGTGTTTGTAGGAAAGCAAGCACTGTACGATTGAGAGGCCGGTCTCCGCGATTGGAAGAGAGACGGCGCAAGCATGGCCGATCCCTTTTGGGGGCATCGCGTCCGGGTCCTTGGGACCCAACCACGGCCCAAGGCCCAGTGGAGTCTACAATTGAGTACTATCCTTCAACATGGTACGGAGTACTTGCCGGTAACAGAGTGTCCCCAAGTCCATAAATCTACCTGGCTAATATGGCACAGCCCCATCAGTCAGTTCTCGTTTTGCTTCGTTTGTCCTTTCGTTAGATCCGATACAGTATTTATGACCAGTCTCGACGGCTCGCACATTGGACCCGTTCGCAGAGGCCCGTAAGTAGCTGGCATAGTGGCTCGCATTGGTGGGCTCCCGCCAACCAACCAACGTTCCCCAGGACATCCAACACGGGAGAGCAGCACCCAGCCCGCTGTAACCCCCCCTCCTCTACCTTCGCCCGCTGGTGCCAGGCGGTGGTGGCTGGTTCCATCGACATCCGTCGGCCGGAGGTAAGTACAGTAATTACATAGTAAGCACCTTGTACAGCCCACCGTCGCGTGGCGACCACGGAAGACCCTCCGGGCGCACCGGCTCCTAGCACTCCCCTAGCTCTCGTCAGTACCTGTTAGTACTGTTAGTACTGTTCGCACCGCCGCCAACGCCTTGAGCGTCCGAGCCGGTGGGTGCGACCTGCCGTTAGTTCCAGGTAGACGGTACCTCTAACCAAGGGCTACTAGCCCGTCTAAGTGCTAATTAGGGCCGTCGAGTCTTGGTCGCCCCACTTTCCACTTTGACTCGCGCGCTTCATCTCATCCCATCTATCAGTGCAACGTCTGTCCCCCCCCGGTAAAGTGAAAGTGTCGTGTGTTCCTTTTGGCCTTCCCTGCCTTGCAATGCCAGTCTTGCCACTCTTGTACTCGTACCTACCTGTCTCCAAGTTTCTCGCCCGTGTTTTTAATTGTCGTGCTGCAAAGCGTAGCGTAGCGAAGTTGCCTTGAGCTTTGCTCTGTCCTTGCCTGTTTTGCGCTCCTTTTTGCGCTCCTCGCCCTAACTAAGGTATCCTCTCATCCCTATCCCATCCCTCTGCCACACAACTCCCGGCGCCAACAACCTCCACCACCACCACCACAAACAACACCAGGCCCACGATACACAAACACACGATACCCACACGCGATCGCGCAGCGACACTCCATGGCGGCCTCCCTGCTGTGACACCTGGACAAACGGAACGCCCCTTCAAGCCGCTTTATGGCGTCGTCACGTCTTGTACGTCCTGCCCTCTCGTCTCCCCTCCCCGTCCTGTTCCCTCGCTCGTATCCCCATTTCCCAACTGAGGACCCGCTCTACAAACTGGGTCTTTGCTGGGGGACCTCGTTGAGAGCCGAACCGGGCCCTGCTGAAGAGCAGCAAGCAATTAAACGCTGCCGACCACTCGTCTCTGGTTTCGCCCTTGCCGCCTATCCCTTTGCCGTCATCTCATTCTCTCCTCCTCCACATGCGCCTCGACGGCTGCCGCCGCTGCTGCTCCTTTTGCTAACTCAATGCCTTCGCCGCCAGCTCCCGTCGCCTTGAGCATCGCCAGCTCTGCCCTCTCCTGACCACGACGACATTCTAGCGGCCGTGCCCATGGCGACCCTCCTGGAGTCTTTAGGCACGCTGCCGCCAGCGTCTGGCCTCAGCGCGCCGCCAGCCCCCATCTCGTCGCGACCCCCGATCAAGGATCCGACGTCCACCACCAGCAACACGCCCAGGTCCGGCCCCGTCGCCGTGGCTGTAGCTGCAGCTCCCTCCAGCACCACCGCCTCGAGAGACTCCTCACCCAGGGGAGCACCGACGCCGAAAAGGCCACTCAGGTCGACCACCACGCGCATGCCCCCAACCACCGCCAGGCCCTTGGTTCCTCTCACCGAGCGACGATCGCATCACCAACGGCCATCTACCACTAGAGGCCACAGAGAAGCTCTTACAACCGCTTCTGACGCCGAGGCACCCGTCAGCCAGTCCAAATACGACGTCACCCCAGATGGTGGATCCGCTGGCCGTGAAGGTCGTCAATTCGCCGTCTCCAACGTTGGTAACAATGGTCGTATATATCTAAGGTACGTCAGCCTATTGCCGTTTGCCCTTCCCGCAAGGCTGGCATGCTTTGTGCCATCCTTCCCGACCTCTAAAGCCCATACTTCATCATCCTGCGCTGGCCTTGTGGAGAGGTCTCAGTTGGTCCCCCCCGGTCCCGCCCTGGCGTGGAATTGAGGGCCACCACGCCGTTACCCCAAACTCGAAACTCCGGCGCGCTGACAACTCCCTCCCTCCCTTCAGACCGACTATCCGCCCTGCCAACCAGCGATGTACCCAGCCTCAGTTTGTGTTCCCAATCACCCCACCGAGCACAGCTGGCCTGGATGCTTTGGGTCGCGATAGGTCCGAGGACCAGAGCAGCTCGCTGCATATCAGCCAGTGGTCGACTCCAGGGGTATCGCCCTTCGACGGTGGCCGATCCTTTTTCGACGACACGCAGGATCCCGGCCGGCCTGTTAAGCATCGACGCGCCATGTCCGACAGCACGGTCCACGAGACCGCCGCCGCTAAGGTCTCGGAAACCGGCGACTTCAAAATTGTCATTTCCAAGCCGGGCGACGATCACCGGCCCCGGACTATGGAAGACCTCGATCCCGTCGCCGGACCGCTGCTGGACATCAACATCCCCTCCTGGCGTATAGGAACGCCCCGATTTACTGTCAGAGGCACCCCCGTCCTCCGCGGCTCCTCGTACGCTCCCACCGAAGATTTTCGCTCTAGCAGCGCCTCTCTTCCCAACCGCCAGGGCGACCTTAACAGCTCGCATCAAGACATGGGATCAGGACGGCCCACCACATTGGCGGTGCCCGTCTTGCGTTTCTCTCGCTCTGTTACTACCCCGTCTTCCATGACTCGAACTCCTCGTACCGTCCACCCGTCATATATGTCGAACCTCAAGATCGAGCCGGCCATGTTCGACAACCTAACTTTCAAGCCAGCTTGCGATGATCGAGCACTGGTCAGGTATTCGCCCGCCACGAGCGCCGTCACCGCCGCCACGCCACCACGCCTTGTCGCAGAGATCACTTCTCCCAGCTTCTTGGATTACGAGCTGATATCCGACTTCTTCTTGACTTTCCGTGCCTTCCTCGAATCGACGGATCTGTGCCGAATGCTGGTTGCAAGACTTCGATGGGCCCTGGGTCGAGACGACGAGACGGGCATGGTTGTTCGAGTCCGAACCTTTGTCGCCTTGCGGCATTGGATTCTCAACTACTTCATGGACGATTTCGTTCTTGACTATACCCTCCGCGTAACCTTTTGCGAACTGCTCAATGACTTCGTCGCCGAACTATCGCAATGCACCCGATCTCGAAAAGTCCAACTTAAAATTCTTGGAGAACTCAAGAAGTGCTGGAGGCGCGTATGTGCGCTGTACTGGGACGGCCCTGACTTCGACGATTCGCTGGATGCCAATGTCCCCGTTTCGCCCGGCGGCATCGCAGGTCACAGAGACCCAGACCTGGACCCGAGCTTCTGGGACCAAGAAGACGGAGAGCCGCCCCAGCTGGACAACCTGCTGCCCTCCTCGAGGAACAGCACCCGTGAGCGAACCAGCTTCGTCGCCGACATTTCTCGGGCGGGCCATGTTGGAGACTCGGTCATCTTTGAGGACCGACCCAGCACTCCGGAAGAGCAAATCACTCCGGATCCTGCCGAGGATGACCACAACCCTACGTCTCCGATTAGTATGACGAGTGTGGATATCATCTCTTGTTCATTCCCCAACAAAACCTCACGACCTGCCCTTGCGAACGGCCCTCATCCATTGGGGGCTCATCCCGTCACGGCAAGCTCAGTGTACAACCAGACAAGCCATGTAGCGACGACTCCACGAGCCCTTGTTGGTAAACGTGTCCGCCCAGCTCCCCAGACACATAAGCGAAACAACAGCTTGACGGATTCGTTGAGGGACCACGGCTCTGACAAAGTATCATTCAAGGATCAGGAGTTTTTGATGACCGCCCCGTATGCAGGGAGTCTTGTCCGAGGGAATTTGTTGCCTCCAGGCCAGGCGTTTGTCGACGTCGAACTCGATGATATTCCCAACAGTGCTAGACAAACCACGACCCTTCACCCCGATAACCAACAAATTAGCAAAGGCAGAGCCCCCGCAGGTGCCATGTCTGGGCACGGCATGAGGAAGTTGCTAGGAGGTGTGCGACGAGCACTGAGCACTAGAGGCCAAGGGGTCTCTCCGACTCCGGGAAGCTTTATTAACGTAGCTCCAATCGGTCCGCGTGGCGCAACGACAAATCGACTTCCCGGGACAGCCATCGTACCACAAAACCACGGCCGGCAACGATGCACCGGCGCCCGGCCGCCGGTGAGAATAGACGTGCTCGGCGCCGAGGCGGCGGAAGATTTCAAAAATGCTGTACGAGAAGAGGCTGCTGCGGAGGCCGAGCGCCGTGGGTTCCCGATGGTGTTACCCAACTCGTCAGTTCCCGCCGACATTGAATATTCGGTCGCACACATGGATTCAAGCACCTTCGACAGCCTTCCCCAGAACATTAGGCACCGACCTGTTAGTGACATGGGAATCACGACTGGGAGCAAGTCGATTGTCATTGTGGATGACACAACTCCATTTGGCGTGTCAACGATGCACCGCGGGACCGTCAGCGGGCATCCCTCTGTTGATGCCTTTGTGGACGCCTTCAGACTCGGCGGTGGCGACCCGACACCGCCAACGACGCCCCCTGCGCCTTCAATGGGAGGAGGAACACCGAGACGTTCCTCGTATTTGCTGAACCAGCATGTCTTGGAGCCCTGCGTCTCGGAGGATCGACTGCCGCCGTTTGTGCCTGATCTTGGTACTCTTGCGCCCGGCCATAGCGCTCGTCCATCCGAGGATCAGACCCGAACTTCCCTGGCGACAACGCAGCGAAGCCTCCGCCACTACCCACCCGTTTCATTCCGAGGAGCTCATCGCCGGAACAAGTCGACTAGGACCCACCGGTCGCTGAACTCGATGTTGAGCAGGCGCCGATACTCATTTGGTAGTGGCATGGGCCATTCCTCGGCCCGAAGCTTCGACGCGACCACATGCTCTGGTGTTTCGGTTAATGAGGAGGAGCCGGTGAACCCCATCCCGCCGCCTCTGCGCGTTTTGCGAAGACGCCCTGGCGGAGACCTGAGAGCAGCGACGAATGTGGGAGAGTTGGACCCGATATCTTTGCGGAGGTCGCGATCAGTTGGATCCTTGACGACGTATTCTGAATCCATCCGGAGCTCCTATGTCCAAAGCCCTCGCGTGGACTCCTTTGGAAATGGCGAGGTGGTTTCGATCGACTTGCCTCGACAACGAAGCGAAGTCTTCTCGCTCGGCCAACTCACCGAGAAGCCGCCAAAACGCGACTTGTCGCTATTTAGCACCCATTCTTCCAAACCCGTCATGCGACCGTCGTTTGAAGCTGAAGCACAAAAGCTAGCACAGATCCCGGATGATGACGAGGACGATGGCGGCATCGAATCTGCCCTGATGAAGCTCGAAGGCAAAATTTCCGATCGGAAGCCGCAGGACCTGATTGAACCCGCTGCTATTGAAATTGCTGTTGGCGATCGAGAGATCAATGAGCACGAGAAGAGAGACCACCGCGGGGAACTTGTGATGAGGCAAACTTTCATGTTGGATCCTGACCAGGACGACTACGAGCCGATGGAGCAGCAGGGAGACCTCCTAACACCCCAACGTCCCCTAACTGAAGCAAAGTCTTTCCTGTCTGAGACCTCGCGAGACTCCTACTCCTCCGTGCCCATCTTGGATCGGGGTGGAACGGATGATGGCCGTAGCAAGCATGGAGCGCGAGAATGGACAAACATGTCCATCCTCGAGGGACCAGAGGATGATACCACGCCCAAACCGAACAAGTATGGCTTCCTGGACGACGACGAAGCTGATTCGCGACACCCGTCCTACGACTTTATCACAAAGACTGAGAGTATCGAGGGTATCAGACCAGGTGACACTGGCCCCCCTGAGGAAGAGGAGGAGGAGGACCAGTCCTTCCTGAACGACGACAGTGATCTATCCTCGGAGCTGTCTGCCGATTCACTTGACGACGATTACTTTGATGCCCAACACGGCGTCTCTCCCCGTGCAGCGCTCCCTGCCCATCCTCTGGGATCCCCATCCTCCACGCCCGCACCAAGGAGAAACCCTCCTTCACCACCAATGACTCTCGTCCAAGCGCTAGAGATGTCGCCCCCCCAAATGGTCCAGGTGCCCGAAGTCCACGAGGACCAAGTGTGGAATCACAAGCCTCTCCCTCTTACGCCAGAGACGACCCCAAGGGCGCCATATGTCCATTCCATTAGTTCTGCGGATGATCAAGCCGCCACGACGGAAGCTCTTCGAATGGCGCCGAAGCCTGCACCCGCAGATAGTACCAAGTACACTGCCCACCTGCCGTTCATCTTGGCCTTTGACTCGGAGATTCTGGCACAGCAATTTACTCTTATTGAGAAGGACGCTCTCAACGAAATCGACTGGAAGGAGCTCATTGATATGAACTGGAAGAATGCCACGCACAACGATTCTCGATCTTGGGTTGAGTTTCTGCGCAACACAGATGCCCATGGAGTTGAGGTTGTCATTGCCCGGTTCAACATCATGGTCAAATGGGCCATCTCCGAGATTGTCATGACCCGGCATATCGAGGAGAGAGCGCGATGTATCGCCAAGTTCCTTCACATTGCAACCCACTGCCGGCGCTATCGCAACTTTGCGACTCTCGCCCAGCTCACCATCGCCCTGTCCAGCAACGAGGTCTCTCGCCTTTCCAAGACTTGGGCCCTTCTGCCACCTCACGACCACAAGACAATGCGGGATTTGGAAAGCCTAGTGACACCCATGCGCAACTTTTACAACCTCCGCGCCGAGATGGAGGTCGGCTCCGACTTGGGGTGCATTCCATTCGTGGGCATCTACACCCACGACTTGCTCTACAACGCGCAGAGGCCGTCGGAGATTGCGGGTTCGCCCACCACGCCTCCCTTGATCAACTTTGAGCGATGCCGCATCGCTGCAGCTGTGGTCAAAACCCTGCTTCGCCTGCTGGAGGCGAGCACGAGGTACAAGTTCCAACCCATCGAGGGCATCACAGAGCGGTGTCTTTGGATGAGCGCCCTAAGTGACGAGGAGATCCGACGACACTCTGAACTTCTAGAATAAACACTGCCTACGCACTTCGCCTTGCGTGAACCTCGAGCGACAACGCACATGCACATACCGTCGACGCCACTCATCGACAAGGACGCATCAACGTAATGAATCTCACGACTTTCCGCAGTGACGGCGTTTCATCTGCACTTAATATTTTTTATCACCGTGACGGGGATACAATACATACACGGCCAATGCGCTTCTCGGTATCTACTATCCCCCACAAGTGGCATGTCTTTTACATGCAGGGAATGTCCATATAACCACCATGATCAGTACAGAGACACATCGATACCATCATCACAGCATCTGGGACAAGCGGGAGTTGGGAATTCTGACCGACTTGTTCTTTTTTCCTCGTCTTCTTTGCGATTCTGACGGCCCCATGTCCGTCCTCTTGGCTTTTTCAACTCGACTTGGTTTTGCTCCATACCCCCTTTTTGTACTGCGTGACGGCTCTCCGTTGCGGGTTTTTTTTTTTTTTTTGAGATGCGATCATCTTCTCCACGAGAGCTTTGAAAGCCGTCGCCTCGTAAGTATGCGGCGCAGCCTTGGATCGAGGAGGGATAATGGCGAGGAACGGAAAGGAAAGGAATGGAAGGCAATGGCATAAAGGATGGGGTTGGTGGATGAATGGATGGATGGGATGGAGTAGTTATAGGATTGACTACTAGTGAAAGATGGGCTTTGGACCCGGGAATTGATACCACCTTTGCGAAGACTTGATTATGGAATTGACATGAGGTCGATGTAATGTGACTTGATGTGATAATATACTGGCGTGGCTGGACAACGGACTAGACGGCGACTAGTTAGGCCTGTGAAGATATAAGGCAAGGCTTATGCTGTTAAGGACGCTGTCACCGTATTATCTAATGACACGAAGCCGGTTCTCACATCATGAAGCCAGTTTGTCGTAACTTTCCTTCGTCCTCGAGGCTTGCTACGGTTCGTGTCTTTGTAGACTTTGACTAACTAGCAAAGCATCCGAGGAAGCAAGGCACTGTAGCTTCTGTTCAGTTACTCCGGCGTTGGTGTTGGATTACAAGACAATCCCAAAGGACTAACTAGTATTCTTCAAAGTGTTTGTTCGCAGTTCAAATCAGCCAGTCAACATGAGCGAGCCAAGGCAAACAGACGGAGTTTTCAATGGCAACTTTTGATGTTTTTTTCCCTCCCAGCTTGGACGACTATGTAGCTTCTCGCATCAAAACCGAAGAACAAAGGCGGGACGACGATCAAGTCGAAACCCGCTTGGCGATACAGGGCTTTCCCTCCCCCCCTTTCCGGTGAGCTCCGTCCTCCCAGCCTGAGCATCCGAGAACAAGCGTAGTCAGAAGCCCGACACAGAGACAAACAAAAGAGAGACAATGGGCCAGGGGCGAGTATCTTTCCCTCATTAGCACCGCCAAGTTGAACCTTAGTCCCAAGATAAAAGTCAACAAGCCTAGTAACGCCGCCGACGTCGAGCAATCGCAATTACCACTGGGGCTCAGCGCTTTCCGCAGCACCTCCATGGTCCTCAGTTTCCTACCACTGAGTCTCCTTGGAGGGCTCGGCAGCGGCGGCCCACTCGGTGGTGGTGGTGGTAGCGGGGGGAGCGGCGGCGCCCGAAGCACCCCACTCCTCACCGGCAGCACCGTCCCAGCCGGTAGTGGCAGCGGCACCAGCGAAACCGGCGGCGGGAGCCTCCCAGTCACCACCAGTAGCCTGGAAGCCAGACTCGATAGCGGCAGGGGCGGCCTCCTCCTCGGCGCCAGCAACCTTCTCCTCCTCGATCTTCTCCTCCTCGACCTCGGGGTCACGGTCTGACATATAAGTTAGCAGGCGAAAGCTTTGGGCGAAGCTCAAGAGGGAGACATACAGAAGTACAGATCGACCATGACGTCCCAGGGGGTCTCGCGGTTGTAGATGGTACCGCGGAGACGGAGGACCTCACGGGCGAGCATCCACCAGATGCAGCCGATGGCGTGGCGACCCTTGTTGTTGGTGGGGATGGCGACGTCGACGTACTCGGTGGGGGAGTCAGTGTCGCAGAGGGCAATGACGGGAATGTTGACGTAGGAAGCCTCCTTGATGGCCTGAGCGTCGGTTCGGGGGTCGGTGACAACGATCAGACGGGGCTCCTTGAAGGAGCGGGTGATGTAGTTGGTGAAGCTACCGGGGGTGAAGCGACCGGCGATGGAGGAGGCACCAGTGTGAGAGGCGAACTTGAGGACAGCGCGCTGGCCGTAGGGACGGGCAGAGACGACACAGACATCGGCGGGGTTGTCAATGGCAGCGATGATGCGGGCGGCGAGAACAATCTTCTCCCTGCAGAGCGATATTGGTTAGCCAAGAATGGCGGGGCATTGAATTTCGCGATGTCTGTTCTTGCTGTTTCCCTTGCGACCAGAGGACCAAAGCCGAGTGTCCGAGCTCGTCGCAAAGGCCGTAGGAGTTCAAAGACAGCGCAAATTTTCAGGATAGCACATACCAGGTCTTGCCAACGTTGAGAACGTTGACACCATCGGCACGGGTCTTCCAGAGGTAAGACTCCATGTGCACCTGCAAGTTCTTGCTGCCAAGGTGGGCCTGAGCAGCCAGGAGCATCTCGATGTCCTGGCTGGTGGCGTTGAAGATGGAGGGGAGGTTGGAGGGAGCCATCTTGACGGTTTTTTTCCTGGCGGTTGGAAGGGGTGAGGCGGAAAAGGAGAGTTCGTGATGTGCGTGGAGGTCGCAAAAAGTTCGCGAGACCTTCTGAATTTACCAAAAAATGTGTGTGGTGGGAGAGCCCTGATGGCGCTAGTCCGAGAGGGCTGTAGTGCAATAGAGGGTGGGACTTCGAGGAAGAACGCACGTGATTCTGTGCGCTAGAGCCGTTCGGGCGCCAGCGCTTGTCATGCTCCGGCGGCATGGGCCGTGGCGGCAGGGAAATTTTGAGGTCGGCCCCGGGACATCGTCCATCAGTCTTCTGTATATCAATCCACAGATTGATGCCTCCACCATGCCGCCCAGACTACAGGCGCTGCCGCGCCTAGGTTCAATGAATCGTATGATGAGTTCTCATACGCTGCTATGGACTTTGGAGCTGAAGTTGCTAACCAATCGCCCGCAGTCTGCCTCCGACCTTCCGCCAAGCCCTCGACTACAAACTTCCTCCCCCTCGTCCAGACGGTCAACCTCTCCATGCGCGACAAGAAGCGCCACGCCAAGCGGGATCCCTACCGATATGCCCAAGCACAGCAGCGCAAGGCGGCCAACGTCCAGCGCCGCGATGAGCTCCAGCGCGAGCGTCACGAGGCCGCGGGCGACCCCATCCGAGGCCTCTCCACGCCCTTTGTCGAGTCCCTAGACTCGGCCGGCCAGGGTCCCGTTCCCAGTGCGCCCGCAGAGGACGGCGCCGGCGAGGTTGTTGCGTCGCAGAAGGCGCAGACGTGGTCGCCCGAGCTGCGGAACCATTTCCTCACGGAGTCTGAGCTGCAGGAGGCTGTCAAGCACGCATACACCCTCACCAAGCCCATGGTCGGCATGGTCGAGTCGCAGATGGAGCCCGGGACTGGAGAGGACAAGATGAAGAAGCACGAGCAGGTACATGCCAAGGCCGTCGAGGCTCTGAAGCGCATAACGGCCTTGAGCAACAGCAGCGGCAAGGACCGCTTCCACGCCAACGTGCGGCGCATCGTCGACGAATTCGGCCGCCACAAGACGGACAAGTTCCTCAAGCCCAAGCCCGAGTCCATCAACCCCAACACCTTGCCCATGCCCAGCCGCGCCGGCCCGGACACCGGCAGCTCCGAGGTTCAGATTGCCATATTGACGGCAAAAATCCGCACCGTGTCCCAGGCCCTCGAAATCAACAGGGGCTACAAGGACAAGCACAACAAGCGCAATTTGAGGTTGCTGCTACATCGAAGACAAAAGCTCCTCAAGTACATGGAGCGCAAGGAGAGAGGAGGTGAGCGTTGGACCCACATGATCGAGAAGCTGGGCCTCACGACTGCCACATACAGGGACCAGATCGAGTTGTAGGACTGCTGTAGAATACGTGTTCTCTATGTACAATACAAAGCCGCCATCAAAGACGAGCGAACTTGTTTGAGCTGCCTTGCGTTTACCCGTCACCGTCCCATGCGCCAGTTGTCAGAACCTTTCCGTGCCATTACGAGCTCACAGTTGCTATACTACACAAAATCAAGCTAAAATCGAACCCTGTTAGGGGTGCCATTGGAGGATGCAGGAAATCAGAAGACACTGATGTAGTTGCCAATGCGCTCCTTCTGGTTCTGAGCTATGCATTCGGCAATCCATGTGATGTTGCGAATTTCCTACGCCTTGTTAGTCTCCGTATATTGGTAATAAATTGGACGAGACGAGGGGGACAAACCTGCTCTCTAAGCTTCACCCAGCCATATATAATGGCATAGGTGAACTGTCTGGTAAAGGCGCCTTTGGAGATTTCCATCTCCTTCTGGTAGAACATGTCCTCGAGGGTCTTTCCCTCAGAGGAGCCACCGCCCATGTTGCCAGGGCCAGAGGGGCCGCCACCAACAGAGATGGCATCGAAAAAGGTTTTGAAATCGTGCACACCGTCGACAGCCAGACGGACGCCCTCGGGATCATCCGCGCGCGACAGCATCAGGGTTCCCTCGGGATAGAGCTTACCAAAGCTGGGGTAGAGCTTGCTACGGTCGGCCTTGGTCAGGTCTGTGCCAAATGAGTTGAGGGTGATGTTGATGGCTCGACGATCCGCCTCGAATTCAAGAATTTCAGACATGACCTCCGAAGTGGGGGTTCCCGCCATATCAGAGTGGGTGTTGACGAAGTTGTAAAAGTCCTCCAGGTAGTTCTTGTAGAGGGTGTTGCGGACAATCTCGATGTTGAGCTCGTCGAGATCCTGGTGGCTCAGGCTACCCTTGAAGTAAGGCGCTAGCGGGGTCTCAATTAGGACACTGTTGTAGAGCTCCTCAATGTTGGTGGCAACGCAAAGGACAGGCATGGTCTCGAACCAGCCGAGAGGGTGGCATCGCTCGAGAAGCTCGCGGGTGTCGCGCTCATGCAAGGTGCCAGTGATGAGAAGGGCAACATTGTCAATCATGTAACCATAGGTGACGTAGTCCATGAAGGTCGCCAGTGATCCGACGGCATTGGCGCGCACGTATCGGAACTCGGAGATGAGCTTTTCCGTCGTCTTGGCTGCGAGGCTCGAGGTAGATGGGTTGGGAGGAAGGGATGCGAGGAAGTCGCCGTAGGCAGGGCCGAGCTGGAGCTTCAAGTCTGGGACGTCTCAGTCAAAAGGAGCGGGAGGGATCAGGTTGGATGCAGGATCATACCATCGATGGTCTCGCACTGCGTCAAGTTGTTGTAGGCTGAGCCAGTGAGCAGGCTGTTGCGATAGCCGCGGACAATGCCCTCGACGTAGCTGTTGCTAGGGTCAGTTCCTAGTTGCATGTTGATGGAAGCTTTATAGGTTTCTACGTACCCATTGTTGACGTTGAAAAGAAGACCCTCCATCTTGTCTGAAGAGAGATTCGCTCGAGTCTAACGCGTATAAGGCTGATGAGGAGAGGCGCGACGTCTTGCGGGAACGGGTGACTTGGGCGGTTTGAAGGTGGAAGCTGGATCGTCCAAAGATGCCGCCTAGCATTCCGCCTGCATCAAACGACAACGACGGGAGCTGCGTCAACGCCGCTTGCACGTGAGTGGCCAGCCAAAGGGGCACTTTGCAGTAGGTACGTACCAACAGACCTGGAAGGATGCTTCCGGAGAAACAGTACCGCCGCAAGCCGATGCGCCATGTATGCAACCCACTTTGTGCACCAGCACCAGCCGGCGAAAAAAAATTGGGTGGAGACTTTGGAGCTTCAACTGAAATTTTTCCTTCGCCCAGATCATCTCGCACTTTCCTTTGCAGCGTGCACTTCGGACGGAATTGTGCCTCGCGAGGAAGCCACGACGCCAATCGACCAGTTCAGTATCACCGGGAAAGCGCACGCGAAGCCAAGATGTCGCTCTTTGTGCTCGCCGAGACGCCGGCAGGGTAAGTCGCGACCTTGGGGAACGGGGGCACGACGGAATGTGTAGCCTGGTCAATGATGTACGGAGTGCTAACAACTGGCAGCTATGGCCTGTTCAAGGCTACCGACAAGAAGATGTTGAAGAATGAGGAACTCGCTGCCGAGTTGGGACGTCCTGAGAAGGTCGTCGAGATGTGAGTGCCTGCATTTTTGCTCTTCCAATCCAAGAACCTCGTCATCACCGGAGCGAGGCAATCCAGCCTCGTTTCTCGTCGAAATGGGCCAGCAACCAAGCATACAATGGACTCCACTGACATGGCTCGCGTCCACCAGGCTGAAGCTGAAGAAGTTTGTCAAGTTCGACAGCGCTGCCACCGCTCTCGAGGAGGCTGCTGCCCTCAAGGACGGCAAGATCCCGGACCTACTTCTCGGGCTCCTCGAGGACCTCAAGGCCGAGAAGAAGGCTTCCCTCGCCGTCGCCGACATGAAGCTGGGCACCGCCATCTCCAACATGCCGCAGTTCAACATCTCCCCCGTGTCGGGCTCCAACACCATGGATCTCTTCCGAGGCATTCGTGGCTCCCTCTCCAACCTGATCCCCGGCCTGGAGCTCGAGAACATTGACCGCATGGCCCTCGGTCTCTCTCACTCCATGTCCCGCCATAAGCTCAAGTTTTCTGCCGACAAGGTCGACTCCATGATCATCCAGGCCATCAAGCTCCTTGATGACCTCGACAAGGAACTCAACGTCTACGCTATGCGAACCAAGGAGTGGTACGGCTGGCACTTCCCCGAGATGGCCAAGATCCTGAACGACAACTTGGCCTACGCTCGTGTCGTCCTCTCCGTCGGCATGCGCACCAGCATGGTTGACAGCGATCTCTCCGAGATCCTGCCTGAGGAGGTGGAGGCCGCAATCAAGGCTGCCGCCGAGATCAGCATGGGTACCGAGATCACCGACGAGGATCTCGACAACATCAAGCTCCTGGCCGACCAAGTCATCACCTACACCGAGTACCGAGCTCAGCTGTCATCGTACCTGGAGAGCCGAATGCGCGCCATCGCCCCTAACCTGACTGCTCTCGTCGGCTACCTGGTTGGCGCCCGTCTCATCGCCCACGCTGGTTCTCTCATCAGCCTCGCCAAGTCTCCCGGTTCCACCATCCAGATTCTCGGTGCCGAGAAGGCTCTCTTCCGTGCTCTCAAGACCAAGCATGACACTCCCAAGTATGGTCTCATCTACCACTCCTCTCTTATCGGCCAGGCCACTGGACGAAACAAGGGTAAGATCGCCCGTATGCTGGCTTCCAAGGCCGCGCTGGGTCTGCGTGTCGACGCTCTCGGCGAGTTCGAGGACGACGTCGATGAGGAGGAGCGCGCTATTCTTGGCCTCAGTAACCGCATCAAGCTCGAGAACGCGCTTCGAAAACTCGAGGGCAAGCCCTTGCTTCCTAAGGGCGCCAACGTTACCCCTGCGGGCGAGATTGTTGGTGCTGGCCAGTTTGTTCTCAAGGAGACTCGCCGATACAATGCCGATGCCGATGGTGTCAGCGACGAGGCCGACGAGGCCGACGAGCCCAAGTCTGCCAAGAAGAGCAAGAAGTCGAAGAAGCTGGTCGAGGAGGTCGATCAGGAGATGAAGGATGCCGAGGAGAACAGCGACGACGAGGCTGCCACCCCTGCCAAGGGAAAGAAGCTGTCAGAGGCTGACTACGAGCGTCTCGCCGAAGCTGCCGGTATCTCAGTCAAGAAGTTCAAGCGCAAGTACGAGCGTGGCGACGTCGACATCAACGATGACGGCACCCCCAAGGTCGTCAGCAAGAAGGAGCTGAAGAAGCTGCGCAAGGCTGAGGAGAAGTCCACCCCCTCCAAGGCCCAGACTCCCGTCAAGCCTGAGTCGGAGAAGAAGAAGAAGCGCAAGCATGACGAATCGGAAGAAGAGGTCGAGCCCAAGAAGGAGAAAAAGCAGAAGAAGAAGAAGCGCCACTCCTCGGACTAGGAACCCCAACGGAAGAAGTTGCGGCTCGCGCCGCGACGACGCTGAAACGGATCAACGGGAACGGACTGGGTCTCGTCCTGCTCCGCCTCCCTCCTTTCTCTTACTCGTCTGGACACTCCCGACGGACCATTCCCAACACAACGAACGATTGGACGGTTCCCGACGTGTAGATATGTGATACCTGAGAGACTTTGGCATGGCAGCTTCTGGCTTAACTGTTGCCCCCACCTTTTTCCTGGTCGGCTGGCGTTTGGGCGGAAGGGGCATATTGGCGTGGATGGTCATTTTTTAACTTATTTTTTTGTGCTTTATCTGCTCCCTGTCTCTTTAGCGTCCTTTGATGTGTTTCCTTGGATTTTGACTCGGGGAGGGAGAAGGGAGACAGATATTGTATTGGAGCAGGGTCTAAAAAAAAGTCAAGTCGTGTCTTCGACGTTCAAAATCATGAAAGAGCTTAATATATGTGACTCCTAACGCTCACATCTTGGATGGAGACTTGATGAAGTAACTAGCCAAGCTCGCCATGCCTTGGAAAGTAATGAGTACCTAGGCATTGGTACGAGGATAAGAGAGCCCAGACGGCAATTCGAAAATTCTAGCCGTTGGAGCCCATCGAGGTGATTATCGTCGTTGCTGGCAAATATTGCAAACTAAATCAATCACTGGCGCTAGGCCACTCACCATCAAGAATCACGATGTCGATAACGAGCTTTAGGTCTGGGTTAAGGATTGAGGGTGACAGAAGGACTTCTTTCTCAAGGGCACGGAAAATTCAACACAGCGATGCACACTGTGCGACGATTCATACAAGAAGTACTAATTCAAGCGAATGAGTTGGGGTATCCATAACTAGCAGTTAAAACATGATCCATCCATTCCCACAATCCGGTGCTCTTCTGAGCCATCTGGGTATCTGTCCGTGCCATGGCACATCATAATCGTTTCCATCAATTCCATCTCGTACAGGAGCCACACTTTGAGAAACATTCCGTTTAGACTGGAGTAAAAGTGCACAGCTGACCGTGGGTTGGTGAAGTGGTGGGTATTAAAAGGTTTGTCGTCGGTAAGGCATCGGGCGTAGCGAAAGCAGAAGATTAAAACGAAGGCTTGTGGGCATCAGGTTGGGAGGGCCAGCGAAAGACGCAGCGCTGTTGTTGAAGACGAGGTGAGCAACTGATGTCGCTTTCGAAATCAAGTAGACCAGCCTATTCCCGTTGAGGGGAACCCCCAACCGTTAGCGGCGGTGCTCCGACAGATGATGATGACTTTGGTTTAAAAGTTTTCCACCATGCGGGCGTGCATGGCTTGTTGGAAACCCGGGTCCTGACCTCCAAAATCATTGTTGCCACCATCATGGTTGCCACCACTGCTGGACTCGCCAGTAGGGTTGGCAGCTATGGCGGCGTTGAGGACATTGCCCACGTTCTGGCTGGCGCCGGGCATGAAGATGACCTTGCTGTTGGACGACTTGGCCATCGCCTGCATCGCCTCAAGGTAGCGGATCTGCATGGCAGGGGCAGAGCTGAGGATGTCGGCGGCTTGGCGCATCAGCTTGGCCGATTCGACCTGAGAGACGGGAGTGTCAGCAAAGTTGCATCTGTAAGGCGCATGCCCGCATAGGTACCTCAGCCTTGGCAGCAATGATCTTGCTTTCACCGATACGCTTGCTCTGGGCGGCCATGGAGAGGGACTCTTGGAGCTCCTGACTGAAGATGATGTCCTTGATGAGCATGCTCTCGACTTGGACACCCCAGCCAGCGGCAACATCCTCGATGATCTCGCCGATGGACTGGGCGATCTCCTCGCGACGCTCAATGACATCCTGAAGAACGCGGGCACCGACGACGTGGCGCAGGGTGGTCTGGGTACGCTCCATCAGAGCCTGTCGGACGTTGTTGATACCGAAAGCAGCAATGTGGGGAGCGACGATGTGGTAGTAGATGACCGAGGTGAGGCGCAGAGTGACGTTGTCCTTGGTCATGCAGACCTGCTCGGGGACCTCGGCCGTCTGGATCTTGACGTCGATCTGGATGAGGCGCTCGCTCAGAGGGTTGACCTGGACGAGGCCGGGGTCGACGGCCTTGTAGAAGCGGCCGAACTTGGTGACGAGGCCGACGTTGCCCTGCTGGACGTTCTTGAAGGGGTTCGGGCAGATGATGCAGCAGGGGATGGCGCCCATGACCCCGACGACGTTGCCGAGGGTGTTGACTGTGGGCGAAGCGTTAGCGCATGGGTGTGCGTTGGAGACATGGGGAAAGCGTACTCATAGTGCCGTACCAGCCCTTGGGGTTGGCCTCGCGCTCGACGACGGTGGCATAGCTGCGCTGGAGATCCTCCTTCTTGGGCGGAATCACGTCCATCTTGGACTGGGTCTGGAAGCCGACAGCGGGCGGCTCGACCGCCTTGGACGAGCTGCCGCCGTTGACTTGGACTTCGGGGATGGATGACATTTTTGCGTATGGATGGTGTATATGTGCCGATGGTATGGTTGCGGTGTTGGGTGCAGTCCCGAAAAGAATGCGAGAGTGCGAGAGTGCGAGAGTGCGATGATGTTGCAGGGAAGGGGTGCAGTAGGTGCAAGAGGGGGTATCACAATGTTTCGGGAGGGGGAGGTGCTTCCTATTTAATGTCCTCGTCGACACCTCAGACAGCAGCCCTTGATGATTGACGTCGACTGACACCCACGGGACGCTTAGATAGGTACTATGTAACGCTTCAGACAACGCTTCCTGCAGGGCTCACCAGGCCCCCAGAACCCCTAGAACATGATGATTCTAGCGTCCTATGCCGCTGGCTGTTGCTCCTCTGATTGGCCTTCTGGAGCTGGTGCGGGGTACCTTGCGTCCATCCCCGGCTACACGGCCCACGCCCTCGCGACTAGGCTCCAGCAATTAAAACATTGCCTCTCACGGAGAAGGCTTCCTTCGCGAGGCGCATCACGGCGGGATACGACCAATGCGACAAACCATCCTTCTCCACTTCGTCGCCCATTCTTATGGCCTTCTCCATACCCGTCATTGACAAGCAGCCCCGGCGCAAACCGGCCGCCGCTCTGCAAGTCACCCGGCGACAACTTCTCGCCATCTGCTTTGTAAAGACACGCCAAGCGACGTCGTCTCTCGGGTAACGACACATCCGGCACAAACTTGTCGACCCTTGCACTAGCCGTCCTAGCACTGGGTTCCTTGGTTCTCCAAAGGCTCCATGTCTTGGAGCATTCCAACACAGCCAACAAACAGCCTGGCGACGATCAGTTCGTCGACTGCTCCCCGGATCGGCGTGGTGCCGATGATGCTGGCTGGTCGAATGCATCGCACCCTAGCTTCGTGGCCTCGTCCCTAACACAACCTCAATTTCGAACAATCGGTTTCGCCCTGCTACTATGAGATTGTCGCCAAAAGTGCTGCATCCTGGCTCTCGAGTTCAAGTCCAGGTCGAACGTCCGATGCTCGAAGTGGTGTGCTCGAGTCATCTTCGAGACGATCCACCCAATCATGACCGCAACGCGCTATCATCCATGCCATCTTCTCGGAACACCGGGAACGTGACTTATTGCACCGCCTCCGTCTAGTACAGCCCAATTCATCTCTTCGTCGCATTTTCAACCACCGCCAAGAAGAGCTTGGCTTGGCAATGGCCATGGACTAATCAGCATCTCTCCCCCGCCTCTCCGCCTCCGCCTCTCGTCGTATCCATACTGCATGTAGAAATGACCGAAAAATGAAGGGTGGAGATGTCGACCGCAGTTCCAGTATGCTTCTCGACTCTAAATCCACATAATTGCCCGACCGTCAAAGCAGTCAGCTCCCCGATCGCCATGCCCCGTCCGTCGCTCAGCCTTGCACCTAGACTGTAGATATGACGTCCAGCCAGCCTAATGAATTTACACTTTCAAGATTAAGCAACTCTCCGCAAATGGAGTTGCGAGGCGTCCTCGTGATCGTCTCTCCAACGAGGCCTCAAGGCTGAATCTGTCCTCCCTTCTCCCAGCTGCCCGACTGCTCCAAATCCGCCACCGCCTCAATCACTGGTAACCGTCGTGGGCCAGTGTCCTCGTCCCGGCTCCGGTTTCCGATTCCCACGGTACGGCCCCACACTTGCCTTTGTCTCTCCGATTCCGTCTGCAAATCCCGGGTTTGACCCATTCCATTGCAGCGCACATCGGCGACAAAAGCCCACTCCAAGGGGGGGCAGTTCCGAGGTTAGGCTTCGGAGAGTTTGGAGATCACTGCATGTCATGTTGGTACTCCACCACAACAACTGAGGTGTCAGGTGTTTCTTCCTCCGGCATAGCCACCAGCTTGTCATCTCCTGTTGGTCAGGGTGCCTCATAATTCACTCACCTAAGCCCCTTCCTTTGGAATGGACCAGATTTCCCTAGGGCATTATCGCTTCTTCGGCGGTTACCCTCGCCGCTTAAGCACACGGCGACGATGTGCAGGTGAACCAGGATGGATACCACCAATTGTCTCCCGCCTTCGTCCTGCAACGTAGAATCCGCGAATGGAGGTTCTACCCTAACATGTGCGCTCTATTGGCCCCGGTACTTCCCCTTGTGGGATCAACGCCCTTTGATTCTGTGAGAAGGTTTTCTCGCAGTCATGTCCAGGTCCGGTTTCCGAGATCCAGTTCTTATACTACTGGCCTACCAGTCTAGAACGAACTGGTGATAAAAAGTAAGGGATAAAGGCTCGGGGATGAGGGAAGAGGTCTATATCGACGTCGACTGGTGGTTGACCCTCGTGCAGGACATCCACGTCGACCGCTGATCTTCGATGACACCATGCCGCTCACTGTCTATCTATCTCATAAACATCTATGCCAAAGGCATCAACCACAGGCCGCCGCTCTTTCGCCTGTCGGCGTCCATACACGCTGTTAGCTGAAATTTCAACAAGAATTACTTCTTTCAGATGGCTGAGGCAGGCTATGACACGTTATTCGGAGGCCGGAAACCAACCAGGATACATCCCCGGTGGCGCAATTGGCTGTAAGTAAACCCGCAGAAACCGCCTATTGCCACCAAGAAAACTAACAAAGAGTCGAGAGCGCGTCTGACTGTTATATATGGTCTATCAGGAGGTTGATGGTTCGAGCCCATCCCGGGGAGACGTTCTTTTGTTCTTTTGCGGTTTTTGGCGATTTAATTGTCCGTTTTGTGGTAGTGGGTGTCGCTTGGCATCAAGCAAGGAGGTGGAGATGGGCACGTATGCGCACGGACATTGATGACATAATGAAGGGCTTTTTTTAGAATTAGACTCAAATAGGAAATCTTGCCGTTGGGACACCTCCGAACCGAGACACGTTCCAGCGTAGGCCTAGTTAGTCTAAGTACTTTCGGTATGTCTCTGCACCATCGTTGGCTCTTTATTATATGATAACCTCGAAAATACTAAAATATCATGATTGACAGCTCTTTGTGATGAGATAGATCCAAATTTACGCAGCTTAAGCTCGGAAGCAATGTTAACATAAGTCAGTTCCGCCAATGGGCATGTTATAGCTTTCGCCAATGCAGAAGGACGCCATTTCACGTCTTCCTTGCACAGGCATGCTGTTGCAACGAAGCCTGCAGCTCCTTCTTGATATGGTTCCTCTTGAGCCAGACTCGAAATATGATCGGCAGAATAATTACACCTCGAGCGCACTCTTATATGAACCGGGAAAGAGGTGGGCGAACGACTCATAAGTCAATGAATAGCTCCTAGGTTGCCTTGTGCACTTCAAGTACAGTACAGCCAAGTCTCAATTACGAGTAGACACAGGGCACATACACTTGTCGGAAGAGTGCATATAAATGCTACTAGTAGCAAGTCAGGTGCAGTACGAAGGCACAAGGTTAGTAGGTAGGAGGGCGATCTGTTGCCGAAGCCGTGGCAGCCCGCCAGGCGGTGATAATGAATAAGTACGAACCTATTTATTGAGGCTGCTGTACCGTTCGCAAACTTGAGCCAAACAACATCGCTCTCAAGAAACATTATCCAACCAAACGAACAAGACCGGGAGGCTCATGACCCGTGTTTCTTTTATCCCTCTCCATCTGCTCTTTCTTTGCTTTCTCCTTCAACTATCTTCAAGCCAAGTACGTGGTCCCATCCTCTTCGACCACAAACACAATCCGCATTCGCCTGTCGCCGTTGATCAAATTACCCTTGTCTCTCACTCAATTATCCTTGTTTTTCGTTCGCGTCCTTTTTACAGTCTCTTCTCCGTCTTCTTCTCCACCTTGTCTTCAGCCTTCAAGCCTTGCGTCGAACCCCGCCCACAGTATTAACACTCTACCCTGCCCTTGCAACAACAATAGATTCACGTTCCCTTACTTCGAATGCTGTCACAATACCTTGCTTTTAGCTGAAACTGCATGCTGACCATCGGTGCAAGTCTTTTCTACCTCCCATATCGTACTCATTCGCTGACTTGTTGACAAGCCGCAGGAAAGGGCCAACAAACAACGTTGCACCCAGTGCTATGGTTGGAGCCATGACGGCCAATGTTCTCATTGTTGCAACATTGCCATTGCCGTTGCCATTGTTGGTGTCGGCCTCAGGCGGCGACGCGCGAGTCTCACAATTCTCTGGATGGTAGTGCTATACTAACCAAACTGGCAACAAACGTGTAACAATGCTAGGTTTGGTAACGTGGCTGTCATCAACAGAGCGATAAGCTTTATGTATTTTACTATCTTAGCACCAGACGTAGTCACGGCAGGGCCAACAGGGCCAACAGCAGCAGCTATACCAATAACTTCTCATCACCCTCCAGCCGCAGCAGCTATAGCAGCCACAGCAGCAGCTAACGCATTAGCAATATTAGCAGCTGCCTCCAACCGGGGCTCGAAATCGGAGCCTCGGATCTAGCATACGGACAGGCTCAGCCTGCGGGATATCTCAGTAATGACACTAGGTGACACGAGGTTGACCACGCGTTCTTGACCAAGAAAAGACATTGTTAAATCCAGCAAGTGAGGATAAATGAGTTGACCAGGGGTGGGCTCACAGAGGGGCTTGGGGCGACCCTGCATGGGAAAGTTGTTGAACAGTTGACTCGGTAGCTAGCAGTCGCAATCAAGCAGTCTCGGCGTGAGCCGCCTTCTCCTCATCCTCCTCAATAGCAGCGCCCTTGAGACCTCCAGTCCGCTTGGCCGCCTCGACCTTCTCCTCGAACGTAGCCCCAGCCGAGACGCTGCGCCATGCGGGGATATTGGCATCGAACAGGATATCTACCTCCTCGAGCGTTTTCTTCGACGTCTCGGGGTAGGTGAAGAACGCGTGGAAGGTCATGACGACGCAGAAAGTCCCAAAGATCATGTAGGTCTTCCACTGGATGTTGGTGAATGCGGGTGGGACGAAGAATGCGAGGGCCAGGTTGAAGCTGTTTCGAAGTGTTAATGAACTGTCCGAAAAGGTCGTAGGATAGCTGTTCACTTACATCCAGTTACCGGCGGCAGCAAGACCGACGCCCTTGGCACGGTACTTGAGCGGGAAGACCTCGGCAGCATAGATCCACGCGACGGGCGCCCAGGTGAGGCCATACACTCCGACGAAGATGTAAGCCAGAGCGATGACGCCCTTGGCCGGTGCGCCAGTGATTTTCCACCTCAGAATGTCGTTTCCTGCGCAATGTTAGTCCCGGAGAAACAACACCAGTCGGGGGACACTTACCATCTACACTATCCACGTGGTGTCCGTAAGAAACCATGACGGCTCCGGTCGCAAAGTGGAGAACAGCGCAAATGATTGCACCGATGATAAGGAGCCATCTTCGGCCGAGACGGTCGATGAAGGGCAGCACAGCTCCGGTGGTGACGAGGAAAATGACATATTGAATGATTGACGATGTAAGTGCGACGTTGCCGCTCTAGTGATTCTTATTAGTCCACTGTTCTAGTCCGGGCATTATCCATAGGATTAGGGTCGGGGTCTCACCATGCCGGCCATGTTGAAGACGTAAACGAGGTAGTAGAGCATCACGTTGCCTCCCCTATTTCGGCGTCAGCCCGTTGTTCATCTCATATCTCTTGTATACCAGACAAACTCACAGCAACTGCTGCCAGATCTGTACACTGACACCGACCATGGTGCGCTTCCAGATCTTGGGGCCAAAGAGGCCGAGGTATCCAATGTCCTTGGACTCCATGGCGATGCGAACAGCCTCTCGGACCTCTTCCATCTCGGCAATGACCATGGGGCTGTCCATGTCGCCGCCGGCGTGAAGGTGGGCGAGGTTGAAATGGGCCTCCTCCCAACGGTCGTGCGACGCGAGCCATCTCGGCGACTCGGGGAAGAACAGGAGGCCAATGAAGAGGAAAAGGCCGGGAATGGCCTGGATACCCCAAGCGACACGGAAGGCAGAGGGGCCGTCGATGTGAATAGAGCAACCGTACGAGATCAAGTACATGATCAGAATACCTTGTACCGTTAGTCATTGCCACACTTTCGGATAGAGTCTGTGGCTTGCCCCATTCGATCGACCATTGCTGGATGCCGACCACGCGGCCGCGGATATCAGAGGGAGCCAGCTCAGCTAGGTACACAAGCACTTGCGAACTGGTGATGCCGACAGCGAGACCGCTGATGATGCGGCCCCCGATGAGGTGGCCTACGCTCTGCGCCGAGCACTGAACGGCGGCACCGATGATCCAGAAGCCGCAGGCGATCATGATGGCCTTGCGGCGACCGAGTCGGTCGGCAATGAAGCCAGCAGCCAGGGCGCCGAGAAAGGACCCAGCCGACATGGAGGCGGTGATGCCGCCTTGCCTGGTCGAGCCAGGATGGTCAAAGTACTCGAGATATTGGTCTGAGCCGATCCAGGCGCTCATGGAGCTAATGTCGAAGCCGAAGAGCATGCCGCCAATGGTGCCAATGGCGGCAAGCGCTGGGAGACGGTGTTAGTCGACGGGAAGGACGTGTCTGCGAGTTATTCTCCTCACCGTAGATGTTCCAGATTTGATACATGGCGAAGCAGTTTGCTGCTCGCGGCACTGGTCTCTGATTTTGTAGAAGAAGAGGGGGGGGGGGTTGGTGCCGACAAGTCGCAAACCCCAGATTCCCGTCGTGAGGTGTGATCTTTATATTGATATCGACGGCCCTCTGAAGTCAGAACCAACTGCTAGGGTCTCGCAACCCGTGGAGCAGGCATAGAAGCGCACGTATCGTGTTGCGGCCTTTCGATGGAGCCTCCCGCTCGGCCCAGCGCCATCCACAGTCGCATCGCAGAACGACTCTGGGGACACTCCAATGGGGGAGGACGGGGCCCCAGGATCGCCCACCTTTGGAGTCTAGGCCAAGATAGCGACCGGCCGACGGGTAACATGGCGAGTGTCGGTCGAGGTCGAGCCTCATGACCAGAGGTAAGAGACAGGCTGCATAGCTTAGTAGAGGCTACCATGGAAGCCAGGAAGAATCCACCAGGGGAGCCTCGTGGAGATCCCCGTCTCGGATTTTACCCGTACATGGTGCATACTTGGCAGGGTTTTTTCTTACTTCCATCTCGGCTGAGGAACATATTCAAGGCCTGGGAGTTTGTTCATTACTGCCCGGTCATGTCTGGATGAGCTCGAGGACAGAGATGCCCTGCATGGGTGCGGCACGGATCTAGTCGGGCCACGAGGTAGCTTGAGGCTCAAACTACCGAGGCCTTGGGTGAGACTTCACGACGACCATGGTTCCCGAAAATAACATCATCGTCAGCCGGCAAAGGCAACCTGTTTCATGCAGACGCAGTGTCACGCCAACGGAGCGTAGTGAACTGGTCTATCATTGTTGCGTTGGGAAGCGCGAACAGTGCCGTGAGCTGTAAAGCCGTGCGCCTCCTTAACACCGAAACAACGGCATCGATCCGAATCCTTTCACATAATAGCCTCGGGAGGCGAGCTTTGGCCAGTAGCGGTGGTTTGTTATTGGAGCGCATCGGTGATTCTGGAGGCTCTGATCGACATCGACAAACGGCTTGTTGCACAGCGTGTCCACACCAACCATTCCCGGACAATAGGCGACTCCACTCAGCCGTCTTTCTCTCGAGCATGTCCTGGTAGACTAATAGATGGGATTTAGCAAGTTGGGCTTCACCTTACGATGCGATGACCACGAGACCATGATTGCTGTCCCGAGGGGCTTTTCACGCCTGATCGAAGAGGCGATATTATGTCTAGGCCTCCAGGGGGCCGCCCCGAGATATTACGCCAACTGCCGTCATTGGACAAAGTGCGACAAGGCCCTGGTGTCAATAGAACCAAGAAACGCAGCAGTCGCGTGTTTGCTGTGGGGAAAGGACCGAGAGTAACGCCTAGTTTCCAGTTCCCCATGGGTTGCCTCGGTGGTTGTTTTCGGGGTAAAACGGGCCCGGGGAGCCATCATGGCAGGTTGATTCGTATCCGGTCGATACTTTAATAGGGATATCGTGGAGTCCTTTACGGAGTACGGAGTACGGAGTAGAGATAATCGACCTCCTATCATGCTGCGACGACGTAGATTGCCGGGGTTCCAACTTCCGAGGCCCACTAGTACTCTTGAAACCGTCTCTTACTACGTATTACAGTTGCTACAGCAGAGACTGGCTGCTACGTGACATTGCCTTGATGAAAGCGATCACCTGTTGGCGTGCTGACGATTGCTACCCAAATAAGTAGCTTAACTAGTCTCGTCCCTAGATCCGGCATCTTGTGTTCATGCACCGACCAGTCCAGCTATGTATGTTTCTAATGAGACATATGCACATGTACTCTTATTGCCACAATTAGCTACCTTTCCACTCCCAGGATGAACACCAACTGTCACACATGTAGTCGCGCCCACCACGTGCAGTCCGTCCAACATTTCAGCCGCCTCCTGTCATCAGTGATCTCGGAAGGACGACCTCTATGCGATCCTATCAAATCGTCTCGTTGCTTACTCCATACCCTGGCTTGAGATCGGAGCTTTTTAAGTAATAGTTTCCGAATATTCCCATTAAGTCGGTGCCTATGTAGAAGATGGTGGGGGGATATCGGAAGACTGCAGCCAACCAACTAGCCTAGTCAGTCTAACTTGCTGCAAGTGTGAAATCGCATTTGCGTCTAATGCAAGTACTTGCACGTGAATAAACTAACTGTGCCTCTACTGCTGTACCCATCTCTAATGCCGCACCGTTTCAACAGGAGTGAGTCCAGAAGCATTCTGGATTACTAGTAGACAATGATTTCCTGTGAGTACATGACTCGATCACAGCGGCCCGTCAGCAGGGAGGTACCTTGGCTTTTGTTGGTGTGGTAATATTCGCTATCCTGAATAAATTACCCTATACATGACTGGACGGTTGCCGTTGACATATACAGCTAGCTGCATTGCAAGTTTATAGCTGGAATGTTGCCCTCTAAAGCACTGAGCAAATGCCTTGGCGACATGAGACTTTCACTCACAATGGCGGACAAGACGTCACCTCTTCAGCCAAACTCATATACGCTACGCTAGGGAATTTCGTTTAAAGGACCAGCATCACATGTGCAAACAGATCAAATATAGCTATCAACAACCCTCGTCTCATCCGACGAGAATTTTAGCGGCATTCAAATTTGTACATGAAGAAGATGACGGGTATCCAAGTCGAAGTCCGCTAGTGGGGGCTATTTACACCGAGACCATGTCTCCGTCGGAGTCAAGAGCAGAGTCGATGCAGAGCCTGCTGTTCGATTCGTAACCTGGCACCTCGGGATGCATGCATGGCGGCTCAATACCACCGGACTTTTCTTGTTCTGAGTGCAATACGCCCAAGCTTAGAAGTTGGAGCTCGCCTTGTACTGCGCATCGGGAGTGACGCCAACATCCTTGACAGTGATGGTCTTGCCAGTGCTGCTGGTAATCTTGACATCAACGGAGTCCTGACCGAAGCCGCTGCTGTTCTCGAAGAAGTTGTAGTCCTGGCGAGTAGTGTCCACCCAGGTGCTGCCGCCGTCGGTGCTGACCTCGAGGCTGTCGACGGGCTCGTTGGCGTTGACGACCTGGATCGAGAACCAGTTCGCTGACGTGCCGCTCTTGTTGTGCAAGTACAGAGGCGAGGTGATGCCACAGCTGACGAATTTGTACGAGGTGTCGACGACGCCGTCGGTGCCTCCAACGGCCGTAAAGGCGTCTGGGAAAAGATCGAGGTGGCCGGCGTCGCACTCGGGGCACTGGTCAACAATCTGGGATGGATATTAGTATGTCACACGCGGGAGACAAAGGCGGACAACTTTACCATGGCAGTGATGGTGCCACTGGGGCCGGTGACTTCGACACAGGCACCGCAGTGGGCCGCATTGTCCCAGATCTCGCCAGAGAAGGCGGTTCCGTAGATGCTGGAGGGGAGGGTGTAGGTGGTGAACATGCAGTTTCCGCCCGACAGGTTTCCGCCGTAAAAGGTGGACGATCCAGTGACGGCATCGCTGGAGAGCTCCGTGGTGTCGCTGCTCGTCTCTTCCGTGGCGGAGGACGCGGCGCTGGAGCTCGCGGCAACGGCGGCGGCGGCCGAAGTGGAGGACGTAACAATGACAGCGGTGGCCAGCGTGGTCTGGGGAGAAGAGATGGAAATGACGGTGGTCGACTCCTTATCGGCAGGCGGCTTGGTCTCCTTCGTCGGCACGGCCGAGGTGCTCGATTGGACGGTGGTGCTGACGACCGGCGCGGGAGTGTAGATGGGCGTGGAGACGGGCGTGGAGACGCCGCTGGAGTGCGAGTGACGGGGCTTGCAAGCCCGGCCCATAACGGCCGGGACGGCGAGCAGAACGGGGAGGAGGAACTTCATCGTGGAGGTAGTAGTGGAAGAGTGGTAAAAATGTCAAGATTTGGAGGCTTCAATGATGATCCTGGTGCTAGCCAGAGTAGACAGAGAAACGGTATAGCGAGAAGTGAACGAATGAACAGTTGAATGAATGTGATCGAGATGACACCGGGTGATCTCGAGGACTTGCAAAGTCGAAAGGAGCGACGTAGAGCGAGAAGAATGGAACAAACACGGTTGGTTGAAGCAGAAAGATGGAAAATGGGCGGCCATACGAGCCCTTTTGTCGAGACGCCAGCGCGCGCTTCCACGTTATCCGAGGCCAATCTCGCTCCTGCACCTCCACGGAGGCGAGCGAGCAGGCCAAGAAAACCCAAACTGAGGCCATTTTGGTAGGGCTGAGACAGACTAGAGGATCCCTTCAATTTCAAGTAGAGATGAAAAACCGGGTTGCGGGCAGGGGCTGTTAGCGTTCGGTCCCGGCGCTTCACTTCCAGGTGGCCGGGGGGCTGCGGCGGTGGAGGACGAGGGCACCGGAGCTCCGGTCCCAAAACGGAGAATCCGAGTCCGCATGTGGCCCGGCCGTGGCTCGATCGATCTCCCCAAGAATCCCGGCCATGGAACGTTTCCGGCCGCGTTGTCGTTGCACTGAGTCGCCAGATGTCGGCTTGACGTGAATCTATCCGAGTTTGGGAGATCCTAGACTGCTTGAGCCTCAGACACGGCTTGGCATTTGGAGACCTTGCATCGCCGGAGGTTGCGGCAAGGGGATCAACGAGTCGGCAGACAATCGTCTTGGCTTCTCAGACCAGCGGCCGAGCAGTCGTTCCAAGTTGCGATGCGAAATTCTTCGCAAGTCTCGGGAAGAAGATGACAGAGCAAGTATCACTTACATAGTACATCATGTCCGGATTTATTAGTCTGTTGGCTGAGTTGTGAAGCTGACAGGCGTAACCCTGTCGTCGACAGCGATACGGGTCCTCAATCAATCCCCGACAATATGAGTTTGGAAGAGCTTGTACTTCGTAATCTACACAGTTTGGTTTAGAACTCTCAACATAAGCTGTTTGTCGCTGCAACACGTGCTTCTCAATGATATCCCCACAAGCAAAGCAAAACCCGGATAAAATCCTGTCATCGGTCAATCATTGTGAAGCAGCATAGTCATGGTGCGAGCTATGAATGCCGCCTAATGCACTTCAACCCTTGAGAGTTCGCAGCGATTTATGTAACATCTTAAGAATGGTTCGGAAAATTTTGCCAATGTTACTAACGAAATTGCCCTATTTTTCCCGTGCTGCTTGAACAATTTAATTTCCCCCAGCAGGTAGCCACAGGCCCCGGATCTTGGGCCTCTTGGCGTCGATGTTTCCAATGCAACTCAAGGCCCTGGACGGCGTTTCGGAAACGAAAAGAAAGTGACTCATCATATGTCCGTTCAAGCAGATCACGGTGAGGACTGTGCGACCTTTTAGCCTAACAAATTCACGTTGGCTTTTGAGTGAGGCACGCAAAGATAGTCCCACACACGATCACCGAGAGACTGTCACTACCACATGGCGGTGATGAACACACATCATAGTTGAGTGCCTCCTAAATTTGGCGGCTAGATGTTATTTACTCTTCGGAAAACTGACCACAACATGTTTGCGTGAGGTAGTTCTTTAATGTCACGAACCCGGGCCCGAATGGTTCACGTTGTGGTCGTATTTGGAAGTCCGTTAGCTGAGTCGTAGAGGGAAGCGCTCGCTCGCTTACGTGGCAAATAAAAGGCAAAATCCTCCGTGTTACCGTGTTGCGTCGTGCGCCCTGTAATCTCACTCCTGTCTTCAAGAGTTCGTGAAGAGCGGCCTTTCAGACCATTGACCGCCGTGTCTCATTGCAGACCTCCCGCATCGGAAAAGCTGCCTTGACTGCTCATCACTCCCGGGACAACAGTTTGCGGCGACCTCACTACTTTCCACTTCTACAAGAATCAGGTCTTTCAGTAAAGCTTTTGTCAATCGATAACGGTTCTGGCAACTGCCCACTCCGGTATAGCCTGACCCTCCCATCGAGATGGGTCGCGGTGATACTGCGCGCGACGGTGATCCTGGCAACGCGAACACCACCAATGCAGCCACGTCCTTGCCGTTGAGGTCACGACACGCTACTCAGCAGGGAACATCCCATCAGAGGTCCCCAGCGGGTCTGATGCGTTCTCCGAGCTCACAGGCCTCCCAACCCCTATCGATGCACGGGAATATCGAGTATTCATGCTGGAGTATATGGCGCGCATGTTTGGGCCTTTGGAGCCACCTGCAAGCCTTGGGGATAGTACTCCTGGAACGGGATCTGCCTCTGACCCTTCCAAGGCAAAAGTCGATTCGGCTGGCATGTCACAAGAGAACGGCCTAGGGGGCTTGCCTCATTTACGCTAGATTGACTAACAAGCCTCGTTGTTTCACAAGAGCTAAAAAGTAGAGCGGAGCTGAACTAAGAAGAAGTAAAAGAGGAAGAAGAGGACCCGACTGCACTGGTGCAAGTCGTCAAAAAGGTGATGCCGCGGAAAGGTTGCGATAATAGGATCTTCGCCCCCACGACTGATATGTTCATGTCCGACGCCGTGCTATGGTGCTACCTGACAGAGAAGCGCGTTCGATTGATTCTTGACATATGCGAGCTCGATGACATCAGCGACGAAGACAAGTCAGAGCCTGCTACTGAGATATGCGGGTTGCCTTCCTCGACCGTCGGCATTGAGTTTATCTCCTATCGCAAGGTCCTCGCCATCCTCATTCTTGTCGGCAAGCATCGCCAGATCCGATTTTTCGTCAACGAACACCTTCACGATGGGTTCCTCCCGCTACGGAACATTACGTATTCCTGTGGCTCACCCCAACTTGGCGTTGGCAATAGCAATGCCTGCCATCCATGCTTTGAGCGCTGGGACACCGCCGACATTATAGTCTTCGAACAGTGGCAGATGGCGCTCAATGCGCCCTACTTCAAGTACTGCGAAAACGAATGCCATCACTATCGGGTTCCCAAGGGCGTGGCACTGCCGTTCTTTCGCAAGAAGCAGATTGTTGGGCGAAGGCGTCCCATGTTGTGAAAGTTTCACTGAGTAGACAGCAAGGCAACCTGAAGATGTACACAACACTGGTTCGTAAGAATAACATGGCTCTAGAATTATACTATTTTATTAACTAGGGACACAGGGGGCAGGAGGGAAAAAGATTATCGCCATCAAGAAGCTTTTCGAGCCAGATCGAAAAGCCTTTAAAACCGAGTCCGATATCCTTGGCCGGCTGAACAGCATCGCCGAGCGCCACAAAACGGACCACATTGCGAAACTGTTGGCTGCGTTCGAGATTGACTCGGATAGTGACCCGAAATTCTTCCTAATCTTCCCCTGTGCCGACTGCAATCTTGGCGGCTTCTGGGCCCAGAACTCCGCATCAAAGGACCCAGCTAACATACAGCGCCTCTCTCGATGGATGGCTCGTCAGATGAAGGGTCTCTCTGACGCACTCCACGTCCTCCATAAATTCGCCAGGTTCCGGGTTGAGTCCGACAAGGATCCCCGAAGCAAGGGTATTCATGGTGATATCAAGCCCGAGAATGTTCTTTTTTTCCCCCCAGGACATGGACCGGCTACGAGGATGACCTTGGTATTCTCCAGCTCGCCGATGTTGGCCTCACGCAGTACCACCACACGGTCAGCGCTAAACTCCTCAGCCCGTACGTCGTTGGGAACTATTGCGCTACCCCAGAGGCTGGACTCGGCTGGAAGAGCTCCCAGTCCCTGGACATTTGGGCACTTGGCTGTCTGTTTCTAGAATTCGGCGTGTGGCTAATATTTGGCGAAGAAGGGGTGGTACGCTTTGCAAACGACAGGATAGCAGGACAGCTGGAGTCCTTCCGCAATGCGCAGTCGCACGTGTTTTGGGAGTCCCGTAACTTGGACGGAGGCATTGAGATCTCGATCAATGAGGGTGTTGTGGAGGTATGTCCTCAATCCTCTCTCAGTCATTCCCTCGGATCAATCACTAATAACCGGATGTAATGCTATAGTGGATTCGAAAGGTTCACGAGGATGTATGCTCCCCTGAATTCGTTCACGATATCGTGGACCTCGCTGTCCAGGACATGCTTGGCTTGGATCACGAGCTTCCCAGCGAGCCGAGCATCCTAACAAGATTTGGAAACCGAATCCATCGGAGGCTTTCGGAGAAGATTATTGAACCAGCAAAGCCTCAGAATCGCATCATCTCCTCTGACTTCGGAAAAAGCTTGACCGCATGCTGGAGCGCGATTCGGCCTACTTTGACCAGCCCTTTGGGTACAAGATGTCTTCATTCACGCCGCATTCGCCCTTCTACATCTCAGCCACCGAATGCCTCAAGAGACAGCAGTCTAGGTAGTGCTAGTTTACTACTTGTACTCCTCGAGTGTATTAGGGCCAAATGATTGCTGACATTGTTTCTGATCAGGGCGGAGAAGCCAACGAATCCTCCCAGAATGATGAACCGCCATGATGGCCCCGTAGATGCCGAGCCTTCGTCAGAGTGGAGCTGTACTGGCCAAGGACGAGAATCCGGTGGCATTGTCGAAGAGGAAACACAGTTAGACTCGAGCGATCAAACAGTACGAAAGAAAAGCTTCTGTTCACGAGTGGGGCCTAAATGACCCCCACGTTAATCCCATTCGCTATCAGCTGTACAAGCCGTAATTGATCCTGTGCCCTCTGGTCAGTTGGGCTCTTTCCAAGGGCATTTACATCATACTGGTCAATGTCGGCCTGGATGATGCCGAGCGGCTGCGTACCGTACGAGCAGTGCACGTAGCCCAGGCACCGGAAGTTACGTTGGTGACTGACTTCAGCCCGGCCAGGACGTCTCTGTATCTGGCGTCTGGAAGGGCGTCTGGAAGGGCGTCTGGCGCCGGCCCGTTGCAGGCGTTGATGACGGTGACGAACAGAACGCCGGGCAAAGCGAGCGCCAGTTGGAATAGCGGCTCCCAGGCCTTTTCCAGAGGGTAAATATAGAGTGGCACGAGGATCATGGGCTGGTCTGTGGCCGACGTAGCTGAAGGTGTAATGGCCGAGCCCATGGTTTGGATTAGGAAGAGGATGGTGTGGGAGGAGGGAACAACCCGCACAGGCGATGAGTGGTCAGTAACGAGGTGCCAAACAGAGGGGATATAGATAGAGATAATACCCTGAAGGGTTTGGAACGGCGTCTCTTCAGGTGTCTCAGCCTATACAGCTCGCGGTGAAGCAAATTAGGCGCGCGGCCCTGCATCGCCTCCAGCGGAGACAATGTCTCACGACAAGAAGGACCTAGGCGCGGTTGAGTAGTGTTAAGCTTGGTGAAAGCGACGTGGGATTGCGGGCTGAAGAGGCGTGGGGGAGGCGCGAGAAACGAACGGTGGCTGATAATGTCCACGCCCTGTTGGGGTTGGGGAAGAATAGCTGGCTGAGAAGAAGCATCCCACCACAGGCAGACAGACTAGTAGCGATACGACAGTCCTAGCAGGGAAGAAACCTACGACTGCCTCTCCTGTCCACAAACAACACTCATGGATACTGCTAGAGGGGACAGAAGATGGCCTCCAAGCACGGCTCTTCCGGGGATGATCGGCTCGGTGCTGTGGACATCTCGTAAGACGAATGCGAACCTCACCCCTGTCCCAACGCCAGCCGTTAGCCAGTCGACCAGACCGGGCGGGAGAGCAACGCAGGGGGGTATTCCAAATGCTCGCAGCCGTCCGGCTCGATCGCCTCCCCCACTTGGGAAGCCCGCCCTAGGAGACTTACCGTAGCACCGGGGGTTGTTTTGGGGGCGTTCTAGCGGGCTTGGCCGGGGCGGCTTCTTCCATCCATCCTCCACCGGCAGGGGTTGTCGTCTTCAATATGGATGGAGGGTGGATGGCTGGCTCCAGGGCTTCATTCGGGTGTCGCATCGACCAACATCGAGCAAATGGAAGATTTTATTTTATCCTGGACTGGCCCCATCCGTCGCAAATTGTGCAGTCTAGCTCGGATCAACCTTAATGGAACCTCCTGGCATCTGACGGGCTCGTCTTGGATGGGACGCTTGGTAGAAATTGCGTCTTCTGTAGGTATTTCCTAGTCTACCGTTTTAGCACTCTGCCGTTCTCACTCCACGGGACGGTACCGTAAACTCGAGCCCCGAAAGCCGTCGTGGTGGCCACCTGACGAAGCGTGGTCATCTTGATGTCTGCCATCCATGCCATCACCATATCTATCCACCCATTGACGTATCTATCTGATCCTTGACTCCAGCCGGCCTATTTCCTCTGTCTAGAAGCGCCCAATCAAACAAATGAGAAACCTTGGGCGCGGAAATGTCTTCAATTATGTCCCTTTTAACCCCCATGCGCCTGCTTTGGTGTAAGTGTGAAATCTCATCATCAAGCAGACGCCTAGAGCTGTCTCGGCGTCTCGGATGCCTGGGCCCTGGAAACAAAGTTCCACAGGTCGCTGGCGCACTGCTTGATGCTCTCTGTGGCCGTCCACCCTAGCTCCTTGACCGCTCGCTCGTTCGCTGCGACACACGCCCCAACGTCGCCAGCCCTGCGGGGGGCCACGTTGACGGGTATTGACTGGCTTGACGCTGCTTCCAGGCTATCGACCGCCTCCTTCACCGTGGTGCCATTGCCCGTGCCCAGGTTGAAAGTCCGGAACGGTTCGGTAATCTCGGTGCTGAGAGCGGCAATGTGACCCCGGGCCAGGTCTGAGACGTGGATGAAGTCGCGCACAGCCGTGCCGTCTCGCGTATCCCAGTCAGTGCCGTAGATGTCGAGCTCCTTCCGTTGACCGGTCAGAATCTGGGTAATGACAGGGAACAGGTTCGTAGGGACGCCCTTGGGATCTTCACCGAGGAGGCCTGACGAGTCACACCCGATGGGGTTGAAATATCGTAGTGCAACGATGCGCCAAGCGGGATCAGAGTAGGCAATGTCGGCGAGGATAGCCTCGCAAAAGTACTTGGATCGAGCATATGGGCTCAGGAGTCCAGTGACCATCGGCATGCGCACTTGCTCTTGGCCGTCCTCGTCGATGTAGCTCTCGGGGTGGTGGACGAGATCTTCCTCCTTCAACGGGCGTCCCTCGTCAGCCTTGGTGCCGTAAACGGTGGCAGATGAGGAGAAGACAAAGTTGCGGATGTTGTGTTTTCCGAGGAGCTCAACCAACTCGACTAGACCGCACACGTTGTTGCGGTAGTACTGGATTGGCTTGGAGATGGAGTCGCTGACAGACTTGTAGGCGGCAAAGTGGATGACACCGGCGATCCTTGATTTCCGTGTAAGCCCGGGAGACCCTCCAGGAGAGCTGGGTATGGTGGCAACGAGATCCGAGTACGACTCTAGGAGGAAACGCATCGACTTGCTGCGGTAGTCGATCTTGTGGAAGTGAAGCGTGGGCATCAAACGACTGGTCTCGTGGTAGTGCGTCTCAGCGAGCTTTCTTACCCGCGTGAAGACGCTGTGGAAGCTGTTGCTGAGATCATCGACGATGATGACATTGTAGCCGGCCTTCAAAAGCTCCAACGAGGTGTGCGAGCCGATGTAACCCAAGCCGCCAATGACGAGGATGAAGCTGCCGTTGGAAGTCGGGAACCGGATGTGGTTGGCATAATCGGTTTCATAGTCGGACTGAGGGGTAGTAGGAGAGGAACATCTCAACGATGCGGATGAAGCTGACGAGGAGAGCGTGTGGTCGTCCTCTGTGGTGTGCATGCTGGCGGATGTGATTGGAAAGCGGAGGACCTTTGGCCAACCGGCAGGTTCCCTTTCGAGATTCTGGTAAAGACAGTTGATAAGGAGTGGCAGAGGACGCGCGACCAGTATTGGCTTTAGGGGAAGAAGTTCGATAGCTGAGGACAGATCAAACGATGTCCGAGTGGATGGGGCTGTATTTCAAGACTTGGTGGATCTCATGACATTCATGACATACCATCGACTTCTCCCTCGTCTCAGCCCTTCTGAAGGGGTTGATAATGTCTCATTTCACTAGGCGCCCGGCTTGGCGCCTGGTCTGGGGCGAGATTCATCTAGGCAGACTTACGCTCGCTCAGTAAAACAACTGTGGTCGTTGTCGAACATGACTAGTCCGTGATCCTGGTTCGCGGCCGGTGAACCGGACGGGGAGCTAGTTTGGGCGAGCGTTCGCGCCGCGTTGTGTACATTCCTCCCACGCCCCTGTTATGAGATCTGCTTCAGGCCGAGACACTCAGTTTTCAGCGTGGGCCGGCCTGCAACTGTCCTATAGAAGACACAAGACTAGACGACAAGCCATCACCTGGTGTCCTGATTGCTGGTCCAGGGCTTCTCGGGACCGGGACGAGCGCCTGCGGACAAGCCACCAATCAGCCGGGCCTGGGTCCTGGCACAATGGGATTCCGTGGAGATTTCTAGCCTTTCCCCGGCTGGGCCACGCTTACAGGTGTTTGTGTTCTAGCGTTGAGCCTTTGTGTCTGAACCTCATTACCCTTGGCGGGCTGCAGAACGTGCATCGGCGCTCGTGGCGAACGCTAACGGTGAGTGCCATGTAGGCTCTCACCTCTGATGAACCGGTCTGCACATACAGTACAGACTAGGTGCCGTGGTGTTTCTGGATGGTGGCGTCAGACTCAATCTGACGCTGAAGGTCAGTGTTGGTGGTGATGATGGTGATGGTGATAGTAGTGAGTTGGACAGACCCAGGACGTGGGGAAACTGGTCATGCTTCATACAGTGCGATCAAGTACATAGTCGTACAGTACGCGAAGTTGCCCCTCAAACCTGACGACTCATGCTATTATGGCCACTGCATGGAAGCAGCCAAGCTGCGGAGGCACAACCCCAGATACAAGACGCAGCTTCCATCACAGTCGGCATGCAACAGCTCAGTATAGTAGACCTCTCAACTAGCGTGGCGTTTCGGAGTGTCCCGATTTCCTTAATTTGCCGATCAACACCACCGCGATCTTCTGTCTAGACCTCGTGTTAACGACCCGCTGCAGCCACTCCTCTGACCGGTTCTATCCATACGAGACCAACGTCGCACCCGGGAGGCTCAAGTGGCTCGAGTCTTTTCCGACCCCTTCGTTCCCCGGGTAGCAAAGGGAATACCCTACATAGACTGGCTGTTCAAGAAGACAAACCCCAGCAGCAATGGTCCCGAGGCGTTCAGCACCGCTTGGTTCACCAAGCTCAACGAGTCGAGAAACCAGCAACGCCAGCTGGTCCGAGGCCTTAAGGATCATAACGTGTTCACTCTCTTCCGCCTTGCTTGCTACGACGTGGGACAGACCCTTGGCCTGTTCCTGGTGGCTCTCATGGACCGCTGGGTCATGATCGTATGGAGCGCGGGAGGATCGTACCCCGGCATCTACACAGACTCGCGAGCCCGGTACGGCATTTGCCTATGCATCATCTACTTTTGCGCGTCTGCCATGCTCCTCGACTCAACGCTGTTCAAATACTAGGGACTTAGAGACCGCATCTCTAATGAGAAGTTGCGCGACTTTGAGCATGCCCGGAACATCGCCAAGGAATTCGAGGCATATCGCCGTGCGAGTATCATCAAGGCGCTGACAGATATCGGGTCCAAACTCTTGGTTGTATTCGGTGCAACCACCCTGCTTCTCTGGGTGTTTGTTGACGGCTACGAGACCACCATCCTCCACTGCCTCTACGGCCTGGGGTATACGTCTGCCATTCTCTTCCAATTCAACAGATGCTTCATCACCAATGCCACAACCCACATCTCCATCATAATGCCCTCTGCCGCGATAGGTTTCCTCATAGGCTGCGTACTCCATGCTGTCCCTGCAATTTCGCAGTCTCTTTACAACGATGTCATCGCTCAGAACACTGCTGCGGTCCTCGCTGCGAGTTGCCCCCGGTGGAGTTTCTAACTGCCGACGTGATCTGGTCAACGGGCACAAGACGATCCGCAACCACGTCTTGTCCGAGTGTGCCAACGACTACGGCGTCCCTCGCTTCCAGATCGAGAAGAGCGTGCAGTCGCTCAAGCTGCTGCCGCTCTGGGGCATTGGTGGCGGTACCGCCAACCACGGCATCATCGACAACATCCTCGAGTCCTACGTCGACGAGAAGGTGGCTGACACACAGACGTCCAACGAGGCGTCGCCGGCGTCTTCGGGCCACTCCTCATGGCCTCCGTCAAGGGCGCACGCACGAAGCGTCTCTCGCGCTCCAACCTCATCAAGTACAGCAACGTCATCCTGTCCATGGCCAAGTACTACGAGCACAAGGACTACACCTTCACGTGGCAGTCCAAAGAGGTCGAGGACGCGTGGGTGGAGGCCTAGCTCACGCACTACGACGACGCCAACATCACCAACTCGTCGCAGTGCTTCGAGATAGAGCGCCCCAGCATTCCTGACTTTCGCGACGCCTTGGGCATCTCTAAGGCCTACTTCTTCATCTTTGCCGTCAACGTCCCCGACGACTGCCCTCGCGTCTTCCAGAGCACACACCATGGCATCAGTAGTCTGTTTGGGATGGTGCTCAAGTATCGCCGCGGTGCCAGCTTTGGAATCTGGGACCACGCTATCCTGTGGCGAGAGTGTTGTCTCAACATCAGCGCTGCGCAGAGTGAGCTGCCGCTCTCTGTGCAGTCTATGCTGCTCGCGGTTATTGGCCTTGCTACACGCCTTGCCTACTTCCACGCCGACGTCATCACCCCCTGCGCGTCGCTCTTCAACCCGTAAGTCCTAACCCTAACCCTGTCTTGGCGGTGGTGGTGGTCTCTGTCTTAGTGTCCCGGGGGGGGGGTTGGTGGGTCTGAGTGATAGTTTGTTAAATTTTTCATCTTTGCTTTTAGTATTTACTTATATATAAGCAGTGAATAGTTAGTTTATTTTTATTTTTATTTTTATTTACTTAAGGGTTAAGGTTATTACTCTTCTGACTCTGTGTGTAGCACTTACTTATATATAAGTAGTTAGTACTTTGTTTTTCTTCTTTTCTTACTTTTTGTTTACTTTAGCTTTCTTAATCACTTATCTTATTCGTCTATGTATAAGAAGTAGTAGTGTGCCCCCTTGTACAAGACCCACTCGATACTAGTGAAATATTAGTCTGCAGACAAACAGTATCAGACCGTAACACACCTGAGCGGCCACAGCAAATAGACATTTTGTCTTCTAGATAATCCTAAAACCCCGAGTACTACTCGAGGTAAGTTTGCATACACCTAAAGCATTACTACCCTGCCTGCCGTCTATCGGTCGGTAACAGCACCAGGTCTAAGCAAGGTGGAGGGTTAGGGGCTGGGGGCGATAGAGGCCCGTCAATTAAGAGAGCGGCGTGCTGCTTCTTAGGAATGCCCTCGTATTGGGACATCTCTGTGACTGGGTTTGTGTCCGCTATTTTTGGGAGTTATCTGGGAGTTGTTTGAGAGTTGTGTAAGGAGTAAGGAGAAGGGAGGACCGCGGGAGCACGAGCAGATGTTCTGGATGCAATGGCACCAGGGTAAGACGTGAGACGACGAGGCCCTCGAGGCGTAGACGAACACCCGCTTGAAGTTCGGAGCTCCGGCACCGCTGCGATACTCGGACGATGACGATGATAACAAGGGGACGCTGAGTGACGGGCGCGGAGAAGGGTAGGGGTAGGTCGCTCTCGCTCAGGCGGTTGCAGTTATCGCCGAGTCACAGCCACGCGGAGAAGAGTGCGGGAAGGCGGAGCACGGTGATGAAGAAGAAACGGCCTTCTGTACTGGTGAGCAACGTGCGATGAGAGAAATGGGAATGAAAAAGGGAAACGGAAAGGGAATGGGAGAAAATATGCTTCGCTTGTTGTCACATCCTGGCTGTCGCCCAGATTCTTTTGTACAAACATTCGTAGTATTTTGATAAACTTCTTAATTTATATCAGATAGAAATCACTCCTAGTTACTTAGATGCGCATTGTACCAGCATATTTTATTTTTCATTCATTCACATTTATCTTGAGTGTCTTTGACTCATGGACAATCATCTGTATCGGATATCTCGAGTTTAGAACCGAGTCCTTCCGAAGCTGATATGAACCGTTTACTGATTAACGAATACTTCTTGGTGAGTTCACGGTTCGGTCTAAAGAAGTTGCCACTTCAATAAGTCAAACTTAGACAGGGAAATACTCAGCTAGACCATCAAGGGCCGCCTAACCTGTTGGTGCTGAGGAACAGGATTCCATCGCCAAAACAAAACACTTCAACACGCGAAGGGATACAGTATAGCGACAGGCTAGACAACTCTAACTCGACCCGCCGGCGGCTGTCGCACGCTTACACGCACATCTGCTTACTTCAGGGGCAAGGCACTGAGTACAGCCTGTAGTTGTTTACGGCATCCGCCCATCCACTCGGAGGGTTGCGTATTCCGTGCTGCCGCAAAGTTGGCCTCGTTTCCGGGATGTGTTGTGTAAGGCTTCACACGAGGGGTCGCAGTCGCATGGGCCCGTGTGCATATCAGCTCGTCCCGGAGTAACGTGAGTTCGACTGGACTGAAGACCTGGCGCATAAGAACAACGTTTCGCAGAAGTCTTCCTCGAAATGCCGCAGGGAGTCAGCCACAAATGCAGGTTGCGCCCCTGCCACCGGAATCACTTTTAGAGAGAGGTGAGCCACCGTTGTATTAGTGGCCTTTTGTCCCATTTCTAGAACAGACAAACTACTGGTACTGTTTTCTTAAGAGCTCGGCCCCCTAGGTCTCTTTGCGGTTCTGTCCCCCTTAAAATCCGGTTGCTGCTTGGTTATTGCTTCATCTATCTACTGCAGCTAGAGAAGTCGATCGGTGCAAGACATATTCATACCAGTTCGTCTCATCTGCTGGTCAACTACAAGCTTGCTACTATGTTGTACATGTGACATCGGGGTCTTTAGATGAACTGCAGTGAGACTCTGAAAACGCACAATGGGGCGTCTCACTGTCCTGATTACCAGTGCTATAATCTCGGCATACATCAGAAATTCAAAACGTGCATCTCTTGCTAACTACGAGTAAGCTGACTTATAGCCTCAACGGAAGATAGGGCATCTAAAAATCTTCCCTTAACTTTTACCATCCTCAGGCTTCTGTGGCCACGAGTAGAGTTGTAAGCGCTGCGATGTATGCCATGAATAACAACACAGACTAAACAGTCTATTTACCCCGTTGGGTACAGCCTGGGCTTTTCACATCAATGTCTCCAACGGTCTTCATCCAGTCTCCTTGTCCAAAACACTTCTTCGTGTTTCTCGTTGCTCCCGCATAAATTATACTGAAAGCTCAAGTCATTTTATGGTCGAGTCCCTATTGATTGAAAGTTACCCAGAGTTCACAGCTTGTCGATGTCCAAATCTCGGACTGATTTGCAGTAATGAACGATGTCAGTAATGGTACGCCACAGGTCCGTATGGCAACGCCCGAGCCCTTCAAAGAATCCAATATGACGTTTCCGTTCGGAGTAAGGAAATAAGAAGCGTACCAAGGGTTTAGGCTAGCGCAGCTCAGGGTAGGTCATCGAGCCGGTCGACGCAGACTTGTCGTTCTTGGGCAAGGAGCTAGATTCAACTGGCATCTCATTATCTTGAAATGAGGTTCTAATAAAAGCCATCGTTAACCTAACAGAAACCTTCGGTCCCATGCGTTCTCACCATGGACTTCGGATTGTCGAGTCGAGTATTGTGAGGTGCACAAATACTACGTCAGCGAAGGTGTCTGCCTTCTGTTGGCATCGCTCTTTGCTGCCACCGTCTACATCGCTTTCTGGGCTATATGTGTATGTAGAAGGAGGTTTCAAGTTGGAATCGGAGCCCGGGCACATTACTCGGAATTATTTTTCTCTTTCATAGCATGGCTAAGCCCAGGGCTGGCGTCTCGAGATCCGTGGCTAGGAAAAGGGAAAGGGAAAAGAGATTTAGAGTCATTCCACGCCTTCCCTACTCGTCCTTAGTACCTGGGTTCGAGCTGCACTTATTATACATCTGCTGAGTCTTACCGTGGGCCTTGTCCATACGCTGGAGATATCAGAAACGTCTGGCATGGCGACTATGAGTGCGGAAGGTTGCCCCCGTCAATTATGGAAACCACTACAAAGCAAACCGCTGTGCCTGTCGCGTCGTTATATGCGAATTCAAAAGATGCTGCGATGCGAACTTTGGCCACATTGTCCAACCTTTCCATAAGACCCTTCACCTCGCTGGAGGTTGACGTATCGCTTTTGGACATGCTTGGATTTCGAGCCTTGTATCACTCGCCCCGGCTGGAAGTTTACGCTGTCGCCTAGTCATGGAGCCTTACTATTCTGTGCGTCCTCTTGACATCTATCGCAGCAGTTCTTCTCACCTCCCAGATCGTGCTATAATCTAATTCTATACAGCCTGAAAACTAGAGCTGTTTTGGTTCTCGGAAGCTAATACCGGTATATTTGAGTAAATAATGCCTCGCTAGAGACACCTTCAGCAGCGTACTTTTAGGGCGAAGGCTGGTCAGCTTCACATACCCACGGCACATACCACGGCATACATACATCGACTTGGTTTTCCCAGTCCTGGGGATCAATAGTATAAGTTGGGATACCGCCAGGGCATTTGATGTACACACTTTCACTGAAAAAACTGGCTTCTAGTTGCGTTTAGCTTTCAAATGCAGACTTCAAGTTATCGGTCTGCAATGGGGTAAAATACCAGCTTTTTGGAATTATACGGCCTTTTGGAGCCTGAATGGTTCCGCCTCTTCTCTGAGTGACTACTTCACTATGAGTGAAGCAATCGGGCAGTATGCAACGCTGTACGTTGCCTTTGTCCCTCAGTCTCCTAGAAAGATGTCCTCTATCGCCGCTGGTTGAGGATGCTGGTCTATACACACCCTAGAAGGTCTACACATGCGTCTAGGGGAGTCTCTCGGTATCAAGGGGACTTGAATCACATCTCCGTCTCGCGAAGTAATCACTTGTGGGTAAATAGGGCCACTTGTCGAGTCAGTGCAGGTCATTTATACAGTCGTTTAGCCCAATAAAGTTGGGCAAGCCAAGTCAGAGTGACCAGATCCCGAAGCAATTCACCTGAGCCTTGGCGTTGCGGCTGCCCAACTTGCAAATCTTGAGCATCGCTTGGACATGGACGAGGAGTCGGCAGCGGCTCCAGTGCGACATGAAGAGCTGCCCTCTGTGGATGCGACAGCTACGAGGATAGAAGGCATTGAGTAGTCCCAGATCATTCATTAACATATTTAAATGATAGTGATTTTATCGTTGGCTGTCATAGTCGGTATTTGGAATTTGACCTCAACATCGCTACGGCATCTGCTGCGCAACAGACGGGGTTGGCTGCTGGACAAGGACTTGAAGGGCCTAGCGCCTGAGGGTTCCGGCAGTGTTGCGACGATGGAGTCACTAGTTCATGGTTCAAATGCTCGGGAATGACATGCCAAGTGACGTGCACCTGATGTCTTCGAGTGGACTCCATCAGCGCTTAGCAGGGAGCCAAGGAGTAACAGGAAAAGTAGTGAACTTGCACCAAGAGTAAAAACCTGGAGCTGATGACTTGCTCACTTTTGCCTCGAGGATCAAAAGACCGACTACCTTACCTGGGGAATATTACCGAAGGCGAGGCTGTAGAGTCGGGCTAGTTGTGACTGAACTGGCAATTGGGGTTTGTAAGCTAGCGCTCGTAAGTTTCCAAGCTGTCGAAGCCGTTCCTTTGCATGATTAAAGTTACTGTTGGTTCCCGGAGGTTGACCGTTGCATTCCCTGTCGAGCTTTGACTCGGAAACATCAACAACTGTGGGTTCAGCGCCATCCTTGTCGTGTCGTGTACATAGTCTGTAGACCTACCGGGACGAAGCCGAGACCGCAACGGGGAGGGGTTGTTTTGGTGACGCGGCTTGAAGCTGTAGATACGTAGCAGTTGACGAGGTGCCTCGAGCCAGACTTGACTTGAGGCGCAATCAAGGTGGGGGAACCTGTGAGCACCCTGGCAACTCGGTCTAAGTGCCGGAAAGGTTGATCCAATGTGACTTGAGATCCGACAGCCTCGGCACTTGTAGCTGCGAGACGGCCGAAGAGTCTGCCCCGTCGGGCGAATGACCAAGTGAGCTCCTACGCAAGTACCTAGCATCTCCTCTCTTTCTTCGGCGCCCGTTGCGTTATCCCAAAACGCGGCCTTCCGCCGCAGCTAATTAGCAGACAGCCCGCGAGCCTCGGTATGGCGTCGAAGCAAGCCCACCCCACCACCCTCCTCGGGCGAGCCTCCTCCCCAAGCGCCAATCCCCGTATCTCCCTCAGCCAGTCGGGGCGGGAAGCCGTGCTCCGCGTTTCCCATCTTCGGGCCCGGAAACGCCCAACCCCCCCCGGCGATGTTTCCAGATGGGAATGGCGCGTCCGGGAAGGGGGGGGGTGGGACGAGAAGGAAAGAGAAGAAAAAAAGGAACGAGGCTTGTTGGGCCGGCGGGGTTCCCGAGAAAAGCCATGTTTCTTTTTTTGGTACGGAGTACGTCCTCTCCTTGTCTTCTCCTCTCGTCTCCTCTCCCTTGCGGCCGCTTGCGGTGTGTCAGAGACAAGAGGGACGGACCTGATGCCAGACGTGGCGCTCGGCGACGAGGTACAAAAGCGTCGGGACGGGGCGATCTTTGGCGGTGGCCGGTCTTGGACTTGATGTGATGTCACGACAGGCCGAACTCCCAAGTCATCCGGCAATATAAGTCAAGGTAGTCCGCGTGTAACTGCCCAAGGCACCAATCAACCATTGCCTCTTTTCCAAGTTCGTTCAAGTCAGATCACCTCCTCTACACCCGTCAAAGATGGCTCGCGACAACCTCAGCATCACGCTCGCCGAGCGTCCCACGGCCGACATCGTCCCCGGCCAGACGTTTGCCCAGAAGACGGAACCAGCTCCCACGCCGGACGATCTCAAGGATGGCCAGATCCTGGTTGAGACGCTGTACCTGTCTCTGGACCCTGCCATGAGAGGATGGCTCAGAGGTGCGTAGACGCCGGCTCTACAAGTCCTCCCTCTTATAAAAAAAAAAAACAAAAAAAAAAAAAAACACAACCCGCTGATCGTGCTGCTCAGACGTCCGGTCCTACCTCCCGCCCGTCCAGATCGGGGAGACGATGCGCGGCGCCGCCGTCTGCCGCGTGCTGGCCTCCAAGAGCAAGCTCGCGGCCGAGGGCGAGCTGGTGGTGGGCTTCGCGGGCTGGACGCAGATCGCCATCCTCCCCGAAGGCCGGTTCGAGCCGGCGGCGGCCTTCCCCGGGGCGTCGGAGCCGCAGGACCTGCTCTCGGTGCTGGGCATGACGGGGATGACGGCGTGGGTCGGCATGGCCAAGATCGGCGAGCCCCGGCCCGGCGAGACCGTCGTCGTCTCGGGCGCGGCCGGCGCCACCGGCAGCGTCGCCGGGCAGATCGCCAAGATCAAGGGCGCGCGCGTCGTGGGCATCTGCGGCAGCGACGACAAGTGCCGGTGGCTCACCGAGGAGCTGGGCTTCGACGTGGCGCTGAACTACAAGGCCGAGGACTTCAAGGAGAAGCTCACCGAGGCGACGCCCGAGTTCATCGACGTGTACTTTGACAACGGTAAGCCGCTCTGCATCTATATATCTGTCCATCCATCCATCCATCCATCCACCCAGCCCTCCTCAAACGAAGTAACCTAACCGTCTTCACCAGTCGGCGGCGACATCCTCGACTTGTGCCTGCTCCGAGCCAAGGAGCACTCCCGGTTCGTCGAGTGCGGCAACGTCAGCCAGTACAACTCGGCCAAGCCGCAGGGCCCGCGCTACTTCTCGCAGATCATCACGATGCGCATCAAGCTGCAGGGCTTCATCGTCTTCGACCACGCCGCCGACTACCCCGAGGCGCGGGCGGAGCTGGCGCAGTGGATCGCCGAGGGCAAGCTGAAGAAGAGCGAGACGATCATCAAGGGCGGGCTGAAGAGCGCCGAGCTGGCGCTTGTGAACCTGTACAACGGGATCAACACGGGTATGTTTTCTGTTCTCCGTGCTTGACAGTGAATGTCTGCTAATTAGTCCAGGCAAACTTCTCGTCGAGATCAAGGACCCCAGTGAGAGTCCCTCCAAGCTGTAAAACGAGTGCACATGCATACATACCTACCTACATAGTCTACATGTATGTACAACATGGCTACCTACCTGATGAATATATGATACCTCTACCTCGGAAAGTGAGGTAGCAACGATTCATGTTCCATGTTCTGTGGCTTCTACGAGGCGTCATCGCTGCAAATTACCTCAACCTGAGTCCAAGCTAGAGCGATTTACCCAGGAAAAAAACACATGGCCATTCGTTCCATTGTCAGGCAATCTTGGGGGCTGGAAACTTACCTTGTAACCCTTCTTACTGGTCATCTCCCAAATCCATATCCATTCAGCATGCAACTAGACGTCGACCGTCGAGAAAAAACCTCGCACCGGCCAAGGGTGAGCACATCGCCAATGCGAAGATATCTGCTCACTAACCAGCAGTAGAGGATATAGAAACGACACGATACCGGTTGTAGCCAATTAGTCAGGCCGGGAATCAAACTAAGTAGACCAAGTAGGCCTACGTGATGCAGCGAGAGCTCAAAGCGGCAATTTTTCGTTCGACTTGGTAGTTAACTCATCACTTAAGGAGATTTCCTGGCTGAGCGAGATATATTCCGTTCGAGATCGCATGACGTAAAATCCAATCTACCCAATCCCTCGACCATCTTGTCTAGCCTCGAACTTTTCATCTCTGCTCCTCTGTTGCATTCATCATGAACAGACAACAACAGCTTCGAGTTAGTTCCCGTCTTGCCTCGCCCACAACGCCAGCCCACCACCGCCGCCATGATCGAGGGCTCCTGTACGGGCGACCACCCCGAGGCCGCCGCGTCCCCGGCATCGAGCGACGCCAAGGATGAAGCCATCGCCATGGTCGGCGAGCAGCAGCACGCCGTCGACCCCGCCGTGGAAGCTCGCGCCGTGAGGAAGATCGACCTGTTCCTCGTCCCCGCCATGATCTTCGGGTGTCAGTCCTCTCCAAGCTCCATTGGCCGACGACTAACTAACCAACTCCCTGCTCCAACCAGACGGCTTCGTGTACTACGACAAAGCCATCCTCGGCTCCGCCGTGCTCTTCGGCATGACCGCTGACCTGCGCCTCACCGTCGTCGACTCGACCGACCCGGCCACGGTCGACACGCGCCGCCTCAGCTGGGCCACGTCCCTCTTCTACTTCGGCATGCTCGCCGGCCTGTACCCCATGACCTTCGCCCTGCAGCGCTTCGACCTCGGCCGCATCCTCGGCGCCGTCGTCGTCGCCTGGTCCGCCGTCTGCATGCTCGCCGCCGCCGTCACCTCGCACCGCGGGCTGTACGCGCAGCGCTTCTGCCTGGGCTTCGTCGAGAGCGTCGTCCCCACGGGCTTCATGTGCATCGTGTCCGGCTACTACACCCAGTCCGAGCAGGCGCTGCGCCAGAGCTGGTGGTTCTCGTCCACGGGCCTCTTCACCGTCCTCGGCGGCGCCCTCAACTACGCCTTCGCCCAGGTCGACGCCGGCCGCCTGCGCCCGTGGCAGTGCATCTACCTGTTCGCCGGCTCCCTGACCTTCCTCTTCGGCCTGTGCTGCTTCGCCGTGCCCAGCTCGCCCGTGTCGGCCTGGTTCCTGACCGGCGAGGAGCGGTTCGCCGCCGTGGAGCGCCTCCGCCACGGACAGACCGGCGTGCGGTGCACCACGTTCAAGCCGGCGCAGCTCCGGGAGGCCGTCCTGGACGTCAAGGTCTGGCTCGTCGCGCTGATGATGGCGTCGGCGTACACCGTCAACGGCGCCGTCAGCGGCTTCGGGCCCCTGATCGTGTCCACGTTCGGCTGGTCGCCCCTCGCCGCGATCCTGCTCCAGTTCCCCCTCGGCGGGCTCTGCTTCCTCGTGATCCTGCTGACGGGCTACCTGGGCACCCGGTTCAACAACATCCGCATCCTTATGCTCATCGGGACGTGCCTGCCCGTCATCGCCGGGTGCGCCATCATCTGGAAGAGCGAGTGGACGCACCACGCGGCCGCGCCCGTGGTGGGCTACTCCATCACGGGCTTCTTCGGAGGCACCGTGAGCCTGATCATCACCGTCGGCATGTCCAACGTGGCCGGACACACCAAGAAGAGCTTCATGGCGGCCACCATCTTCGTCGCCTACTGCGTGGGCAACATTGTCGGCCCGCAGCTGGTATGGAGTCGGACCAAGGCCCAGCACTATCCGGCACTCTGGCTGGGTCTGATCATTTGGTGGGTTCCTTTCCTGGCATATCAACTCCGCGGGTTGTCTAACAGTAGGTACAGCTACATCATCTGCATCCTTGCGTCTGCGAGCCTGTACTTTGTCCTGCGCAGCGAGAACAAGAAGCGGGATTCTCTCCCAGGCGATGAAACTGAGCGGGCCAAGCTGGCGTTCCAGGATTTGACTGACAAGGAGAACCCGTACTTCCGCTATGTTCTTTAAGGATACTCAACGCGTTGATTTCCGGTTTGCATGTAACGTACGTCACTGCTGGGAAAGCAAGCAGCATGTTGGATAGAAATGATGCCCTTCCAGTAGTGTAACAGAAGCTCGACTAGTGGAGTGCTTCCACCCAAACTTGACCATTCTCACCAAGCCGTCCCAGCACTCGCTGAACCCAAAATCCGAGTGCCCAAGATGAGCAACAGCTTGATGTAAAATCTAGATCTTATTATATGCGAGTGAGTTCCTTTCAATGCTCAACTGTGACGCCCTTCTACACAAAATCGCCCGCCAAAGCATATCGTACAAGGCCGTGTAAGTACATTCCGTCCCGTCATATTAGAATACCCTCTTGATGCTTGGTCCCACCCACTGTACCGTCGAGCAGTTCCTATTCTCCCTCCATTGCTCGATCCTCTCCCCGACCCATCCAGAGTTAAAGTCGACCCATCGGTCTTTGCGGTCCGCCGGTGGCGGTATCACGTTGCCCTTGTCGTCTCGGTCTTCTGGCCATGGGATTATCTCGGGCTTTCTCGGGTCGCCAAACCGAATGGCCTTGGACAGAAGACACCTTTGCGCGTCTAGCCCTCTCCAGGAATACTCTAGACACTCGTCATGTTCTTTGCAGTACTTGCCGCATGCTTCGAAAGAGTCAATGCCGGCTTCAGGAGGGGCAGTCCAGCTGTCCCACTCGCCATTGTCCCAGTCGCGGGCAACCTCAGGGTCGCCAGGGTGTTTGAACGCCCATAGGTCAGAATAGAGGAGCGGACGCTGCGATTTGTTAGCATCCATGAAAAGACAATGTCAAGGGACAAGCACTTACCCCCAACTGCCTCTGACCAAACTCCCATTTCCACACATCGACCATGTCCTTCGGCAGTGTCTTGTGAAGTGTGAGGACAGGCTGACACCAGTATCTATCGTTGAACGGGATCCCGTGGAGAGGATGCGGGTTGAACATGGGCCAGTATCCCTGTAGCGATATACTGGCGTTCCACAGCGCCCAGCCCACGACGCTGTCGCCGCAGCAGTCCTCCTTGAGCAGCGGGAGCCACTTCTCGGTGATGGGGGCTTCGACATACTGCCCAAACGACGTGACCTTGCGGGCAAGGAGTGCCTTGATCGCGCCGCGGCTGAGCACGAAGCCAGGGCCTCCGTTCGCAAACCAGGTCTTAATGTCCTTTCTGACGTCGTGGCGGCCGGGGGAGGGCGACCCCATGTATAGGAGCGCATCGGGATCGAAGGTGTGCAGGAAGCGGAAGACGTTGTCCCAGAAGACGTATCTAGAAGGGACTGTGAGTACTTGGCAGGTAACTGCGCAGAGTAGAGTAGAAGGCTGCGCGGTGTCCGCTTCCGAGGGACTGATGACTTACGTGTCTGTCTCGAGGAAGAAGTAAAAGTCCTTGTTCGGCTTCGTCCTCCACGCTCGCTCAATCATGGGCAAGAACTTGTACTTGTCGATCCTCCAGCCGTTGATGCGCGCGGTGGCCTCCTTGTCCTTATCCAGGGTCCCATTCGCCCGCATCTCCTTCTGCCATATGTAATGTTGAAAGTCGGGGTTGTCGACGTAGTAGTCGGACGGGAGGTCGGCGAGAATGTCGATGACTTCGTGGTCGCGGATCGTCTCGTCGAGGTCGGAGAAGATGAGGATGTCGTCCTTGGCAAAGCACGCGCTCACGCTGTCGAGCTGCGCATCGATCTTCTCTCGGCTCTCGCCGTGGCCCATCTTCAGGACGGGCTGGATGGACTCGAGCATGTGCCGGGGGAAGGAGGCGCAGAGGTCCTGGGTGGTCTTCCCGGCCGGGTCGATGGACACGGGGAAGAAGTGGCTGGTCGTTGCGAAGGGGTAGTACTCGGGGACGTTGTAGCTGCCGTGGATGCTGTGCCAGAAGATCAGGATAAAGACGACGGCGGAGCAGAGGCCGACGATGGCGATGCGACTGAAGCGCTTGTTGAGCATCAGCCGCCGCGCGCCAGGCGTGCCGGACGGGGTCCAGAGGGGCGGCATGGTGTCGCAAACATGACACGGCGGCCGGTAATAGCGAGAGCGAGTGAGGCGACGGGCGGGCTGGCGTTGGGGAGAGCAGAGAGGTGCTCTGGGCTGTCAAGAGATGCCGGGGGGCTGCATCGCAGGATTGTCGTGAGGCGCCTACTATTAATCTAGGTAGTAGGTACCTACGTCAGGAGAGGTGAGCGGAGCCTAGCGAGGCTGAGGTTCAGTGGCCTGTTCAGGGAGCACACCGCTAATAAGCTTACCTAGTACCTATGTTGTCTGGTTGCAGCAGTCCATGCGCCCCGGGCCGCCGGGAACAAACGGGGCAGCGTAGGTACTGTAGGAGACATTTGCAGGCCGAGGAAAGACATTCATCACATCGCATTGCTCTCTCACAACATCGTTGTACGATGGAATCCATGCTATCAACGGAATGTTTTTGTCTATAATTGTGGCTCATTCGATATTGTCTCCTTGCGTTCCCGTCCGAGACCGGAGGTTGGCTGAATTCGCCGATACCGTGCGGAACACCGAGCTAGACGACGGCATGTCATGCAACGTGACACCGTTTCCGTCTCGATTTGATCTTCCGCTCGACGGCGGCGCATCGTCAACAGCTGCAGGCTCAGCCTTGGAGCCCTGGTCGAGCCACCTCTTCCTCATCCACGGGAGGAGGTTGTAGTAGCCGCCGCATGCAAAGACGCCACACCAGAGGACAAACTCGGTCGCGTAGATGACCACGCCCATGACGTCGAGCTTCGGCTGGAAGAACACGGATGCCAGGGAAAAGACGTCGCCCGCGGCATCGACGGCCACGAAGATGAACGAGATGCCGCGGACAGTGCGGTGAACCCAGATGTCCCAGTAGTGGCGCAGGACGCCCGCCGCGAGCAGCGCTGCCGAGAGAGCCGCCATGAGAATCAGCGGCCATTCTGTACCGCGGGACTCCGGGATGCGCAAGGCGATGATCAGTCCAGCCTGGATACCTCCCATGACGGCGGCGATAGGTACGACGACGAAGAGCGATCGCTGCACTGTCCAGTTCTAGGCGAACCAATCAGCTACCCACTTCGACGAGCACCTGGTCCCGCCGGAATCACTCTCACCCGTTCGTAGTAGTAGCACTGGATCCAGGTGACGAGGCTCAGAAAAGTCAGGATCTGAGGCTGGATGCGCAGCGCGACATTGAAGCCCTTGACGATGTTGTAGACACCAAGCGGCACTCCCGCCCAGGCCCAGAGCATCATCATTGACGGCTGAAGACCGGTTGCGTTGTGTCGACGATAGTTGACGACAATCTGAGGGATCAGCTGCGGCGATAACATGTCAGAAATGCCCTTCACATCATGTAAGAGATGTTCGTTCGGGGAACCAACCTGGATGGACCAACAGACCTGCGCCGTCACGGAATGGGAATCAGCGGAAGGCAATTTCAAGGGGGGACGAGCGACTCCTTACCGCTCCGAGAGTCCCCAGCGCATTAGCAGCCGCAGGTACATCCATATTTTTGCGTCCACTCAAGTGAATTCGTATGTTGGGGATGCCAAGTTTGTTCAGCTTAGGTGGTGGTGATGCGAGGTTAGCTGCCCCGCCATCATAAAGTGTTGCTTTGGAACTCTGGCTCAATCTCCACTGGACCCTCGGCCACACGGCGGTACTAGTCAAAGGAGCCAAGGGAACATGTCAGTTCAAGTCCGTTCAGAAACAAGAAACCGAGGTAGTTGTCTTTTAAATATTCATTGTCTTTTTCTTCTTCTCGGAATTCACGTAAGCTATCGTAAGAAGTGTAGTGAAGGTGCTTAATGATAGGGTAACCTGATTTGATGCTGCAGAGTGCGCTCTTTATGCTCAAGCCCTCTATGGATATGTTTCAAGGACAATAAAGATAAAGTGTCCAGTGGTCATCAACTACTTGCTTATGCTAGGCACAATAGTTCGCAAATACTTATTACGATACAGCGTATTCAGTGTTATTTGCCTTGACATGACACAACAAATGGTGACTCCTAAGCATAATCTCTAATTATACTACAGTCAATTGACTATTACATGCCTAAGATGGAAGATATCTACTGCATAGTCACACGCTAAATTGAGACGGTCAAAACACTTTGACTGCAAGGCCATGCGTCGACACTGCTCTATCCTGACAATCCTCTCTGAACACATCGTGAATAATTATCAGACATCCTCCTTAGTCCTCCCGGATGTAGCTACGCCTCGGGGCACTGCTTCATCCTCGTAAGGCTTCGCGCCAAGATTCTGCCAGCAGCGAGCAGCCATGAGCTCCTCGTCCCTCTCCCTTGACCCCCACAGCAACTCCTTCTGCCCGTCGCCAATATGCGTCACGGAGCGATCCTGGGCGCATGTTAGCCACGTCTGAGCCATGAACTGGGCGATTTCCCGCCAGATTTCTTTTTACCATGCCAAGCGTCAGCTTGATGATGCCGTCTGCCCAGTTGGTCCTGAACTCATTGCTGGGTGTCTTCCCACGGACTGCTAGGAGGACGTTGTCGGCCGCGAAATCCGCTTGTCGGTGCGCGGCTCGGCCGTTCGGGTTTGGGAGTTTGGTGTCGGCGACGTCGCCGCAAGCGTAGATGTTGGGGAAGCTGTCGTTGTCGAGCTGCAGCGTCGGCTTGACCTTGATGTGTCCTGATTCAGTGATGGCGTCCGGGGCCAGCTTCTTGAGGATGTCAGAGGCAGGTCGCTGCCCAGTGCAATTGATCTGCTTTGTGTTAATTCCACCGAACTCCAAGATCCTAGCCGGCGATTTGTAGAGTACTTACGAAAAGATCACACTCAATTATCTTGCCGGAGCGAAGGGTGACAGTCCCTGCCTCTTTGTCCTCGCCCACAACACGCTCCTCGAGAATGGTCTCGCCTCCAAGCTTGTCAAAACCTTCCATGGCGGCTCTCTGTAAGCCCTCGCCAAACCGGTGCATCAGCGTCTTCCGGGAGTGAACCAGGATGACGGTCTTGTCTGGATACATCGACTTGGCGTCAGTTGCGACCTCGACGCCTGCGGCACCCCCACCGACGACGACGATCTTGGTGGCCTTTTCGATCTTGTTCTGCATCTCCCTCAGGCGCTTCATGCCCTCCAGCTTGTCGGGAGCATTGGTTCTCGAAGGGAGACCCTCTTCCACCGCAGACCCGGTGGCAATGATCAAGTATTCGTAGGGGATCTCTTCGCCGCTGTCTTGGAGTGTTACGTGGGACTTTGTTAGTCCAACAACGCGGTCCCTGATCCAATGGATGGCGCCTTCCGGTACGCCCTTCAAGATGCCGCTGTAAGGAACAAAGGCCTTGTGGTCGTGGCCCTTTGCGACACAGAACCGAGGGAGGACCCAGGTGAACTGGAAGTGTGAGTTTGGCTCGACGACGACAACCCGGTGTCGGCTGTCGGGCGGTAGGTTCCTGGAAACGACGCGGGCGGCCTGGTGTCCGGCGAAGTTTGCTCCGACAACAACAATGTTGAGGTCTCTGGTCTCGGCAGCCTTTCCTCCCGTCAGTCGATGAATCCACCCATCCTTGGTCCGCTCAAGTGCTCGTCGGATTTCCCGCCAAAAGAAGGCAAAAGTGTACACTACGACCTTGGCGAAGAGAACGGATTTGTCCAGCATGGTTGCACACTCGCCTTTTGCAACTGAAGTTAACACTGCAAGGTCTTTGATCGTAGGGCAAGCAATGGCTTGGACGTAGAAAAGACGGGCCCACGGGGGATAAACCGCCCTCTTAAGGGAGTTGGCATGAGGGCGACGTGGACCAAGATCCACGGAGATTCCATGGATCATGGACCATGAGCCCCAATCCCCGATAGACCGACGCCGGCTGACTCGGACTCGGGGATAGTATTTTGTGTGTGCTGGGTCCGTTTTCACCCTCATTCCCGTGCTCTTCTCGATGCCAGATTCACGCTACGTAATCTGACTGCGGCTCTCATTCTCGTGCATACTCTATAACTGGTCGCCCGTAACTTGACACCCACCGCGGCGGCCATTCTGCGTCGTTGACGAGGCTTTATTTCATGTTGGCTACAGATTCACTGTTAGTCTGACCCATCTCTGACCTGGCGTAGGGACGGCTTGGCTAAATGGCAATTTGACGACTTCTTCCTTCCAGGCACGAGCAAGGAGTAAGGAAAGGTGCATGACAAGGGATGTGTCATGTAGGCCAGGGTCGGCATTTATCTGATGATCTGATAACTCCCGCTATACTAATGCGGCGACAAGTAGGTATGTAGGTAGCTTGGGCTGCGGGGTACTTGCGAAACAGTCGGACGAGAGAGTTTCTAAGCGCTGGTTGAGAGAGCTAACTTTCCCAAGGAAATGTTTAAAAACACAGAAAAGTGTTCAGGATATAATTTGCGTCACTTTAAACGGTAAAAGCCCTTTATTCCGTATTTATATATGTTGAGGTAGTTATGAACTGCGATTTAGCCGTGAGAATCTAGTTTGTATGGAGGAACTCCACGATGAGGGGTACTTACGGCTTAACTGATCTCGGCCATTTCCATTTAGAACCCCGAAGCTGTCTTAGGTCCCTTACAAGTTTACCTGATGAGGAAGTCACTGTAAATATGTGGATGTTGTATTGTTGGCAATGTCGTTCACACTTGCCATCCTCTCGCCCTGTGCCACTGATACCAGTCACATCGCACTCAGCGTGAGGGCTTCATGACGAGGCCACCAAGGCTCATGCCCATGGTACATTTAGTCCCCGCATCAACGCAGCCAAATGTAAGCTGGCAGCCTGGGATCTGTTGGTAGCTCATAGTGCTCAGTGCGCGAGTCTTCTTGAACTTCTCATCGATGCCTTGGGGGACAGGGTACTCTGCTTCTTCCGCAACAGAGTAGTGGTGCTCAGCTGCTGGAAGTGAGGGTTCGACGATGAGAGTAGAGTCGACAGAACCGATCCGCTTCTTGCGACGGCTAGCCAGTTCTCTTTCATGATGTCATAGCGAAGGCTGTTGTCTATGCGGATCTTGTCGCGCCGATTGGGAGGACTGTGACTGTTGCTGTGATTCTCCCATCTTCGCCCAATGGAAAGAAAGAAGACCACCTAAAGCCTACCTTTGTGCTAGCCTTTGGGTCTTGAGTCAAGTTCCATGTAAGTGCTGCAAGTGCCTCTTGCCAAATGCCCCGTACATCGGGCTCGCATGACGAAACCCTGGAACGCTCCAAACACCCTCGTAGGTCCGTGATGATAAAATTGAGTAAATTTTAAGGGTATTGTGCTTCATACAGCCATCCTGAACCGGACTCCGTCGACCATTTCATGAGTGAATCTCCCTGATATTTACGCCCCCGTCCATGGGCATTTTCTTCGCGGACTTCGCCAATTTTCCCACCTTTTCCTCATCAATAAGAGATGTCTTACGGTCTCTCCCTGTTCATTTCCCGGGTCCTCGTTTTTTCTCTGCCGATATCCCATGCTTGAGCTGAAGATTCATCGGCGAGAAGCTGTTGTGAGGTGCGTTTCTGTACTCTCGGTGAACTAGGCCAAGGGCATTCGAGCTGGTGATCGAATTTTTAAATTAATCCTGTATTTCTGTTAGCGTTGGGAACCTTGACTAGGCTGTTGAGCCAACGTACTGCTTTGGGTTCCGCTATGTCCTCATGTAGATTAACGAGGCATCTCGTTCATGCATATTCCAATGACATCTTGCTATCCATTAGGCGTCGACTGCTTCTGAAGCATGGCTTCATCACCGGCATTGAGTGTTCTTCAAGCTCGGCAGAGCTCCTTCACCCTTCCCTCCCTCCTTGGGCAAGCCTCATATGCTGCCTTCCGCTCCGAGGTTGTACCTTTTCGGTCCGGGCACCCATGCTCGACATTTCATTATTGTTAGACTTGGCTTACTCTGCTGCAAATTGCCTGTCTCGTCAACCTAGGATTGATGCATTGAGACGCAGGGTTTCATCGTCACACCGATCCGGAGATTAGCGACAAACCAGCTGGGCTCATAAGAGGACGTCTGGGGTGGATTTAACCATGCCTAGGCCACCAATTTCACGCTCGAGGAGGCGAAGTGCCTCTCTAGCAAACGGAGCGGCTGCACCGCGGACTCTGAGTGCCCATCTGAGCTCGTCGATACGCGCAGCACACCAAGCCATCTCGTCAAATGAGTCGGCCGTCACCCAGAGCAACCCGGCCAGAGAGCCGACCTCAGCCGCTTGGTACGCTGCTGCGCTTCCCCAAAAGGCGGCTGTGTGCTCTGGGCGCAAGGACCCCAGAAGCTCGATTGCTCCTTGTAATTTAGCCCGGGCAGTTGAACGCAGAACGTCATATAGAGATCCGGGCGTGTCTGGTGTCATAATTCGGACGAGGGCGCGATGAAGAGCAATTTCGATAGAAGCGTGGGCAAGATGCAAAGCTCCGTTCGCGCAGAGTTCCCGAAGTTTAGTGCTCTGTAGTTGAAGTTGATGAGGTAGGCATGCTTGCCATTCGCGCAGACGGAAAACGAGGGGCTTTGCCAGCTCGACAGCAGCTACGACGCCCATCTGGTCGATGGTCCCGCCCGTGCGAGTGGCCGCTGCGCTGTAGAAGGTGCGAATAACGTCGCTAAGAATGTGAGTCAACTCGATGTGGCGGAGAAACAGATCCCAGCCCGTTGAGATGACCGAGTTGTCAGGGCTTCCGTCGTCCATCATGACAAGTTCTGGGTAGTCGGAAGAAGAGCAGGGTTGTACGTCCCAGTCGGAATCTTGGATGAGAAAGGGCCTGCCGTGAACACACGCACCCCAACGGTCCTGCATGTACAAGGCCCATGCTAACCTCCGGCGAAGCCCGATTTCCCAAGCCGGGATGGACCACGAGCTACAGTCAATATGAATGCCCAAATCTTGGGCCATGGCGACTAACTGGGCCGTGAACATGCGGCTTGAGGTGGGGTGAGTGTGAATGCTAGCATCGACGATGCGGCGGTTGCGTTGGAGGAGGAGAAGCCCGGCTTCCAGAGTGCTAAGCTTGGGGCGACGCATATCCTGGGCCATAGTGCGCTCGGCCAACTCCTCGAGAGCTGCGGGGTCTGGGATGGACTCGACTTCGCGGCCAGCGAGCGAGCTGTCGTACAGCTGCCAGTCCAGAGCAACGAGATAGACGGCGGCGAGGAGGGACGGGGCGAAGTGGCGATGGGAGAGACGGTGCTTGCTGATGAAGACATCCTTGTGTAAGATGGGAAAGCTAGGATGAACAATGCGGAAGTAAAGGTCAACGAGGGTGCGGCCGAGGGGGTGCACTGTCGCCTCGATGGCATCCAGGTCAGCGAGACGGCGTGACTCGGACGCCGCAGATTCATCGGGGTGGACCAGAAAGACAGTCCTGTGGTTGAGACGGCGGGAGTAGGTCGAGAGCGACGGGGGAGCCGATCCGTCCTGATTCAACTGGAGGCTCGGGCGATGGAGGTCGAGCAAGAAGGGGTCGCGATAGTCAGTAGGGCCGATGTACTCGGCGTGGGTCTTGAGATCGAGGCCAAGGGTGTTGCTGAGGATCTTGGGACGGGGAGCTTCCGGCCGTTTGTCGTTGGAACCCGTCAGCTGCTGGTGCGCCTGAGAGGGCGATTGGCCCGACATGGGGTTGTTGTTCTCGACACTGGCCGGGGTCGAGGCCGAGTCGCCCTGGCGGCTGGAGGACGGTGAGCCTCCGGGAGGATTGGCACTGCCGGTTTGCTGCGGCGGCGAGGTGGTCGCATCGGCCGAGTCAAAGCCAAAGGCCTCGTCGTTGGCGTCTCGCGAGGAAGCAAGCCTGTCCCGGTCCCGGTCCCGGTTCAGGCGACGCTGACGGGGAGTCGGCCCGCGCAAGAAGGTGCACGGCTGGTTGTGGAAGGTACAGAGCACACAGCGATGCTGACCGTCTTCTCTGACACAGCGCGTCTTCCGGAGACGGCAGGTATCACAAGGCCGGGAGCGCGAGGACGAGGCCTGCTGAGACGAGGACGACGGGGCGCCGCCGCCGCCGGTGTTATTGTTGTTGCCGCCGCCGCCGCCTCCCGAGTAGCCGCCGCCGGGTTCCGCCGGGTTTGGCAGTGGCACTGGCATCGACATGAAGGCGCCGGGAGCTTGATCACGAGCAAGCGGCTGCGAGAACATTGGAGGACATGACCCACCCGCGGGGATTTCCTAGATGCACGGCGATAAGGGAGAGCAACGGCACATCCTCTGCGAGACGTCTGGACAAGGGAGGCAAATAAGGGACCCGAGGGGCCGGATGCTGCGCTGGACGGACGCTGGACGGACGCGCTGGACGACAACGCACAGCAGCAGGGCGAGTAAGGCGTAAGGCGTAAGGCAGAGTATGTAGCCCGTCTGGCGTCTGGCGGGCTGAAGCAGAAAGGCGAACGCGCGCACACGGCTTGGGCTACGGATAATGGAACTAATGGGGCCGGCTTATCTCCCGTCGAGAGGCCTGGCTGGTCCGTTCTGGGCTCGACGACGGACGCCCGATAAGAGAGTCATCACTCATAATAAGTTAGCAGCCCTCAACCTCAGGACGCCCCGCGGGGTCGGGAACCCGGGGAAACGGAAATACCGAGGCCATATCGGGAATAGATTGCTCATGATGGGATGGTGGAAGGAGTGAGATTATGAGTGTCCCAAGCAATCAAGCAAGGAGCTGCAGTATTAATGGCATTTGGCCGCTTGCATGGCCGCGTAGAAACCATTCTCCATCCCCAACATCAATCGTTGACCTCGTGCATGAACCTGGATCATTCCCCTCCCCCGGGATGCACGAGCATTGGCATTACGTACTGCATCGACTTCTCCAGTGTCAAACGCTTCACGGGCCTTCGCCAGCTTTAGCATCTCCTGCACCCCTCCCACCCCAGGATCAACTACGACATGACGTACATCTCCGTATCGATAACGGTCGTCAAGTCAAGCTCCTTGATAAGAACAGAGCCGCAGCCGCAGCCAAGATGACTGCAGTCAAGATGCTTCCGCCGCCGGCCCAGAGCGGAAGGCGTTTGCATGGGCGTTTCTGCGTCTCGCCGCCGGCGTCTTGCCATGATTGGCCAGCGTGCGCTCTTGAGTAGCTCGGGTCTGGAGCCACTATCAGCATCTACCCGTTGGTCAATAACGCTGGACAATGCTTGAACCTCGGTTTACTCGTTTGACATTGCGAACTGATATCGGAGTCTTTGCAGTACGCGTCCATCTCCCCAAGGTCTTTTCCATACCTAGAACGCCCAGAATGTGGCAGCAGCATCTTACGACAGCCTCCCATCCCGTGTTCTCTTAGTTAGCGAGCGCTGTGGTTCCAAATTCTCCACCCCTGTCCTCACGCGTGGGGTTCACGGCCGTCGTCAAAGTACGCCCGTACGAACCACGCTTCTTCCCTTCCCGAGCACCCAATCGACTTCGTGCTCCGAGTTGCTCGGACTTCGACTGCAATCGCCCGGCGTACTCGCCAGATACATATCCCGGCCTTCTCGTCACTGGCCGCCGGCCCCCGAAGCTGTGAAAATGCAGTGCCGCCTCCCCATGGTGCATTATCAAGCTGTTTGGTGAGGTGCTTGATTATTGACGGCGTCGGGTGCATATATAAGTCTTCGGCAGTTGACAGAGAATTCGTGTCACTTCTATTAAACAAGAAATTCAAGCCTCAGAGCTGGTGACATCTTTGAGACCAAAGTCCTTCGCTCAACCGCTACGAAGCTGTCGAAAGGACCCCATATAGCATTGCCTGTCTCCATCTTCAGTGCGTTCGCGTTGAGATTCTTGGTTCAGCGCTCGTCTACAGATCGTCCGTGTCTGCTCAAGCATTACCAACAAACACTCTACTACTCCTATCTTGGTCATGACCAGCCTCGCCAATGGTGCCACAGCCGCGGCTCCTCTCACTATAGACGACTGGAAAGCTGCTCAGATTTCTGGCGATGGCCTCGAACGACTCTCATCCCTCGTGGAGGCAGAGGGGAAAGCAAACACGACTACCCACGCCTGGATATCCCTCGCCACTAGACAACAGATCGAGGATCAATGGAACAAACTCCAAACTCTTGGACCTGCCGCCCACTCACTCCCCCTGTATGGAGTCCCATTCGCTGCAAAGGACAACATCAACTGCCAAGGGTTCACCACAACTGCCGCATGCCCAAGCTTTAGCTCTAGTCCTGCGGATTGGGACGCGCCCGTCATTGCAAAAATGAAGGCTGCCGGTGCCATCATCGTTGGAAAGACGAATCTAGACCAATTCGCTACAGGTCTCGTCGGCACAAGATCGCCTTATGGTGCTGTACCAAACTCATTCGACCCAACCCGAGTCAGCGGTGGATCCAGCTCCGGCAGTGGTGTTGTCGTCGCTCGAGGCGCTGTGCCCTTCTCCTTCGGCACAGATACGGCTGGTTCTGGTCGAGTGCCGGCGGGCTTCAACAATGTCATAGGCCTCAAACCTACTCGCGGAGCGCTTAGTGCACGAGGTGTGGTCCCGGCATGCCGAACCCTGGATTGCGTGTCCATCTTTGCCTTGACCGTCGCCGACGCAGAAACAGTGTTGTCCGTCGCCGAGGGCTTCGATGTTGAGGATTCCTATTCTCGCCCTCGCCCCGAAGCCAGTTCAATGCCTGCACCCAATGGATTTGGCACTAGAAGTCCTGGGACAGCTCCGTCCTTGGCTATCTGTGCCGAGCCAGATTGGTTCGGCCGCGACGATCATTACCCACCGTACGAAAAGGCTCTTGAGAAGGCAAAGGCTCTAGGCTGGAATCTGATCCCTGTCGATTTCAAGATGCTGTTCCAGCTCGCCGAGCTTCTCTATTCTGGGCCTTGGGTGGCCGAACGGTACGAAGCCATAAGGGACTTCATCGAGCGTGTTCCGGAAGATGCAATGGATCCCGTTGTCCGGAAGATCGTCATTAGAGCGCAGACTCTCTCCGCAGCTGATGTGTTCAAGGGTGAATACGTTCGACAGGACCTTACTCGCCAGATTCAGTTGGCCTTCAATGACTTTGATGGTATTTTCGTTCCCACTACTCCGACTTTTCCGACCATGGAGCAACTTTCGCAGAAGCCAATCGAAGAGAACTCCTTGCTCGGCACGTATACGAATTTCGTCAACTTTCTCGACTGGTCAGCACTCTCAATACCCGCTGGGTTTCGACCAGACGGACTTCCCTTTAGCATAACGTTGATCTCCAACAATTGGCAGGAGCACCAGCTCCTTCGCTGGGCCCAGCAGTGGTTCGCGGGCGAAGTCAGGACTCTGGGGGCAACAGGCGTTGAACACCGTGAGACAGCCATCGTCAACTTGCCTGCCCCTTCTGGCTATGTTCCGGTGGCAGTCGTGGGCGCACACCTCGCGGGGTTTCCTCTCAACAAAGATCTCGTGTCTCGTGGTGCTGAGCTTCTACGTACGACGACTACATCGAAGCACTATCGTTTATTCGCTTTGAACTCGGCGTCGGGCCCTAAGAAACCTGGCCTACAGAGAGTATCGTCAGACGAGAAGGGTGCGGAAATAGAGGTGGAGGTCTGGAACCTACCAAAGTATGCCCTAGCAAGCTTCATGGCGACAATCCCCTCACCGCTGGGGATCGGCTCGCTAGAATTGAGGGATTCTTCTTGGGTCCACGGCTTCGTTTGTGAGCCACTGGGCCTAGTAGATGCCACTGATATCACCAGCTATGGGAGCTGGAGGGCTTACAGTCATCATCTGCACGAAACTGCCAAACCCTTGACCAATGGCTCAGACCAGACATCTATTTCGACAGTTCTTGTTGCTAATCGAGGCGAGATTGCTGTTCGAATCATCAAGACTATTCACACGATGGGGCTCCGTGCGGTTGCAATCTATTCGGACAACGATGCCGAAGCATCCCACGTTAGTGATGCTGATGTCGCCTTGAGGCTCAAGGGCAACTCGATCTCTGAAACCTACCTCAACATCCCACAGATTATAGAATTGGCCAAATCAGCCCCGGTAGACGCGGTCATTCCTGGCTATGGCTTCTTGGCCGAAAACGCTGATTTCGCGACCGCCGTTGAAGAAGCTGGCATGAAGTGGGTTGGCCCAACAGCAAAGCAGATGTCTGAACTGGGCTTGAAGCATCTGGCGCGTGCTATTGCTGCTGAAGCTGGCGTCCCCACCGTCCCAGGTAGCGACAGTCTACTCACCTCGTTAGAAGATGCGCTTGACGAAAGCCATCGAGTTGGCTTTCCGCTGATGCTCAAAAGCACAGCCGGCGGCGGTGGCATTGGCTTGAGTCACTGCAAGGATGCAGCGAGTCTCAAAGCGACCTTTGAGAGTGTACAACGACAGGCCTCGGCCAATTTCGGGAACGGAGGTGTGTTCTTGGAACGGTTTGTGCAGAATGCCCGGCACATCGAGGTCCAGATCCTGGGGGACGGCACCGGACGTGTCATTGCGGCCGGAGAGCGCGATTGTTCTTTGCAGCGCCGTCACCAGAAGGTGGTTGAGGAGAGCCCTGCGCTCATGGTTCCGGAAGCGATCCGGGAAGAGATGAAAGCTGCTGCTGTGCGCCTCGCGTCGTCGGTCAAGTATCGCAACGTCGGCACCGTGGAGTTCATCTACGATGTTGACACCCAGAAGTTCTACTTTCTCGAAGTCAACACGCGGCTGCAGGTCGAGCACCCGGTCACCGAGTCAGTGACAGGCCTGGACTTGGTTGAGTGTATGCTAAACATTGCTAATGAGAAGATCGAACGTCTTTTTGGTGCTTCGGCCAGTGCTTTGACTATCCGCGGCGCTTCGATCGAAGTTCGACTGTATGCTGAGAGCCCCATGCAGTCCTTCCGGCCTTGTTCCGGCCGCATCACAGCACTCGCTTTCCCTTCAAGTCTGAGAGTCGACACCTGGGTCAAGGTCGGTACCGAGATCACAACCTCCTACGACCCGTTGGTGGCCAAACTTATTGCTTCTGGCACCGACCGTCGCGAGGCGCTCAAGAACTTGGAGGAAGGGTTAGCTGCCACCCGGTTGGAGGGTGTTGAGACGAACCTGGAGTACCTGCGCCAAATCGTGTCGTCCTCTTTGTTTGAGTCCGGTAACTACACCACAAAGTCACTGGACACATTCCAGATTGTGTCGCCGTCCTTTGAGGTCCTCCAGCCTGGGGCTCTGACCACGGTTCAGGACTATCCTGGAAGGATTGGGTACTGGAGCGTTGGTGTTCCGCCCGGAGGCCCCATGGATTCTTTCTCCTTCCGACTGGCAAATCGTCTTGTGAACAACGCGCCAGATGCTGCTGGGCTTGAGTGCACGCTGCAAGGACCGTCGCTGCGGTTTCACTGCGATACCATCGTTGCAGTGACTGGAGGCGACGCCCCCATGACGCTCGACAACAAGCCAGTAGCTGCAAACCAAGCAATCCGCATTCGTTCGGGCCAGGTTCTAGCCATCGGGACAGTCGAGTATGGTTATCGGGTGTATCTGGCCGTCGAGGGCGGTATTCAGGTCCCAGTCGTTATGGGAAGTCGAGCGACGTTCGAGTTGGGCAAGTTTGGGGGGTTCAAAGGTCGAAAGCTCCATGCCCGGGATATTCTGCCCGTCAAGGCTCGTGACTCGTCGCAAAGTGAGCTTCTTCGAGTTGCTCCTGCGATTCCAGTTCCTCGTCAGCGAAAATCTCAGTGGACTATCCGGGTCGTCCCTGGCCCTCACGGCGAGCCAGACTTCTTCACCTCTGATAGTTTCCGAGGCCTCTTCTCGAGCGAGTGGAGGGTCCACCACAACAGCAACCGGCTCGGCGTGCGGCTTACGGGACCGCAGCCAGAGTGGGCGCGACAGACAGGCGGAGAGGCCGGGCTGCACCCTTCCAATATCCACGACAGCCCGTATTCGGTCGGCAGCGTAAGCTTCACAGGTGATGAGGCCGTCGTGTTGGCCTGTGACGGTCCCAGTCTCGGAGGGTTCGTGGTGTTCTGCGTGATAGCGTCAGCGGATATGTGGAAGATGGGCCAAGTTCGGCCGGGAGATACCATACGGTTCTCCATCATCAGCGTCGAGGAGGCCCTCGAGCTTGACGAGCAGCTGGACCGGGTGATTGAGAACCTGACGGCTCTCCCAGTCCCGGATATACCAGGAGACGAAGCAGCATTGGAGATAGCACTGGCCCAAAACCCCATCGTGGTCGGCCGCATCGACCAAGACGGCCAGCAAATTCTGATTCGGCAAGCTGGAGATGACGCCATGTTGCTGGAGTTTGGGGAGGCGACGGCCTTTGACCTGCGACAAAGCTTTGGCATATTCGCGTTCTGCGAACAGCACAAGAAGAACCCCATCCCAGGCGTAGAAGAGCTAACGCCGGGTGTTTTCACCCTCCATGTCAGCTATGGGAGTGGCCTGTCCCCAGACACCATGGTGGCTCGCTTGGTAGAGCACGTTGGGTCATACAACATGCCAACAGAGGTCCCTTCGCGAATCTTCCACCTCCCGCTCGCCTTCAACGACAGCGTCAACCGAGCTGCTGTGGAGCGGTACGCGGCCACGATCCGAAGTGAAGCGCCGTGGCTGCCGAGTAACGTCGAGTTTCTCCAGAAATTAAACGGCCTCGATGACATCTCCAGCTTGCTGCACGATGCCACGTTTCTCGTCCTCGGTCTCGGCGACGTGTTCCTCGGTTCGCCTTGTGCCGTCCCTCTCGACCCTCGACATCGCTTGTTCGGCACAAAGTACAACCCTTCGCGGTCGTTCACCCCCCGGGGCGCTGTGGGCATCGGCGGGCAGTACATGTGCATATATGCCACAGATTCTCCTGGAGGCTATCAGCTGGTCGGCCGTACGGTGGACGTCTGGGACTCGAGTCGGGTCGGCAGCGGACGTGAAGACGGCGCGAACACGTCCAACGCCAATCCGTGGATGTTCCGCCAGTTCGACCGCATCAACTTCTACCACGTCAGCGAGGCCGAGCTCGACGCCAAGTCCACTCGGGAGCTCGTGCGCGTGAGCGACGGTGTGCTAGACCTGGTGCAGTACGAGGCGTGGCTGGAGGAGAACAAAGACGACATCGCCGCCACGGCCGGCCGCCAAGCCAAGGCCATCGCAAGCGCCCCCTTCGTCGAGGACCTGTGCCGCCCTTTCCAGCCCAGCGCCAAAGCCAGCGACCTGGCGCACGGTCTGTCCTTTGGGGCCTCGGATATCAAAGGAGAACGCGTGGTGGCTGCGATGCCCGGCCGGTGCTACAAGGTTATTGTGAAGAAGGGAGACGTCGTCGAGAAAGGTGACGTGCTGGTAAGCCGAGGTTTCCTTCCAACTAAACATACATGAGCTGACTTTTGGGGAATGCAGCTGTGCTTGGAGTCGAGCAAGATGGAGGTGGAGATTCCGAGTCCCACGGGTGGCACTTGTACGGCTGTGCTCGTTGAAGCGGGGGATCTGGTGGATGTGAATGATGACATGGTTGTGATTGAAGAGTGAAGCCCTAAACCTGGGCCTTAGGCACATGCATTGATCAACGCGGTGGGAGGCACGTATGATCGCGTCTTGGGGATGGATGTGTGCAGAACTAAGAAGAGGGTGGAGAATGGAGTAGTGTTCGCGGGATATCACTGTGTACAAATGAGTAATGAAGATGAAGTTTTAGAAGTTTGCATATTATGTGGTTCTGTAGTGGTAGAGGCTCATCCCGTTCGTTCCGCCCCATTCCGCCCTTCCATCTTCCCCCTCCGTCTGCTTCCACCTTCCAAGGTCGCCAAATGCGAAAGAGCCGAGAGTGAGCCGAGTGAGAGATGAAACTGATCAGCCTCAGGACCAGGTCCCTACCACACTGATGGCCGGAAAGAGTCCGCGGCGCGACGTCGTTAAGTCCGGTGTGGTACATGTCGTCGAGGCCGAAGACTGCAGGCTGCCTGAACGGCAAACCCAGTTAATTTGACCTTCAGCCAGCCCGCAAGTGCGCCCTCGACGGCATGCACCACATGGGACTTAACCGCGTCGTCCGGCGCACTCTTCCCGACGACCAATGGGGCAGAGACTTGGGCCAGGGCTATGCGGTGTTGGTGATGAGGCTGTCGTAGACCTTGTCGGCTGGTTGGCGGGTTCCGGGTTCTTCAGAATCCTCGCCAGAGCCCATGTTCTCGTCGTTGTCGGACTCCTCCTCAGACTCCTGATGAGTTTGATTATAGTCCGCTCGCCGACGCGTCGCATGTAACGCCGGCGGCTCCAGCCAGGCCCATGCCTCTCTGGCGGGGGGTCACTTCTGAGAAGACGTAAGAAGGGCCAACTGGCTGGAGCAGGCCGAAACTGTCTTCCGCAGGCTGAGCCCCGGAAGAGGTCGGGTCCGTGACCGGGACAGCCTGCGGAAGAATCAAGTATGCGTCCTCAGCGGGGCCAGGTCCATGGAAAGAGTCGGGTTGAGAGGAACCTGACTCCCAGTGGGATGACGCCGTAGGAGGCGTGATTTCCCACGAGACAGAAGCAACCGAGGGGAACCAGATTCCTCTCCAAGGGTTGTTGTTTTGTCGGACCTGGCCGCCGCCTCAGCAATACTCTGAGCGTAGATGAGGTTTCGGACTGTGGAACTGGTTAGAGGCTGGTAAAGGTAGGCGTAGGAACAACAAGACTAACCTTAACGATGTCGCTCACACGGTGCAAGACTCATTGGGAAGACAAGGCCTTGCGAAGGTCGTCGCTGACCGCCGCGCGACGGAGCAGGTACCTCTTCTTGATCATTGTGCTCCGAAGGTCACAGTGGACGAGTTCGGACTGAAAATGGATCAGAGGTTGACAAAGGAAGGCATGGGAGTGGCAAAGACATACCATAACGACGTCGCAGCCCGGCCGAGGCCCCAGCACCAGGACTGGTTGCGCACTCTTTCGTGAGCGCCGACTCGAAGAAAGATATTTTCGGACTGTGAAGTCAGTTAGGATTGAGAAGCAACATGCGTGGGATATAAAAGACGGACCTCAACGACGTCGCCACCCGCCACCACAGACACCGACATGATACATGCCGTGACTTGGCCTGTGCCCATGGCATCCTGATTGCCATAGTGGCCAAGAGGTTGTGTTCGGACTATGCTAGTGGTCAGAAAGTGCAAACATGAGATCCTGGGGAAAGGGGACAAACCTTAACGACGTCGCAAGCCGAAGCCTAGGACTGAGCCTGATCTTGGTTGGCGTTGTGACCACCCATGTTGAAGAGTGACGCCAGCCATCACGGTGATTTGGATGCCCCGATGCACCGGTCCAGAGACGAAGGGTAGGACGGACGTGGTCTGATGGTCTTGGTGGATAAATATATTGGTAATGATGTTGTGTTGTGGATGAAGGAAGAGAAGAGAGGAGGAAGAGGGAGAGGGAGAGGGCACGGGGTTAAATAGGAAAAAAAGGACTGAGTGGGGCCCTGAAGTGATCTGGGAAAGCACCTTTTGTGTGGTCTGCAGGTAATTCGGCAGCTGGCTGCCCAAATAATAGGGAGAAACGTCTCGGGGGCGACGCAAGTGCGGGTCCCGGCCAACAACACCACGGGACACTCGCCAAAACAAGGCACCCGCACTTCATTCTACTATTATTAAAAATGTTTCTAAGGGATATAATGATAATGCCTACCTCCGAGATCAAACGAGAATGTGCTGCAATGGGTTTTCGTGAAGATGTGCCCCCTCGTGGGTTGAGCATGCCCTAAGCCCCTGCCCCGAGGACGCCCTGCACACGACCTCGTCCAGAAAGGGAGCAATGAATCACAGTTGTGTTCGATTTTTTTTATTGGCCTGATGCGGGTCTGTCTGCCTGGTTTTGTTTTATTCGGCTGATCTGCTTGAGTGGCTCTGCACGCATCGGGATGTCCTTGACGAGCTGGACTTGGATAATCGAGTTATTGACTCTGATACAGATTTCTCGTAAATGCGAGTGCATCCCCGTTTATTATTGTTTTGTGCGTTCATCTCACTGTAGTCATTTAATCATTGGATGCCTGCATTGTGAGGGCGGTTGCGAGTTTAGTGTGCATCGGGGGCGCCTGGAACACCGAAGAGAACACTTGTCAGGGACACCACCACAACACGAGATGTCTAGATAAAAAATATACTCGGACGTAGAGACTCATTTATCAATGATCCCAGGCTATTTAGATTCTTTTCATATTGCTGTGGTGCGCGGAGATCACCATGTCTAGGAATAGAGCATCAAACACCACAGCGACGTAACCCCTGTTCGCCCAGGCACCCCGAACAGCGACAGGCATCTGACCCTTCCAAAGCAACCTGCACCCCGCCTGATCCAGCAGTCTGCACAGGTGATCATCCGCCCCAGTCGATCGATCGGGACGGCAGACAACAGCCGGGCAGGGGTCGGCCCGCGCTGGCGAGTGATTGGCAGCCCGGGGGGGCCAGTATAAAAACCTCCCCGCCTCCCACGACGCCCCTCTTCTTCTTCTTCTCTTCTCTTCATGCGTTGCGGCGAGGCCGGTAGCGCCTGGTGCTCAAGAAGACCGGGTCTGCGAGCTCAGCCATTTGCATATGGCTGGGGGACTCCAGGGGGGGCTTTTGGATATCCTCACAGCGCCCCCCATCCCCCCTGTGGGCGGCTACAAATCTTTGGTTACAAACAACCCTTTTTTTTCATTGGGATCGAGGCCTTGTGCCCCGTCTTGAAGAAGAAAACTGCTGTGGTGGGAGGTTGTTCTCGTGAGATGCTGTTCGGGTGTTGATGTTGTTCTGGCCCGACGCGTGAAAGAAAAGACAAAGACGGATGAAGCCCCTTTTCGTGAATGATTCCTTTGATGTCACAGTGATATGGTCATCGTCTCTGTGCTCATTGTGTCTTCTATCTCGTGTCGTAGCAGCGTTATCATCTTGGTTTCCTGTTCTCCTGTGGCGGTGTTTTGGTGTTTTGGCCCTCAGGCTTCCTCCAGGGCAGTGCAGCTGCCCCTCGACAGCAGGCACTTGACACGTTTTCTTCAGGATCCTCACAACTGTAATCATACCCAAAAGACACTGAAATAACCTCATGATCTTGCCATCCTGTCTCCCTTTGTTGTTGTTCTTCATCGCACCCAGCGTCGTGCCTAGAGCCATCTGCTCGCCCGCAGCGGTGCTTGGCCTCCTCCCACCTTGCCCTTCTCCCCCTCCAGAAAACCCAACTTTCCCCCACCTCCCCGAGGAGCATCATTCATCAAGGATCCGCCTTCTCGCCATCAAGAGAATCACACATCGACGATATCATCCAGAAAACAGACGCAGCTAGTCAGGTAGCCTCCGAGAACATCAGATCGAAACTTGGCTGCTACCTTTGTTCTCGTCGGGTCAGTGCTCACTCCCCTTCTCCCGATGCCCTCCCACACCCTTTCCATCACAAAGCGTCATCTAGGATACTTCCTTCGGGCTTCTTACGCCCTAGGCATTCTTTTGCTTTCGTTTACAGTCGTCCAGTTTCTTCCACTCTTCTACCCATATTCTACGAAGACTACACGATCCCGCCCCAACCCGACCGAAAACTTCTGCGACACGTCACAACCCAGGTCAAGAAGCCAATAATATATACTATCGAGTTCAAACCGATACTCCCGGCCAAGTACAGACAAAAGATATACTTCGAAAGACGATGTGAGAGCTTGTTCAGAAGGAGAGAGCTCGTCGGTGACCAAGCTCGCTGGCGACCCTCATTCCAGCCAGCCTTTTAGCGTGCTTCAGCTACACTTTTGAAGACTTCATTGACCAGACCTGTCAGCTCGGAGACTTTTATCTCCTCTTCGCCCCCTCTACAAAGTTTGGTAAGTTGATTTTACTTACCAAACCAAAGGCACACCAGACCAAGATCCTCGAAATACCTTTGTCACTCACCCCAACGGCGCAAGGAGCTCGAACCACTGTAGAACTATTGCCATCTACGACCACCTACTTCCTAGCCCGACCGGATCCAAGATTACCATAACCCATCTACAACGAAGGGGAAAAGCCAGGATCCTATCGCTGCCGTAGCAAGCCCAACCTGTCATCTAGAATAAATGGTGAGACGACACTACAAGACGAGAGACATAATTCAACAAGAAGGTTTCCTTCACCGGGAAAGCTTACTGGCCAGTTGCAGTGAGTCCAAGTAGCGTTTCGTAATGCTTTACCACGATTTCCGAAGACTTCTTCGATAAAAGAAAGCTCCAGACCTCCAGACCTCCCCTGATCGAAACGCATCCCCAAGATGTCTTAAGCGTCGGGGACTTCGGCCAAGACAATGTCCTAGCTGAGTTAGGCGCCATCGAGAAGACACGGTTCCGACACGACGTTTCCGAATCGACTCAAAAACTACCACCCCTCCAGCTTTTCTATCGCCTACTTTGTTCGTTAAAGACCTTAATTACGCCTGGAAAACAAGACCTAGCGCATCACGCTGGAACAACTCATTGGCAAGTAGGTGTAGCAGGCAAGAAGAAGGGTACCCCTCCTGGAGTTGGTCTCTCTACTGTCAACCCGTTAGCTGAGCCTCACATTGTCGTTTTAGTGTTCTAGAAGTCAACCTACAAAACGACATCTCTTTAAGTTTCAGGTCACATCAGATTTTCAGGAAACTCCTCTTCGTTTCAATACTAAAGCAGCCGAAACGCCATTCTTCTTTGGAAGCCCGATTGGATGGCTGGTGCCGCCTCCGTTGGGCTATCAGTGCAGGACCGACTTCATTAAATCATTGCCAAGACCATCTTCGATTCCTCTCAACTTACCAACTTGTTTAAGTTACTAATCTCTTGTTCCAAGGACTGGTTAGTTGCAAAGCGCTGGCAGATGCGTGTCGGGACAGTCATACGAAGTAACGAACGCTCGAGTCATTTCGAACATCGCCAGGATCATACTTCAGGGCATTTTGGCTCAGCTACATGCGAAGACAAGCCTTTACGGCGAGCACCTTATGCTAACGCCCTTCTGTCAAGAAACACTGCGAGATCAACTTCGTCCGATTAATGTTGAAAGGAGCCAGGTTTTTTTTTATCTTCCTCAAATTCAAACCTCGGGCGCAGTCCAGACGACTAATCCGTCGCTCAACTGGTTTAAATGGCACTACCTCATTCCCTCTGAGCCCTATCGTCCTGGGCACCGAGCCCTTGAACTATTCTTGAGTATAGCAAAACCACTGCCAGGGAGTGCAAGGTTGATACATACTTTATGGCAAACAGATTCCAAGATTGCGGGTCAGCTTGGCAGAAACTGCTCTTCAAAGCTGTGTCGAAATGTAAGGAAGAGCAGCTGACACTATGCAGCATATTCGTCTCAAGTGCTTCGCCAGCATTTCCCTCTCTGAAGGCCCGAGGTTTCCCTCTGATACCCAAGGTTAAGCAGGACATGTTGAATTCCCTTCTCCTGAGATGGTCTTTGATATGTGCTAACAACCCCATCGAAGCAGGACCAAGCTTTCATTATCCGATCGTCGATACATCCACAGCGCATCCTGGATTATAAACCGAACGGCCGATCAAACCGATTACGATACTACATTTCAAGAGGTGGGAAAAGATCTGCCTAACCGACGCCTCTCCAAGCCATCGTGCAGTCTCCCGAAACCTTACTCTTCACGTTCTTCGCCCTCACGAAAACGGCCGATATAATACTCCGACTCTCCCTCCTCCAGAAACGGCTAAACCCCGATACTCCTTTCTCACAGTCCGAAGTGCAATACCAACGTCTACCGAAAAGCCCTGGTTGTCATAGGCTAAGCCCCAAGCATACAATGTTTACTTCGGCATCAACTCGTTCATACTTCAAATTGCTGTCACATCGTTACGTCAAAGTGAAAGATGGCCCGCTCGCTCCTCTTCTCAAACTCAGCTTCGGTAGTCTTATCGAGTCTGCAGCGGCCGAACCCTGATCTACGTCGTGGGACGTTCTGCAAGCTATCCCACATCTCGATCCGCCACCCCAGCGCAGCTAGGATAGGTGACCTTTGCTATGAGCTTCATAACTCAACTGTTCTTTACAAGCTGCTCCAAGAGTTCACTGGCCATTTTTGGTCCCCCTAGCTCGTTTAGCTCGTCTCCAAGGCGCGCAGCCCTCTCCTGGTAGCTTCCGTCAGCCAAGATCTGGGCGGCAGCAGTCCGGATTTGGCTTGTTGAGGGATTGTCGGTCTTTAGATCTATTCCCGCACCTGCCCAGCCAACTCTTGCAGCCGTGTCTTTCTTGTCCTCGGTCTGGCCAGCACATATCAGCGGGACTTTATGTGACAAAGCCTGCGTGATGCTGCCGTATCCGCCGTTGGTAATGAGAAGACAGAGCTGTGGCAAGTATAGATGGTACGGTATCCATTTGGCAAAACGGACATTGGGGAGGTCCCCAACTCGTGCCTTGATTTCATCCGAGTGCGGTGAAGCAACCACCAAGAGAAGCTCGGCGTTGTCTGAGAGAGCTTCGATGGCGGGCATGATCAACGACGTTGGATCCATTGCCAGGGTTCCCTGGGTGATTCCCACGACCCGAGGGTGCTTCACGATGTCGTCCCACCACTCTGGTAGCTGGTTTGGGTCCGTCGTCACGGATGTGACGAGTGGTCCAACATGATGGGTGTGAATCCTCTGCTGAGTGGGCTTCGGGCGCTGCCGGAACTCCAGTGACGGAGACGAGGCCTGGATGTGCAGGAAGGGACTGTAGATGAAGGACTCAATGGGGTCGCCATAGGGGAGGTTTCCTAGGCCCAAGGCTCTTCTTTGGGTGTTGATGACCGGTCGCAGAAACATTGGCAGGAGTATCCACTGGCGAACGAGGTGTTGGATATGATTCCAAAGCAGGCCAAGCACGGAGGACGGAGGTGCCTTTCCCGACACAGCCTGAGGAGCCCCCCAGCACGACATGTACATGGGAATGACTCCCAGCGTGGCATACACGGGAATCTCGCCCAGTTCGTACAGCGCCCTGGCGCCGAAGGGCAGCACGTCGACGAGGAGCACGTCGGCCGCAAACCCTCGCAGCACCCGGCGATAGTCGCTCACCTGGGCAGCCACGCGAGACTGCAGGCGGCTGTGCGCGCCATCCAGTAGGCCGGTTTCGTTCTCGGCCATCAGCGGGGCGTCCACGACGGCGATGGCTTCTGTGGCGACGAAGACGGCTCCCGCGGTGCGGACGCGCGCTTCGTTGTCGGCGCTTGTTAGCCATACGACGTCGTGGCCGCGGCGGACCAGCTCTTGGGCCACGGCTTGCATGGGATATGCATGGCCAGCTGGGAAGTGAGAGTGAAGGAGGATTTTCATGGCTATGTTGTAGGTGAATCAGTTCGAGCTGGTGATGTTTCGGGTATTCGAGCCCGGCGGTAAGGAGAGCGAGTGGGGCGATTTACCAGGATATCTATTTGTGTGATGTTTTCCTGCATCTGTAGATGTCCGAAACTTCACCAACAACAGATTATGCATGACATATGCAAAGGTTTCTGTCTATACCTCAGCAAGTAATCACCATGATATTTCGTATACATGTGATCATCAACATCAAGACCATTCGTGCTGTGTTTCTGAAAATGCCAATTGGCTTACCCTGCAGCCCCGCGTCTTGTTATCATTTGATCCCGACTGTATGGCCTTTTTATCGAGCCATCGAGGAACCAACTGTTTGCGAAAAGCATAGCTGGAAATTGCGTGTTTGATGAATGAAAGGGGTGATATATTGATCGCAAGATGACAGGGAGCGTGAAATTATGTAATAGTAAGCTGCTTTAGTATTGACAGCGACGAGTCAAAATATTCTAGGTATTTGTTTTTATTTTCTTCCTCAAACATGAAGCTCACATTAACGCCTAGCGACCGTCCGTATCTAGGCTTAACTCATCGATGACTCCAAATAACTACAGGAACCGCGAGACATAATCTAGTGCTGGCTAGTCTGGAGCCACAAGAAAGCCTCCTTCTTGTCCTTAGGCGGCGGCAGCGGCTCCAGATCACGATCCTTCTCCTCCAGCGGCAACCCATTGTCACCGACGACAGTCACAACACTCTGCTGCTTGCCCAACAATAAATTCGTCAGCAAGATGGCGCTTCTTCCGATCTTGGACCATAGCGAGAGTAGCGATATGACCAACGCGACGACCTGTCGAGGCACCGAGGCTTGCGAAGCGACGCGCGAGCTGACGACGGACTTGGAGCCGCCGAAGCCGATGGGCACCGCGGACACGACCAGCGCGGCGTGTTGTTGATAGCTTGACCATCGTGGAGCAGGATGCCCATGTCGATGGTCTTGACGCAGAGACCTGCCATCTGGATGACCCTGTAGCTCTGCGTCCGTCGATGGGCGAGGTCGACGAAAGACCTGCGATGCAACGACCAGAGCCAGCGTGTTGCCCTAGTATGCCTCTTGTGCGCCAGCCACAGCTCAAGCTAAGAGCGGCGCTCTTCATATCCAGTTCTGGTAGCTCCGGTTCTTCGCGATGGGGGTGTAGTTACGAGGAAAAGTACAGCCCACGAATGTTTCCACCAACTAATCAGAGGTCAGCCATAACCCAGAGCATTGGCATATTTCAGGAACATCCGCATGCAGAAATCGTCAATGATAATAGCCATGATGCATATCCTGCTGAAAACACAAGCCGGCGAGGGGCGCTTGGCACGAGTGCTTACTTCATCTCGTAGCTGGCTTTTACGACGAGGAGCAAGCCCATCATTGTAACTCGAGACTGGTCACGCAATCCGTGGCCGGCGTACGTCTTCAGCGAAAGCAGCAGCAGCAGCAGGAGACCAAAGGAATTGATACCTTCCAGGTTTTGCCCGAGCTTCTCGCCCACGTGTCTGTGTCCGCCACAGCAGAAATGACAATCGCGCCGCGAGGACTCCCAGGTATAGTTTCCCAGCGAGCTCCCTAGCAACGTGGCAGCTGGCGCTGTTCGAGGTAGTGCACGATGCCGTGCTTCCTGGCCTGGCAGACGAGCGTCGCAGCAGCAGGGCCCAACGGTACGGACATGGAGATTGCGAACATGTCGTAACCCCAGCGCCAGCCCTGTTCTTTTGGCTTCGATGGTGGCTAGCATATTGCCCATGAACTAGGTGTTGATGACAAAGGGTAGGAACAGCATCGAGCTATCCTGTTCGTGGTATGACGACGCGTTGACACTGTGGTAGGACGCGATCGACTCGAGCGAGTACGCCCGCGAGCTAGAGCTTCTTGCGGTCCGACTTGACCTCGTCCGTACACGGTCTCCGTGTGCGTGACGACCTGCGACCGGAGGATATCGCAGACGTCGGGAAGCGAATTCAGATGCTCGTTTCCTGAATCGACGCGTTCAGGCGCAGCGGCTGGCATGGACCTGGGCGTGATCGTGTCTTCCACGCGAAAGTCGGCCGCTGAACTTGGCGCCGTTGGGAGAGATCGTCGGGGCCGACATGAACCAGCAAAATTTGGTCGGCAAATGAAGACGTTATGATCCAATTCAACCAGCTCGCAGGCAGAAATGGTGCCTTCAAGTTCTATTCCTTGCCACATCCCGGCTGCAGCTTCAGCTAGCGTAAGGCTGAAAGGATGGATACGACGGAATAACCAAGTCATAACTCATACTACCAAGCCCATCGTCGTGCTGCCAAATCTGCAACCTTTGTGTAGGGCACTTGAAGCCTTGACGATGTTGCCTTGCTGATGGACTCAATGTCTTGGATGCATCCATGTCGTCGTGAGACTATTCCGGCTCCCCTCAGTTGGCTCTACTGGCCGACCGAAAATGCAACTGCTTCAGTAGCATGCGGTCGAACCGCTCCCCATCTACCCAGCACGTTGGGTTTGCTTCCATTTTTGACAAGTTGGTCTTGCTGTATAGTCTCGTCTTACTGTATTGATTGTCTAAGGTGATTTGTTTCCAGATATTCGCGTAGATATGCATGACATAACAGCTAGTCATTACCGTCGCGGAAGGATGTCTTTGTCCTCCTCCTCCTCCTCCTCCTCCTCATCAACTTCACTCCTAGCTCTCCCATCATCGTCGAAGCTAGTTTCTTGAGCTGCCAAAGTATTAGCAATGCTGAAAAATGGCGTCTCAGCCCTTTGAACTCACCACTCCATAGTTCTGCATACACCCCAGCGCGGTCAATCAGCTCGCGATGGGTGCCCATCTCCGCTACTTGGCCCTCCTTGAGGACGATGATGATGTCCGAATCGAATATAGTCCTCAGGCGATGCGCGACAAAGACACTAGTGCGACCCTTCTCACGAAGAATGCCGTTGATGTTCACCATCAAGGCCTGCTCCGTGTGCGTGTCCAAGGCGCTAGTTGCCTCGTCGAAGAAGAGCAGCGGCGGGTCCTTGAGCAGTATCCGACTGACGGCCAGTCGCTGCTTCTCGCCTCCTGAGATCATCAAACCGCGCTCTCCAACCTTGGTTTGGTACCCGTCTGGGAATTGTTGAATGATGTCGTGGACGCGAGCCCGCTGGGCGGCTGCTACCACCTCTTCGTGAGTCGCGTCGATGGAGCCATATCGGATGTTATGTTCAACAGTATCGTTGAAGAGGGGGGTATCCTGGGGAACAACGCCGATGGACCTACGAAGAGAATCAACATTGACATCCCGGATATCCTGGTCATCGATCAAGATTCGGCCGTCTTGAACGTCGTAAGACCGGAAGAGCAAGCGTAGTAACGTCGACTTTCCGCATCCACTCGGACCGACTACAGCTACCTTCTTGCCAGCAGGGATGGTCAACGACAGGTTTTTCAAGATCGGGCGTTCAGGATGGTATCCAAAATTGACGTTCTCAAACTTGATTTCCCCCCCCTTTGATAGAACAAGAGGTTTCGCATTGGGCTTCTCCTTGATGCCAGTGTTGACCTTTTGCAGATTGAACAGGGTCTCCATGTCGAGAAGAGACTGTCGAAGCTCACGGTAGACGGAACCTAGGAAGTTGAGCGGCACTGAAAGCTGGAAGACCAGCTGGTTCACCATGACGAGGTCACCCACCGTCAAGGAGCCGGACGCGACACCGTTGGCGGCGAGGTACATCATTCCCGTCAGCGCGGTGGAAAAGATGATGTTCTGACCGCTGTTCAGGAACGCGAGAGACGTGGCCACCTTGATGGAACTCTTCTCATACTGCTGCAGAGCCTTGTCGTAGCGCGAGACCTCGAACTTCTCATTGTTAAAGTACTTGACCGCTTCATAGTTGATGAGAGAATCGACCGCCACGGTTGACGCCTTGTTATCGGCGGCATTGGCCTGCCTTCGAAACTTGGTCCGCCAGGCAGTAGTCCAGATGGTGAAGGCCGTGTAGCTCACCATGGTGAGCACCGTGATGGCGGCAAATTGTGCGCCATACTGCCAGGTGAGGATTCCACAGACCATGCTTATCTCCAGCGCCGTCGGCAGGAGGTGAAAGACCATGCTCGTCAGGAGGAAGCTGATTCCTTTGGTACCGCGCTCAATCGCCCTGGTCAAGCCGCCGGTCTGCTTGGACAGATGGAAGGACAGGTCCAGTCGTAGCAGGTGGTCAAAGACGTTGCATGCGACCCTGCGGATGGCCTTCTGAGCCACCGAGGCAAACACAGCGTTGCGCAGTTCCTGAAACACCGTCGCACTGACGCGCGTGGCGCCGTACGCAAAGATCATGGCACCCGCAACGGTAGTAGCGGTGCCTCCCACCGCGGCGATGTCAATGTTCATGGAATCGACGATGCTCTTGAAATAAAAGGGGACCTGAACGTTCAAGACCTTTGAGCCGACGAGCAGGAAGACGGCCAGGCTGACGCGCAGCTTGGTGCCCAGGCTGTCCTTGGGCCACAGATACCGAGTCATCTCCTTCATGATGGCCCAGTCGGCCTTGCGCTGCTCAGAGGCAGATTTGTCCGCCATGGCAAGGGGATCATGGTTCTTCGCCGTCGCCAGGGTCTTTGCAGTCGCGACAGCTGTAGCCTTGACGGCAGCAGCGGTCTTGGCCGGTTCGTTGCTGGCGGTTCCGGAAGCCGGAGGTTCACGGCGGGTCGCGGCCGAAGTCCAGAACGGATGGATGGTGCTCGGCTGCTGAGGCAGCCACGGCGGGCGCGAGTATGTCTTGGCAAGGCTGCATCGCGAGCACCCAAGAGGCAAGCGGTACAAGAATCGAGGCAGCATGGTGGGCGGTTCAAATCGGCGGTCGCATCGTGTTCTGGACGCCGTCGGTATTCGGTATAGTGGGGGTTTTGAGCTGGGGGGAGCTTCGCGGGGGGGTGGTTTGCGCACAAGGGAGAAAAAGACGGCGCAGTGCCGTGGCCGCCAAGGATTCCGCGACGCCTTCGAGATCCGGGAGTCGAGGGATGAACAATCGAGTCGAAAGTTAACAGAAAGAGGAATTGTTATAGAGGCGTGACAGGAGCACGAGAGTCTCAAGGTTGGTGGTTTACCCAATCTAGCGGGATGATGCAACCGATCTTGGCGCCTCAGGCAGCCCGGATCGGAGCCGTAAGATAATTACTCACGGTCACGGCGTCGGTCCGTGTGAGATGGAGACCTGCCGATGACCAGAAGTAGTGCACGATTTGTTGATGCTTCAAAGACAGCGTTCAAGTGACCTGGAGGAAATGCGTTGGGGTTTGTTGCTGTTCTGAGAGTGTCATTGCGAGCAGTTCGGACGACAGCTGCTTTAATTGACAGCCCATGGTGCAATTCAATCGCGTCATACCAAGGGGAAACTTCGCCAGCTAGGTCGAACCTCCCGCATTCCCCGTCTCAATATCCCTCTTTTGATTACCCACAGTACCAGCATAGTACTTCCTCAGCCTGTCGGTCGCAATTCTCGACATTCTGCGGGTAAGCGCGGATGTTTAGATGGAAGCCTCCTAAGACAGACCAGGACTTGTCATGATGAAGTTTGATCAGCTCGCGCGTCATGACAGACAGACAGACAGAGTGGATGGATAATTGATTAAACAGAACACCAAAAATGCACAATAGACCAGTCAGGATCCACGGACTGCAAAAGTAAAGGTCCCAGGGGGAGTCGAACCCTCGCTGGCGGAATCAGAATCCGCAGTCATAACCGTTAGACCATGGGACCTATTGAAGCGGTAATCCACTCCACATGGCGTGTTGGTTGTTCGACTTCGATGTTTGACAAACCACAATTAGCCCTTATCAAGGCTCGTATGTTTGATTGGGAAGGCAAGATCCCAGCACCAGCATATATTCTCTGTATCTTGGAGATTTTCGCCTTTCAGAGTGTCACGTACTTCAAAAATGGATAGGTTCCGGTTTCTTTCATATCCAGATGCCATTCATGACTTGGTTGGGTCGCTGGGTTGTTAGGTGGAAGGCATATTGTCAACAGCTGTCACTAAGAATCACTCTGGGAATTCTTTGCCGACGGTTCCTGACAGTTGTTGATAGACTCTTGAATCACAGGTGCCAGCGATAGAATTCATGAAAAGAATGCGACACTGTCAGAGCAACGTTCAACGTGTTTGTTACTTGGTTTCTGGCGTCCGAATGAGCCAGCCCCAGTGCATCTAGCCTGTTACAACCACCAACTCGTCAACTAACGAGCCTCTACTCCGTACTAGAAGCTTTTTCTAGAAACCCAGACGCTATCGAATTTCCCATCATCGTACTCCGTATCTCGCTTGGACTTTACGAAAAGCGCGGATTCGCTCCGCGGTGGGGCACCGGACGGGCCCGGTGTGCGGAGCCGTTTAGTTGTCGCCCGCCCGGTTCGCGTCTTTCTCAAGTTCATGCCGCCAGCTGTCAGGCAGGGGTCCTACTCACTTATCCTGGGTCAGGCGGGAAACACAGTGGAAGCATCTTGTCACCTGTGTTTCCCGCCTCTTTTTCCCCTCGATTCTCTTTCTTCTTCTAAAATTCTGACAATAGCATGGATTGTTGATGCGTTGTCCATGGAGTCGTCCGACCCCCGAGACCAGAGAGTAGCCGTCATTGGCCTTGGTACGTGTGGGCACATCATGTCCTCCCGGGCAACGGCAAGACCACGAGCTGACCGCGATTTCTCCCCTTCTAGGGACCATGGGAATAGTGGCTGTCAAGAACCTACTGGAAGAAGGCTTCCATGTCACTGGTTTCGAACGGAGCAGCTATGTCGGAGGACTATGGCACTTCACCGAGGACCAAGACACGCTGAGTGTCCTCGAATGTGAGTTGGGCAAGTCCTTGAATATTCTATTTTGCATTTTAACACCTCCAAAGCAACCGTTGTCAACGTTTCCATTGATCGGGTATGCAATTCCTCTGCGACGGATCCTTGAGTAATTGCATCTGTAATCTTACGATCCCTACTTACTAGGGCTGTTACACGGATTTCCCCTTTCGAAAGGGTAAGCCTCCCGATAATTGGGACCGACCCCAGCTTATCTGACAAACCCCTCCAGGAACCCCATCCTTCTGCTCTGCCAGGCAAGTCGACCAATACCTCGAGAGCTACGTGGTCCATTTTGGGCTGCGACCGCATTTGCGGCTGAATACCGCCGTCAAGCACGTTGCAAGGGAGACGGAATCCGACAAATGGAGACTCGACTTTGACCTCGCACCCTCTGAGTACTACGACAAGGTCGTCGTTGCTACGGGACCGCACTATGAGCCAGTCATGCCAAAGATCCAGGGCTCGAGGTTGTTTGCCGGCAGGATACTCCACTCGAAAGCCTTCAAACGGTGTGTCATTCAGCCGGGACTGGCCGATGGCTACTAACTATCCCGAGACCAGATTCTTTCGCTGGGGAGAAGGTGATTATTCTCGGACTCGGCAACACTGGAAATGATATTGCCGAAGAACTCGTTGGGAAAGCCTCTAGCGTGATGATTGCTCACAACCATGGAGCCGTTGTGGTGAGTCGAAGCACGACATTTCAGCCATCATTCTGACTGTGTAGCTGCCTCGTGACATGGACAGGATTACAGGGACAAAGGGACTTACCTACCGGTTCTCGTGCTTAGTAGGATTCCTCGAGAGATGGTGCCCGTCATACTCCGAGCACCTGTTCAACCAAAAAGCCAAGTTCATCATGGGCCTGGCATTTGGGGATGCAGATCCATCGTGGCGTCTAGATCCCGCACCCTCCATCAAAGTCGTCAACCCAGTCATATCGGACACGTTGATCAGCCGATTCCAGAAGGGAGACATCAGATCCGTCCCCGGAATCAAGCAAATCGTCGGGCCCAAAGAGGTCGAGCTACAAGACGGGCAAATGTTCGAGGCCGACAGCATCATCTGCTGCACCGGCTACAAGTACGGTTTCGATCTATTGGACTCGCAAGTGAGCCCTGCCACCGAGAAGCCTTCCGCCTGGCTCGACGCCCCGGGATCTAAAGGCCGTCCGCTCCCGCGTCTATACCAGAACGTATTCTCGCTAAAGCAGCCCGATTCTCTCGCGTTCCTCGGCTGCGCGTGGTTCGTCACGAGTGCCTTTTCGCTCGCCGACATTGCGAGCATGTGCATCGCCCACGTGTGGGCCGGCCATTCGAAGCTACCCGCCCAGCCCGAGATGGAGCGATGGATGGACCGTCAGGAGAATCGAATCAGCAGCCTGGCACAACGGGGGACCGTCATCCCGGCGTCCGTGCCGGCGAGAGACTGGCTGATCTGGGCCGACAAGACCGCGGGGATGGGCGTGGAGGAGCATCTGGGCTGGGGCTGGAAGGGGTGGCTTTTCTGGTTGAGGGAGAGGAGGCTGTGGAACATGCTTATGGACGGACCGCCGACTGCGGCCATGTGGAGGCTCTTTGATGGGAGGCGGAAGAAATGGGACGGGGCGCGTGCTGAGATTGAGCAGGCAAACGCCAGCGATGCTGATGAGGACAAGGGCAAGCATGATTGACGATTACGAGCAAGTCATGGACGATTGCGGAGGGACTGCTTGTCTGCATACTATAGAGGGTTAGCCTGCCTGGTGTACGATTCTCGGTAGCTAATACAGACTGTCCGCGGCGTGTTGGAGGGCTTTCGTCTCGTCAAAGCTCTTGGACACGATCGATGAATAGCACAAGTTAGAGCCGAGGTCGGCGGCTCGTGGGCTTGTTCTTACCCATCCGTATATAATGTATCCCAGATCGACCACACGAAAAACGTCCGGGATCTCATTGCGCTGTGATCCTTGGCTCCGGGGCCCAGTCTCGTTGCAGCAAAGGTTGCCGTCGACTTGGATGAGTCATGTAGATTGCCAACTTTGATGCCACAGTAGGAGTAACATGTCTCGTTTACAAGCTACGACAAGACTGTCGCTGCAGCCCAAGAAGGAGAACCACGCGCGAGGCTGCATTTGCCCCAGGGCGACGGACGAGGCGCGTCTGCCTCTAGATTGACGAACTGCAGCGCCGCCACATCCTAGGGACGCATCGACGGATGCGATTTCTGTGGAGGACATGGTTAGAACAAGCACGGCCAGCGTCGCAGAATTTATCGAGTCGCAAATAGGGAGTATACATAAGCAAGAGACGTTCATCGGACGGGTCGATGCGCAACAATGCCTGGCCAAGATCGGGTAGCGAGACGGAGGCAACAGGGCGCCGTGTCGAAAACATACATGTTCCTCTTTATTCGTAATACTTATTCCGCGATGAGTTAATCCTTTATTTTCACCTCCCTTCGCTTGATCCAAACCCTGACCGGCAATACAGGCTGTGACGAAAGTGGCCCCTTGGAGACCACTGGAATGCTCCATTTGCCACGGCTTGCGGGTTCCATGTCGTACAGCGAAATGATAACTGACGTGTACAGAAGCATCTTCCTTAAAGCAAAACCCGAGTCGTTACATAGCGTCAGGCTCCCATCTATCAGTGGGTCAGCACGCTTTAGTGGGAAGGGTCAGAGAGGAGGATCAGCTTACCGTATGGCTTGACCGAGCCAGTGGCTACAAGCTGAGCCTGCGTACCCTTTTCATCCTTGTTGTCCTGAAGATGGCGCCTGGCCTGCCAGTCGCGAGGGTCGGGGAATGAATTCGGATCGGAGTGGTAAAGGTCCCGCAAGACGTGAGCGTAGGCTCCCTTCTTAAGCACGTAAGCAGGCTTACCATCCTCTTTGAGGACCACATCCTCCTTCAGCCACCTCGCCGACCACCCTCCACCGTAGAGCCTCACAGTCTCGAGGTAAGTGGCTTGTAGCAGCGGACACTTGGCCATCAGCGCGTCCAGATCGACACTTTGGATCTGGGGAGCAATCCAAACCGAGCCTCCGAAGTCATGCTTGGGCTGCATGATGCTGACGAACGGGGCAATCTCATCGCGCACTTGCTCAAGCAGTACTGGATCTTGGTAGAGCTCTAGAAGAGACCAGGAGATGAGGGGCGCAGAGCTTGCGTTGACAGACCAGAGCAAGGCAAGATCGTAGGCAGCGCGGGCATCAAGCGACAGCTTGTGCTTGCGGAAGATGTCAATCCTCGACTTGACAAGCTGGCTGACGTCGTGGAGATCTTGCCAATTGGGTCCCGGGTTTTCGCCATTCAGAAATGCTTCCCAAGCCTCGTGGTACTCCCGCATGGAGGAGAGAAGCTGTTGCTGAGCGACCCTGGCCCGCTGGCCACCCAGCCATGGGACGGAAATGGGAATGTTCCTCGCCAGAGTGATGAACCAGTCGTCGAAAAACCAGAGGTGTTTCCAGATGTCCGGGAAGTTCTCAACAAAGTCGGTGCCGAAGACAGACGCATTGGCTGATCTCGCGACAAAGTTCTTCATCAGGTCCATGAAATCGACTTCCATGATGACCTCGCCCTGGGCGTCATCCTCCACCCTCGTTGCGTCGGCCACCCTCTCCCATTCCATCTGGTCAATAGGGAAGCTGTTGAAAGAGACCAGGTCGGCGGCTTGCCCGTTTAAACACCGGAGGGTCGTATTGGTTAGATCGCTCAAATACGAGTTGGCAAGTAGCTCGTTGGTCGCTTCTTGGACCTCGCCAGATGCCCTGTCGTAGGCGTCAAGGTCCTTGGTAGAAAGACCAAAGTTTGAGACCATCAAGCGCCGGACGATGCGTTGCTCGTCGGCGACAGAGCTAGGCTGCTGGAGAAGCACATCCGCCAGGGCTGGCTTGAAGACGACGGTGTGAACGCCGCTGAAGAGGCGAATCGAGAAAAGGCCTTCTGAGTACCGGTTCCGCAGCCTCGTGAGCGCGAAGCTGGGATTGAAGAAGAGTCGGGGAAGGTGGCCGAGATAGGGGACCCAGTAAGGCGCAAGTGGAGGGCTCTTGGATTCATGCTTGAAATCGGAAGAGCCACCAGTGATGAGCCTGGTGGTGACAAGGACGGTGATGACGGCACAGAGGATGCCGAGGGCGGACGGGTTTTGCAGCGCGTGGACGAGGCCTCCTGGCTCGGTCGTGTGGTCATCCATCTTGAGGTGGCTGGTTCCTACGCAACAGCAGGATGTGCCCGCTGTCGGAGCTGCTCGTGAGAGTAGTCGTCGGCGCGGCTGCGCTTCCCGGTGACTGCTCCGGGCTGAGCTGCTCGTGAGGTCGTCGGCGGTTTCGTGGTGAATGATCGTTGCGCTTGAGGCAACTTGTCAGCTCGTCAATCCAACAAAACTTTTCGTTCGCGTCGCAAGGCTGACAAGGAAGGATTGATTGGTGCTCAACGCATCTCCATGGACTGTCAATGCGTCCACCTAGGTACCTACCTAGGGGCTAGACAAGCCGCGTTACAGGTGGTCATCCACTGGAACTTTGGCTTTTGGGTGCTCGCCCTTGTGCAGCGGAATGGGTGAATGTGCCAAGCGGTTGCAACGCCATTCCAGCTCCAGGCATTCCCTTCAGTATTTAAGGTAGGTCTATGGACATCACAGCCGTGTTATATGAGATTTTTTGCCTCCTCCCCACGAACTCGGCACTCCGCAGGCCGGAATGTTCGGGAGAAGAAGACGAAGACTCAAGGGCACACAGCCTACTACTTAGTCAAGTTGATGAAGCGGTACTTCCAACAAATTAGCACATCCCCGGTGGCGCAATTGGCTAGCGCGTTCGACTGTTATTGAAACATTAAAATCGAGAGGTTGATGGTTCGAGCCCATCCCGGGGAGTCTATTCTCCTTACCTTTTTTTTATCTTTTTTTTTTTTTTTGATTTATCGCGATTTGATTGACCGTTTTGTGGTGGTTTATTGATATTGACACTTTGTGACCGTGCGCGCGTGCACAGACGTTGATGACATATGGGTCCGAAGTGGCTTCGGACGGTACAACTTGCACCCGACAAGACAACGACGCTCTTTCAACCCTCATAGACTACATACACTCTCAATACTCACAGTTGACATTATTGCACCGTCGTCGTCCAATATCTAAGGCATCTTCACGCTCAGGCGGGATGACCTCACTAGATTTGAGGGCTAGACAGCTAAGGTGGGCATTACTGAGGAGGAAGCACTCCGCCCCTCATGGAAGAAGCCATCAAAAAAGCGAAAGACTAGAGATCACGACTTGCAAGAAGAAAAGAACGAACCGCCTCAGCCTACAGACACGGACGCACTCGCCTTGCGAAACCCAACGCTCCTAAGCGAAGCTATTAGCGTGGATGTTGACAGATGGCTGGACTCAGCCGATCTTGGCTTGCCGCCTCAGCAGGACTTCGCAATATCCGACTCAGAGGGCATCGCAGGAGTAGACAACTCCCAAACTTGGCATTGCGAAACCAAATCCGAGGCAGAGGGCGCCTTCAGGCGAGTCAACCAAATTATTTAAGCCACTACCGATCCCCTTAACGACGATACGAAAGACACCCTGGACCTGAGCCACGAGTCCTAAGACGCAACAATAAATGCAGCTGATCATGAATTTCGCATCTTAGACGCTGGTGGCCCTATTATTTGCCATGAGGAATTTAGCCCTGCCAATCCAACGCCACTATAGTATAGTGAGATATATTGTTGACCAAAGACTATATTCAAGATCACTGTGAGCTCGCTATTAAGGCCGTTGCGCAGAAGGCCACCATGGAATCCTACATTGCAAGGAGGCAGGCTTAACATTTGGGAGAAGCCGACTGGGAACCGTACATGACATTCATATATCGCCGGCTATGGCTGCGGTTGTGGCTGCGGCGGTCGTTCATGGTGCTGTCCTGCTGTTGCTTCTGCTGTTCCTGTTGTTGTTTCTCCTGCTGGCGACGGCGGCGGCGTCCAGTCGATCTCCCATGTTGGCCCTGTTGGCCCTGCTATAACTGTGCTAGTTAGTTGGTCTGGTACCATGATAATGGAGACACATTTACAGAACTTACTACCATATTCACATACACGCTGCCACCATTCATGTAGTAGTTGGTTTCTGATAGTCAAGTCAGTATACCTAGCCACTATCATTATGGAAAGTGTGAAACTCACGCGTCGCCGCCTGTGGGTGACGCCATTGTTATCGTCTATTGGTCCTTCTCCAAGGCTTGCTAATAAGTTAGCAGGTGAGTACTATGCATGGTAGTATGGGTGGTAGGAATGGCTTACACCCACAGCGGGCCAGTATCGTGTTAGCATGCAATTAATAACATGAGTGGACTGTCAGCAATCCCAACACACCGTCCTCATCAAGAGGATCGTGAAGATACCCGCCGCCATCACCCGCCAAAGCTCATCGGCCGATGCAAATACGAAAGGGCGCGTCGAGCACTTGTGAGACTGTGGGACACCGAAACGTGACTTGCGCACGCCTCATCATACTCACCCCTCTCGTTTGCGTCTCTGCGTTGGCTACCTTCAGACTAAGGCATTACCAGGCAGCACCACGTGGAGGTGCAGAGTCCCCCTTCGCCACCCTACCCTCCTCAGCTAGTATGAAGGGGGCACCCTTTTCTCACCAAAGGGATCTCCTAGAACCTCGACTTCAAGGACCATAAATAACATGGACCAGCAAGGGCGCAGAAAACTTCCCATCGTTGGGCCAGCAGGGATCACTCACGTCTCACGTACCCCGGAGGAACAGCGACCAGCAAGGGTACAACAATCTTCCCGTCCTCGAAGGGAAAGGAGGATTGCGCTTCCACAGGGGCAAAACTTTCTTCGTATTTTTAAACATCCATTAACATACATACACACGAACCCATGCACCCCATGAGCTACCATTTGGCAATGCGAATATCCGTCACAGCGCCCTTGGAGAACTTCTTGATGTCCTCGAAAATATCCTCAATGCTCGTCACATAGCAAAGGCCATCGGGATACGTCTGGTTTGGCTGTTGTCCGCTAAACAACTGCCCGACAACCTTGCCGTCCGCGTTGAACACTGCGGCTCCTGAGTCCCCAGGGCCGCCAAACTGGCAGGCCCCAGGTACAGGAGAACCATAGCCGATATAAGCCTGCTCCTTGGTCTCCTTCAAGCCCAAGCCGTTATCGTAGGGAAATTTCGATAGGGCCCGGGTCTCATTCCAGTGTCCTGCGGTCGCTCCAGTGATTGCGCCCACCTTGAAGACTTCCGTGAACCGATCTCCATGTGGCGGGCTTGCAGTCGCAGATGAGTCGAGCGGCCGGTTGCATGTGCTTGCCTTGGGAACCCATATCCCGGCTGATAACCAGATAGCGTCGTCAGGCACCATGTTCGTACCCTCACGAGACGGCTCGACCTTGACCAAGGCCCAGTCCAGGCGGCCGTTGGTACTTGTCCTTCGTTTGTAGCCAGACGCCGCAAACACCTTACCCAGAGTTTGCTTGTTGTCGTCAAAGAATGTTCTCTTCTGAGTTCGTTGAGAGACGAATCCTGGAATGACCGTACTTGCAGGATCGAGTTGTTGGATGTGAAAGTCCAGTTTCCTTGTTGTCGCGTTGTGCTTGGCCCTAGATGGGTGTTCCAGGATGATGGGCTGCTGCTTGGAAGAAGGACTGAATCCATGACGATCTATAACACCAAGCTCGGTGTTGGCATCCGCAGGTTCCTCGGGCTTGGCGCTAGAAGCACCATTGCGTTGACACTGGATGTACTGAAATCCTTGGAAACACGGGCGTACGACGTGATAGTTGGTAAGTGCGTACTTGGTCCAAGTTGGCGAAGTCTTTGTCTTCATCTCGATGTAGCAACCCAAGGTGCCAACAAGTGGGGAGCGCTCGGGTTTAACAGAATCCCACGGTGTTTTGAGGTATCGACCCGCTCCCATGTCAGCGCCCATGTTCGCCTGTTGTTGATAGTCGTCTGTGGTAACGAGGCCCTTCTGCTGGTCCTCGAGAACTTGCTTCGCAGGGTTCGTATTCGATGTGAGTAAACGAAATGCCCAGTCATCGTTTCTATTGTATTCCACATGGAGCTGGAGCTGCAGGTCCCAGCTATCCAGGTAAGATTGAATGCCCTGTGCGACCGGCGGCCAGTCATGTTCATTCGACCCATACTCCATCGACACGTAAACGGTGATAGGGTTTGCATTTCTGTCGCTCAAATGACCTAATCGAAACAACGCGATTGTGGTCCACCAAGATGTTGCTTCTGAGGAGTGGAGCATTTGGGAGACGTCCTTCTGGATGGTTGGCCAATTAGAGGTCAACCATGGCTGGTTGAGTACAGGCGCGATGTACTTGCGGCGAACCAATTCGGGGGCGATGATCTCGATGGCCATGCTCAGTGTGAATCGTGCCCGTTTGGCATGCTCGGTATCGAGGTAGCGTTTGGCTTCTCTCGCGGCATGCTCCCACACTGGAGCACTTGCCTCTGACCATGTTGCGATAACAAATACGGTCGGCTGGTTGATGGAAGAATCATCAGGAGCTTGTCGAGACACGACTTCGACACTTTCATAATCAACGCCATGGTGGGATAAGATCCTCTCGATGTTTTCGACCAAACTGTTGCCGAACTTCTTCGCGACAGCATGGCTGAGGACGGAGTCGTACTCCTTCACAAGGGGAAGCTTGTACAGTGGCGGAGCGCCGACTCGATACTTGACCGAGGTTATTAGGGCCTGGTTGTCCTGAATCGTCTGGGGAACCGAAACCTGAGTTCGGGGATCGATTTCGAGCTCGGGCGCAATGGAGGGAGGGGTGGGTCGAGGCCCAGACGTCTTCTTGCTGAAGGACATGGTGCTTGGGATGAGAGGTGTAGAAGTGACGAAGTAATGGGTTGAGAGATGGAGGACCGACGAAGTAGTGGGTTGAGAGGTAGAGGAGTGACGAAGTAGAAGAGAAGTCTGCGGAGGGGAAGGAGTCCTTATGTCTGGAGAAGGAAAGTGCGAAAACGTTCAAGGTTGACAGCTGGCGACAGGTGGAGGTTTGTTCAGGTCGGGTGGCGGTCTTGAGTCGACTTTCAGCACTGTGTCGACGGGCCGTCAAATGACTCTGATTCACAGCCATGTGGCTGGCTGCCTAAGAAATTATCTACTGTTCCCATTCCCGGCCGACTTTTGGGACTATGTGGCTACGTGTTATCCAAGCCATTAACAAAATTAGAGGAACGCAATATTACTGAAGAACTATTGTTTGACCGGCACTCCCAGGTTTTCATGCACGTATTGTCATAACTGGCCATTGTAGGTTCCCAACCAATTTGCAAGGCAGACGCTTCCTGCAGTAGATACAGCCACGTTTCCTCGGTAATTATTTCACCCATCAAAGAACCCTCTCCCCTTGTATCTTCCCGACGAGAACTCTACTATCGAACACGTCCCTTGGCAAACTGAAAGCATGCCTATGGCGTGCATGTACGGATGCCGCAAAAAGTCAGTTACGAGAAATGAGGAAAGTTACCAAGGCAATCGTGCCAGGGAAATATTGGGTTCGGCGGAGAACCAGGACATCAGGGTATCGAGGAACCAGCGCTTACAGCCTGAATAGGCACGTGTCAACGTGCTTGTGACATGTATTAGCGGATGGTGTAAAGTCAGTTACGAAAAACGTGAATGAGGAAAGTTACAAAGACAAAGTACCTGGGATATTCGTTCAGTAGGTTGTGCTATTCGGGCTGTACATCACATACTACATGTTTATTTGGGCCTTCACTCTTATCTTCTCCCCTCAGACAGTCTTGCTGTTAATAATAATAGAGCAGTCAGGCCATCAGGGTGTTAGAAGCATTAAGGAACCAGGACTATCATAAAGCGAATGATATCGTACGAAGTGTGAGTTTACAGCTCGAATAGCACATCTCATACTAATTGGAGAAACAAGAATGGATTACCAAGGATTCATCATAGTAGCTAATTATGGATAGGGCAGAACAGGGGCACCCAACAGTTACGGCATCTTGCCGAGCTACTGAGCTCGTATACGACGCAACCAATTAGCAGCAGGCATAAAGTACCTACCTATAGATAAATCCCCAGCCTATGGACACCCTTCCGTTAGAAAGGGCACAGCATGCCCGAACGCCCGAGGTCCACAATCCCTGCCATGTCCCCGCGTCCTTCGGGCCCGGCCCCGGTCCCGGTGTCCGTCCCGGCTCCAGTGCCGCGAATACCGCCAAGCTTCGGCGCGCACATCGCAAGTCGCACAGCGGCTGCTTGGAGTGTGTCTAACAAGTGTGACGAAACTCTCCCCTCTTGCCCCAACTGTGTCGTCAGTGAGCGCACATGCTCCGCACTCTGCCTCCAACTCCGTCCCGACCCTGGTGTCGATTCCGGCTCCCATCCAAGCTTCAGCTCAAGCGTCAGCTACAACCCCGGCTGCTACTAGTGTTAACAGTCCGTGCCGGAGCCCTGCCGAGAGCAGTACCAGTTCCCGAGGCTTCTGCCCGCTTTCCGTTCCTTCATCGTCAACGTCAACAACGCTTTAGATTCCGATGTCTTGGTGTCGAGTGTGCTGAACTCAGGTAAACGGTAGCAGTCGGAAGGTCAGGGGCTCTAAACCGTTAAAAAATGGGATAGGATATGAGGGGCACTCAAGCCAAGTCGTGGTCGAGAAAACGACCTAGTCGATGTGCTTGGACGTCTTACGGTACCCCTACCGCAGCGTCTATAGAGCACAACGCCATCACAATGTCATACCTCACTGAGACCTTTTCAAAGTACTATCTGGATTCTTCGCTGCTCTTAACTCATGTCTCTTATTGTCTGGAGACGCCTACATAAAGATCTTTAACCTCCGCGCTTCACCTATCCGATCATCCCTTCATCCAGCTAGCAAGCTATCCACGTGCCGTCCCGTCATACATCGAATCCCCGTTGTGCTCGCTCCAGCCTGCCACCGTCGTCCTCGTCACCAAGATTTTTTGTTTTTGGCTGTTGTAAACATATATCGTACTCTCTCTTTCTTGGTTTATTCATAAAAATCCGTCCATCAAACCAATACTGTCCCTCTCCTGCTCATGAGGGTCACCTGGGTCGGCCCGGCCAGCTCAACGGTGATTTGCGCAGGAGAGACCGAGCGGGGACCATGCTGGGCAGGCCGGCCCTGAAAATGGGAAAAGGAGACGCACCCCGGGGATGAGCGGCGAGGACTCTTCTATGGGGTTTGGTATCACTACAAGAAGGAAATCGATCGAGGCAGGAGGATCCGGACTTCGGAGACAAAGCTGTCCAGCGATGAGGGATTCGAGCAGCCTGGACAGCTACATGGGAGAGTGACGCTTATAGATCGTAAAACTCCCAGCCGTCGCCGATCGAGTCAGTAGCCGCGGCAGACGAGCTTTCAACATCCCGTCGAGGCGCGAACTCATCACGAAACTCTTCGTTCAGTCAGAGCTCCTCATCCTCCAGCTCTGAAGGTTTCAGCAGACCGCCGACCTTTTGTCGACGCTCCATGTCCGCGTTCTTCGCATTTTGTTCTTGCTGCTCCTTCTCGACAATGAACAGCTCAGCGTTGTCGCCGGCGAATTCCTTCAGAGACACGAGGAAGTCACGCATGTTGAGGCGGAACTTGTCGTATTGGGTGTTGAGCGTGAACAGACCCTCCACAAATGTGGTGATTTGGGAACTAAGAGTCTCATGTTAGCACTCATCCTCATTCTCGAGGGGTCTTTGATCACGTACGCTTGCAGGTTGGGGAAGGCATTTTGCAGGAGGTTAGCCACAAAATTAGCCAGAAATTCCCGGTTGTTGGTGCCGGCCTGTGCCTGTTCAGGGGTGAAGATGGGACCCTGGATCTTGGGCTGTGAACCATCGGCAGGGTGAATGAAGTAGAAGAGCTTCATGAGGAGCATAGACTGCGTCTTAAAACCGGCCTTATGGTCATTGTCGGTCACCACGAAGAATACATCCTGCAGGATAGTAATGAAGAATCGCTGGAAAAAGGCGTTGGCCGTCTGGATATCGGTCTTTTCCGCAATGTTGTTCACCAACTCCAAGCACATGTTCAAACCGGCGGCCTCGACGTCTCGGTTGTCATGCTTGAATGCCCATGAGCATGAGTCAATGACAAACTTGAACTGGTTGTTATCCAACTTGAGAAGGGCTTTTGCCTCTAGTTAGCATCTGCAAAATCATTGAATCGTTGACTTCACATACCAGGGAAGCAGTGCAAGTTGATGGCCCTCAGGAGGTTGAAGAACTCGACTCGGTGTTCGGGGAACTCGGAGAAGTCTTTGTTGATCATCTCCAAAGTGCACTCAAACACATTCTGCATAATAGTAGGGACCTGGTCCTCCATCAAAGCCTAGTTGATAGTTAGTAACATACGATGGAGTGCTCGACGTTTCTAGGGTTTGGAGAATCCTTACAGAGAGCTTGGTAATGATGGTAGAGCAGGCCTTGAGGACCTCGGCATCTCGGGCTCCGGGTACGTTGCGGTTGTAGTCAACAAGGACCGAGTCCAAAAGGGGAGGAACCATCTGGGCGCGGACAGCCTGAAGATCCTCCGCCTTGTCGACGTAGACCTCGATGAGCTTCAGAATCTCCTTCTTGATGGTCCGGAGACCTCGGACCTTGGGCATCTTGGTGGCCAGTTCACCATCTCGGGCGACGGCATCTGAGATGAGAGTGCTCGTGGCATTGTACATCTGCAGCATGTCGTGGTAGATGCGTCCGATCTGAGGGTAGAAGTAGGATCCCACAGACGAGCAAGCCGATACGTTGGTCTTCATAATGTTGCCAATGACCTTGATCGTCTCCGAGTCCTGCAGGATGGAAGGGTTCATAGTGGCTTGCTTGATGATCTCGTCCCAGGCGGCGTTGGGGATCGCCATGAGGTCGGCAAGTAACCTTTCCTGCTGGTGCTTGTTGCCCTGGGCCGCAACCATGTATCCGCAGGCCTCGTAAAAGGTGTGGACCTGTTGAGGAGTCAAGTCGCACGTAATCTTACCCATGTTCCTAACAATCTCCTCAATGAATGGCTCCTGCTCACTAGGCTGGAGCGCAACAAAGTGTCGTCTGCACTGTCGGGCGATCTTGATGAAGGTGTCGCAAGCCATGTCCTGCACACCCTCGTGAGATTCATGCATGAACTCAAACAACTTGTTGACAACCGTCTTAAGGAACTTCCAGTGTGCTTTGAGAAAGCGGGGGTACTGGCCGACAATGTACATGATGTTACTGGCGACGACAGCCTTGTTGTCCTTTCCACGCTTCATCTCTGTTAATCCGAGGAGGTCCTTGATGACGGTGACAAGGAACCTCTTCTCCGTTTCCTCATTCATGGCTAGGGAAATGGAGCCGATGGCCCAACAAAGGACGTTGCAGTTGTGCCAAGACCACTCGGATCCATCGACCTGTCGGGCCAGCTTCTCGGTCATGATGTTCTCGGTATCGACCACGTCTAAATGAGTCAAGTAGACCAAGCACTCTCGAATCGTTTTGTAAAGTTGCACAGTGTCGCTTTCTTTGACGAATTCCCGTACGATTTCGCCCTCGTCATTCTCGACAATCAGCACCTCCTCAGGACGGACCATCTTCTCGATCATGACAACCCGCAGGTTGGAAAGGACCTCGTTGTACTTGTGTTTTCGTAGAGGGTAGTTCATGAGAAGGGACGGATTGGGAGCACCGCTGCCCGACACGCCTCCACTGACGGCCATGAGAGGGTTGACGTCGGTGATCGGCAGCTGTTGCATCTCCTCGTAGAGCTCCTGAACCAGCTTCAGCCAATAGTCCAGGCAAATCTTGAAAATTTCGCGGTCGTCGATCTGAGATATCCTGATGAGGTAGTAGTGTCCGTGAATGAGGTAGTCGCGGTTTGGGAGGTTCTCGATGAGCTGTTACTCGAGTTAGTGCTCCAGATGTCACGCAGTTCAGAGACGGGCATGACATACGTTTAAGTGCATCCCAAAGAAGTTGCAAAGAAACAAGGCCAAGTTCTGAATGAATTCCTGGTCTCTCGAGTTGCTGGAGGGGTATGTCGACTTCAGGTCCAGGGTGACCGGAATAATGTTGGCGATTGTGCTGAGAACCTCGGTAAACATCTTGACCAGCTGCTCGTCATACGAGTTAGGCTGTCCAGGGCCACCGGTCTGCAAGCCGCCAATCTCAGTAAGACACTGCATCGTGATATTTCGGAACTCGGGGGTAGGGAGGAAGCGAGTTCGCAGAGTCTCGATGAGGGGAGTCTCGAAAATGTAGCCCAGAGGGATCCAGTTGCAGAAGCGAAGGAGGGTCTCGAGGGTGGCCTTGACGAGACTGGGCTGATCGGCGGTGTTGAGAACCTCCTGGCAGAGGTTGAAGATCTGAGAGAACTCGGCGCACATGGTCTGCTTGAGGTTGCGGGTCTTGGTGGAGGTCATCTGCTCGGCGGAGTAGTCAAAGACCTCCTCGGAGAGCAAGCGCAGAATAATCATGTTGTTCTCGCAGATGGATAGGTTTGAGTGGCAGGAGGAGATGATCTCGTTGATGAAGGTCGGCCAATTGTGCGGCCACTCCTGCTTGAGGACGGAGATGAGGACGAGGTTAAGCTTGTTGAGCAGAGTCTTTTGTTGGCGCAACGACTCCTCGGTGCTCGAGCACTGAATGATGAACTGGACGATGAAGTTTCGGATTCCTAGAAACAGCACAATCAGCATAAACCAGCAGACCTTGGAAACGGCGGAGGAGACGAACCCTGGCACTGATCCCGAGGGAGGACCTTCCACCGCGTCATGATAACATTATCCAGAACCTGCAGACCCAAGTCTGTCGGACATTGTCAGCCATTCCCTTGTTTGATCGTGTGATTTGGTCCAGTGGGCAGGCTGAGTGAAGGAGACGGGGAGAGACGCACACTTGGTCTGGGGATATTGCGCGTCGGAGAGGATCTTGTCGACCATGAGCCAGGCATCGGGGTCTTCCTTGAACTGCAGGCAAAGTCAGCGGCGGTCGTGCCTTGGAGCCTCGGGTTCATGGGGGGTTCCTCGTACCTGGTTGAGAGCTGCTTGGGCGGTTTTTTGCTACGGCGCCGACGGGTCAGCTCTTTGAGTCGTATGCATGCTCCGGCGCGCGCGGGGGGGCAGGCTGAAAAATCGAGAGCAGCGTGCGGGCAACTGAGGACATACCTGCTCTCCGCGCCCCTCGTAGAAGGAGCGGACCAAAATGTCCAGCTCGTCAATAGAGATGGCCATGCTGGACAGCGGGCTCACGAGGGAGCGTTGCGAGGAAGTTGGGGCGGGTTGAGGTGGCGGGCAAGGCGGGGGAGTTTGTAGCAAAAGAGAGCCCCAGCCAGGCAGGGAAGAAAGCGACAGCCGAGGGACTTGACGACACAGCAGCGCAGTCTAACCAACTGAGAAGAAAAAACGAAGAGGGGGCGGGCAAGAGGAAGAGAGGTCGGTTGCAGTTCTGCGAGTGTGGTCGTGAAGAATCCGAAAGGAGGATGCGAGCCAGGCGACGCGGGAGAGGCAGGAGGAGGAAGAAAGAGAGGGTGGACGACGTCGGTGAGGCGTGGTGAGAAGAGAGGTTCCAAGAGAGGTGGGGAGATATCCAATGGTAAGGTAGAGCACCCAGTGCACTTTAGCTGGCCGGATTTAGTGGAGGGGATGCAGCCCCCGCTCAGAGGCACCCGCCACCAGGTACCTAACAACCAACACCACGCCCGGGCTCCCACAGTGGTCGTCACAGTGGCCGTCACCGTGAACGACTACTTCGTAGGTGGACTAGCAACTGGAACACACCCACCACCAACTGGCAGCTGCGGGGAGGGGAGGGGATGCGATTGTTTTTGTCAGCGGGGCCCGGGGAGGGGCATTTTTCTCGTCACAAGTACTGGGGACCTGCGAACCTACGCCGCCGTGCACCGGCGACTTTTAACCCGGCGACCCGACACCGCGTTTTACACCGCCGTACGAGGTAGCCAGCAGCACGGCCCAGCAATCATGACGCTGTAGCCCAAGTATCGGGTACATGTGATGAGAAATCCCACCTCCTTCACTCCCAGCCTTCTGCGTTGTTGTCCGACAGGTCCCAACCCCACCTCGATCGATCGCAGAGCTCATCTCTAAGTCCGTACGGAGTGGTCCGTATTGCCTTTCAGCCTCTGTATATCCGAGCAGAGCAACTCAGGCCTTCAATTCAAGGTCGACGCCACCAACAAGCAGATTCTTGAATATTGGTAAAGCACCTTGGATGTTCTGGTGACGGATTCATTGCCATAGAGCCTATCTCACTAGTAGTAGGCAGCAGCTCGTGCCACTCAGCATGGCGGTACACCAACTCAGCAACTGTCAATCATGAGACATGCACACAAGTCACATATCCACATTCTTCAACCAGATCAGCCAGGTCTATCCAATTGTTTCTGGCATTTTATCTTCCGATAACCACTAAATTCTTCTCTTTCAAACGCTCGTCGTCTATACCTTGTACCCAGCCTCAGACAATGACTCCCGCAGAGCATCCAGAGCCTTGTCAATATCCTTTCGGTTTGAGTCCAACTATTCACCTCACATATTAGCAACCGCCTCTGTTCGAAATACCAAAACACCAAAACAGACTTACCGCGCTGACACCCATGTGTCCAAATCGGATATACCGCGTCGCAATCGCCTTGTGGATACCGCCCGCAAACACCACGCCCTTGCCGGCCAGCTTGGGCAGGACGTCGGCGATCTGTATGGTCTCGGGCAGGTAGATTGCCGTCATGGCGTGCGCCTGGTCCTCGGTCTTGGAGGCCACCACCTTGAGACCCAGGTCGGTCACGGCCTTCTTAACCTTATTCGACACCTCGATATGCTTCTTGAATTGGTCGGCGAGGGGCTTCGACAAGATCTGGGTCAGTGCCGTGTGCAGAGCGTGGATGAGCTGGGGCGAAGGCGTGGCAAAGTACGAGGGCTTCTTGTTCTCGTAGTTTTGCATAACTGGTTATGCGTTAGCAACGGTGGCAAGCTCCATTAGGGGCGTTCCAAGGGGCGAGGCTCACTAGGGGTCCAGTTCTTCATGGAGGCAAAGTACGAAGTGGGAGGAGTCTTGCGGTTCTTGAAAGCGTCCATGGCGCGCCCGCTAAAGAAGGAGATGGACAGACCGGCCGGGCAGCCGATGGCCTTCTGGCTGGCCGTCACAACAGCGTCAAGACCCCAGGCGTCAAAGGCAATCTCCTCGCACGCGACACTGCAGACACCATCAACGACGACGAGAGTCTCGGGGGACACTCGGCGAACAAGCGCAGTCAGGTCCTTGAGCTCGCTAAGAACGCCAGTCGAAGTGTCGACGTGGGTGACGGTAAGAACCTTGTACTTCTTCTCCGACAAGGCCTTCTCGATCTCGGGCAGCTGGGGCCGGCCGCCGACCTCGCCGTCGATCTTGGTCACGTTCGCGCCGTAGGTTCGCAGGCAGTCGGCGAAGGCATCACCGAAGTAGCCGGTGCTAAGCACGAGGGCGTCCTCGCCGGCCTCGAGGAGGTTAGAGGCGACAATGTCCCAGCCCAGCGTGCCGGAACCGGAGATGACGTAGGGCTGAGCGGCGGAATCGGTCGATTGGAACAGCTTGCGAACCATGGAAAGGGTCTCGCCGAAGGTGTTGACAAAGGCAGGGCCGACATGGCTCTCACTGCGCAAAGAGGGCTAACGGTTAGCATTTTTGCTATTTCCGGGATAATCGACGTATAATGGAGGGTTTACCTGTAGTGGCTCATGGACTGAAGGACGGCATCGTCAAACTCGATGGGCCCAGGAATGAGCAGAGTGGCATGTGGGGGTTGGGACGACATGGTGGAGGATGTAGAGTATCGGCGCTGTTGCTGGGGAAAAGGAGAGGTTTGAGTTGAAGAAGAGGAAGATGAGGAAGGAGATGAAGCCTGCATCAAGTGTCTCGACACCAGGGATATCCTCCCGGCCGACGCGGCGGCCGAAGCTGAAGAGGAGGCGGAGGAGGGGCTGTCGGCGGAGAGGTCCGGCCTGCGGGGCTCCATTGCCGATCTATGCAGGAGCGACGAGGTGTGCCTGTGATGGTGGTGCGCCTGTCTGGCGCTGCGAACTGTGGCCCTGACTGCTGCTGCCACCACACCAGCGAGTGGTGGTGGTGGTGATGCACCCACTCCAACTCCAACCCCCGAAAATACCACCCGTTGCAGCGACGCCAGCTTGAACAGCTCCCTCTTGCGGAACGCGGCAGGTACGCACGGGCAGTGACGCCGAGTGACAGGAGCTCCGAGAGGGATGTTACGGGCGTCTTCCGACTCCGGGACGCCGGGTTTCGGTGCAGGTGACGGAGACTCGGAAAGAGGCCGAGGGGTGGGTGGTGGTAAGGTGAGAAGAGGGAGAGAAATATGTACCTCACCTACGCAGCTGGGGAAAAAAGGGGAGGAGTAGGTAATAAAACACTGCCAGAAAACGGGTGGGTTCTAATGAAAGTGCTGCTGCTCCGGATTTCCTGCCTGCTGTGATCCTGGTCTTCATTTCTCCGCTGCTAGCAAACCTCCCCCATTCCCATCATGGACATCTCCGGGGGGTTTACCTACCGTAGGTAGTTAAGGTCGCTACAGCGTCGGCCAGGGGCCGGTTCCGGTGGGGAGACAGTTCGTCGTTGTGAGAGAAACCCCACTGGAAGTGGCTCGGAGGTTTGTCGGCATCTTGGCCCGAACCAGCAGTAACCTTCGTATAATGAATGGGCATTAACCCGACGAACTCTGGCCATAGACTTGGAATGTCTATAAGTCAACCGTGTATGAATAATATTTCTGATATTTTGAGGAATTGCTGATTCTTAACATGAGAAGGGATATCTACAAATGCAGCCATCTATGTGCACAAGCTCTCGCAACGCCATTACCCTAAACACCAAACCCGGCTAGTGGAGCTCCGCTCGGAGGAATCGTCAATTCATCCCGAACCCGAATACTCTCAACCAAAATTCACCACAGATTCACCCTTCTTCAAGTAGCTTCCCTGCGCCATCCTCCCACTGCACGTCGTTCTGCAAGTGATGTCCCGTGCCCTCCGGGTCCGCCGCCGCCGCCGCCCGATAAACCAAGGGTCAAGGTTAGCCCGGTTCATGTAGACGCTTATTCCGTGGGCGTTCCTGTCAACACGCAAGCCTGGTGGTATTCTCACCTGATATTCACGATCCATAGGCCGGTAGCGTACCGAGAAGAGCCAATCCCTGGATGTTGACCGTCCGTAGTGCTGTGACGGATGGAACTGGGGAACACCACCACACTTGAATGCGCTTGAGAATACCTACTCTCGACCAAGAAACGGCAGGAAATTCTACCTGACCAGAAGAAAGGGCCAGCTGCAAAGCTCACTCAGTGGAAACATCGCTCAGCCATAAGCATTAGCCATCGCCCCAGCGCCATGAGCCACCATGGTGTTCCGATAAATTTCGTGTTACACTAGCAAAGTGTCTTATGCCGGGAGAACCAAGAACGCCCAGCAACCGCTTGGGTTGTCACGAGGTCATCCGAGTGCTGTTTACAGCCTGAACAGTTATATTGTTCCGAAACTGCTTTTTTGGGGTCCTGCCTCTTTATTAAGTAGTCCCCATTGCATTGTTAGGTATAGTTTCTAGGTGGTAGAGATGGCAGGTGAGATTTAACACTTTATCGGCAGCGAGGCCATGAGTCGTGATACGCGGTTCATCTCTCTCCCTACATCATTCGCATCAGGCCACATCAGGAACATCGTTGATGCTCGAATGCCGGTAATATCGTGTCCCCATAGAGCGTCTCATTGCTCAGCTGGCTCCCAACACCATCGAGCAAGTACTAGTGAATGGGGGACTCCTTGAATCCTTCAGCGCTCACATCACACCTGCAATAGGGAACCCCTAGCCTCCCTCGAAGCTTCTGTTTAAGTACCCGATGCTTACCGCATCTGCACGGTCGGCGTAACTCGTTTCGCGATTGATACGAATACTCAAGCACTCAAGTTACCACGGCTGTGGGTCACCCCACCTGCAGCTTACAGGGCTGAGAGGTACGTACCCTGCAACCAGCCGGGCCCGCCTCTCGACAGCTCCCAGCCCGAATAGTTTTTCCGATCCCGTCCCTCCAACACCAAAAATTCACCACCACTACCAAGCTGCCAGCCTCGTCTCGTCGCGCACCTCCACCACAAGGCTCCCAATAGCAGCCTGACAAGCCACCAAACGCCCCGCTCCTCAAGATGAGTGTATGTTCTACCCAGCTCCTCCTGTTCCAATGGAAAACACCACTGACTCAAGCGTATAACAGTTCGTTCCCGTAAACCCCCGTCCTATGCTTCAGGACCTGTACGTCCCACCGCTCCCTCCCCGACGACCTCGGCGCCCTAGAAGGAGAGGAAGGGAGATCGATGCTAACGTTTCTCCGGCGCGCAGTGTCGACAAGAACATCGTCGTTCGCTTGAAGTGGGGCGAGACCGAGTACAAGGGCAGACTGGTCAGCATCGACAGCTACATGAACATCCAGCTGCGCGACACCGAGGAGTACATCGACCAGAAGATGACCGGCACCCTTGGCCAGGTCCTCATCCGGTAAATGCCACCCGATGTCCCGTTTACGCTCCAAGCTTGTGCAACTGGCGGCGCTTGTTGTCCGGGGGCGTGCCAGTGAGATGATGAGCTTTCGAAGCTGACGTATCGCGACGCAGGTGTAACAACGTTCTCTGGATCCGAGGCGCCGACCAGGGCGAGAGCGGCGATGTGAAGATGGAGGGTTGAAAAGAAACGACTCACGTGCGAACGACAAACTGGACCATGGGAGCGAAAGGGCTACACCCAACGAAAGGGGGAGGGGACAGCCAGCGTGGCATTGGGTTCCGGGAGGTCTTTGGAGTCATTGGTCTAGGAAGACTTGTGAGATTGGTTTCGGAACCGGCGTTTATGGCTGCTGGTAAGGGTTCAAGAAGGCCCCATGTCGTTGTTGCTGGTCTGTCACGGCATCGAACATCGCATACGGTGAGGCAAGACAGTCACGGCGGCACACAAAAGCGACTCCCCATCTACAAACAAAAACTTTTCTCTTCGCCCGGCGGCCAAAAAGATTATACAGTTTCACATCCAAACCGCACGCCCTACATGAATCCATCCGTCTGCTCAGAGGATCTACATCAGGCACGCCACCTCGCGGCTGCTGCAGAGCCCCGACGAGGCAACCTTGATACGCTGCGACTCCCCGACCCACGTCCATGCCTCAACTAGCCACTCGTACCACACCCGCGTGTCGTCCGTCTGCCGCCACATGCTGACCTCCAGCTCCGTGTCGGCGGGGAAGTAGAGTGGATTCTGTGAATGTTGGTGTTAGCCTCTGCGTGAAGCGTCGCGTAGGAAGCCCCTTAACCAGTGCGAGGGGCAAGGTGACATGGATTGCAAGCTTACTCTGAGAGGGAAGAAGATGGGGAACCATGAGATCATGTCCTTGCTCTTCTGGTCTATGCGCTCTGGGTGCGTGCTGATCTCTACCTTGTCGCCCTCGCTCCCCTTGAGCTGCGACTGGTAGAGGGTCGACTCGAAGTAGCCCGCCAGACCGTGTGTGACGCCCCTTGTCCGGCACACAAAGGTGAGATGGCAGTATCGCGAGTTGTGGTCGTTGGCGCCCGCCGCGCCCGACATGCTTCCACCGCCGCCACCCACGACGCCTCCTGACCGGCGAGCCTCGACGGCGGCAAGTGTTGAGTCAGGGATGGGGTGGGAAAACTCCCAGGCCTCCTGGAAACGCGGGTGCCCCGGAACCTTCTGGGACACGAAGTCGAGGGCGTGAAGGCGGACGACCCAGGGGGTCTCGAAGGCGTGCGGCTCGGTGGGCACGCGGGTGAGGAGGTCGGCGTGGATCTTGGGCGTGGAGATGGGGCTGAAGTGCGCGGTGTAAGAGCTCGGGATAGAGATACCGTGGGACTTGGCCATGACATGCTGGATGCCGTCGAGGCACTCAGGGGACAGCTCGTTATCGCCAAAGGAGCCCAGCAGCTCCGAGATGAGGATGTCGACCTTGCCGTAGACGGGGCCTTCGGGCGACTCGGAGACAACGGGTCCCTTCCAAGCACGCATGTCCGTCTTGACCACTTTGACCTTGCTGTTCCAGATCATCTCATTCTGGCGCAGCAAGTATACGTACGCGTTGGGGTTCTTCTCCACGGCCCACATGTCAATGGCCACACCGGCGTCCTCGGCGGCCTTGAGCGCGCGGGTGACGAGAGGGCCACGGCCCGAGCCGGCAACAGCGACGACAACGGCGCCCTCCTTAGAGGTGGGCTTCTTGAGCGCCTTCCACTCCGAAAGGGCCTCGTACACGGCCGCCTCGTACTGGTTGTACTTGACGGGGTCACCCTCGAAGACCTCGTAGGTAGCTGACTCGAGGTTGTCCGATAGGGGCTGCAGGGGCGACTGGAGCCAGTCCTGGAAGCTGGTCAGGGTAGGACCCTCGAGAGCAGTGAAGGGAGGCTGCTGAGACTCGAGCCACCGAAGGTAAGAGATGTAAGAGTTCGGGTCGTTCTTGGATGCCTGAGTCTTGGACATCTGGCTCTGGATCTGGTCTTGGGCCTCGCCCAGGGTGGGGAACTCGGCTTGAGACTGGGGACCGTCCATGTTGGCTAGCAGAGCCTGGCCATCACCCTTGATGTGGGAGACGTCTGGGCCGGCATCACAGAGCATGATCCACGGCAAATTCTTCAGACGAAGGTAAGAGAATATGAGGTTCTGGTGATGCTTCGACAGAGAGGGGAAGCCACTCTTGTTGGTCTGGAAGACGGAAGGGCTCAGGGTCAGGTAATGCAGAGGCTCCGCAAACCAGCGGTCCTGAAGATCCTTCTCAGGCATGATCCGGGGCAATTGCAGCGCTGGGAAATTGCACGTCAGTATATCAGGTACATCAAAGGGGGTGTGAGACCAGGCAAGAACACACCAACAAAGAGCCTGGTGTTGTAGCTGCAAACGGTTCGGACATGATGCCACGAATCCCAGGCCGTAAAGAGATCAACGTCTTTCCCATCGACCTTGGGAGGCTGCTCAGGCTGGAGAGACGAGAGGGTCTTGACCTTGGACTCCTCGCCGGGCTCACGGTACATGGGCATGTGGACTAGCAAAGTCAACCGGTTACCAATGGCGAGAGCCTCCTCGACGGCACGAGAGTACTGAGCAAGGCCCTGGTTGCCGCCATCCCTGGAGGCATCCCGCCGAGGCCAGGCGACGATGACGCTCCGAACGCCGCAGAAGTTGGCGTAGTTGACCTCGAGGTTGAGCACCTGGCGGGAGATGCTAGAGACGACAGGGTTGGTGGAGCAGAGGTCGATCCACGGGCTGATGTACGCCGTGTAGGTGTTGACGGCAGCGCTGGGAAACAGCCCGGTGTCTTTGGGCGTCAGAGGCGGCAGGATGGGATCCTCGCGGGCGGCCGTGGCGACGGTGGTGGGCGCGTTGCCTTCGCCGGCGAGCTTAGCGAGGTGCTGCTCGACGAGGGCAAAGACGCGGTCGCGAAAGTGGTTGTTGGTGACGGGCGTCGTCACAAAGGCCAGCTATCCGCAGTCAAAAGTCAATGGCATTGCCCTCGGGACGTCGGCGACCGGGCATGTTGGCTGACGACTTACACCGTGGTTGAGCAGATGGCCGTACTGTAAGTCGGTGAGGGGCGCCTCTCGGGCCGAGTCATGCTGGCCGATGTGGAAGCTGGGCTGCTGAGGACCGAAGCCGTCCGACATGTCGAATCCAGACCCGTCAGATGCCATTATTACCGATTTTCGCGGTGGAAGTGGGTGAGGCTGTTCGGGTGAGCCTGCGAACGGAGGCTGAGATTTCCGATGGTGGAGCAAATCACCCCGCCAAACAAAACAATGTGTGTGAGGGACAAGAGAAAGACCCCAGAAGCTATCGCCCTGCGATAACTTTGAGGATAAAAGACAGCTTCCTGGCTAGCAGCGGTATTCCGGACCACTGAGGCGCCTTGCGTGTATGTGAATGGACCCAAAGCTTGGAGTTGACGTGAGCTCAATTCGCACAGGACGGACGATTTTCGCGGTGAGTTTGGCAGAGAGGTGGGAGGGACCCTGAAAACTAGACACAGTGTGCGCCAGGTCCAGACACTTTGCTGGCTCATTATGATTTGTCGGGAAACCAGTTCTTGTGGCGAGTAGTTCGAAGTGAGGAGAATATAAACAACAATTGCAACGCGATGTGCAACCGTCGCAAAGTCCCGTGGCAAACAATTGTATCCTTTCATGGCACAGTTCATACAGTCCAAGACGTCGTAGCCTACTAATTCCTCGCACTGTATCTCAAGCAAGGGTCCTTATCGATAAGACGGCCGCCATCTCTGTCCCGCCAAAATTTTCTGGCAGGCAGACGGGGATATCAACACAAAACTCAGCCTCGCCCGCGCATTTCTTCGCCCTCCCCCCCCCTCTGTCTCTTGCTCCCAGTTAGACCCTCTCTCACCTCTGCGACCTTCTCTCCTCCACAACGAACAATGTCCGGCAAGCGCTCCAGTGCTGACGCCGACGACGCTTCGCGCAAGAAGCCGAAGAAGGAGGACGGCGCCGACGCCAAGTACAACCCGTACCTCGCCCACATGCACGGCAACGGCTACGGCAACGGTTACGGCAACGGCTATGGCGAAGAGGCTTCGTCCGATTCCCCCCTCGCTGGGATGAGGCGCCATCAGACTACGGCAGAGGAGGCTTCCAAGGCCGAGGACTCGGATTCGAACCCCTTCACTGGCCGGCCGCACTCCCAGAAGTACTTCCAGATCCTCCAGGGCCGTCGCGATCTCCCCGTCCACAAGCAAAGGTTTGTCTTGTCTTGCCCTGTTCCAACCCGCTCCCCATGTACACGTGTATACATGCTTTGCGAAATAAGCGGGAGTCTTTTGCTAACCCATACCCTAACCCCCAGGCAAGAGTTCCTCAAAAGGTACCACGAGTCCCAGATCCTCGTCTTCGTCGGTGAGACGGGTTCCGGAAAGACGACCCAGATCCCGCAGTACGTCGTCTACGATGAGCTCCCCCAGGTCACCGGCAAACTCATCGCCTGCACCCAGCCCCGTCGAGTCGCCGCCATGTCCGTGGCCCAGCGTGTCGCCGACGAGATGGACGTCACCCTCGGCGAGGAGGTTGGATACAGCATCCGTTTCGAGGATATGACAGGTCCCAAGACCATGCTCAAGTACATGACGGACGGCATGCTGCTGCGCGAGGCCATGCACGACCACGAGATGTCGCGCTACAGCTGCATCATCCTCGACGAGGCCCACGAGAGAACCCTGTCTACCGATATCCTCATGGCCCTGCTCAAGCAGATCTCCCAGCGCCGCTCAGACCTCAAGATCATCATCATGTCCGCCACTCTCGACGCTCAAAAGTTCCAAAAGTACTTCAACGACGCGCCGCTCCTGGCTGTTCCGGGACGAACCCACCCCGTCGAAATCTTCTACACCCCCGAGCCGGAGCGTGACTACGTCGAGGCCGCCATCCGAACCGTCCTTCAGATCCACGCGTCCGAGCCCGAGGGCGATATCCTGCTCTTCCTGACCGGAGAAGACGAGATTGAGGACGCATGCAGGAAAATCAGCCTCGAAGGCGACGAGCTGATACGCGAAGTCAATGCCGGTCCTCTCGCCGTCTATCCCTTGTACGGTACTCTGCCCCCTCACCAGCAGCAGCGCATCTTCGACAAGGCTCCCGCGCCCCTTCGCTCGGGGGGCCGTCCGGGCAGAAAGGTCATTGTGTCTACCAACATCGCCGAGACTAGTTTGACCATTGACGGCATCGTCTACGTGGTGGACCCGGGCTTCAGCAAGCAGAAGATCTACAACCCTCGAATCCGTGTCGAGTCTCTCCTCGTCTCCCCCATCTCCAAAGCCTCGGCCCAGCAGCGTGCCGGTCGTGCCGGTCGTACGAAGCCTGGAAAGTGCTTCCGCCTATACACGGAGAACGCCTTCAAGAAGGAGCTGATCGAGCAGACGTACCCCGAGATTCTCCGGTCCAACCTCTCAAACACGGTACTAGAGCTCAAGAAGCTCGGCGTCGAGGACCTCGTCCACTTCGACCTCATGGACCCCCCGGCCCCGGAGACCATGATGCGTGCCCTCGAGGAGCTCAACTATCTTGCCTGCCTCGACGACGACGGCGAGCTCACGACGCTGGGCAGCCTTGCCTCCGCGTTCCCCCTGGACCCGTCCCTCGCCGTCATGCTCATCTCGTCGCCCGAGTTCTACTGCTCCAACGAGATCCTGTCCATCACGTCGCTGCTCTCGGTGCCCCAGATCTTCGTCCGCCCCGCCGCCAACCGCAAGCGCGCCGACGAGATGAAGGCGCAGTTCAGCCACCCGGACGGCGACCACCTGACGCTCCTCAACGCCTACCACGCCTTCAAGGGCCAGGCCACCAACGACCCCAACTCCGTCAAGAACTGGTGCCACGAGCACTTCCTGTCGTTCCGTCATCTTTCGAGCGCCGACAACGTCCGAGCCCAGCTGAAGCGCATCATGGACACGCATGGCCTGGAGCTTATGTCGACGCCCTTTGAGGACAAGAACTACTACAACAACATTCGCCGCGCTCTACTCTCCGGCTTCTTCATGCAAGTCGCTATGAAGGAGAGCTCTGGCAAGCTCTACCGCACCGTCAAGGACGACCAGGCCGTTCTCATCCACCCTTCAACCGTACTCCGCACCGAGTTCGATTGGGTCCTCTACAACGAGTTCGTCCTAACGTCGAAGCAATATATTCGAACTTGCACGGGCATTCGGCCCGAGTGGTTAATGGTATGTGGCCCTTTGCTCCCATCTCTTTGCATTCCACGCCCCGCTCCCCTTGGAAAGTCAGCACCCGTTGCCATGTCCGTCTTACTAACATGCCTTGCACAGGAAATTGCACCAACCTACTACGACCTGGATAGCTTCGAACAGGGCGATATCAAACGATCCCTGACCCGCGCTGCCGAGAAGAAGCGCCGTAAGGAGGCCATGAAGACGGGTCGATGAGACGTCGCCCAATGCCGTGCACTCAGCGAGTGAGGCCCCCCAAAAGCGAGAGAGCACCCTAATAGAAAGAGACACACGTCGCCTGTGTCTCGTTGCACATTGTCTCTTTGTTTTGTTTTTCTGCGGGAGCCTCGACGTCCCCCCCGTGGCCGTTTCGCATGAACCAGCCAAGATTCTCGAGGGAAAGGAGGAAGAGAAGAAAAAAAAAAAAGACACCTCCCAGCCCAACTGCAAATGCGCAGTTGCTGACTGGTTGAGCGAGGGGCGTTTCGTTTCATGGGGCAGCCAGCCGCTCTTGTTGATATTCTCTCCCATCTCCCCCGCCTTCGCTTCTTGCCGACTGACTGATTGAATACGTGCCCCGGTTTTTCCATGTCCGGGGGAGGCGGCCGTGGTACATAGTACAGCAGGTTGCATGTTGTAGGGTGCTAGGTAAGCATGAGGCGGTAGGGCGGCAGGGCGGAGACGGCGTCGGGTTGTTTTACTCGTGCGCGTGTATGCAGCAAAGAGGGAAGGGGAAAGAAGACGGGATCGCGCGCATCAAGGGCCGTGCTGGTGGACGGGAGGCTCATATCATACATAGTAACTGTTAGAGGAAGCAATTGGCCGATTGAAGAAAGAGATGCGTCTTGATGAACCCCCCCCCCCCCCCCCCTTNNAGGAACCCCCCCCCCCCCCCCCTTTGATCCCCCGACCCCCGGACTTACATGAATCATGACAGCGGCTGCACACCATCAACTTGCGACACCGGTCACTTGTCAGAACGCTTGTTCGTCGAAGCCCACGGTCGCATCGGCGATTGCGTTGCATGGACGAGGCCCGCAGGATCAGTAGGGGGGACTCGAGCCGTCGTCGGGGCCCACCACGGTCTGGCAGTGCTACCAGGTAGTTGTATGTTACTGTATGTATATATGTAGGGCGAAACGAGCCGAGCCAAGCCGCAGGAGATGCAAACCTGTCAGGTCAGTCAGCCAAATCAGTGTATTAGAGCACAACGGCAGCGGGCGGCGGCGGGCAGGGTTGTTCAGGCCACCCCCCCTTGCATTCGTTTTCGCGGGGCAGGGGGGGGCGCAAACTCCATCACATCCGTTTCGCCACGGACAGAGGAGAGGGAGGGGTGTGTGTCTGGGAAGAGGCTGCGTAGCTACCTGCGTAGTTGATAAGACAGAGAGAGAGAGAGAGAGCAGGACGAGCAGACCGGGGGTGAAGAAACAGAGAGAAGCAAAACTGTGGAGAGGCGGGTAGATCGAAAATAAAGAAAAAAAGCAACTCACCTGCGCAGCAAGATATAGTCAGTCTAGGGCACCCAACTCCCGGGCACCTGGGTACGGGTTTTGCTTGTCACCGAGGTCCCAGAATGTGGGGAGCGGGGGTTCGACGAGGTCCAGGAAAAGAAAGGGCACCGGCAGAAACGAAACGCACACGCTGGAGAGCGGTCCTCGCCCGCCACAGCGTCGTCCATCGTCGTCGGGCCTCATCATTTCGCAGGGAGGGGAAAGGCTGCGAGTCTGAAGTTCCGCGCGGTGGAAGCTCCGTGTTGTTGGGGAACATCCCGCAGTGTAAGTCGCATCGGGGGGGGGGGGTGTTCATGTTCGCGACTGTTACTGTGCCGGTAGCCCTCCAATGCTAGCCAGTCAACAAGTTGCTTGCGTATTCCTAGGGATAGGACATAACACATGTAAGTCTTCGGTGCGAGAACTTGGTCCGAAAACCTCTCTTCCCTTCCCTTCGTTCCCCGCGAAGCGTACACCGACAGCCCCATCCGGAGCCCTGTATCGAGATGATCCCACGCGGTGAGCACATCGGTCGTGGGATCGCCGAAGTCGGCCAGGGTTTGCTCGGGGGGGTTGAAAGGGCAGGATGCCTAACCAACATAGTAGAGAAGAACAACGTGATTACGTCGTGGAACACGGAAGCTATCCCCATCGACTGACGGTATAAAAAGGAGCCATTCGGTGGGCTGGGCCCCGGGTCTGGCTCGGCACGTATTCGGTATTTGCCACAGAACTCGGAAAGAGATGGCTAGATGGCTGAATAGATAGGTCCATAGTGTTGATGTTGTGATGGATCCATCGCGGAAGGGTGAGTGAGGTCAGAAGCATGCGGCCAACTCTAGATCTGGAGATGATGGCAACAAGTCTCAAAGACTCGTCACGGTACTGTACATGCTCTAGCGCATACACCGATAAGAGCAGCATCAGCACCGTGAATGTGCGTGCAGAGTCAAGCTGCGGGCAGTTCAAGTACATAGTATGCAGGAAGTGGAGGCGACGAAATAATTGCCCGACTCGGAAACCCGGTGACACAAGGCTTCGAGAAAACCGGCTCGTGGCAAAATCACAGGCAAAAAAAAAAAAAAAAGCCTTGACATATAATAGTACAGACGAGGGAGAGAGTACCTTAGGTGGTCAAGGAGGTGCTTCTGTGCTCCTGTGCTCCCACACGCCCGTACGCACGCACGCGTACGCACTCATTTCATCATCGAGACGTCGGATCCAACGACGAAAAGGGTGCACGAGCATGGACGGCCCCGTCGAGGAAACAAGGGGTAGACTAGGAAATGGGTGAATAGGCAAGCAAATGGTCTCGCTGCCTACTGCAGGGCTCTTCCCGACCTGGGACTCGGGAGGCATCAAGTGGCAGACAAGCCATTAGGACGAGCGGAGCCAACCTGCCATAACTAGCTCCTGGCAAGTCTCTCCTCTCTGTTTATAGCTGCTGTTCCAAGCCTAAAGGGAAGGGGAGGGATCTTCAAGTAGTGTCGTTGTAGTAAGTTGAGTAACTTAGGTACTAACGTAGCGTGTGTTCTAGGTGTGGAAATTCCTTCCATGGCTGTACCATGGGTGCTGCGTTGAAGGAGGTTTCTGAATCAGATCAGCATTCCCTCATATGCAAAAAGGGCTGCAATTCTCGACCGCTGCATATGTATCCTGTCTTCGTTTGCCTCGTCCGTTCTACTCTGGGAAGCACACACTGGAAGCTAGTCGACGAGTCTCTCGATGACGGTCACGGCAACTGCCAAAGTCAACGGGACACGCCAAAGCGAGGGTCGTGATGCTGAGAAAGGAGGAGTCTTCGGCCAGCCTCAGCATCATCCCTTCGTCTCTGTTTCCCTCAGATCCAAGGCTAAGGCAGGTCCAGGGTGGCATCCCCCATGAGGCATCCATGACGAAGCCGGCGCTGTATATCGTCAAGATACCCACTTCCAGCACGACGCCACGCGCCTGTGGATCTCTCCCCCTCCTTTCTCCGAGTCCTTTTTCTTTTTCTTTTTCGTTGCTTTTTCCCGTGGTCTGTTCAGAAGAAAGCTCCTTCAGCCTCAAACGACGATCCGATTCTCCACAAGTGCCAATATGAGAAGTGGTGCCCTTGTCGCAGCCATGGCACGACACATGGCACGACCACGGCAGACGGGGGGCCATTGACTGCTGTCGACGACTGATAAAGTGGCTTCAGGCTGCGACGCCGACTTGTCCAGCGCGTGCCGGTATCAGCGCCACCCCCATCGCGCCCTCCGTTTCCAGCCTCGGGATGCTGTGCTATGTATGTATGTATGCTTGACGATTGTGATTGTGATTGCCGGCTCCAACGCTCGACGCCGTGCGACGGGACGGGAAAAAAGCAAGCGGCATCGCATCGCATCAGGGAGGGGGTGAGCTGTGAAGACAGCCCCAAGGGAGGGGTGGCAACTCGACGTGATGGGATGGCTCTGCTTCCCCAGACCACGCCCCTACCTCACGCCATTCCGCCGGCCGCTACGCCCGTTGTAGCTCTCGGGCCATGGCCTCGCGATTGCAGACGAACCACACGGCGTCGACTTGGTTGAGACTGACGAGAGTGTCTCGCGGCAGCCCATCCGACCGCTTGCCTCAAGTCTTGGCGCGGCTTGTCGCGCCCTGTTTGCCCTGTTTGCCTGCCTGTCCTCCCATGTGGGTGACCTCTTGTGCTAGTGCTCGTGCTCGTGCTCGTGCTTGTCACGAAGTTGCTGCTGTCGTTGTTGTTGCCGCTCCTCCGTGTTACATCGCCTGCAGCAAAGGCGGCTTGCATTTGCATGTATCGACGTCCAACCACGCCTGGAGGTCCATCAAGCGCAGACTGTTGACTTGACTGCTTATTCGCAGACGCCAAAGTCTAGAACCTAGATCACAATAGCGGCTGTCTCGGGTCCTCAACGACATCCAGAGCATGGCTCATGGACTACTACCCCCGGTCCTCTTCCGGAGAATCCGCAGGGGCTCCCTGTCTGTCACTCACTGGTGCGCACTGCAGTCTGCGCACCGCGTCCTCCCCCCACTGCAATCGTTATGCCAGACGGGGCCCATGGCTCTCGCAGCTTGCTGAGGGTCCATCTCTCAATCCCATGAAAAACGGCATTACGACGTCAACGGCCATTCGCCATCTGGAGTAGCTGCCCCAAGACGTCAGTAGTATCCGAGTCTATGTAAAGGCATCGGCACGCACCTTAACATCATGCCAGCCCGTTCCCGCCCTGGAGCTCCGCTCAGCCTGGGGATCCTTGACCTGTTGGCCCGCGGCCTTTTCATCAGCGGTACTACAAGAACAATCGTTCGACCCTTTCCTCAGCCTAAGTCTCTCTTCGTCCTAGTCCTCCAATCCAGATCGCTTGCTGCCGGCGGACAGTTCATATAAGAGCCTCTCCTCGTTTCTTCCAATCCGCTCCGGCATTGTCTCCCATCCTCCAATTCCTACCTGATCAACGTCGACGAACTCTCATGCCGTCCTCTCCTCATATCATCCCACCGTTCTCACATACTCACATACACAATATCCTCTTTCTCCGTTCCCTCGAACTCCTCCAGCACAATGAGTGGTGCGGGCGGCTTTTACAAGTACCGATGCAAGTACTTTTATACTCACAACTGCCCTAACTGGGTTTGGGTAAATAATGCGCCATGCGCTTCATGTCTTGTAAGTTTGAGTCAATCTGTTGAGGTCTTCATTCAAACGTGTTTGCTGACGGGGGATTGCAAAAGGCCGATGGGCGGGACAACGAAGAGCCCTCTCTACCATCATGGGGTGTTCCGCGAGACATTGTCGTGCCCCGCGTCCTGGACGGTATCCTGCAGTACACCCTAATGGAGCTCGTTGCCCCTTCAGAGCCGGGCGACGACTGGACGCTCAGGGATAAGGCCAATCACCGACCACCACCTTCAATCCCCGTAACTAGTGCCATGCCAGGCATACCGGGGATAATGTCACATCATCGGTTTTGAGAAGCAGCGAAATCCAGCCAAGTCCTTGCGAACATACGTAAAGGGGAACTCTTGAAGCTTCGCCATTTGAGGAGACCTTGGGAATAATTATCGACCACCCAAGAACTGGGGATTGAGAGCTCCCCGGACAGGGCACGGGAACAAGGAACGACGCAACTAGGGCTGGAAGTGGAGATGGACGAACGACAACGACAGCAGGGGAAACCAGCAAATTGCAAGCCCTCTCTCAACCGCCAACCGGATGGACGCGCCAGCTTGGGCGTGTACATTGTACAACTCTGTGTACAAACTCGGAGATTTCTGATGGGAGGACCGCAGCAGACATACACGGTTGCGATTGTGACGCTGTGTATTGGATGGACCGGGAGATTGATGGCTGGAGAGCGACCACGAGCAAGCAACAACCCCAGAAGATACCCATGCGCTTTGAGTTTGGCGGCTCTGGAGTCCGGTGGACTCCATTTCGGACTGTTTTATCTTTTTTATTTTTAGGTTGTATTTGGAACTCTTGGGACGGCCATTTGTTTTCAGGCGCGAAGTGTAAATTCTTTTGGGTTACCTGGCATGGGGTTATTCTTGCCATTGGGTGGTTCGGAGGCGGGAAATTGATTCCTTGACCTTTCACATGGATTGATCAATCGTCATGGAGACGCTTCTTCTTTCTTCTCTTTGAAAATACCGCTTGCAGGTCAGCGCAGGGCAGCTTACTTAAGTTAGCGTATCGTCGTGCATTTGGGCTTCGTACATAGTAGTGCTCGGGTAGTGCATCGTAGTGCAATGGACAGGCTGCTGTGACAATGACATGTGATGTGAGGCTCGTGGGCCCTCATGGTGGTGGGCTTGGGCGAGTCAGTGGTCGGTCCAGGGCGCACAAGATCAGGTTGAGGCATCAGATCAAGGTGCCAGGCAGGGTTGTTGGTCGCAAGATGTGGCGTGCCGCAAGATGGCAGCTCGCCTGATGATCCCTGTCTGTGTACTTATCAGTCGTCGTCGTGGGTTGTCGGCTTGGTACCTGGGCTTGTCGGACCCACCTGACGGGATGGACGGGCAATTCGCGGAGTCGCGGAGTTTTGGCGACTTATCGAACGAAGGCTGCTCGCGCGATGAACGGACGGACTAGATCGATGATAGGACGAGGGATGGACCCGCCTCAAGACGCCAAACAAGCGTGATAATCAGCACCAAGAAGCGTGACGGAACCCCCAGAGGGAATGATCAAGGAACCGCCAAAGAACCACCAGGACGTCGATCGTAGCATGACCCAAAGACCGGGGCCGAACGAGCCGTTCGTCTCGTCTTCGCGGAGGCAGTCGTCAAACCGCCGGCTTGGCTGGAAGCGGACCAGCGCCATGGTTTCCACTTTCCACCCTGCGCCACGCGTCTGCTGCTGCAGTGCCGAACGACTGATGAGCGAGCCCCAAGCGAACCGAGCCCGTGGTGGAGGAGAATGCATAATTTGATGCCGGCGACGGAGAAGAATTGGCTTGCGATCCAAGGCGTGGGTTTTATTGGCTGGCCCGGAGAGAGGGTTTGCCTGGCCTACCGAAGAGGGTACCGCCCTGGAGCTGCGACGACGAGAAGAAGATCAACGACAAGGTAGTATCGCGCATGGACTAATCGTGACGGCTATTTGGCAATTGCTCGACGACGGAGAATGGCAATCAAGGCCACGATGATGACGATGAAGGAGATGGAGATGATGAGATAGTAGTGCACGGTGGTGATTGTATGGAAGTGGAATTGGATGTTGACATTGGAGGTTTGTGAAAGAGACGGAGTGTCAAATCAAAAAGAGAGGTAGGAGTCCAAGAGAGCATGTCATCCAATCAATCCATGGTGGAGCTCCAGAGGGTGATGTGATGGAAAGAGCGATTAACTAGGTCTTGGCTTCCTTCCCATTCATGCTTCCCTGCGCCAGAAGCAGATGGCAGGTAGTAAGTTTAACTAAGCTGTAGACACGTGCCAAGTTTCGGTCAGGACTGAAGAAAGCGGATAGCTCTGCTGCATTATTTATGGAGGCTTCAAGTGGACAGCAACATTGAAAGACGCTTCGGAACTATCTGGCTGACACACCTTAACTAGTTAGGTACCTAACTCTCTACCTGCTACTAGTACTAGTCCCGTAAGTAGCCTCCACTAGTGCCCGCGCAGTCACCTATTCTGGACCACGGAATTAGACGCACCTCTATTTGAATAACCTACACCTCCTAGCTGAATCAGGGAAAGTGCGGTCCTACCTATATTATATGATAACACCCTCCTTTAGATTTAGACCCCTAGAGTCTCGTAACCTAGTAATAGACCCCCTGAAGCTTGTTGCCTGAGTAACAGCTTTAGCTGAGGCTCTGCCGGGTAATTCTATTAATATAAGTAATAGTAAAAAACGCGCTTTTCGCCGTATTAGAAAACACACATAAAGGCAGGTTAAATAGCTGACTTTCCGGAAAGTGATTATATTATAGGTGTAGCTAGGGTTTTACTAGGTAATTTAGTTAAACTAAGCTTTTACTAGGTAATTCTGTTAGCTAAAGTAATAACAAAAAACACGCTTTTCGCTATATTAAAAAACATATATACAGGCAGGTTAAATAGCTGCTTTTCCTAAAGGTCTTTATATTATAAGTATAACTAAGGTTTTACTAGGTAATTTAATTAAGCTAAGCTTTTACTAGGTAATAGTAATATTAAAAAAAATAGTAAAAATCATATAAATAAGCTGCCTAGTAAAATAACCTGTTAGGTGGCTATAGTGGCTATAATAACAGCTATAACTATAGCTATAATAGCTTAGGTAGATAGCTACTTAGAATAGCTGGGTTTATAAGGGATAAGAAGGGAATTAGACTACTAAAATTATATATATTAACACTTTATAATCCTCCTCTATAGTGAGAAACACCTAACTACTAGTCTTTTAGCACTTAGGCTGATAGCAGGCTAACTAAGAGTATTAATAGTAGCGCTAAAGCTGCCACTAGGGCGATTAAGAGTGTAAGAAGATAAGCTTACAGCCTAGAGGACTAGCCCTAAGAGGAACTAGTGCTAGGCTGAGTAGGGCACACTAAGAGCATAAAGGCTACTAAGTAGGATTACTTAGTGATCTTAGTAAGCAGTTTGTGACTGCTTGCTAAGTTAAAGTCTTATAATATATAGATACCTATCTTAAAGCTTTTTATCTCACTCTGATTAGCTAACTCTTATAATTCTTTAACTTTTTTACCTACTTAGGTGATTAGTATAAATAGAAAGATAATAATAAACCTCTAATAAACCCTAGCTTAAATAAGTTATATACTAACACTAGGTTGTGTTATAAGCAGTATATACTAGGTGATAAAACTACTATAAATAGAATAAATTATGCTAGAAATAATTAAGTTAGTAGAACTAGTATATAAACTAAAGCTAGAAGATATTAAGAAGGAGAGCTAAGAAACCTAATATAAGAAGTCTAAAAGCGATTATAACCTATTAGTAAAGCTGCCACCTAGGTCACACAGGCGGATTCTTAGTAATTAACTAGTAATATAAGAGTAGTAAACCTTAATATTAGTACACAGCTTAGATATATAGGATTTCTTAAAGATCTTAGCTAAATAGTAGGCAGTATAAATAGAGCTGATATACTAACTGGTCTAACACCCTATAAGTAACCCTAGGCGGGATTAGGAAAAACCTCTTACTTATAACTATATAGTACTACTTAAGAACGCTATAGAGGTAGAGGTTAATAACTAGATTTATACTGTAAAGTTAGGAAACAGCCTCTAACCTAACTGTACTAATATATAAAAAATCAAATAGTCTATAACTAAGCTCTATATAGTTAGATAGACTAAATAGTATAACTATAAGAGGAATCTTATTAACCTAACCTAGCAGGACTATCTTAACTTTATTTATAAGAGACATATTAATATAAGCCTATAAGAGAGGCAACTATAAGATAAATTAATAGAGATCTAACAGTATAATAACTAGTTGCTAATAGACTATTTTAACTTGTAGACTGCCTTATATACCTCTATAGGCACCTTAGACCTTAAAGACTAGGCAGACCTAGCTTACTAATATTATTACAAGCTTAAGAACCAGCTAAAAAGAGAAATAGACTGTTAGAAGGTTAATCTTTTATAGGTGTGAGATATAGCTAATAAGGTAGAGAGGCTATAGTTATATATCTAATATAACTATAAGTCGTAAAGTAAAGAGTGAAAACACAAACCTAGTAACTATACCTAAGAGAGGTCTAAAAAGACTACTAACACAAGATAAGCTAGAAGCTAAGACCCTAAAGGAATGTAAAATAACATAGGGAATTATATATACTCCTAACTATCTAGAAACTTACCCCTAGCTAACCTACTAGCAGACTGCCCTATATATAGTAAAAGATTAACTAACTAACTAAGAGTGTAGTATTATAATTATAATAAGACTAAGCATTTAGTAAGAGATTATTAGGCAGCTAAAAGGAACTCTAGTATTAACACTAACTAGATGCTAAGCCTACCTCTAGTAAAGGTATAATTTATAGGTATATAAGTAGAAGAACTAAACTTCTTAGGAAACAAGTAGGTATTAAAAACACTACTAAAACTCTAGTGCTAATACTAAAGATAATACTAATTAGGTATATTATTTAAGAAAGAGTAATCACTTTATAAGTATATACTAAAAAAGTAGTCTATATAGATATAAATACTTACACCTAAGTTAACCTTATTAGTATAAGACTAATCAGAAGGTTAGGCCTTAAGGCAACTAGAGATTAGAAGGTACTAAGCCTATCTAGTTTTAACAGAGTAATTATACTTGCTAGGTAGGTCTACTAGTTAATATTCTTCCTAATTAACTCCTAGGGATACCTATAGAAGGTTAAACAACTATTTATAAAAGTATAACACCCTAAAGAGGCTAGTAACCTACTCTTATCCTTAGATTCTATAGAGAAGAAAGAAATTCTTATTAATACTTATATATACTTATAGAGCTATAAGCTTATTACTCTTATAGATATCACAACCTTTATAGAGAAGCTAGTAAGAGGGGGAGAACCTGCTTATATTATGTATATATATAGTATATTATTACTAGATAAGTAGCTAATAGCTGTTTTAGACGAAGAAGTAGATATAAGGTTAGAGACTTTACTACTAGAACTTAGAGAGTTTAGAGGAGTATTTAGCAAATCTATAGCAAAAAAGATTCTAATCTTAGAGGGTGTAAAGTATATAATTAAACTAAAAAAAGGTAAGATACTACCTTATAGACTCTTATACTCTTATAACAGAAAGTAGCAGAAGGTCCTCTATAAGTATATCACTAAGAATATCACAAGTAAGTATATTAGTCTCTTAGTTAGTAAGGCTAAGTCTTTAGTCCTGTTTATACTAAAAAAGGATAAAACCTTATAGCTTTATATAGATTATTAAGGTTTAAATAAGATTACTATTAAGAATTATTACCTGCTGCCCCTGATTAGAGACTTGCTAGACTGCCTTATAAGTGTGTAATAGATCTTAAAGATTAATCTATAAGATGTGTATTATTAGATTTAGATTAAGCTAGAGGATTGCTAGAAGACTGCTTTTAGAACTTACTATAGGCACTTTAAGTATAATATTATACTGTTTAGGCTAATAAATATGCCTATAATATTTTAAGTGTATATTTACTAAGTGCTAGCTAGTATACTAAACATAGTTTGTATTATATATCTAGATGATATTTTAATTTACTTAACAACCTAAGATTAATATATAAAGAATATATAAAAGATACTAAAGAGATTATAAAGCTTCTAGCTATATATAAAGCTATTAAAGTGCACCTTTTACTAGTAAGAAGTTAAGTTTCTAAGCTATATAGTAACCTAAGAAGGTATTAAAATAAAGCTAAGTAGAGTTTATATAGTTAATAAGTAGCTAACCCTACTAAGCTTTAAAGATATATAGGTATTCTTAAGGTTTTATAATTTCTACTAAAAGTTTATTTGTAAATACTTAAAGATTATAAGACCTCTTATAGTAATACTAAAAGACAGTTAGAATAAGTGTAAAACTAAAGAGTTTACTTAGATAGATAAAAAGAAAGTAGTATTCTAAAAGCTAAAAAGAGTATTCTGCTTAGTGACTATTCTCTAATATTAGGACTTAAAATATAAGTTAAGAGTTAAAACAGATATATCTAATATAGCTGTATTAGGTATTCTTTTCTAACTGTTTAAGAATTAATAGCGTCTAGTAGTATACTAGTTTAGGAAACTCTTAGAGGAGGAGTAATACTAGGCTACTAGCTAGTAAGAGCTGTTAGCTATTATTAAGAGCTTAAAATACTAAAGCTACTACCTTTTAAGGCTTAAGAATAAGTTTATACTATTAACAGACTATATAGCTCTTATAAGTATTATAAAAGTATTAGTAAGAGACCTTTAAGAAAGGCTTACTAGATAGGTATATAAATTAGCACCTTTTAACTTTAATATTAAGCACTAGCTAGGTAAGATAAACCTAGCAGACAGCCTATTATAAAGGCTAGATTATATAGTAAGAGAGATCTTATATATAGATATACTTCTAACTTTAATAGTAAAACTTAAGTTAGTAGGAAAGTTACTAAAAGACCTCTACTAAATAATTATATAGGTACCTAAGAGTGTAGAAAATAGGATAGTTAATATGTTTATTTAAGCTATATAAGCTAGTCTTAAAGACAAGCCTGTTACTATTCTAGCTGTTACTACCTAAGCTAGGCAAGCTAGAGGTAAACCACTTAAAGACTTAGTAACTAGATAGTAACTACTAGCTAAGCTAAGTTTATAAGAGATACCTTTAGTAACTATAATAGTTATCCTAGACTAATATATTCTTCGCCTAGTTATAAAAAGGCTTATAAAGGGAGAGACAGCCTTTCTTAATTAGCTCTTAAGCAAACTAAAAGAGCTAGTATAAGAATTATAAGAGAGAGATTAATTCTACTAATAGTAGTTAGCAAAGGTTTATAATACTATAAGAGAAGCTTACTACTATAATAAGTAAGAAATACTATTTTTTAAAAGAAGACTAGTTATCCTAGAAGAATATATAATAAGAAGGGAAATCCTCTGCTAATACTATAATAACTCTCGCTTAGGACATATAAGAGTAGTAAAAACCTTAGACCTTATTATATGTAAATTCTATTAGAACTAAATCTTAAATAATATAAAAGACTACACCCTAAGATGCTAATATTACTAAGATGCTTATATACTAAGATATAAGCCCTATAGAGAGTTATAATCCCTACTAATACCTGCTTACCCTTTTTAAGAAATTAGTATTAACTTTATTATAAGACTGCTAAAAAGCGCTTAAGCTAATAGTAAGAAATATAATACTATACTAGTAATTATATGCTATATAATAAAGTATATACTTTTTATTCTTATAAAAAAGACACTTAATATAGCAGAAATAGTATAACTCTTATATAAATATATTAAGTGTAGATATAGTTTACCTAAAGGGATTATTAGTAATAAAAATAAGCTGTTTATAAGTAAGTTTTAAGAAGACCTAATAAAAGAATAAGTGACCTATTAGTAGCTATTTACTATATACTATCTATAGATAGACAGATAGATAAAGAGGACTAACTAAGCTATTAGGAAATACCTCTAAGTATATACTAATAATACCCTATACTAATAGGCAGCCTAGCTCTTAGAAGTAGTTTTTACTTATAATAATAGTACTTACTATACTATTAGGGTTTTTCTTATATAAGCTCTTTATAAATACTACCTAAGGGTTATAAAATATACCTTAAAACACCTTAAGTTAAATATATAAGAAGTATAAGAGTATATTAAGATACTTTACTAAGTATACGCTAAGGCGGAGGGATAATAGTAGAAAGCTATAAAGAGATAGGCTAAATACTATAATAAGTAATATAACCTATAAGAATATAAGGTTAGGTAAACTATTAGGCTATTAATAAGAAACTTCTAATTTAAATATAAGAAGCTAGTACTAAAATTTATTAAAGTAGTAATAGCAGAAAGAATTAGCAAATAAGCATACTAAGTATACCTTCTAGAATAATACTAGCGAATATATAATATTTTTCTAGTTAAACTCTTAGAATTATAGTTTAAAAAGTGCTAACTAGGCGTAGAAAAACCACTAAAACTACTTAAACTAGAAGAAGAGGATAATAAGTAGGAGGTTAAGAAAGTAGTTAACTATAAGAAAGATATAAGATAAATATTCTACTAAGTTAAATAGGTAGGATAGCTAGTAGAATATAACACTTAAGAGCTAGTAGCTCACTTAGAGAATATAATAAAGTTAGTATAAAGGTATTATAAGCAGAGAAAGTAAATATATAAGAAATAAGATAATAAATAGATAAACTATAGTGCTAAAAGCATAATAAGAATATAAATTACTAGTAACACCTAAGTAGCTAAACACTACTAGAAGAATAGACTACTAGATACTACTAAGGTTACTACTAATTAAAAAAACAAACAGCTGCTAACCTAATACCTAAAGCTAAGAGGGTCCTATAGAGAATATAAACTATAATAGAGATCACTTCTAAGACTTTTTTACTAAGGTGCTACAAAAAGTAGAGAGTGAGAATATAATATTAGAAACACCTAACTTACTAGACTTTAAAGAATAAGTCTTTAGAGGTGTATACTTAGCTTGCTTAAGAGGGTGAGTAGAGGGTAAGAGTGACTTACTACTAAAATTAACAACTTAGGCAGGTATCTTAGGGATCTTAGTCTTATAAGCATGCTTATAGGCAGTGAAAGCTAAGGCAGAAGGGGGGTTAGTAATATCTAGGCGACTAGCAGAACAATAAGAAGTTGTTAAAGCTTAGGCGACAGAGGAAGAGACAGCTAATAGGTCTAACCCTAAAGAAAGAGCCTAAGCGCTAAAGTCTAGCTTAAAAGCTAGGTTATTAGGGAGCTAAAGGCTCTCTAGGTTATCTAGGATCTAAATACTATTAGGAGACTAAATAATAGGAGACAAGAGAGTAGAGGGAGAGGCAGTATAAGTGCGAGTAACAAGTAAAGTAATAGTAAGCTTAGTAGGAGTCTTATTAAGATTAGAGACAGAAATAGAGGCAAGGTGTAAGCAAGTGATAGGTAAGGTAGTAGTAGATAGAGTAGAAGACTTAATATTAGAACTGCTAAACTTAGACCTAATATTATAAGAAGGGCTACTAATAGCCTTATAGCGAAGAGGTTCTTAGTTTAGGAAGCTAACTTAGTATACTAGGGCCTAGGCACTATAGTTATAAGCCTTAATAATAGCAGAGATAGTAGTATACTTAATAGATATAAAGAAAGCCTAGAGTGTTTTCTCTTTAATATTAGTAATAGGGGTGATAAATATATAAAGCAGTTAAAAAACTACTATATAAACAGTAAGAGTAGTACTATTATTATAAAAATAAAAAGGCTAAGCAGCCTTAATATAATAATCTAATTTAGTTAGAGAAATATCCTCTAAGAGGCTAGCATCCTAGTAGAACCTTAGGGTGTTAATAGCAGTCTAAGCCTTAATCAACTAGAATAAGAAACTAAGCACTTTCTTAGTTAACTAGCTAGACTTCTTAGCACTAGTGCTAGTAATACTAGACAGGCTGTTAGTAAGAGCTTAAAAAGTAGATACAGTCTTATTAGTAGCACGCTAAATACACTAGTGTGATATGCTAAATAGAGGCTTATAGAGGGTCGCTTAGCAACTAGAGAAACACTCCTTAGGGTTATTATAAAAGTAATATATAGTTAACTTGTTCTAGAAGACTACTATAGCACTATAAAGCTCTAGAGGAATCTTAAAGATATTAATAATATATAAAAAGCAGTAAAAACTTAATAAACTTATAGTAGTATACTTTTACTTAGATTACTTATAATAGATATAATAGGCTTTAAGAGAACTATAGATATATAGTAGACTAAACTAGTTAGCTTTTTATATTAGATAAAAGAAGTAAGAGGTATCTCTAATAAATATCTAGTTAAAAAGAGTATTTTTATTAAACTAATAGAGAATATCCCCTGTGTAAATAAGAGATATTCTAGTGATAAATTAGTAATAGTAAGACAAGTAGACTAATAATAATACTTTTATAGTTTAAGTGTTATAAGTAACAGAAGGAAGTGATAAGGTAAGATAACTTATAAAGGTTTAGAGAGGGAGAACTAAATAATAAAAGATATTATAAAAAAGTTAGTATAAGTAAGAGAAAGAAAAAGAAAACAAATAAGTATACTAGTGTAGTTTATAGCTTAACAGCTGCTAATAGACTGCTAACTAATAGGTCTACTATTAATATAGAGCCTTATAACTAACAGCTGTGTGATAGCTGCAGAGTAGGCGCTAACTAACTACTATATTACTATACTAACTAAGGTCTTAAGTGATAACAGTATAGTAATAACAAAATAATATTAATTATAATAACTAAGAATAGACTTACGCATCTAGAGACTAGATAGCCTAAGGAGGGGGCAATTATAAGAAGATAGGCTTACAGCCTAGGGGACTAGCCCTAGGAGGAACTAGTATTAGGCTAGGTAGGGTATACTAAGAGCATAAAGGCTACTAAGTAGGATTACTTAGTGATCTTAGTAAGTAGTTTATAACTGCTCGCTAAGTTAAAGTCTTATAATATATAGATACCTACCTTAAAGCTTTCTATCTCACCCTAATTAGCTAACTCTTATAAAGGGTAGAAATAGTAGTGTTAAAGCTGCTACTAAAGCTGCTGCTAAAGCTGCTACTATAGCTATAGTAGCTGTATCTTATAATACTATTATTACTACTCTTAGCTCTCTTAATTTTATCGCTAAGGTATCTAGCAGCTAACTCTTATAAGGTTACTTCTAGCTGCTTATACCTGTTTTTGCCTGTGTTTTTCTACTCTTTCTCTTTAAGGCTGTTAGGGCTTGTTTCAGGTTAGCTACTTCTTAAGTGCTAAGAATTTAGCTAGATAGTGTAGTTAGAGGGCTTAAGTTAGTTAGGACAGTTAAGAAGGCAGGGTTTTTAGAGTCTAGGATTATAATTAGCAAATTGCGAATTTTACTATGTTTTTTAATAATAAGAGGGTTAGGTTCTAATCGTATAAAGAGTATTACCTCTTACCTTAGCTACTAGCTTATATTAGCTGCTAGAATTATTAAAAGGCTAGAGATTAATATATAGTATTAGAATATAGCTACTAGTATTAATTAATAAGTTTAAGTAGTAAAAATAGCTTTTTTTTTATATAAGAAAGCAGCTTATAACTATAAGGTAATCTCTATTAGGCTTAAAAGGATTTCTTATATATTAGTAGAGTAGTCTTCTTAGTAAGTAACTCTTATATAAGATAAGCCTGCTTATATATTAACTCTAAGGTATACTAACTAACCTAAAAAATTAGGCTACTAAGTATAAGAACCTTCTCCTAATATATGTGTTAGAATAATATTTACTTCTAAAACTTAATATTATACTAATATTCTTAAATATATAATAATTCCTAAACCTATTACTTAAGCTTATATAAATTACAGAACCTATTTAATAATAGGACCTTAAGTTAACTATAAGAGCTTTTAGTGTGAGATGTTAAGTATTAGCTAAAATTCTAGCTCTATTAGGTGTAAAAATAAGCAAATTAGAGCTGCTCTAAGATGTAAGTTATTTAGAGGTAGTAAATAATATCTAAATACTAACTTATTAGCTAAAATAATATGTGAAAAGGGTAAGAAGGTAATAGACTTTTCTGTGAGGTAAACTTTAAGCAGAGAAGCTACTAATTTAACTAGAAAAGCGCCTTAGTGCTAGTATATACTATTATAGCCTAGGCTTTAATAATACTATTAGTAGTCTTAGAATACTTATAAGATTATAGTATAATACTTAGCGTGGTAATTTGCGGATCTAAGTGTTATTAGGCAATCTAGTATATATCACTTGTTACTAAAGCTGCTACCTTCTTAATAGTAGTGTTATTAGTTATATTAGAAAGAGACTATTATAGTTATAAGACTACTATAGTTACTATACAAGTAATATCTTTCTTTATATACCCTATTAGCTTATATCTCTTAAGGCTGCCTAGCCACTTCTTCTTAATATTAAGTATAATATTCTTTATAATATACTATAGGTAAATTTACTATTAAGCTGTATTAAAAATATTATTAGCTGTATTCTTAAGAGCTATATTAAAATCAGTAATAATAATATTAAAAAAGAGGATCTTAGCTTTTAGAGTAATAAAGCATAGCTGTATTAATAGCCACTTATAGCTTAGGGTATCCTCTTAAGAGGTAAGCCTAAAAGCTATATTAAAGCTTATATATAAGGCAGTTAAGGCTATTATCTAAAAGAGAGAAAGGTTAAAGTAGTTAACTTAATATATATTATCTATAGAGAGAAGCTCTAGGTTATACTTCCACTTTTATAGGGTAGTATTATAAATCTAAAAAACCCAGGTTAATCTACCTTTATAGTTATAATTAACTGTAAAGTAATAGATATTATTACTACTTAAGAGGACCTTAAGAAAAGCTTATATAAATATATAAGGACTATACCTCTTATAGTAGAGCTTTCTTCTAATAACCTTTATATCTTACTTAATAATCTTAAGCGTAAGGTATTTAAAGGAAATCTAGCAGGTGATTTCCTAAGTGGTGATCTAGTAAGAGCTTAATTAGTTAGTAATAAGCTTCTTAAGCTCTTTAAGGCTAAATATAATATATGTCTACTAGTATAGACTGTATATAGTAAGATGCTTATTATAAGGCTTATAGTTATACTTAAGGTGCTTAAGGCTTATAAAATAAGATAATATAGCTAGATCCTAAGTGATTCTAGCAGACTAAGAGTATCTTATTTTCTTTATAGTTAAACTATATTTTTAGATACTAGCTATTAACTGTTTATACTTACTATCTTAATTATATCCTACTTATATATAAAGCACTTAATCCTTTCTTAAAAAGCTATTATCTTTTCTTATATATAATTTAATAGTTCTAAAGCCAGCTTTAGCTTAAGCTAGCTAGAGGGCTAAATACGCTTTATTATATATTAAAAAAAATATAAAAAATAAGCTATTTATAATAATAATATAAAGACTATTAGAAGGCTTATAATAATAATAATTTAGTAGAAAGGTAGGTAAAATTAAGTATAAAAAAGTAATATTATATATATAAAGGTGAAAAAATTCTTATACACTTATAAGTATAAGCAATATATTATTATTATTAATAATAGGCATATATAGGAAAAGTAAGGCTTATATAAGTATTAATTTATTAAAAATTCGTAAAAGTAAGACACTAAGTTTTAATTCGCTTACTTATATATAAAAGCAGAGTCTATTATTATTAATACGCGCAGCATAACAAAAAAAGTGGGTCTTTATTAATAGAAACTGGTGCTCTAGCTGAAGCTGTTGTTAGGGGTGTTAGCGGAAGACTGAGGAGTAGGTGTGCACCTAATTTGGGTGGGACCGCACTTTCCCTGATTCAGCTAGGAGGTGTAGGTTATTCAAATAGAGGTGCGTCTAATTCCGTGGTCCCTATTCTGATACCTTGGGGCGAATCATTAGTCTAGTTAGAGCTGAGATGGGCGCTAATTGCCGTTGCACGTTCGATGTTCCACCTTGGTTCGTTCGTTTCGTTCGTTCGTTCGTTCGACATATCGGCCTCCGCCGATGCCGAAACCTCGCTCCCGGCTTAACTCTGCCGGACTGAACTCTCTGTTCTACGATGCATGCCCAATTAAACCAGCCGCATCCTTGGGAATAGAAGATCGACAGAACAGCAGCTTCGTATGGATGTTAGGAGAGTCAGATGCTCACCAGCGGTAGACGGCCTGACGCATGGGAAACCCCCGGGCAGCGATACTGGCGATATCCAAGGATTTCGTATCTGTCCCATGTATATATGCACAGTACTTACCGTCTAGATTTACCTCATTTCGCATTCCCATTCTCATCCCTACGAGTGTTTATGCCCACACATCTGTCTGCACTCGTACCCATCCGGCCATGCCCATTGCCAATCTGCCCAGACCCCCTGCTCTCCCTAAAAAGAAAAACCCTGCCGCATGCCCCGTCGCCGTCTGCCCTGCGCCCCCGAGCACCTGCATCAGCCCATTCCCCAGGCGCACAGGGACATGAAGAAACGCAGTGTGGAGTGTGGCATGGTCCCATGTTTGTCTCGCCGCCCGCTGGAAGCTCCTTCTTCCAGAACGGGTATGGAACGACTTTTCTCGTCTACTGTGGAATTACTATGTAGTCTGCTTCGTAGGGAGCTGTCTGCGATGTCGGCTATTGACGCGGCGCTGGCCACTGCTCATGGCCCTTTAGCCCTGGAACAATATCCTAAACCGAACCATTGTGGGGGACTGCTGAGCGATTAGCAGCTGCCCAAGTCTCCCTTTTCCGGAGTTCTCCTCTCTTGCCGGTGGCTTTGTTAGCTTCTCTTTCAGAGGTATTGTAAGTGGAGAGGGGCCACTGTACAATGTGACGGATAGCTAGAGCATCTGGACAGACATACACGGATAGATCCCGGGTGGATCGTGGATTCACCGAGTGGAGAGAGCCGTTCATAACTACCATGAGTCCCGCATTGGATAACGAGAAGATTCCCATGCCGGCATCCATATCTATTGCCTATCCCTAATACCAAAGCGGTGCCACGTGCGGCATTGCGGCATGCGTGATATAGGTAGGAATCATTAGTCACTAAGCCGGCATATCTATAACAAGTAATACAGGGTTTCGTTCATCATTGTATGTACTTCGTACCCGTCTTGTTATGAACACGCGCCAATTCTAGGCGCTTAAACGAAAGGATGTCATTCACAGTAACACCGCCAACAGACCAACAACCACTGCGCCAACAACCGTTCCAACCCTCGGCACTACGCCCGCCGAAGCCGCACTATCGTCGTCCGACAGCCCAAGCGGCAAGCCCTGGTAGTCAAACGTGACATTCTGCGTAATTGAACTGTTGTAGCAGTGGCCGTTCGCAATGTCCAGATTCGTCAAATCGTCCGGCACCTTGAAGAACATGTACCGATCCTGCGGGATGCCCTTGAAGCCCTTCGTGTTGTACGGGAACTTGTCACCCGAGTCCGTCGCGCTCGTGTTGCGTAGGAATATGCACTGCACTTGGCCCGGGTACGCCTTGTAAAGCGCCGGGTACGCCTTCATGACGTCCGCGTTGCTGGTGTCGGCCACGAGCACGAAGCGCCGTTCCGGGAACGTCTGAAAGATCTTGTCGAGGAGGAACCGGCGGATCGCCAGAGTTGCCGACACGTCGGAGAAGTTGAGCGGGCGCGTGTCGAACGAGCCTAGCGGGTATGTCTTGTAGATGTAGTCCATGTAAATGCGCGTTGCTTGCTCCGGCGTGGTCGTCAGGTAGTGGAAGTGCGTTTCCGGCAGCGACGCCGACCAATTAGCGTAGATGCTGGGCATGTTCTTCCAGGAGGTGAATGGGCGCGCAAACGAATTGATCAGACCCTCCGTCGGCTGGTAGATCTTGGTCACGCGGAGGATGTCGTCAATGTCTGAAATGATGGTGATGCCCTTGGTAGGGACAAGATACGCCGTCGCGTTGCCGCTGTTGTTCTTCCCTTCCGCATAGACGTTGACAGCCTGGACCCGCGACGTTTCGTTGCCCGGAATCAAGTATCCCCCATCCGAGCCAGTGGTGTTGCGCAACGTGACGAACGTGTCAAAGTCGCCCTCTACGGTGGTGTTGTACGGCAGCTTGATCTTCTGCGAACCTCCTTTCTATAACCCAAGCGTCAGCCACATACGGTCGCGTCAACGAGGTCACATATCACCTACCGCTGGAAGTATGCCGCTTCCATTGATTTCCTGGAAGTTGTTGACAAAGTCAACCGTCACGCTCTCGTCGTCCTGCTGCACAACGAAGATGGACCGCGTAAGGTTGCGGGCCTGAGCCTTGTTCGAAGCAGAGAGCTCGTCGACGCTCGTGTCAACGAGGAAGGCGTCGGCGAGGTCGTCGATCTTTTTCTGGCTGACATCGGGGATCTTGTAGACATTTCCGTGGACTCGCACATTCCACCCCTTGTCTGTCCAGTTGGCATACGGGCTGGAATACAGTTAATGTCGTTGCTCTTAGCCAGGATCCAGCGTGACTTACGGAATGTTCAAGACCTGGGTGGGCTCCGCGTCCAAGTCGGTACTCGAAACACCAAGCGACTTCTCGACAGCCGTCCCCGTAGGAAGACCGTGCCAGTCCAAGATGCCCGAGTCGACAAACGACTCGATCTTGGTCTGGACGTCGCTGACGATGCCATCAACGTAGGTCTGAACGTCGTCGAGGACGTTTCGCTGGACGAGATCCGGTGCGGCCGTAGGCTCCGGCACTCTCACGAGCAATCCCTCAAAGACAGTTGGCTCGGCGACTGGCGCTGGGAGGGCCGCAATGGCGGGCACGAGGCCGTAAAATACTGCTCTAAGCATGTTGGTGATCGGCAGCAGGACGGCAGGACGAGGTTCTACGGGATATTCAAGATGCCATCAAGGGAAAGAAAAACCTCCCGCCCAAAGAAAGAAGTGGCGCGCCGCTTATAGTAATTAGCTGATGTTGTTGGCGGCGGTGACCTAGTAGCAAGTTCCTGCATCAGCCCGGCGAAGTGAATGACATCATCTCCGCGAAATGATGAGATTGCTCGTCTGCCATTGGTTCCCTGGGGCACACCTCACACATTGCAGGTTTCGCCCTTGCCCGTCTTCATCGTTACTACTACTCTTTAGTACCGACATGCTGGTACCTACCACCTCACGCATTAGTGAATCTACTGTACAAAAATCCTTACTTTCGTTGTAATTTCCCTGTTGGCTAAAACTAATCGTCTTTGGATCTGGGCTGCCGGCCTGTGTTGCAGCGAGTCTAAAGCTAGGCCAAATGAGGGGGTTCACATCACTAAATGACCTTACTAGTGTCGGTCTGAGGATGCCGTAAGATCCATTGCAGTGTAAGCCATAAATTGTGTCCTTCGTGTTTACACCGCACGCCGGCTGTTTTCCTGTATTTAGCCCTCTATTTGTACGTCAGCAGGGAGGTCAGACCATCAAGCACAAGCCATATTTCGTCGCTCAGTGTTGGTAGTTGAGTGTTGTTTCTCCGTTCCTATGAGTATGTTAGCACCCCTATCAACGCAAGAAGTAGGGAAACTTATCCCCTGTTTCTGGGGGGTTGTCCTCGACACCATTTCTGGCGGGAGGACAACCAGGACTGCCTCGTCCAATGCGGCCTGTCCAAGAACTCCAACAGATCGACAACCCAAGTTCGACCCTGACTCCCAAGATCCTCGACTTGACCCTTGGCTGGGCCCTTCACAGCACCAGACAAGCACGAAACTTTGACTCCAACTCGAGATGGGTCCCGGTGCTGCTTTAGGCGTCAACCACGAGCGACGTCTCGGAAAAAGAGATGATGCCAGAGGGGACGTTGTTCGCGACCTGTCAACTCCGATATCGTTTGTTGCCTTCGCAGACGTACAACCCCAGAAGTCGACGTAACGCAACGCATCCCAGATAGTATCAAGACTTGACCAAGCAGGCCCCTTCTGTTTGATTCGCGTTGCCAACGGGGATTTGTTTTTGATTCCTCTCCATCGTGCTCGAATGAGCAGCTAAGGAGGGCATTTACGGGCGGACAAAAGACATCCGTAAAAACCGCCCTATCATCTCGGACCGTCCTTTTCAAGATGAGACCGAGGGAACTGTCAGGACCATTTGGTACCCAACGGTTGGCTGGCGTCCTTCCTAACCGAGGGATTGAGACCGACGGCTGGAGGTTAATGCGCTTGGCCAGACCAGACGCCGAGGCGTCACACACAGCTGGAGGGTGCCGGTATGTGGTCATGGGAGCGATGGAGCCAAGGGAATGGGTAGACGCCACGGAGATCGATCAGTAATACCATTTTGCAGTTCCAAAGGACCGGAAGCTCTACCGGACGGCAAGGGTGGTCAGTTGCTTGGGTTTCTTTTCCGTTTGTATCCATGAAGCCCCATTGCAGCCGCCGGAACTAACCAGCAGATGTTTCCGACAGGCGAATGCGCTGGAATGATTGAAAGGAAACCGTGACACAACTGACTGCTTGAAGCCGTTCCGGGGCCTCACGTCTTCTCTGTTATGGTAAGATCGAGCCCGTCCGGCCAAAGGCCAAGTTTGTTTCAACTGCACCGCCCAGAAACCACAAGGCTGACCGCATCTCCAAGACGGTCTAACTCTTGACCATTGTGCTAGTTCCAGTGGAAAGGGCCGACGAGTGTCCTCAGACCAGAGGCTCTTACCGAAACGACTCATGGCACCGATCCTCTCGCGCACCACGATGGGTGACTGGAGTGCTCTCCACGCCCGTCCGTCTGCACAGCGCCGCAAGTCAATCGTCCCACTTTTCAGCGGGCGCGTCATGACTCTTGGTGCTTAGCCAACTTATAAGGCGCTTTGAACGACAGAGCGCAAGACTGAACCAGATATCTTCTTAGGGTTAAGTTCCGAAACTCGTTCCCCCCGAGAGGCTGGGCCGTCCCGAGGACAGACGGCGGTGCAGGCCACAATAGAATCCCCTGCGGCATCAACGAGGTCCTGATACAGGCTCGAGAGCGGCATATTGTGGATAACCAGCCTGGAAGGGGGGTCTGCGATAGACATTCCTTGCGGAAAACGAGAGTCGGAGAACTGTGAGGGAGGCGTGACGCGTGTTGAGGGATGAAGGGGCTCATGCTTGACCTTGTCAGGAATATCCAAAGAGCTGGTGCGTACCTAAACCGATGATTCTTTCTGGTGGAAGCCACATCTCCAGCCCAAAAAACGGAAAGAGTTGAACAGAATCGCGAGGTTGAAGGGTTGTTGTGGACCCGTGAGAGTGCAACAAGTCGACGCGAAGAAGAGGGTGCAAGTCGCGGTCTCCACTTTTGACGGTCATTCACGCGGTGGCACGTGACATCGCAAGTATATCCACAGTGTATAGTACAGTGTTGCTAGCACATGAAGACGCAGACCGAATCAAAGAGAAAGACGTCTGGCAAACCTATCCTTACCAATCCTCCAACCTCAAAGAGGCAACCTTTAGGACCATGGCGAGCTCATCGGCTTCTCGAGTCTCGACGCCAAAAGTCATCGAAGCAATAGTGGAAGCCGGCAAGAATGCATTTGACCCCAACGCCGATGCTAATGCCCGGGCTTCCGGGGTGGAAGAGTACAACCGAGTCATCGAGAGGTACGCCGATGGACCGCAGACCAAACCTATATATTATCAATAAAGCTAACGCAATCTTTCATGAAGCACTGATATTTGGGCGCTTTTCCCGGCCCTAAATACTATCATCAAGCCCAATGTTCTCCCGGCATGGCTCCGCGACCCGTTGCTGCAGACCCTCACCCGCCTCCCACTGCGGCAAGGCGGCGTCCGTGGAACCATGGAGTTTGTATTCTCAGTGCACCCTAGCAACGTTGGCAAGGCTACGGACGCCAGTGCGCCGCAAAAGCAAGGCGCCAGTATCACCCACGAGGCTGTCGCCGTTGCGACAAGGCTGCTGTCGTCGGTGCCCGCGAACATGGCGTCCCAGGCATGGTTTGACGGGATATCAGACCAGCTTCTCCAGCTCATGGACGAAGAGGCCGGCTTAGATCTTGCGAGGACTGCGGCGCAGGTCGTTGGGTATGGAATTCTGGGGAAGAAGCAGTTTGGTGCGCCAGGTGAGCTACCCAAGACTGCCTTTCTCAGCCCAACGCTGATTCAGATGATCAGGGACTGCTGGGTGGAATGCTTTTGTCCAGCCACTGTTGGAAACCCTCAATCCTTCTCTACAGAAGGATGGGGACTCGGCCTTGATTAAAGAGGAGGAAGACGAAATCGTCGACCTCAGCCAGAACAGAGTTCTCGTGAAGCCAGGGCCCCTCAAAAGATCTCTGCAACGTCTGAGCATCCTACTGCTCTCAAATCCGTCCCCAGGCCTATGCAAGCGAGTTCTCAGGCCAGTCCTTCTTCAACTGTGGGCCTTGGCCTCTTGGCCCAGCCCTTTGCCTCTGACCGAGCAAGAATTTGTTAACCCCGCTCGAACGCTGCTGCAGGCGTACTTGAGACTCTTCGGGAATGCCGACAACGTCATGCCTTTTATCCAAAACCTTCTCATCAAGGGCTCCCTCGATACGGCCGAACGGCCTTGGCAATACCGCCTCACGGGAAAAGGCGACCTTGACGTCGTGGAACCTCGCGCGCTAGACCCAGCTGGTATAGACCTGAACTGGAACGAGCTCGAGGATAAGTCAACAGCTCTGGTCAACCTCATCACCCTCACCTGCTCGACCGAAGAAATCTCCTCCATTTTTCTCAGTCTACTTAGAAGATGGATCCAAACGGTAGGCAAGCAGGAGGCGAACACGAATATTGGCATCCGTCTCCAAAATGAAGACCAAAAATCAGAGTCGCCTATACAAGGTCTTGTAGAAGTTACTATCCTTCAAAAGCTAATGGACAAGGCACCGGAAAAACTAGTCAGCCATTTCGACCAGCTCCTCGAGCTAGTTTGTCAGGTCTTCAGGGCTGATGCCCAGTCACCGCTAGGAGATGACCTCTTGGCCGTTGTCCTCAGTCTGCTCAATCTGGTCATCACAGCACCGACATTCCAGAAATCACACATCAAGCTCGGCGAACTCCAGATGGTTGAGAGTTCTCTGGACAGACTGAGCAAGGCAGATCGAGAGCAAGTATCACCGACTGCGCGAAACTTGGGATTACTCTTGAAATATCGGGACCAAGTAAACGACCCCGACGAGCCGACTTCAGCACCAAGTAGCCAGCAGATTGAGGATCGAAAAACGTACAGCTTAGCGATGAACTACATCACAGGAGGTGCCGACAACCCCCCGCCAGTCGTGTCAGAAGGCCTCAATCTCTTGTCTGGTCTCATTGTGGCCGAGAGTCCCATCCTAGATATCCCAGCCGTCACTGTGCTCATGTCGAACCTGCTTGCAGACAACGACGACTATATCAACCTACGAGTGATCAAGGTCTTTACCCAGTTGGCCAACAAACACCCAAAAGCAGCCGTCCAAGAGCTACTTGACCATTACCTGGATGCTCAAGAGAGATCTTCGACCGACGTGAGGCTCCGATTCGGCGAGGCTCTACTCCAGGTCATCCAACGGCTCGGGGATACTTTTGCAGGTGACGTTGCTCAGCAAATTAGCGAGACGCTGCTCTCAATTGCCGGCCGACGTGGGCACCGACCCAAGACCATGGCCAAGCAGGCTCGCGAAGAGAAGCTACAGAAGATCAAGGCTAAGGCGGTCGAAGATGCAAGGGCCGATGACCTGCTTGATGAAGATGAAGATGTTACAGAAGAGGAAAAGGCAAGGAATGACATTTTGGCGCAAATTCTTCAGGGATGGGAGAGCAAGAGAGGTAGCGAGGATGTGCGGATGAGGGCGTCGGCACTCTCCATCTTTGGAACCGCAATCGAGACAAACATCGGCGGAGTTGGGCCAACATTGGTGTCCACCAGCGTTGATCTTTGCGTCAACGTGCTCTCCATGGAGCGAGAGATGGAGACGGCAATTATCCGACGCGCAGCCATATTGAACGTCCTCAGCTTCGTCAGGGCACTTGACGCGGCCAAGGAATCTGGGAAGAACCTAGGGTTCGGGCTCACGAATGACAGCCGAGAGGATATTTTGAGAACCCTCCGTTACGTGGCGGGAACGGACAACGACGGACTGGTCCAGCAGCATGCCAACGATGTGGTTGAGACCCTGGAGACTTGGCAGATGGGCAACATGATGCCGAACCAGAACCTGCCGAGCGGCCCGGAGTTGACGAGTCTCGCGGGCCTCCACGTCAACCCCGGCGGGACCTTGGTTGACGCGGCTGGGCGACCACGGCCGAGGATCGAGGAGGTCGAATGAGAAGTGGATTGAGATGGAGGGACACCTGCGCCACCACTTTATGTCAGACTATTGCAATCTCGTTACCAGCTCGATCGGATATCACGTCCAGGGGTAGGCGATGAGTCTAATTGTCGGCGTTCCTTGCCAGTGCAGCGGAGCAGCTAGGAGGACGTGGCAGCGATGGCTCGGCTTGTTCACCAGCAGAAATCAATCTGTAACCAGTGCAGGCCGGGGACTGCAGATGAGATGAATTTTTAGCAAGGATTGCAATGGCTACCAGCGGTGACCGGGAAGCTTGATTTGAAGAGTGGCACGACCCAGTCGCCGTGGATACCAGTATGTACGAGGAGGATTTACGGGAAGGATTTGGAGAATACTCGCATGGTTACGCAACCTCTGGCGTCGTGGACACGCCAACATTACCCCCGCCATGGCTCAGATGGCGCGGCATCCGCCAACAGCTTCTATTATCAGTTGAGAGAAGGCGGGCTGCTTGGAGAGGAGCCAGGACTGAAGTCCAATTAACCCTTGGATAGCGTGCGCGGTGAAATGAAAGAGCGGGACGAATGCAATGACGGGTTGGTTAGTGTGAGCAAGAACACGTACTACATACGTACGAAGTAGTAACGCAACGTATCTGTACTTCGTACGAAGAGGTAGAGAATGGCGCTACGGATAGAGGCCTTGTATCGTGGCTTCACATGGCGGTAAACGGAGCTACGCGCTTGTTTAGTGCCAGGTTGGGTAATCTAAACAGACGAAGATGTCGGCATCATGAGTCAAAATACAATGCCAAGATCCCCTCCTTCACGGGTCCATGCGTACTTGGCCATCGCGAGGATCCAGATCGGTTGGCGAGCGCTACGGAGTAGGCCTATCTACGCACTAGCTAAATAATATTAGTGAAATGGAGCTTGGCAACATGCCCACCGGGGCCCTTTCTGAGGATTTCGGGGCCAAAGACCAGGACAACAGGGAAGATTGGGATTGGCAACGACTTGTCTTGATGCCGGCTAGCGTGGTGGTCTTGGGGATAGTTGGTGTGTGTGTGGGCCACTGGAGGAGAGTGAAGTTGTTATTCTGCGACAGGCACAGACAAGGCACAGACGGCGACACGGGGGCTTCGTGGCTGAAACGACGAGGACAGGGCCAAGGGAAAGTGAGTGGTCTTGTCGGACACCGACGGACGAACGAGGTGAGCTGTTTTTTGCCCTGCGTTGTTATTGTTGTTGTTTATTGTTACGAGCTTAAATTTAGCGAATGGGAGCGAGATTAGTGAAGGGGAATACTTCGTACTCCGGTTCCATGGTTCTCAACAGCTGGGCAAGAACCTGGGAGTTGGAATGAAATGGAAGGTCAAGGTAGTCCGGTCAAGCTACCAACATCTGCAAGCAAAGTGGTTTTCCAAGCAGCAGCCACCCAAGTCCTGAGGATAAGCAGCCCCAATACGCCGGGACATGGCGTTGAGAACCATTAAAGGGCTCGTCAACTACTCATCGGTCTCGATAGCAGATGGAAAGGACGAGAGAACCAGAATGGCAAATCCCATTGGCGCTATCATGGCCATTTCCTGTCAGCATCGCCAGCGGCGGATCGTCTTCTTTAGCAGGCAACGCTAGGTAGACTATCTAGGTCTACATGGATATATCGGTGTGTCAGTGGTGGCTGGAGTCTGACTCATCTAGGATCGGGAATGGGTGGGTTCGCCAGTCCCTGCCAGGATCCTTCTTGGGAAGTTGGGAGAACAGGACTTTGGTTTAGGGCCGGCGCTAATGGGGCAGCGTTGATTCCATGAGCACGAGCAATTGTAATTGCACGGTACATGAGCATTGAGCACTAAGATTGTCGGGTCGTGCAGAACACGGAAAGTACATAGTCATCACGCATAACTGAATCGCCTGTTCCTAGCCGCACATCACCACGAGCTGCAAAACTCTCTCAGGTGGGTACCGGAACTTGGGGCTGGAGATCAAAAGCTACCCGTCCGACTCCCGCCGTTCTCGGTCCGCATCAGCACGGGAGACGGGTAGATCAGTTGTTGCAACCTCTGTCTCACCACCACCACCACCACCACCACCACCACGGCGTTGTGGCAGCGACAAGACATCCGGAATACACGCAACCGGGACAAGGCCATGGCGCTGGAACGTGGCGCGCAGGGCTGTGCTCAGTCCGCATACCGACAGCGCCGTGCTCCCCTGTTGGCCTCTGAGACACCGTGATTGTTCATGCCGGGCTAACGGCGGCCCTCACCCTTCAATCAAGGCCTCGACGGGTTTTCCTGAGTCCTGACCCGCATGGCTTGACCCGGGAGGGCGGCCGTAGGGTTGCAGACTGCCGGGTCCAGGCCCGGAGAGTTTTAATATGGCAAAGTCCGTTCCTGCGGTCAGCGTTTTGTAGAGCCTTGCTATTTCGTGCGCTTGGTTATTTTCGACGCTTACAAAGTATCTCATATTGGCTCAGGGAACACGGGACTACGGATGCAATGGCTGAAGGTGCAAAACTCACCGACCACGGGGGGCACGGCAGCCTGCATCGAGGCGGGTAGAATACGACGGCATGTGAGAAAATAGTGTCGTGTACAGCATGAGGGGATAGCTAAGTGACACATGGCAACGCACACGCATGTAAGCAGCAGCAGACCTCGCACCTTGTTTCATGTTTCCTCCTCGAGCTCGCGCACAGGTCGAGCCGGTGGACGCTGGGTTGGAGGGAGGCGTTGAGGGGCATGTCTCTGTATTTCAAGCCATCAAACGAGCGTAGCTGCGGGCTTACTACTTAGACCTACGTATCTACATAGTAGTGCAGAACGGCGTGTGTCGGGAGGCGCAAGGGGGTTGCTCAATGATTGGCCCTCGTGGCGTCTCAGATTTCGTGCCGGTACCTGCATATGTACTACTAGTATGTAAAAGGTGACGTGGTGGCGCTAGGGGCTCCCTGGGCTCCCTTTATTCCACCCTTGATTTCAAGCAAGGAGTAGGTACATTTACATTAGGGGGGCCAATCGGTAATGCTCACTGGGGCTCTTCCAACCCTATCATCGTCCAGATGTACTTCCATCAGCGACGTGGTACGAAGTACAAAGGGCGAGCTGTTGTACACGATGGGGCACTACTGCGTTGCCAGTTCCAACCTAATCAGAGTCCTACTAAGCTACATACTCAGTAGTGCTCCGTACTCCGTATGTACTACGTAGATGCTCGTCGACAAGGATGCGAAATTCCTCCGTGGCTGCCTCTGGAGGCCTTTTCCAGGGCACTCCGTCGACGAAATGACCGGAGACAGGATTCACAGGAAAAGGCCCGGCACCGTCCAAGTTTAAACCCCATCACAGCCCCCCGGAAGTCCCCCAAAAGCAGAAACCCCACCGAGGCCCCGGTCGTGACCTTCCCTAAGTACCTTAGTAACTCCGGGTCCCCCTGAGCCAAGCCGATTTGGGTTAAGCGTCAGGGGCCCCTCACCTAAGCCGCCCAACTTCACCGAGCCCACAACCGTCTCTGCCCTCTCTGTCCAACCCCTTCTTCCAACGTCCAACCGTCCAGCTTCAACAGCAACATCCACTCCTCACCCACTCCTCACTCAGAGGAGAAGAGAATGGTCTCACCACCCATGTCCGGCGTCCATCCGGGCCCTGGATTGGTTCCTTGCCGCACGCGCCAGCCTGCTCCACCGCACCGCACCCGCTTCCGAAGCTGACAGGCCTCTCAACGAAGCCACTAGCTCCAAGCCCCTCGCACCGAAATCCCATCGCCAGCAAGCAGCACGCATCCGTAGCACTGGGCTGGTGACTGGGCTGACGACGAGTTGTCCCTCTTTCCTCTCGGCGCCCCGCCGCTCTAGTACCCGGTCGACCAGGCTCCCAGTCTCTCCTCTCAGTCTCTCAGTCCAAGTGGACTCCTCCCTCCCCCCGGCCACCTGCTTGATTAAGGGCTGCCAGGATGTCGTCCTTGCAGAAGTCCAAGGGGGTTGCATGGTCTACGCACCAAGGCACAGTCCGGTGTTTGCGCTTCGAGTCCTGTTCCTTGGACAAGGTGACGCCCAACTGACTAAAAAAGCTTGCCCGCTCCGGCCTCGTTCCGCCCCATTCTCCGTTTCCTCTTAATATCTAACGCTTCCTGCCTCATCATCTGGCTCAACTTGCTCTCTCTTCCTGCAGTCTTGTCCATCACTCTCACGCTCTCTTTGGTCTTTACGACTCATTCCATTCTTTCACGGCATCGCCATCACGGTCCTTCGAGCATTCAAGCCACCGGCATCCAGCGTTTTTATCACACTCCAACTTCTTACATTCTTTCGTGAAGCAAAACTGTGTCTTGCTCGCTGCTTTCGTGTGGAATCGACTTCCGCACCTTTTACCCGAAACTCCTCGTATAGACGAAACTCGCAACAGACTCCCCAACCAATCCCACCCAAACCATCAACACAATGAAGTCTACCGTCGCCACCCTCGGCATGTTCGCCGCCGCCGCCAACGCCTACTCTTACCCCAAGCACGTGCACTACCAACGAGACAACGGCACCTATCCTAGCGCTAGCCTGACCACCTTGACCATCTACACCACCAAGGTCCACACCATCACCAGTTGCGCTCCCACCGTCACCAACTGCCCTGCCCGTGATGACCAGACCGGGTACGATCAGCTCCCCGATTCTGACAAGGTCGTCGTCGTTGTTACCGACACCGTCGTTCTGACCACGACCGTCTGCCCCGTAGCCGACGCCGGCGCCATCTCCTCTTCTGTCATCGATGAGGCTGCGACCGGCGGCATCACTGGCTACACCCAGACTGCCCCTCTCACCACTCCGCTGGGCCCCATCAGCACCGGCGAGTCATCGCCCGAGGTAACCAGCAGCGCCGAGTACCCTGAGTTGACCACCTATGTCTCCGACTACGTCACCGATAAGACCCTGACCCTGACCATCGGCACCGGCACCGACGCGGAGGTCACCACCACCGTTGTTGAAGCTACCGTCGAGAAGACTATCACCGTCCCCTGCTCTGAGGTCTCTGAGGGTGCCGAGGCCACTGGCAGCGGCAGCAGTGACGAGCTCACCACTACCACCACCGGCACCAAGACTTCCACCGTTGTCCTGACCATCTCCGCAGCTGACAGCACCGCCACCAAGACTGCTGGTGACAGCAGCGGCAACGGCTACCCCGTTGAGTCTTCCGGTGCTGAGGGCTCTTCCGGTGCCGAGGGCACTTCTGGTGGCTCTTGCCCCGATGCGACTACTGTCACTGTCACTGCCCCTGCCTCTACTGTTTACGTTACCGTCGGCGGCGACAGCACCGGCAGTGACAACACCGGCACCGTCGGCGCTGAGGGCACCAAGACTGGTTCGTCTGGTTCCACTGAGACTGGCAGCGGCGACGACGATGAGGATGATGATGAGAGCGACGACTCTTGCGACGAAGATGACGTCACCTCTACCCTCGAGGCCACCGTCACTGTTGTCCCCTACCCCGTCAACAGCACCTTCACCGGTGGCTACGCCGCTCCCACCGGCTTCGCTCGTCTGGTCCGATAAATGCCTAACTTAGGCGCATGTATATGCCATCTCGTTGTACAACGCTCGGCCAAGTCATTGCTAAGCTGGGCAGTCTAGTGGAGGAAGAAGATCCTCGGATTTGAGGACACTGCTCTCCTAGATGTATGACAAACCTTTTGCCGCTTCTTTCAATCCAATTCAATGAGAATCATGATCTTGTTCTGTCTTGCCTATACCTTGGACTGCTTGCGCAACTTCTCATGTTTCCTTTTGTTGCAACGGACCTGTGTTGGCGTGAAGGGAAAACGTCAGCTGATGGATAGACTTGGGGTTGCTTCTTGTGGAAGGGTCCCACACAGGGCTGTTCCATGTTGGGTTGGGTTTCTATATTTATCATTGATATAAATATTCTTTCGCTGTACATACACTTTGTCAAATGGGGATGGTCGGTTTGGGGTTACTTTACAGTGTCCCTTGTTTTGTGACGCCCCTATGATGTTTGTTGAAACGTACAGATCTGTAGACCATGCTTGAATATGAGTTCGCCTCGTGCTTGCAAGTGAGGTCTTGATCCAATGTGAAGCCCTTGTGCTATGGCATTACCCTACAACGCCTGATATGCATCCCATCCTGATTCATCCCAACCATCCAGTAGAATCCCGTTGATAGCCAATACCTATATCCGTTTGTTCGTCCTCGTATCCAATACAATCCATAGCCATCCATCACTCATGCTCATAACGTAGCCCTTATCCAAGCACCACCTGCTCATACGCCTCCTGGTCCAGGTGCCGCATCAGCACATGCTGCAGCGCCGCTCGCGTCCGCGCCAGCTGTGGCGTAATGCCCTCTCCCTGCTGCAGATTCCCGCGGATGCTCTCGACATGGCCCGCGAGTTGCAGCCCCAGCGACTGAAGTTCCGGATCCGCCAGTTCCTGTGGCAAGGAGGGTTAGCAGTGCTCGGTAGTCGACGGACGGTGGGGGTGGAGTGAGGTGGGTTGGCTACCTTGAAGACGCTGCCGGACGGGTCGCCGGTGATGACGGAGCGGTCTTGGGGATCCTGCGGCGTCGACCGCGGTGCTGGCGCGAGAACGTGCGCCTTCTTCATCTGCTCATTGCGCTCTCTCGTCTGCGCCCTCGCGCTCGCCTCGAGCCTCCGCAGCGCCTCGTAGTCGCGCTCCAGCTCGCGCTCCATCCTCTGCTGCTCGGCCCGCAGCAGCTCGACGGCGTGCGTCGCGGGCCCCAGCTGCCTCTCCAGCGCGCCCCGCCCGTCGAGCACGCTCTCGAAGTCCAGCTGGGCGGCGCGGCCGCCGTCGGCGTCGGCGAAGGGCCGCCCCGCAGGCTTGCCGCCGGCCGCGGGGGGGAAGGGCAGGCCGCGGGCGAGCTTGCGGGCGACGCGGCGGGCGACGAGGTCGAGGGCCGCCTCGGCGTGCTGGCGGCGCTGGCGCGTGGCGGCGGTGCGCTGCAGGATGGGCCGGTGGGCGAGGGCGAGGAGGGCCGACGCGGCGGGCAGGGAGGCGCCGGACAGGGGCGCCCACTTGGCGGCGATGGTGGAGGCGCGGATGCGGCGCGTTTGCGGCGCGACGTGGAGGTACGGCCTCGGGGGGGACGGCGGTGCGTCGTCGTCTTCCGATAGGGGGACGGTCTGGCTGGAGCGGCGACGGCCTCGGGGATTTGGCGCGGGGGCTTGTTCTCGGTCGTTTTGCCCGTCCTTGGATCGACGAAATGCGGGTTTCTTGGCCTTGTCTTCTAACGAGGTCCGCGCCGCTGGACGTCGACCGCGTTTCTTCGGCTGGCCCTCTTCTCGGTTCTCTTCGTCGTCTGCGTTCGCGTCGGATGGTCGCTGGCCCTTCTTCGATCTTGAGGCCTTGGCGCCCTTGTTATGGGTGTCTTCGAGGGGGAGATCGCGTAGTGACGGACGGCCCCGCTTTCGCTTTGGCTGCATAGCCTCCTCCTCTTCCTCCTCCTCCTCCTCCTCGGCGCCGTCCTCCTGCCGTGGTTCTTGTGCTGGCTGAGTCGCGCGTCCTCGCTTCAGCCGGGGGGCTGGCTCTGCGGCTTCGGGCTCGGGTTCGTCGTGCGGTTGTCGTTGCTGTTGCTGTTGCTGTTCTACCTGGGCGGGTCTGCGGCCACTCCTGCGTGACGGTCGGATCTTTTCGTTCCGCGCCTCGTCCCGCGCCTCTCGCCGAGCATCCCCCGCCTCTCTGGCAGCTCCCTTCGCGGCCTTGCGCTGCTCCTCGAGCGAAGGGCGGCCGCGTTTCCGCTTCGGCGGCGCGGGCCCTTCTGGCTCGCGTTCTGGGCCGCGCTTCGAGGGCGCAGGTTCGGGCGCGTCTGGGGCTTGCTTGGGTCGTCCTCGCTTCCTCGGGCGCCCTTGGTCAACGTCGGCTTCGTAGTCGTCCGGGCGGTTGAGCGACGCGCCGGCGGCGGCGGCCTTGGACGCGTTTGCTGCCGGTCGGCCGCGTTTGCGCTTCTGTGGTTCTGCCTGGGGGGAGAGAGGGTCAGCGACTAGCATTTGGATGAATGAGGCTGTGTGGGTTTCTTACCATTGTGTTGTGTGGCAGCGCGCTAGGCGTGGGGATGGCAAGTTGTGGTCTTTGGTGTTGGCGTTGGTGTTGGTGTTGAATGTGCTGCTAGATGTGTGGCTGTGGCTATGGAGGGGAACGTAGGCCTACTCCGTACTTCGCAAGTGGATGCCAAGCCACTGTGGCTCTCAAGCGTCCCGAGAGTGGATGGCGGGGCATCCCACTTTTACCCTCCCGTCGCGTACGCCTCCGTTTCCGGGCCGCGATCAAGTAGATAGACTACGGATTGTTCTGCCATCCACTAGATTATCTACTAATAAACCCAATTTCAATCTGGTTCAATCCTCTACGATTTAAGCAGGTGGGTTAAAGTCGTTTATCTGTCTCCTGTCGACTTGGATAAGATCCATTGCTAGGTGGGTTTGCACGAGATGACGGCCCGGAATCCAAGAGATGATCCGACGGGTCTGCGGCCTGGTTTTACGAGTTTCTGCCACCGGGGATCTATAAAAGGAACGTACGAAAAGTCGCTATCAACGAAGTGTATACACGTGGAGTAGGGCACTTCTAGCATGTGGCCATCCGCTCATGTGGAATCTCCTAACGAACAGCATGGTCTGCCGTCATGTTAGCTCACATGCCACAGCTCCAAGAACAGTTCTCCAAAAAGCCAGCTATGTAGATCCTGCCCCGGGTCAGGGCATCAATTGAGTTTTATTACAAAAAAGGATAGACCTCAATCGTCTGAGTGTCGTCGCAGCTAGTGTCTACTTGCACATGAAAGTAAACTTCAATTGCGTAGACACAGCACATCATCTAACATTCACAGTGGTGAACTTCAGGTAGTAATGTGCACAATGACATAAGACGAGTCGATCTGTCTTGTTCAGTGTTAGCTTAGTGCCGTGTCGAGACATTTCAACCTCAGAAACCACCGCCACGATTAAATGTCTGGCACCGACACGGCGGTGACCAGGATTCACGTAATTGAAGACCTGAAGCCCACCATCCTCCCCTCCGAATATTTCAAACACACAATCTCGGATCCCTCTCGGGATAAGCCCCAGGGCTCACCATCTAAACCCTCGTATCACTGGTGCTACGCAATGATGGCATGTGAAATTCCCACGTCAGCTACCCTGCACCCGCCACCACCAACACGAAACGCGAGATGACGACCGGCTGTTAGACTACGCTTCGCTACCCACACACTGGGTACCGGTACCCTTGAGTACTTTGCTTAGCCTCTTGGGTAAGGTGAACATTTTCAACCTCCATCCACTAACGTCCTCCCCCAGGCCCATTGACGTCTAGACGAGGGTGGTCAGAGGTGGACCGGGCAAGAGGTGTTGGCTGGCTGAGGAACGGATTCAGTCCAACTGGAGGCCCTTGTGCAGACGCGCTCCGACATTTACACACACACCGATAATTCGGGTTGCATGTATTCGTATTTTGTTCTTCTTGGGTCTTTTTTTCTTTTTTCTTCTTTGCCAGCTCAGTCAGACCCGGCCATCTGGCAAATGCTGCCCAGAAGAGTAGTCACTGACTCACACGTGCCAAAACATGGCTACGCATTCTCGACCAAAGTCTCACAACGGGGGGCCCGACGCAGCCATTCACCAGCCGTGGATGCTGCTCGATCATGTAGGTCGGCATGTCGACCCTACTTACCAGCCAACTACATTCCAACGCACAGCACATCTGCAGTCCCCACGAGGAAGAAGGGAGTCATAGACCCTCCCCAGGCGCGACTCTGACAAGCCAGGATCGATCTCCAATCCCGCTCCTTGTCTAGTGCCTCGCTTCTTTTTAAATTTCTTTTCGTTCCCCTTCCCTTTTTTCCCCCTTTCTTTCCCCGTCCTGCTGTTTTCCCCGTGCTTGTACTACATTTGTGCGTGGGAAACGGGAAAAAAAAAGGGTAAATAGCAGCACAAGCGAGGAGGCATTGCTGCCCAAGCCCGCAAACAATGGGGACTCGGCGACTCGGTGATGCCCCTCCCCGGTCTGGTTCTGGCGGGACACCGGCTGGATCCCGCCCCCCACGAGGTCCCGGCCGGCGCTTGGGGAGGGGGCCTTTTTTTCTTTCTCTTTGGACGGCTGGTGTAGTGTAATTTGTGCCTGAGCCGAAGAATTGAGTATTAATTCCCTTGTTTTCGTCTCACCCATTGTTGGGATCCAGTTTATTCCCCTGCAGCCTCTTCTTGGCTGCGTCCTCCACCCGGCCGTGTCTGAAAATTTATTTCATGGCGGCAGCGGTGGCCCGTTGCGCTGGGACCGTGGAGCAGCCTTCCCGTCTTCGCCCCATCCACCCCACCGACTGCATTGGCTCGTGTTGAGCTTGCAGGCGGGCTGGTTCGTTGGCTGGCATCCAGGTGAGACAGCCCGACAAAAAGACATCCATCGACGTGGACAATGGAGAGTCGCGCGCTGCGAATAGTCAGATGGGGTCCTCCGGGGCAGAAGGAGCGGGCTGGTCCACAATCGGTTTTGCATTCCAGGTCGAATTGCGGCCAGGCTTGAAGACGGAGCAAAGGTGGTGAAGACTTCCTGACGTAAAACGGGGTCAAGTGCCGACTATAAAATGAGAGAGCCGTTGCCGCCTAATGCGGAGATTTCCAGTCTTCTTATCACCTACCCACCTACCTAGGCACGAAACTAAGTAACCGGTCTCCAAGGGTTGCTCAGCCTTGCTCTTTTGTTAGCTCCTTCTCAGGACCAGGACTGCTCCTAAATTTGCCGTTGCTTTCATCTTAGATGCAGGTCGAGACCGGAGATCTATAAACGCACAACTGTATCTTTTAAACAGCCCGTCCCCCCGTCCCCCCGCCACCCTCAAACACCCGAATCCAGCATCGTCTTCATCTCGCCTGCCTACCAGAAGCTGCTGACCCGAGACTTCGGGCGTCCCTTCAGTGGTAACTTGCCGTGGGGGTACCGATCGACCGTCCCGCTCGCTTGTCTCAGTCAAAGACGGCAAACCCCAGCCACGCCTCTCGGTTGGCTTTCTCTGTCTTTCTCCGTGGTCGTTTTTGCACTAAAGAGGATCCTTTTTTCCCCTCTTCTTCTTCTTCTTCTTCTTCTTCTTCTTCTTTTCTTTCCTTTTGCTCCGAGACAAACCCGCCTGAAAAAAAAAACCCCAACCGACCTAAACCCAGTTCCCCCACCCAGCTGGACCCGAAGCCGGCCCCGGCCCCGGCGCTATCCTCCGCAGCGACAGTCTTTTGGTGCCGGTCGAGACAGGGCTTCCTTCTCCTTGCTGTGCAGTATTCTTCTACAGTGCAGTGCATAGCATAGCATAGCAGCCAAGTGCTCCCAGACCAACCAAGACCAAGACCAGGTCCAGGTCCAAGCCGCCAGAAGTGCGAGACTTTGCCCGAGATATCTAGTGGCAGACGCTTGTCCGCCGTCTAGTTCGCCTTACCCGTTAAACGTCGTCATCCCCCGAAGCCGCGCTAAGAGCCTTCTAAGACGAGTACCTAAGCTACCATTGAAGCGCATCGCATCGCATCACATCCAACACCATCACATCCTAGACCTCGCTCTATCGTGCCTACCTAGTACCGCACCCGTACTGGTTCTTCGTGCCTGTTGTGCTGTGCGGGCCTAAGTACTGCTGCTGCGCCTATCAGCCACCATCCCTCCCCTCCTACCACCATCGTCCCTCAATCGCGCCGCATCTGCCTGCATATCGCCTCCTCCCCTTCGTCCCGTCCTCTTCTCGCTCCTCGCTCTTCTTTTCCAATTCTTCCTTCTCTTCCTTCTCCTTCTCTTGTCATCCTCACTTGATCTCCCTCAAGTGAACGACGACGACGACGACAACCCCAACCCCAACGTCCAACTCCCCGTCCTCACCTCCACGACGAAGACGACGACGAGATCCTGCGTCTCCGTCGGGCTGTAGAAGGGGAATTCCCGCCAACCACTGAGTAACGGCAACAGCTGTGGCAGCATCAGCAGCCAGCAATTTGAGTGACGGAAGCGCACCACAGCCCAGAAAAGTACTTCTCATCAGCCATTCTTCGTCCCTTTGTCGACGGGCTCCCTGGTTCTACGCCAAGCGCCTGCGCAAGCCACCGTCTCCCTCGGCCACGAGACACTTTATCATGATCCCAAACACCAGTCGCATATCATCCTCTCCGTGCTGGAGATTTCTTCTCTGGGGCTTGACTCCCTGACTATCACCACTACCATTACGGTGACACCCGCACAGCAAACACCGCTCACTCAGTGTATTGCCCACTCAGTGCATTGCAACACTCCCACACACACACACACACACACACACACACACACATCCACCACCACCTACCTCCACAACCACCACCACGACTGACGCTCCTCCTACGCACTGCCATCGTCCATCACGGCTTAGGGCCGTTGTCGCCGACAGCTGAAAAGAAGCTGGCATTCTACCGCCAAAAAGCCTCCCTCCCTCTCTCTCTCTCTCTCTATCCATCATCATCCCTCCCCATCCCCCCACCTTACTTTTTCTGGGTCCCCGTTTCTTTTCTGCCCCCTCCTCGGCCAGTTCAGCTCAGCCCAGCCCAGCGCGAAGCCCAAGCCGCAGGCATCCTGTTAGCCCAGCTGCCCAGTCGTCCCAGACCACAAAGTCCCAGCACTCTGCCAGAGCCTGGCACCCAGCAGAGGAACCCGGTCCCCCCAAGACCCAATCATCCCGCCCCTCCCACTTGCTTGGGTGCGTTGCATCCTGCGATGCTCTGTTGGCAGCCCCGCGCAGTATCCTAGCAGAACCACCAGTAGCCAGCAGCAACCTAACGGCTGCACCGATTTTTTCGATCGGCTTTTTGTGTCTCCCTCTCCTCTTTTACACTTCCCTCCCTTCGAGCCGTGGTACGGTACTGCACAGTACCTCGCAATCCGCCGACCGTCTGCCCTCGCCCTCGGTCTTTGTACCTACCGTCTGGCAACCGGCTTATCCTCCGTCCAATTACCCCACATCCACGCCAACCACAGGGATTCATTCGATTGATAAGATCCCGTTGACGGTTCCGTTCCCGCCTGGCCTTGTCTAAGCCGCTCACCGTTGACCCTCGATTCCGACACTTCCCCGGAACAGCATTCACCACCGTTGGGAGTCCCCCACGATACATACGTTTTTCTCCCCGTTCAGCCTCCAGAGGTGTACATGATGCCGAGGAGCAGGAACCTCCGGCGGCGCCCGTCGACGCCAGACCTAAAACTCGCCCAGAGCCATCAGGATCAGCACCTCACCGCCGACCCAACCTCACCACCCGAGACCCCCACCACCTCGCCACCCGCTTCTCGCAAGCACAGTCTCAAGCCTCGTCGCCAGCCCGACTTTCGAGACATCTTCAAGCCGCTCAACGAGGACCCTAACATCAAGCCCGTTGGGAACGGCCATCAGTTCAGTTACCAGCCTACGCTCGGCCCCGAGCAATTGAGCCCCCGTTCGTCGTCGTCTTCCGACTCGTCCGAGGATCTCGACGACTCTCACGAGGACTCTTCGGAGAGCGCAAGCATCGGCAACGTCCCCGATGCCCCAGGGTTGGCCCTTGCGCCAGACAATGGCGACTCCGAGGACGAGCTGATGGACTCGGAAAGCACCGAAGACTCGGATGACGACTCGGACGCATCTGACGCATCCGATGAAGCTGAGACTTCACACTTGACTGCAACCACGACAACAGTCGTCTGCAACTTCACCTTGGAAGACGTCGACCCCATGGACAGCGACTGTGAGGGACTTGATATTCTGCAACCTACCGAAATTGAGTCGAATCGCAGTCGGTCTAGATCAAGGCACAAGACCGTGCCGCACAAGGACCTCGACAAAGACATGATGCACAATCTCAAGAACCTCAACTGCAGCAATGAGACCTCCGACAACGAAGCCGGAGGCGACAACGATTTCGACTTTGACGAGGAAGCCTTCCTTCGGCGGCGGGAACAGATTAGAAAGTTCCGTCGGATGAGCATGGGGAGCAGCTTCGGCAAACGCACCCACAGTGAGCTGAGCGATTCCGACGACGACGGCGAGGCGCTGGACGTCAACGACGTTGGGTCCAGCGCCCGACGCTTACGGAGGAAATTGCAGCGCACCAGCCTGCTCTTCCATGACCCACCGCCCGCCCGCATCGAGGAGCTCGAAGAACCCGACTCGAGTGAGGACGAGTATTCTCCGGGACCCCACCACCACCTGGCGCGTGAGCTGCCTTACTGGGATATCGAAATCATGGAGATGGACTCGAGCTCAAGTTGAAGCCGCGGCGATGTCAGGGTCGGCTACCACGCTAGACGAATTGAAGATGCTGTTCGCAAGCCACGACAGACATGAATAATGACAAAGTACGAGATGTGAGAGGAGACCATGGATCCCTCTGATGATGATGACGTTTCACCTTTTAAAACCTACGAACCCGGCACTGCCTTTACAAGGCCACTCGACTGGTCAACCAAGCTTCAAGGGATCTGTTAAACAACGATTCGTGGCATTGCGGGTCTGGTCCAGGCAATCTTCTTCGCCCCTGACGAGGACTGTGGCCGGCCAGCTCCGAATGAGAATGAGCATTTGATTTAGGAGATTGATGTTTGGAATTTGCATAGAAGGAAGGTACAGTATCAGGGGCGTTGGCAACAGTTGTATCACGGCCGACCCTGCATTTCCGTTCGATACCTTATAGACCGTTTCTTTACATTGTCAGTTGGGTGCTTTTACTAGCGATGGCATCGATGGAGGATGCACAAGAAGAAGCTTGCCGGGGGGGGGGAGCATGCATGGGAGAAATTGCCTATTGGACCTGACGTGGTTATTGATGATGCCCTCTTGATTTGACGCTTAGACTAGGATATGTATGTAAACTTCGGGTCCCGTGTCCATGCCACTTAGACGTGGACGGGCCTTAACTGGAAATTATTCCAGGAGATCCCAACAATGTACCTGGTTCGGCAAAAGGTTGCATGATCCAGTCCACTCGGGGGCTCCGGCCCACAGGCGATTGTCCAGTAATTAGCTTGTTGAAAAGTGAGGCGGTGACCCCGATGGACTGGACGGGGGTGCGATGGCGTGGGTGCAATGGCCTAGGGAATGACAGACATGCATGATGTGGATGTGCGTCATTACTACATAGTATGTAGAATTGGGGACGTTGTGTGGCTGGTGTTAGTGAAGACTGAAGAGGAGACTGACTATTGAGCCTGGGCTTTCCAAGGGGATTGGGGGTTTCTTGGTGATAGTTGCATAACTATAGATAGGCATGCTCTCATGCTTCAGCAGCACCTTCTCTTTAAGGGAAAGTGGTTTGTGCAAGAGCTAGGGCGAAGGAGAGTATCTCAGCTGTTGTTTGATATTGGAGGGGGTCAAAGAGAGCCGGCTCATGGAGGAATCATGGATACCCATGGATGAGAAGTCAATTAGCGCTGATGGGGATGTGCTCAGGTGAGAGAGAGGATTCGAAGAGGCATGGGACATGACGTGATGCGTGAGGTGTGATGCGAGATCGGCAAGAATGTAGTCTATAGGGTAGGTCGGACGGCCGATAAGAGCTTCGCTATCTTCCGGAACCCCGCTGCTATGTTTATCGATAAGATGTGGGTGGACCAGCATCCACCGCGCCTTGTTTAGACAACCAAGTGTAAACACCCACCACCATCTTCAACAGTACCGCTACTACTAGACATTGCAGCGACCTATTTTCAGGGGACACGCTGCGAACTCGATCGAAAGGTCTCTGAGAGCCATAGCACGGAATATCAACTTTCTTTAGCCAGTTAAACGACGCCATCGGCAAGACTGTGAGCCAGGACGCGCCGTGCAACCCCGCCAAGCTCAACTTCCACCATGTCTCTGCTCTCAGCACACCTGGAGCAAATCGGCTTTTCATGCCAAGGGATTGACTCTCTCCCGTATGGCATTCAGGAAAACCTCATAAAACCCGAGTTTGGTCTGCTAACTCATTGTGCTCTTGGACAGCTTCCCTCAACCCAAGATCTTTACCAACGCCCTCCTCTCCAACCACGACATCACCTCGCTCATCCGCGACACCGAACCCCACGAGCGCGCGCTCTTCTCCGTGCCTCCGCCCCCGCCGCCAGCCGCGAACCTCAAGCCTACGGAGCCCGAGAAGAAGAAGTCATCCAGCCGGCGGCAGACCGTCTTCAACGTCGCCTCGGGCGAAGTGACGACGGGGCCCCCGACCCGCGCCGGCGGCCCGCACAACCCCCGGCGGCACACGGCCGTCGCCGCCGTCCTGGGCGGCCAGATGCACGAGCAGCTGCGGCGCGGAGAGCAGGACCGCAAGGGCGACGTGGACGTGAGCGTGCTGCTGCGCGGCGCCGAGACGCTCTGCGGGGTCTACGAGCTCCCGGGGGCGCGCGAGCGCATCGCCGCCCTGCGGAGCAAGCAGGCGCACGGGAAGAACACCATGGCGTACTACGAGGCGCGGGTGGCGGATCAGGGGGAGCAGCTGGCGAGCCTGAACCGGGACTGGATGGAGGATGAGGATGAGGAGGAGGAGGAGCACGAAGATCAAGACGGGGGCGAGGTGTGGACCGAGGCGGACCTGAGGAGGGAGGAGGAGGAGGCCAAGGAGATGGAGCTGAAGAAGAGGGAGTTGCAGGCGAGGCTGAGGGCTATGGAGAAGGACTTGGGGGGGTTGATGAACATGTGAGTAGGAGAGGCTAACGGATGAATGTGATGATATACCCCCGATTGAGATGGATGGAAATGAGATTTTTGAGACAAGTCATACAAGGCGTGACTGAACTGCTCATGCTGTAGACTGTCTGCAACGTCCAATACCTAGTTGGACCAAGCAATCGACTCTCGTCATTATCTCATCCGCTTTACCGCCCAAGGCCTCATCCCTAGCCAGAACAAGCTGCTCCAGGAACGCACCAACATCGTCCGCCCCCTCGATGACAAAGTTATCGTTGATCACGAACCGCGGCACTCCCCGAACACCCATCTCGACCGCCCCCTTAACCTCCCGCATCACCTCCTCGAGCCCCTCGTCGCCCTCGAGCCCCTCGTCGCCCTCGAGCCCCTCGTCGCCCTCGAGCCACGCCCTCGCCTACCCCGCAACCGCGTAGTGAAATACGGTCACCCGAAGGGGCAAAAAGGAAGCTATCGTCTCGAAAGGTCGGATTTAATTAATTAGGATAGTTGGGGTTGTGGGGAGAAGCCCTAGCGGCTTCTCCCCGAGGGTCACTGCAGCACAGTGCAGACCTACAGTGCCTGGGGTCTGCAGCACTATGCTGCCACGTGATGCTTGGCACGTGACGTGATAAGACCTGGTCCTTCACACTCCCCCTCGCACGATTATCCCTCTATTAAATACCATAATAGGTGGATGCCTCTATAGGCGAAAACTGCTATAAGAAGCATCTAGAAGAGACTAAAAGGCCTAGAGGGTTAAGAGCAGAAAGCAGCAAAAAAGAGAGGGCAGTAAAAGCCTTATCTTATTAGTCAGGGTAGTACTAAGCTAGAATAGGAAAGATAGTAACTTAATAGCTTAAGATTTTTATATTAGATTTAGGCTTTTTAGCTAAGCTGGCTTATAAGAGCTAGAGAAAGCTATTAGGGCTAAAAGAAGCTATTAGGGCTAAAAAAGCCTAAGGTGTTATAAGAGTTATAATAGCTTATTTATAAGTGTAAAAGAGCAGAATATACTCTATTTTAAGAAGCTTAAAAAAGCAGATATAACCTTTCTTATTAAGAGGCTTTATAAGGCTATTAGTAGCTATTTTCTTAGTGTTAATATAGCAGATTTTAATAATACTAGTCTTAATCTTACTATAGAAGTAGTAATAGTTAATAGTAATATACTTTATATAAGAGTAGAAGACTTTATCTTTAGTAAGCTTAATAGTAGCTTTATTATTATTATAAATAGTAATAAGAGTATTTATAATATACTTAAGCTCTCTAAGAAGGTTATAAATCTAAAGGACTTTCTTTATATACTTAAAGATATTATAATACTTAGCTTTCTAAGTGGATTTATATATATACTTATATAAGCTATTATACTAAGAGACTAAATTACTATATATAAAAATAACTTAGCCTTTAGTTAACTTAATACTAGTTAAATCACTAGTAAAGTTAGTATTATAGTAAGTAAAAAGGTTAAAAAGATTTTAATATGTAATTTTAGTCTAATAATAGTATATAATACCTAGATTAGTATAATCTTTAAGGTAGTAAGATACTTATATTATAGCTTTAAGCTACTTATTAGTTAGCTAGAAAAGAGATTATACTTAAAAGCTTATAGTAAAAGTAATATTAGGTTAAGTTTATATAATAAGATAGTTTAGCTTTCTAATAAGTATATAATAAAAGGTCTAAATAGTAATATTAGAAAGAGTAGAAGAGGAAAGTATAGCTAGCTTTTTATAACTAAAAACTATAAGTATAATAGCTCTAAAAGTACTACTAAGGTTAAGATTATAAATAATATCTTTAATAAAGCTTTACTATAAGAGGCTAATACTATCTTTAAGCTTTATAATAGTAATATTAAGAAAGTAGGTAGAAAAGCTATAGTTAAAAACTAAAAGCTTCTTACTAAGGTTAGTAATAATATTAGAGATATTAACTATAAGTAGTAAGAAGAAAAGCAGGTTATTAATATAAGTAGCTATAATAATACTATTTAAAGGGTTAAAATAAACAGAGTAGTTACTTATAAGCTTCTTAAAGCCTAAGAAGATAAGCTTATTAAAAAGGCAGCTCTCTTAAGTGTTAGTAAACTACTTAAGGTTATAAAAAGGCTAATTTAGCTAGATAATCTTATTAGTAGTTTAGCTAAGCTTAGTAATAAGATGTTAAAAGTAGAAGTCTCTTATAAAGTTAAAAAGCATAAGAAATTACTTTATATAAAGAGTTTTCTTAAGTATATTATAAAGAAAGATAGTAATAATATTAACTTAGCAGGTAATATAACCTAGTTATACAGCTAAGATAATAAGAATATACTAAGTAGTAAAAATTATAGTTAAAATACTAGTCTAAAAGAAGTTAACACTTTTAACCTGCTAAAAGCTATATATATAAATATAAGCCTTATAATATATTATATTACTATATTTATTATATTTATACTTAAAAGCCTAAATAATAGTAAGTAAAATAATACCTAAAATAGTATTATAAGAGTTAAGAAAAGTAAAAATACTAAGCTTAATAAGCTAGCTAATCTTCTTATAGATAGCTTTATATTATTTCTTAGTATTACTAAAAGTTATAGCCTTTTTAGTAAAGTGAGAAGGTATAAATAAGAGCTAAAAAGATATAGTTATAATTTTATTAATAAATTTATTAATAATCTTAACCTATTAGTTATACTAAAAAGCTTCTTAAGGTCTTATATAAACTATCTTATTATAAGGTGAGTATTTCTTATAGATAATAAGATAAGTAATAGTAATAATATACTTATTAACTAGGTTTTAGACCTTATAAAAGTAACAGCCTTAAAAGCTAACTAAGATACCTTTCTAATTATAAGAGTTAAGCTTAAGTCTCTTCTTATTATTTTTATTAGTAGATTTAGCCTTAATAGTAATAGTAGTATATAAGCTAAGTATATAAAGATAAGAGATATTAGGCTTATTATTATTATTAGACTTAAAGTAATCCTAAAAGACTTAATAAGAGAACTTCTAAAGAGAAGTATTATTATTATAAAACTTAATAGTAATATAGTTTAAGATTATTATAATAGTATTAGCTATATAATTTTAATACTTAAGAGAAAGAGAAATAGAGTTTATAAAAACAGCTTATATATAGTTTAAGATTATATAGTTAGAGTGCTTATAAAAGCCTGCTTACTTATAATAATAACTAGGTGTTTAAAATATATAAATATAAGCTATATTAAGCAGAGTAAAAAGTTTAAGACTATTAAATTCCTAGCTGTTATTAAAGTAGATCTTAGCAGGATAAGTACTTATTATATAATAAAAATACTTAAAAAGGCAGTAAAAGGTAGTATTAGTACTAGTCTTACTATAAAAAGTCTTAATCTAGTAGTAGTAAGACTTATTATTAATTATAAGAGTAAAGTAGGTAGCTTTAGACTTAGTAGTATAAGAGATAAAGTAAAAGTTAATATAAACTTTTTAATAAGAAAAAGATATATATTTATAATAGATCTTTAAGGTCTAATATATTATATTAGTATAGTTATAATAGTAGTATATCTTTTTCTTAAGTAGATAAAAGTGTTTAAGACTACTTATAGTCTCTCTAATTATATAAATAATATTATTATAACTTATATAAGCTAGGTAGTAATATTATAACTTACTATTAGAGATTTAAGCTTTTATAGCTATTATAGTAACTAAGATAGCTAAAGTAAGTAATCTCTTTATAAAAAGGTAAAATCTAGTGTTATATAGTGAGATAATAGTTATAAGGTAGCTATTAGAGTTAAAAATACAGTTTTTAAAGAGAAAGCTGCTCTTAAGATAAGTCTTAAAGCCTAAGAAAATATTAAGAGGAAAAGTTACTATAAAAAGCACTTCCCTAAGGACTATAAAGGTTATATATTTAGAGAGCTTAAAAGAGAGCTTAACTATACTAATATAAGAGGGCTTAATAGGGCTGCTACTAGTTATAATAGTATCTTATTAAATAAGAGAAAACACTTTATCTTTCTTAAACTATTTAAGGTTATTAGTAATATAACAGTTAAAGCTAAAATCCTAAAGCTAGCAGTTCTTACTATAGTTATAATTAGTATAAAAGGTATTTTAAGTTATTAGAGACTTTAAGGTGTTAAGATTAGAAAAAGAACCTACTATCTTAGCCTTAAGTATAAAAAGCAGAGAGGAAAATTTATCTATAATAATAGCCCTAAATGTAGAGGATAACTCCCCCTGTTTTTAAGACTTATAGAGGCTAGCTATACTAAGAGTATATTTAACAGCCTATATAAAAATATAAAAAGTCTTATAAGAAGCAGATATTAAGAACTAATTAGGCAGGAAAAAGGTATAGTAAGAGGTAGTATCTTAAGCTTAAGAAAGTAATATAATAGCAAGCTTAGAAATCTAATAGTTAATAGTATTATAAGAGTTATTACTACCTTAAGATTATAATAAGCGCTTCTTAAGATATAAGATATAATAGTTAGAGTAAATATAATCTTATTTCTTATAGTTATAACACTTCTTATAATTAAAGTTAAGGTTTTACTTTAGCTTTTTTATAAGCTAATTAGGTGTAAGATAACTGCCTTAAGAGTTAATAGAGTCTTTAGAGAAAGACTTTATAATATTAGTCTTAGTATTATTAGCTCTCTAAGACTTAAGCAGCTAATTCTAAGAAGGATAGGTACTTTTATTACTATTAGTAGTAAAGTGAGAATTAAGTTATCTATTATTAAATTGTTAATTTAAAAAGATAGTATTATTATAGTAATTCTAAAAGGTATTCTTAATAGTAAGATAGTTAAAAACCTTATTAGAAAAGCACTAAAACTTATAATAAGTATTAACTTAGTTAGAAAAGGTAAGGTAAAAAAAGTTATAAAAGAGATAGTAGACTTACTTATTATTAAGAGTGCTATTAGTAGTTTTTAGCTATATAAGAAGCTAAGTGAATTTAGTAATATAAAAAGAGCTATTATAAATATTCTTACACTTTAAGAACTAAAGTTAAGAGTAAAAATAGTCTTCTTAAAGAGAGTTATAATTATAATATTATAACTAAAGGGTAAGAAAGGCTTAAGATCTAAAGATAAATCTCTTAATAATTATTTTTACCTCTCTTTTAACTAAGCTTTAAATCTAATTAAGAAGCTTACCTTTCTTAAGAGAAGAGAGTATAATAGTTATATTATAACTAATAGTAGTAAGAGTAGTTATAATAGATAAGCTCTATAAAGACTAACCTTTTATATTCTTAAGATAGCTAAAGTTAAAAAGAATAAGTAAGAAGTAAGTTAAATAAATAGCTATATAATATTACTTCTTATTAATACCTATCTTTAGGTAGTAAGATATTATAATATAATAAGTCTTTAGTATATATATATAAGTAAACTTAGTAGAAATACTATAAGAGAGGCTATTACTAGTACTATATTAGGATAAAGCTATAGTAAGAGTAGGTTTAAGTGTGAAATTATAATCTTAAGGTTTTAGTAATAAAAAGAGAGATTATAAAGAAAGAAGGCTATCTTAATTTAATAATAGGTAATCTAAAAATCTAAAAAGAAGGCTATATTAATACTTAAAACTGCTTATAAGGTAGAGTTATAATAAATAAGATACTTAAAAGAGATAAAAAAAGTAAGGCTATAAAGAGCTAAGCTACTTATAGAGTAAAGCTATAGTTAAAAGAGTTTAAAAGAAAGAAATAAGTTAGACTATAAAAGCTAAAGCTACTTATAGAGTAAAGCTAGTACTAAAAAGAGGCAGAAAGAGAGATATAAGAGCTTTAAAGCTAAAACTTATAATATAATAAAGGTTAGAATTATAAAGGTAAAATCTAAAGAAATCACACTTTAAAACAACAAAAAGAAGAAATACTAACTAGAGTGTGAAAAGAGAATATATTAGGGTAAGGCCTGGGCTTATAACTAGTGAAATATAGTCACCTAAAGAGGCAAAAAGAAAGCTATCATCTCAAAAGGTCGGATTTAATTAATTAGGATAGTTAGGGTTATAGAGAGAAGCCCTAGCGGCTTCTCCCCGAGGGTCACTACAGCACAGTGCAGACCTACAGTGCTTGGGGTCTGCAGCACTGTGCTACCACGTGATGCTCGGCACGTGACGTGACAAGACCCGGTCCTTCACACGCGTGCCCGCGTGCCCGCGCGCCCCGCTCTGCCACGCGAGCACGCCCACCGGTGCGCCTCGACGGAGCTGCCGATGCGCGCTGAGAAGTCGAAGACCACGCCGTCGCGCAGGCCCACATCGCGCAGGCGGGCCTGCACCTCGGGCGCGCGGGTGGCGCCTGGCACGGCCTTGAGGTAGAGGGCTAGGGGGCGGTCGAGGCGCAGGAGGCCGCGGTAGCACATGGGGCAGACGGGGTCCGAGATGGCGGTTATGGAGAGGGATGCCATTGCGAGGGTTGTTGGTGATGATGGAGGTGTGATGGTGAGGGGTGTAAGCCAAACGAGATGATGGCTGGCAACGCGATATATAGCGATGCTGCTTTTGGTCATGAACCTCTCAGTTGATCTTGAGGGATGGAAATGGCCACGGCGAGCGCCTTACTTGAACCCCAAGGAACACGCAGCCCCTGACGCCGTAGCCAGCGCTTCCCGCTGTAGTTGGCGGAACTCCGCCGGGCGCTGAGAAATAAGCTCCGTGCCGGGTCCGAGACGCGTCTCCATATCCTGCCCCGTGCGGCGGGCTCGGAGGAACTCAGGACGCCGGAGTCTTTGACCATTGGGGGGTTTGGGATCGTGGGTGTATGGGGGTGAGGGTGCTGCTGTTCATGGTCACTGACTGAGGTAGGTGACGGTGACAATAGCAGAGTCCGAGGGTGTGGGTGGTGTAAACCGATATGGTATCCAACGTTGCTCATTATCCACAGAGATTGCTTCCCAGGGTATCTTGTTCTATAAAGTCGAAATCGATCCATCTCGGGTGGTATCCGACTCTTTCAGCGTCGTTCATCACGACCGTCCCGTCCCGCTCTTCCACGTCTCCGACCATACGGCTCATGCTTTGACGACGGTCTCCGTTTCTCGAACCTACCCTTGCCTGGCCGATAAAAGTCCCCCCTCCTCTCATAGTGATCACTGTTGTATATATCCTGATGCACGCTCTCCCCGGCCTCTGCGTCCGTGATCGTATCCCTTTCTACAGCGGGTCTTGGCTCAGAATCGCCATACTGGACTGCCCGGTCCCAGTCGTCCAGTTTGGTGTAAGGACTCCGCAGCCAGGCTCTCAACTCATGCAGAAACAGCCTTGTGTTGTCTCTACCTAGGAAATCCGCCAGCATGTTTTCAGCCTGCCCCCCGCAGCCCATTATGTCCACAGACTTTAAAACAGCGATGATGTACTCGAGGAGAAACTCGGCACTGTTGGCTCGCCTCTGCACCAGTGCGTTCCTTGGCACCGTCTCCCCAGGTCCGGCCGTCGAGGAGTCCGTTTCATCGAGTGCGAGAAACGAAAAGACTTGTAATTCTCGGCGTATCCACATTCGGGCGCGCGACACCAACTCCTCGTCTGCGCAGAAAAGCGCGGGAGTCAATTCCCGGTATCGGGAGAGGCGGTTCGTGCCCACGTGCTTGGAGTAGCGGTTGCGGCGATAGACGTCGCGACGCTGGGCAACTGCGCGGGAGATGCCATTGTCGCGGATGTCCTCGCGAGGCCGGCCCCGATATGGCTGTCGCCGACGAGATCTGGGACGAGCGTATCTCGGAGAAGAAGCGTATGCTCTCGAATCTTGCGGAGAGGGGGCCGGCGCGGGCTGAGGAACGTCGTAGACTTTGGTAACGGGCTCGTCGAGCGCATGGCGAACCTGGGCGACGGCGGCCTTGCACAGGGGGCACTTGGGCGATTGCTCGAGCCAGCTGAGGAGGCAGAGATAGTCGAAGTTGTGGTGATGGCACGGCAGAGCTTCGCAGGCTTCGCTGACGGACTCGAGACATATGACGCAGCAGTCGACCGAGTCTTGTTTGATTTCGTCGAGGGTGCTTTGGAGGACTTGGCGTTGGAGGTCGTCGACAGGTTGGTCGGGGCCCATGGTCGCGAAGCCGCCAGCTGTGCCTGTGGCTGGCACAGCGAGCGTCGAGCTGGGGGATGCAATCACGAACAAGGGGGAGGAAGGCGTAGGTAATTCGAGGCGATGGCGGGATGGATGAGTAACGATGCGCTGCAGATGCCTGAAGGACAAAACGTGGGGGAACAAGTACGTACCTACGGTGAGTGCCACAGCGGGACGGATGGCGCCGAATGCCCCGCGTCTTCCCTGCAAGTTCGCGCTGTGACGCTACCTACTAAGTACCTGACGTCGTTGCCGTTCCAGTGAGTGCTCCAGTGCCACTTTCCCTGCCGTTGCTCCCTGCACTTAACGCGTTAAACTAGGTACTAGGTACCTTGGGTTCGCGTTCCGCTGTCGAAGCTGCCTCCCGTCCACTCCACGCGTTGGAACCGCGACACTCCCCTCCCGACTCCTTCTCACACTTCTCTAACAATCTTGTCATCACAACTCTTCTCTTGACATTAAACTCAAACACTTTGCTCTCCTCACGATTTCTTTATTGCGTGTTCCATTGAACACATGCTGCCATGGACGACGCCACCAAAGCTGACTTGGAGATCCAATCACAACACCTACGCGTCGACTTGAAGGCATGGGAGAGCGACTGGGCTAAGGCTCACAAGGGCAGGAAGCCTGGAAAATACGACATCAAGGCCAATCCCGACATCGGTACGTGATATGGCCTGGAGACTCTTCTCGCCATTCCTCGTTGCTAACCAGATCACCCACAGCTCAGAAATACACGCAGTACGGCAAGCTCCGCGACATCATATGTGGCAAGTTGCCGCCGCCCGCGAAAGAGGACCCCAAACCCAAGAAGCGCAGGTCCGACATCCTTCTGGCCCAGACACCCACCAAACGCATCAAACACTTCGAGACCCCTTCCAAGAACCGCACTGCCGACCATGACGAAGAGCTGATGAATTCCCCGGCAATCTCAAGGAAACTGTTCAGCCCGGCTTCCGTGACGTCCCTCGGCCCGACCCCACAACGCGATGGACGTGTCTTGGGGCTCTTCGACTTGCTGGTGGAGAAGGAGCTGGGTACGCCATCGAAGAACGATTCTCCCAGGAAGACGGGAGCCCAGCGCAGGATCGATGCAACGCCCAGCAAGAGATCTGCCTTTATGGACGACGAGACCACAGCCAGACTACATCGGACACCCATGTCGGCGAGCAAGCGACAAATGCTAAACAACTTCATGACCCCGTTGAAGAACCGGGACAGAAACCCCGAGGCCTTTACACCCACATCGGTTTCGAAGCTTCAGTTTGACACGCCTTCCTTTCTGAAGCGCCATACTCTTCCGGCTCTCGATGAGAGCAGCGAGTTTTATGCCCCGGCCCCGTTGAGATTGCCCCGTAAGCCAATGGTGAGGGGACTCAGCGAGATTGTTGCCAGTCTACGACAGGTTGAGGAGGATGTTCTAGATGACGATTTAGACGCCCTACGGGAGGTCGAGCATGAAGAAACGGGCGAACCCAGACGGCAGCCAGGCGCTCCGTCGCAGCCAAAGGACGACGTGTTGGGGGAGGATAGCCAAACCAGACAACTCCCGCTGGGTGGCTTTGACGACGAGGGCTTGTACGACAGCGAAGGGGAGAAGGCTGTGGGTCGGGATGGAAACCCGATGAGATTGTTCAAGAAGAAGGGACAAAAGCGAACCACGAGGCGGTCCAACATGAAGCCTACACGAACAAAGCGTCCGGAGAACATGAACCCGGAACACGCGGGCGACGCGCAACACAGCGATATTGAGAACGAGAACGAAATCCCCGAGGCCCAGGGAGAGGGAGATGACTTGGACTTTGAGGATCTGAAGCCCAAGAAGGCTAAGAAGGCTAAAAAGGAGAAGAAGGCATCGACGAAGCCGGAAGGGACAGTGAAGAAGGCAGCAAGGAAGGTCAACGAGCTGGCTCACGCAAACTTCCAGCGGCTGAAGTTGAAGAACAACGGGACCAAGGGCGGGCCAGGATATGGTAGCAAGTTCCGTCGGCGCCGGTGAAGAAGAGGAAGCGAGAGTTGAGAAGACCTGGCTGTGCTGGCGGCTGGGCTACGGCTAATGACAAGGTGCATGGATGCAAGGCGTTACTTGGAGGTGATGGGATATACACCGATAGAGATTATGATAAACAATTGAAACGTTGACGAGCCTGTTGAGTTGAAGCTCCGTGATGCGAAAACCCGACATTACAATATTTGTGCATTTGGAGGGATGAAGTTCGACTTGAGTAAGTTTCTTTGGTGAGCTTCCCTGAATGGCTTAGTGCTTAGCGCTGGTTGTGCTTTAGTGTGATGTGACTTTGAGAGACGCTGGAGCGAGCTGCTCAGGTTACCAATTGCATCTCATCCATTTTCGAGAGCGCTGCATGCACTGCATCCAATTAAATCGCATCACATTGCAATAATTTTCGACTCGGCCTCTTTCTTCTAATAATGGCTAGTCTTTGTTACGTGAGTAGGCCGAGTTGTGGGCGTGTGTATTGTTATTGACCGTTTTGCCGCTTACCCCGAATAGGACAATGCCCCCCCTGGCGCCTCTAGCATTTCTTCTTGACCTCCATCTTCTTTCCTTGTTCCTGAACCTGAACTTGTGGTCCGTGAAGTATTAGGGCGCGCGCGTGTGACCCTTTGGACGAAGCGACTTCCTTCCCCGGGAGGGCTTCTTTCATTCATTTTGCTCGCTGTTTCTCTGTTCCTTTTTTTCTCTACTATTCGTAGGTTGAACGTTTCAAGAGGGGGACGCATCGGGTTTCTTGGGTACGCTGAACGACACCCTGCGTGCGGCGGGACGTATCCTTTTTCCGAGGTTCGCTTTTCGTGTGGGCGCGTTTTGTTGTGTTGTATCAATATCATTCTCATCTCACCTCGTGGCCTCGGGTTTCTTTAAAGAAGGAGAAAGAACATGCGGTCGCGATAGCATGAGTTTGCTTTGCAACACATCCCGGTAAGTTGACACGCGCCCGGCGTCTACATTGCGACCCCACGAGTTAGACTGACCTCGTACAATGCAGACAATGGACTGGCCCGTCACAGACGACGATGCCCTTCGCGCGGAGGATGGATTTGCGCGCATCTTCGACGTGGAGTACCAGGCCGTCACGCAGAGCCGGGAGGACCTCTTTGCTCTCGATTCCCTGTCCATTGGATTCGCGAGCCATGATGCCGAAGCTCAAGACGCGCATCTCCCCGTTGCCAATCAAGGCGGCCTCTTGACAGCGGCTCCCTCGCCCAGCCTGACTGTCCGCTCTACCCTCCGCGTTCTCCCTGCGGAAGTCTTCCCCCTAGACACGGAGGATGAGGCTCTCAGCGTCCAGGAGGCGTTTGAAAGCGAGAGCCCCGAGCCAGGACGCGACGGCCTGGCAAACCCCGACGAAATCGACGTACTAGCTGTGGACGACTTTCCCGCTGCCCCTTTGAGCGGCACCTTGAGCGTCCACCTCCCCGAAAGTACCTTGCTCGTCCCGCGCTCGCGCTACGAGCCGTTTGAACCAGGCGTCCCCGTGGTATCCGAGGCGGAGGCCGTCCGCCGCCTCAGCTGGGTCGCGACGAAGGCCGGCCGAGACGTCAACACCTCGGTCGAGTTCCAGCTTGACAACTTCGCCGTTTACTGCGACAAGGTGCAGTTTCCCGAGGAGATGCGATCCCTCCACCAGCTGGACACCAAGACGGGCCACCGGGATTTCTTCTTCGACGGCCAGCTGAGCGTTGGCGACGCGGCCTTCTTCGTCAAGCGCGTGCCCATCGCCGCCCTCCCCATCGACAACTACGGATCTCTGTCCAAGCACACCGTACGGGACAAGATCTGGCTTCGGTCGGACCTCAATAGCGACCGCGAAGTCTACTACCGCCTCCGCACGCCCGCCCTCGAGTACCGACGCTTCTTCAACCCGTTCTTGTGGGTGGCCGACCTGGCCAAGCACTTTGTCGATTTTCTGAAGTTTATGAGCGAGTACCGGCGGAAAGTGAGTCTCTTCCAGTTCCGTACCACGTTCAGCACGTGGTTGAACAAGATGCACAAGAAAGCCCCCGAATTCGTCGCCTGGCGCGAGCAGTTCCCCCGCGACGACTTCCGAGCCTCTATCGTCGCCAACCTCGGCTTCCTGCACAAGGAGGCCGTCGGCGTGCTGGGCTACGATACGACGTACGCCCACCCGTTCTGGTCCGAGATCTGGGAGTACCGGAGCTACAAGCGTTTTGAGAACAAGACGCTCAACCCCCCTACGGTTGTCACTAAGTACATATTCGACTGCTTTTCGCATCTCCCCTTTGGCGACCGCCTCGAGGTCGTCCCGCTGAGCAAGAAGACACAGACTTTGCGGAACAAGCTCATCCAGCAGCGCAATCTCGAGTTACCTGCCCCCGTCCACGATACGGCCAAGACGCTTTCCACGGCGGCGACGCAGGAGATCCGGGACATCAAGCCTGGCGACACCATCTCCACACAGCGCGACGCTGCCGACTCGGGCACGCAATGGAGGCGCGATGTCTCGCACGGCTTCAACGACGTCGACAGGTGGTTCGCCCTCGTGCAGGATGTCCATGTCGACCGCCACGGCCGCCGCTCCTTCGACGTCATCTGGTACTACCGCGCCGTCGACACGCTGTGCGGCCTCATGAAGTACCCCTGGAACAACGAGCTTTTTCTCTCGGACCACTGCTCGTGCGGCGAGGACTCTAAGATTGCCGAGCATGAAATCTTAGGCGTTCATAAGGTTGAGTTTGGCGGGACTTCAGCCACGAGCGCCGAGCTGTTCTGCCGCCAGACATACATCCACGCCGAGCGCAAGTGGATTACACTTGACAAGGACCACATGCGGTGCGCACATAAGACGAAGACGCCTTCCACACCGGAATACCAGCCGGGCGAGACGCTGCTCGTCATTCTGGATAAGTCGACGGGACGATCCGAACCTTGCGAGTTTGTGACCTCTTATAGGGAAGGGAGCAACGTGATATATCGGTTCCGGCGGTTGCTGCGGCGTAAGCAAGTCGATCCTAAGGGAAAGAATGCGCGGCTGAACGAGCTTGTGTATAGCCAGAAGCTCATCGAAGTACGATGTGGGCGTGTTCAGCAACGGTGCTTTGTGCGGTTCTTTAAGGACGGGGAGTCGATCCCGACCCCGTACGACCGGGATGGAGTTGGGGGCTTCTTCTACATCACCCACCATGAAGTCTACGCCGAAGACGTGTACGGCCCTTCGTACCTCCCTCTCGATACCTTTCCCGCTCCTCTGCGCCAAGGCTACGACCCGGACGAGGAGATAACTCGGCTCCGCGGCCTGGATCTCTTCTGCGGCGGCGGCAACTTTGGCCGCGGCCTCGAGGACGGCGGCGGCATCGAGATGCACTGGGCCAACGACTACGACACCAAGGCCATACACACGTACATGGCCAACGTGTCGGTGCCCGACGCCGTCTCGCCCTTCCTCGGATCCATCGACGACCTGCAGCGGCTCGCCATCAACGGCCGCTTCAGCCGCAACGTGCCGCGCATCGGCGACGTCGACTTCGTCTCCGGCGGCAGCCCGTGCCCCGGCTTCTCGAACCTCACCAACGACAAGACGACGCTCGCGCAGCGCAAGAACCAGTCGCTCGTCGCCGCCTTCGGCTCCTTTGTCGACCTGTACCGCCCGCGCTACGGCCTGCTCGAAAACGTGCCCGGCATCGTGCAGAAGAAGGCCAACCGCGACCAGGACGTGTTTAGCCAGCTCATCTGCGCCGTCGTCGGCCTGGGCTACCAGACTCACTTTTTCTTCCTTGACGCTTCGTCTTGCGGCTCTCCCCAGCGCCGGTCGCGCGTCTTCCTCGCCTTCGCCGCCCCGGGCCTCCACCTGCCGCGCCGTCCAGACCAGACGCACGCGCACCCTCCGCACACTAAGACCCTCACCCTCGGCAACCTGCCCACCGGCGAGCCCATGGCCGAGCGCACCATGTCGGACTCGACGCCCTTTGACTTCGTCTCTGCCCGCGCCGCAACCGCCGACCTGCCCCCCGTCTACGACGCCAAGCCCGACATCTGCGTGCCGTTCCCCGACCACCGCATCTCGCTGGGCTTCACCAGGCAGCTCCGGCTCAAGGTCAACCTCATCCCGACGCAGCCGTGGGGCTCCAACTTCGCGCAGGCGTGGTTTGGCCCGGAGCGCAAGCGAGCGGGCTCCGGCGTCATCACGGCGGCCGAGCGCCTGCTCTTCCCCGCCGACCCGGGCACGTCGTCGCTCGCGCGCACGCGGCCCAACTCCAACGCCTACGGCCGCCAGATGCCCAACCGCCTCATCGAGACCATCGTCACGACCCAGAGCCCCAGCGACGCCAAGAACGGCCGCACCCTGCACTGGCGCGAGCCCCGCGTCCTCACCATCATGGAGGCCCGTCGCGCCCAGGGCTTCCGCGACGACGAGGTCCTGCTGGGGTCGTCGCCGGACCAGTACCGCATCGTGGGCAACAGCGTCGCGCGCGAGGTTGCCGTGGCCCTGGGCGTCGTGTTCCGCGAGGCGTGGGCGCGCAGTCTGGCCGATGAGCGCCGTGCAGCTTCAGCCGCAGCCGCAGCTCTGCCCACCCCCTCCTCCGTCGACGTCGCCGCAACCATCGAAGACGCGTCCTCCGACTCCAGCCCCGACCCGGGTCCGGAGCTCTCCCTCTCCCGCCTGCGGACCTCGCCGGTCCGGACCCCGGCCGCCGCCAGCACAACGCCCGACCTGACCCCCCCTCCTCCTCCGCCGGCACCACCGCTGTCCTCCGCCAAGCGATCCCGCTCCCGCTCCCTGGCTGTGGAGATCCGAGCGCCCAAAGCAGCCAGGGCGTGGCGCGGCGACGTGCCCAGCTCCAGACGATCCGCCGCCCTTCACGGCGGCCTTGTCGACCCGAGTCCACTGGGACAGACGGTGGCTGTGCTGGATGATGAGTAATGAGTGACGGATCTAATACTTGAACATCTCAGTGAGTAATCATGGTCAAAATAGACATGTTTGGCGTAGGGGATAGACAACCACACTAAATAGTTGAAAATTACATGAAAATAATGCAAGTAAAGACGGTTTCAATCCTTCTGCCTGGAACATGAATGCCGTAGTACTTTGACGGAGTGTGTGACCAGTAAGCCAGTCGATACCTGCCTACCAATCGTCACCAGGCTAACATTGGCATTTCCATCACAAGGACGATGGAGGGGACCTGCAGGATGTCTTCGTGGTTGCGTGTGATCCTGACTACCTCGTCGGCTTGGGATTCTGGTGACTGGGAAACCCGACCTTGGACATGGACCGATCGCAAAGGCAGAGATACATTGTTCCCAGAAGATGTGTGTGGTTCTAGGCTTATCAACGTGAACTCATCTTCTCATTAAACCAGCTTGGCTAATCTGTCAAAAACATTGATAGGAATACGCACTTTACACCCAAACTCCACCCAGATCCAACCTCTGATGCTCATGATAGAAACCCAAACGCGTCCCGGCTAACCAGCTAAATATTCAAACATATAGCCAAGCAGCCGTAAAACAATCTCGCTCCTGGTGTGAAGCTCTCTGTTACTCGTAACCCTCTAGATCCCGGAGAGTCATCACCTGTCTAGCACCCATGGGGCCTTGGCCGCCCCATTTCTTAGCACCTGCGCCGGCATGACCAGATGCCTGGCCCAGGATCGTCACCAGCTCTTTGCCGGTGACGCTGAGAGCCTTACCTGTATAACCCTTCATGGCGCACTCCTTGAAGATGTGCCCAATGAGCCTCTCACCCAGGGTTTCAACACTGCGGCCGCTCGCCCAGCCCTTCTCGTTGCCGAGACGCGTCAGGAGGGCCATGAGGGATGTACGAGTCATGGTGTCCATCTCGCGAGTCGCCTGGATCGTGATGCCGACGCGGTCGACGACGCTTCGTAGCTGCTCGACACACTGCTCAGCACGTAGAGGTCGGAAAGTGAATTCCGTGGCGAATCGACTCCGCATGCCCTGGTTGCTGCGCAAAAGACGGTCCATATCATCCTCATAGCCTGCTAGCACGATGATGAGCTTGCGAGCGAACTCCGGCTTTGTCACCGCGTCCACAAGCTCGCTCACTGCCTCCTCGGCAAAGGAGCCCGCTTGACCCGCAAGTCGGTAGGCCTCATCGATAAAGAGCACCTTGCCGAGTGCCGACTCTAGCAGGCGCTTAGTCTTGGGGCCTGTTTGACCACAGTACTCGCCGATAAGCTGCGACGCCGAGACTTCGATGACTTCGGGTGCTGACAGGAAGCCCATGTCGTAAAATATTTGACCGAGCTTACGAGCCGTCGTTGTCTTGCCGGTGCCGGGTAGACCCTTGAAAACATACGTGAAGGGGACGTATGGTCGGGGGTCAACGTTGCGCAAGCGCATGCCCTGGACCATGTACTGGTAGGATTCGAACTTGGAAATGATTTCCTCGTAGCCAACGAAACCGTCGAAGAGAGCGCGCGTGTTGGTAACGGCTCGGGTGAGGCGGTCGAAGTCGGCGTCGAAATCTTGCGGCTCGATGGGAAAGACGTCGAGATCATCTTCATCCGACTTTTTCTCCTTGGAGACGCGACGCAACCGGGCTAAGATGGCTTTGGAAATGAGATTGTCCACCTCACCTCCATTGCCAAAGTTGGGCCGCACAGAAGAGCGCTTCAGGACTTCCACCGCCACCTCCCGTGCCTTGTCTGTCGCCACCAGCTTCTCCTTCTCAAGCTTGAGATCCAGAATCTTCCCCAGGGTCTCCTCATCAAAATTCTCGAACACAAAGGCTGAATCAAGAGGGAACCTTCGGGACAGACCAGGATTGCAGTTGCTGTACATCTCCTTCATCTGGTCTGGATAGCCACAGAGAATAACGCATCGATCCTCGCCGGGCGTACCGGCAACTTCAGCCACGATGGTGTCGATGATGCCGCCGCGGAAGTCCCCATTCTTGTTCACGTCACATTGACTCCGTCCCGGATCGAGCATGTGGGCGTCGTCGATAATCAGGACGCTGCCTCTGGCTTCTCGCAAGGCCTCCTTGGTGTTAATCTCGGACCCTCCAATATATCGGTCTAGAAGATCAGTCGGAGTCTTGACAATAACTTCTCCCTTGGACAGAATGCCAAAGTCCGCCAGGATACGGCCGTAGAGGCGAGCAACCGTGGTCTTTCCAGTGCCGGGCGCCCCCAGAAACACCCGATTTGGGCTGACGTTCAAAGGGTCGTCACCTCGCATCTCCCGGATGTAGTTCTGGTTGACTTGGTTCACGACGGAAAGGATTGACTCCTTCACCCCGTCCAATCCCACCAGTTCCTGCAGCTCTTTCCATGCGGGGCTTTTGTCGGGCCCGAGTGAGGGCTTGTTGCCTAGCAAGTCCTCCTTGGTCATCTTGAAGTCTTCAGGATAATTACCATCCTTTCGCGCCAAGCGAAATCTCTCCACTTGTCGCCTGCAGGCTTCGAGAAAGGCTTTCCGGACCGGCCAGATGTTGCCGAATGTCTTCTCGTTGATACCCTGGGTGATCCGTCGCATCAGAATTTTCATATAGTGGCCATCGTAGCCACCCTCAATCTCCATCTTTTTGTTGAACCACCGTCGCATCATACCGTGGAAGACCGTCTGCAGCTGCTCCGTGGTGTAGTTGGGCAACTTCATTACTGGGAAGTGGTTCGAGACCTGAGCGCTGTACCCAATCTGGTCGGACAGGCCCCAATCTCCATTGCCGGCTAGAATGATGACGACCTTGCCGGGGAGGTCGAGGGAGCGGACGTAGAAGTTCCAAAGGTTACAGTCATCGTGGTCGAGGAGGTGGGCATGGTCGATAATGGCAATCTGAGCTTTGTTAGCAAACCGGGGCCTTGACAGCCGAGTGGGGCATCAAATCGACTTACACAACCACCACAGGCCATGCAAGTGCCGTGAATAGTACTGAGCGTCGACGTCTTGGACATGTTATATCCCGAAAACGTACTGATGGGGCTAATGGAGTTCGCAGTCTTGACTACACCCATGGATGCTAAGAATTTGGCATACAGGCCGGCAAGCATCGTCTTGCCGGTTCCCTGATTGCCCATGAAGATGGCGTCAAAGTTCTCCTTCTTCATGTCAGTTTCACGTCGCGTTGCAGCCTGGACCTTGGCCTTTGCATGCAGGAAGAAGGCCTTGGAATCCTCAAGACCTGGCAGAGACATGATTCTGTCGAGGTACTTGTTCTCAGCGTTCTCCACCGTCTTTTGGCGTAGCCACTCGATTCTGGCGGGGGACTCGTCGTTGCAGTCTTCCGGGTCTAGGCCGTCGATGGAGTCGTTGTCCGAATCGTCGTCGTCTTGTTGCGAGGCCCTGTGACACACCAATTAGCGACCAAAAGCGGTGGGCGGGACGTGGAAGTGGAAGCCACGTACTCGATCTCATTTAATAGGTTTTCCATTTTCGAGCAAAGCTCTAGGAAGCCTGGCTCTGCGAGCACGTCGGGTTCGCCATCGCTCAGGGAAGTCTTGTCGTCTGCCTGTTCGGCCTCGATCTCTTCGTCAGTGAGGTCATCAAACAGCCTCCGCAAACCGAGAGGGTCAACGGCCTCGTCATCCTGCTCCGCGACTTTCTTGGCCGACTGCTTTCCAGCGCGGCGAGTCCTACGCTTCTTTCTGGACCTCGGAGACTTTTTACTGGGAACGATGCCTAGAATGCAGCTGACGGAGAAGTTGGGGTCGGTCGATTCGTATTGCTTGGCCCAGGGCGGGGATGTGGGTATTTGCTGATAAGGCTGGAGACCAAGCAGCCAGCTTACGCAGAAGCTGGGGTTCGTTGACTGGAACTCCATGATTTGGCCGGCTTGCTCAAATGCGAAGGTACAAGAGTTCAAGTCCAAGCCTGACGGAGCGAGCGAGCTGGCTAGCTGGCAACCAGGCAAGACGAAAGGGAGTAAAACAGAGCAGGACGAGGCAGCAGCAAAGCACCGAGGGTTGGGGAGGCGTCGAGATAAGGCGATTGAGGTGGGACACGGGAGCCGAGGGCGGGGAGGGGACGTAACGGCAGATGCAGGTAGCTCCGAAGTCGTGACGGAGAGATGTGAGGGAACAGAGAGACGACGAGGACCAGGAGTGGTCGGTAGCAGGAGAGAGGGCGGGAGCGAGAAGGAGGAATCAAGAAGGAGGAATCAAGAAGGAGGAATCAATAAATCAAGTGATGCAGTATGCAGTATGAAGGACTAACGTAACGATGGATGAGGAGAGGAGGAGGAGAGGAGGAGAGGAGGAGAGGACGAAGTGAGGAACTCAGGCAACGTGCAGCCCGACTTTTGATGTGTGAAGTTCCAGGTTGCGTTTCCAGGCAGCCAATGGCCCGGGATCGATTTAAGCCGGCGCGCACCTGCCTGCCTGGCTGTCTCTCTCTGAGTAGACCTAGAAGGTTGGTACGCCGGCACAGCATAATCCAAGTCGGTACGCAGCAAGGCAGAGCCAGTGGAGGGGACCCAGGGAGGGGCAGGCGGAAGCACTGCAAGGGTCAAGGTGAAGAAAGACACTGAAGTACTCGGCTGAAGTACTCGGTACCTGTCTGGAGGTACTTGGCCGAGACTCGAGGACTGAGACCGGGCTGGACATGGACGGTTGTGTGTAGATGGAGCTGGGGAGCTGGAGCAAACAACAGCTGCGGCTTGTCCCTCAATGCGTCACCTTGTAAGCTACTGAGTACTTACCTACCTACCTAAGTAGCCTACTAGTAGTACCCTCCCTAAGTAACCTTGCTAGGTACACAATACCTACCCTGACAGCCCGCCGATCGACGCCTTAGACGCAAGGCCCGAAAGGAGTCATCCGGCATCACTGAGTTGGGAACAAATAAAACATCCAAGACATGAAAAAGACCCAAGTACATACATCAAAATGCGCACCAAGTATTTCGACGCCGGTTGCCTCATGCACTGCCACGGGACCATGGCGCATTGGGGGGTTTCGGGGCGCCTGTGTGGAAGATGGCGGACTGTGGTTGGCTGTGGCCTGGCTGCTCGCGTGAGATGGCCTGGACGCCTTGCTGGGACGCAGAGGACGATATCTAACAGTTCAGATGCTGGACAAATGGACCATGGACAACAGAGAAAGACGGCTGCTGAATACCTACCTAGGTACTGGATGCGGCATGCGGAGAAAGTCCCGTCTCTTGCTACGTTTCCTGTTCCGAGCCGGCAGTCCGAAACGCCTCTCAAGGGAACGAAAAAAAGAAGAGCATCCATTGTATCATGGAACAGTCGACAACCATCACCACTGCTTACGATGCATTGCTTGCTTGCTGACCTCCCCATTCCCACGCCTGCAAGCAAGGCTGAACTACAGCGGCCACTCCGCCGCCAATCGTTCCCCATCGGGAGGTTGGGAAAGTGATGAGCCAAACGCCAAACGGGGATTGCGGCGTCCGTGGGGGGGTTAGGGAACCCACTGAGGACGCCCGCTAAGAACTGCCAACAACCACTGAGGGCGCCGTCCCGTCTCCAGCGAGTTCCACCAGCCGCCTCCACCGGACGGGGAGGGCAAAGGCAAGGCGAACCAACCGCCCTGAGGCGCCTCCTTTCAGTCCGGGCGTCTTGGAATCTGGGCTGTCGACGACGTTGACGACGAACGACGCTGTGGGTACGGCGGACTACGGAGCATTAGACGTTGGGCCAAAGGAACTCAATCTGAGCCGACTTACGAAGTCGATGCCAAAGTACTTGCTTGACTTACAGCGTCCATCACACCACGGATACCCACGAAGCAACAATCCTCCTAACCCGCATCCGTAAGCCTGATGGAAAGAAGGTGAGGTAGGCAAAAGCAAAAACAAAAACAAAACAAAGCAAAGCAGGCAGGTACATGCAGCTTTGTTGAGGGCGTCCGTCGGCGGTCGCGGCGCTGTGCGACCAGGTGACCCGGCTGTTTTCTGGTGAGCGACCGGGGGTGGGGCGGGGAGCCAAGGCCCGGAGCGAGCCTCTCAGGGCGAGCCGTGAGAGTGAGGCGGCGCCGGCGGCACCGTCCAAGCATGGATGGCTGGCTGCCACTCTGCCACGGAGGATGAGCAACCATCCATCTACATGGCAGACCGTCGGCTCTGTACGACGAGACGAGGACGACCTGTTTTCTGGCGAGGCGGTGGGGGCTAACCTTTCAACGACTGTAGACACCGCTGATAATGTGTTTGCCCTGCATTGGCGAAATAGCGGCCTCAAAATGCAGTTGTGGACGACGACATCAGAGACATCCAATCTCAAGTGACAGTTGATGTCGTCTGCCAGACGGCAACTCCAGCCGGCCAGCATGGACCCATTGGGAAAACAAGGGTTACTGCATTTCCATTGCATGCGCCATCTGCCGGTTCCCGACACGGGCTTCCCTCCCATGGTGCCATTTCCAGCTCTCCATTCGTAGTCGCTAGATTACATACATACATACATACACCCGCCATCCCAGTCCACTTGCAACACAGCATGTAACCTGCCTGATCCTGAAGCTTCTCAGCCTCCTCAGCCGTACCCCCCGCAACAAGGGCCTCTGTCTGCCTTGTCGCACGGTGAAGGAGAGACCTCCAGGAATGCTACGCACTTCGTAGGTCCTTGTGAAGCTGTGCCACACAGCATCAGAGCCTCCCAGAGCCTCTCAGAGGCCGCCCGACCTGTACCATCGGCCCCGGAAAAAGCGGCCTGCATAATGTACATCTCGGCGCAGTACCACCATTGAGAAGGCGGTGGCTGGGCTGCAGGGACAGTGCAAGGGCTATCAGGAGTCGAGCCGAGCGACTGTGATGCGAGATCAGGATCTTGGCTCCTCCTCAAAAAGGGGATGGCGCATCTGGTAGTAGTTGGGAATCACGGCGCTTTGCCGCAGTTACGGGGTGTTGCGTTAGGCAGGTTTGGCGCCGTTGTGGATTCTGGTGATGGATGCCTGCGGACTAATTAATCTATAGACTAAGAGCCAAGGTGCCTGCCTAGGTACAGCACTCAGCCTTTCTAAGGCGAATCTTCGATATGCTTCCAAAGCTCAAGGTGGGATTGAGTCACAGCCGTGCTGCTTACTGTACCCCACGCTCCAAGACGTGAAACGGACTGTGAATCGTTTCACTCCGACAACTCGAGTAATCTAAATTTGGCCTGTCAGGAGTCGTAAATCTAGGTTCTTCAGGTTCATTCACCACGATGTTTCGATCAAGTACCACGCCTTCTCTTTGTAGCCATTTCCGTCGTACCCCGCCATATTCAGACAGACATGCTCCCGGAGGAACGTACCCCGCCATAAGGCTATGCGGGCGCCTCGAAGAGGACCAAGGACTGGACTAGAGAAACCCGCGCTTTTGTTACTTGCGTATGTTGCCTCCTGTCGCCGATTGGACGTTTTTCCGCAGGAACTAAAACGGTGTTGCCTTGTTTGTGGGCCTCAGCCCTTAGCGTTGGCGATGTAAGCTCAACCGCTCCATAACTGTTTCTCTTCTAAAGAAGCACATGGTAGTGGCAACGGAGCAGATTGCTGCCTGTTCTAATCAGCCCTTCGCCAGCTCACCTATCGGAAATCGGACGGGATTCCGGCTCTTCTACAGGATATATTCGTTTGGCGGGATGCCAACAAAACAATCGATGCTAGGGATTATGCTCTCCACATCCCCTGACGTTTCTCTGAAATCAAGGGATTACAGGTACAAGCCCCTTCTGCTGTAAGCCGTCGGCAGCTTGGCTACGACTAGGAGATGATCAACACCCACGAGACGTCGCAAAGGCCATGGATGACAGTGGCGTAGGAAAAGAAGGCGCCCTGGTGCGTCTGTGAAGGACCGGGCGAGAACCAGCCCAGTCGGTCGGGAGGTGTAATATGTGTGACTGGATCCAATAGCCGCGGGGGCAATTACGACGTGAACAGAATTGGGACAGTTGTGGACCAAGTCAGAACAACCTTTACTTAGCTGCAGACGGATATCGGAATGGAAGCAGAACCTTGCGAAGTATCCTACGACAAAGAATAGGGTAATGTTGAGATAAGGGAGCGTAAGAAAACAGGAATATTAAGCGTGTAGGCGTGGCGGATGGAGGCTTTAGTCTATGTGTGGTAGTAAGTCTTCGCGAGGCGGGATGGACAACCAAGGCTTCACCATCTGTTACCCCCATGGTGCAGACTAGCAATGGCTTGCTGTGGGTTGCTGGCAGATCTCACGTCAAGGCGTCTCATGATCTAGTGCGCACTGAGCACTTAGCAAAACGAGGTTAAATTGAGGAGAGTTAACATACATCCATTCGAAGCAACAACGCCGCTGTCCAGCGATAAAGTCAACCAATAACTAACAAGTTCTCATCACATAAAGACAAACGCAATGTGAAGTGCCAGAAACTCCAAAGGGGCCAGCCAAGCCAGGCTACGCACCCTGACCCCAATCCCAATCTGCGTGGTCCTGCTGGCCGCATTTACGTCATGAGTGCTCCAACCATGTTTGTTGTACTCCGCCCAAGTCGCCCAACGTGAGGCTGTCAAGTCAATCGACGTTGATGCCCCATCACAAATTACTCCGTCAAACAGTGCTGCCAAGTTACCGGGCGGGCGGCAGCAGAACTCCATATCCGGTCGAACAGAATAACAATGGCGGGAACCGAGGCGCCATGAGGGGTGTAGATGAATATGAGGAAATATGAAGTCGAAAGTCTCGCGAGAAGAAAATGTCTAAGTCGCAGGTTCGATCCGGGTATATATGGAGAAGCAGGTTGAAGGCAGCTTATTGCGGGAGCAGCTTCTTGGATTCCTCATCGCTGAGGAGGATCTCGTGGACGGGGTCTCGGCGATTCTCCAGGGGGACATAATCGCAATCGACATACGACGGCAAGAAGATTTCTGGAAAGGAGGGCGATTAGATAAGATCGAGTGCAGGTCTGACACATGGCAAGCATACCCGGATTCCAAGCAAAGCCCTGGCTGGAGGAAAGGTACGAGATCTGTTTTTGTGTCAGTCGGTGATTGCTGGATGCGTCGGACGGAGCAGGCGGCGGGTCCCATGGGCCCATGACTGTGGAGTGGGAGCACATACCAGGCGAGGAGGTCCGTCCGGGTCGCCGATGTTAATGACGGTGCACTCTTGTTTAGAGAGGTTTGAGCCTAGGCGGGTAGTCAGCGAGCGCTACAATAATGGGTGCACTCAGTTGCGCCATCCGAGACGGTCACGTCATCACGGATATGGGCATGTCAGGTGAGGGGCTTGGGATGCAGGTTGAAGACGTACCCAGGAGGCTCTGGCGGCGGGCGTGCATCGCCTTGTTCTTGCGGGCCGAGGGCGGGGAGGACGAAGGCGAGCTCGAGTAAGGGCTGTTGGCAGAGGAGCCGGCGCCCTTGGGGGACTGGTGGTATGAAGGCGAGGCCGAGGGGCCGGCGGGAATGGCGATGGAGGACGACATGGTGTGAGCCGTAAATGGAGTTGAGTTGGCGCTGGGCGGACGACGATGCGGCCGGACCGGGAACGAGGGGTACGTGGATGGCAGCGGAGACGGAGGTCGGACGGAGGAGATAGAATGACGCAAGAGGAGACGAAGGACGAAGTACGAACACGGTGCCGTCGAAGGTATGAAGGAAAGAGAGAGTGCAGTCAGCAGTCAACAGTGAGCAGCGAGACGAGGAGGAGAGCAGAGGAAGAGAGGTGGAAGGTTGAGAATGACAGGCGACTTGGGAGGTTTCAAGATGCAAGTGACTGGCCACACTGGGCCAGTGATTCACTGCCGCATCATCCCGTGAGCGGGCAAGTGACTCGACCGCCTGCAGATAAGCCACACCTCACCCCCGACCTCTCGGCGGCTCAAAGCACGACACGCCGACACAGGGAGGTGCGACGCTCGGTATTCGTAGAGCAAGGTACTTTGCCTTTACCTGAGGCGACCTAAGGCATAACTAAACGGTACCGACCGTACCTCAAGCGAGCATGGATGATGGCTACTCTCCAACTTCAAACGAGTTGGTTGGTTGGGAGCTAAGAACTCATACCGTACGAACATCTACTGCACTGTCCTTCCACCCCCGGATATGTACGGTACAATTACATCGCTCGTCTTAGACGTCCTCACCGAGAATCGCGGGGAGGCCTTATCAGCGCAGCATCACACGGTTGTGACTTCACTGGCCTAGCTTCTGGGCAGGGATCCATCCCACCCAAGACGAGTCGCTCTAGCCTGCATAACCTCGTTCAAGGTCCGCTAACGCACTCCGCGGCTCCGCTTGACTCCCAAGTGCAGTGGTTTGATCCTTGATGAGTCCCTCGCAAAGACCCCGAGGTTCATGGAGCCGTACCGTTCCGGCCGCCATGGCGTAGCTGATGTGTACCAGCCGTCCCCACAAGGGCGGTGGGGGTTTCTGTGGAGGCCACCTACCGATCACCGGCCAATCCTGGGCTGTGGCTGATCTTCACAGGAGCCTCAGTGTATGTATGTACCTTTTGAGGCCTGAAGCCTTGCAGCGTTCCGAGCCACCTTCGCCCCGGTCCCCACCGAGCATCGTGGACCAGTCACAGACCTCCTTATAACCCCACTAGTCCCTCCCTTCCGTTGCCGGCGAAAGAACACGTGACTCCACCCTCAGCGCACTCACTCGGTGGCCAGCGATGACTAAGCCCGGCTGAAGGCGAAAGGTGACCATAGCTCTCTCGTGCGTCGTCGTAGTCGTTGCTGGCGCCTGGTCGAACTGGCATCAAACCGAGGAGGCTTCATCAACCGAAAACAACACCACCAGGCCTGCTTCCCCGACCAACATCTCATCTCCGCCCCGATCCCGACAGCGATTTCGCGATACCGCCAACCTCGCAGCCGATAACCCCCTCCTCTCTCGAAGCGTAAAGATGGGCGACGTCGCTGTCGAGAACCCGGCGAACCACCTGCCTCCGCACAAGAAGGCCGCGCCCTCGGCCATCCCGACCATTGACAGCTTCGAGGGCGTGACGACCGAAGGTGGCGATGACTATGCAAATCTCAAGAAGCTGCAACGGCAACTGGAGTAGGACTACCCCCGGATTGATGGCTGGCCACGACGGAGACTGACGGACCGCCGCGTAGATACATTCAGCTACAAGAAGAGTACATCAAGGATGAGCAAAGGTATGTTAGCTCGAGGAAAACTGCCGCCCTCTGTGTTGTACAGCCGCTAACCGTCCCTACAGGAGCTTGAAGCGCGAGCTGGTGCGAGCTCAAGAAGAGATCAAGCGGATTCAGAGTGTGCCTCTGGTCATCGGCCAGTTTATGGAGGCTATTGACCAAAAGTACGTCCCTCCCTTGCCAGTCCCGCCCTTCTATCAACAAAGCTGATCGTCCCCTCCCTTCTAGTACCGGCATCGTCCAGTCGAGCACCGGATCCAACTACGTCGTCCGAATCCTCTCCACCCTCGATCGCGAGAAGCTCAAGGCCTCCTCCTCCGTCGCCCTCCACCGTCACTCCAATGCCCTCGTCGACATCCTCCCCCCAGAGGCCGACTCCTCTATCGCCATGCTCGGCGCCGACGAGAAGCCCGACGTGACGTATGCCGACGTCGGCGGTCTCGATATGCAGAAGCAGGAGATCCGTGAGGCCGTCGAGCTGCCCTTGACGCACTTCGACCTCTACAAGCAGATCGGTATCGACCCGCCCCGCGGCGTTTTACTCTACGGGCCCCCGGGTACCGGCAAGACCATGTTGGTCAAGGCCGTCGCCAACTCAACCACGGCCAACTTCATCCGCGTCGTCGGCTCCGAATTCGTCCAGAAATATCTTGGTGAGGGTCCTCGTATGGTCCGAGACGTCTTCCGCATGGCCCGCGAAAACTCGCCCGCAATCATCTTCATCGACGAGATCGATGCCATCGCCACGAAGCGCTTCGACGCCCAGACCGGCGCGGATCGCGAGGTGCAGCGTATCCTGCTCGAGCTCCTCAACCAGATGGACGGCTTCGACCAGACCTCCAACGTCAAGGTCATCATGGCCACCAACCGTGCCGACACTCTCGACCCGGCCCTGCTGCGACCCGGCCGTCTCGACCGCAAGATCGAGTTTCCCTCCCTGCGCGACCGTCGCGAGCGCCGCCTCATCTTCAGCACCATCGCCAGCAACATGAGCCTCGCCCCCGAGGTCGACCTCGACTCCCTCATCGTCCGCAACGACCCCCTCTCCGGCGCCGTCATCGCTGCCATCATGCAAGAGGCCGGCCTGCGCGCCGTCCGTAAGAACCGCTACAACATCATCCAGACCGACCTCGAGGACGCCTACTCGAGCCAGGTCAAGGGCACCAGCGAAGACAACAAGTTCGACTTTTACAAATAATGTCGCTCGTCGCCTGCGTCGCCACCGGCATCTGCTGCTCCGCAACGTGTGTATTCTCCGTTGTACAACCTAATCTGGGGGATAATCCAGACCGGGAAAATATCTACACGAGCAACAAACGCGTACCTTTAGGATGGGAAGGGGGGGGGGGATGGGGGGGAAGGGAAGCGGAAACATACGATTCAGTGGACTAGATGGTTGTTGGTAATGGGCATGGAGAGATGGACGTGACTGGGTGATCGGAGGGGGGATCCGCTTCACTTTGGCCGTCCCTAGAATAGAATCAATAGGCGTTCTAGGCTTAGGCTTTCCATGGGGTTGTGTGCCCTTTCGCTTTGTTTCTACTGATATTTTCCCCTTTTGCTTTGTGGACTGTCTTTCTACGAGGCAACTTGTAAACGAGACAGCTGTCGTTATTAGTTCACTTCATGCCAAGTCACTCGCGGGGTGTAATCTGTAGATAACAGGCCTCCGCCAATTACTGTGCAATACTCGTAGTGGTCACAATCGGTAAAAAAGGCTTTTTAGTTTCCTCCGTCTATATGGGTCTCTGACCCTTACCATTCATTCCCTTGCAGAAGATGCAACATCCTTGGTTCCGTCCTGCTAATTGTGCCACAGTACTGCCCATGACATCCATCGCCTCGTGTAAAGCAAAAGAAGAAAGAAAATACCATTTACCTTTCCGAAACTCCTGCCACTTTTGTGTTCTACCCGAATCCTCCCTCCCAGTCTATTTTGATAATCGCCTGCCTTTCATGCTTGCCCCTTTCATGCTTGCCGGTAAAATAAAAGCACAAACCAAGAAGAAAAAAAAAAGGTAAAAAGGAAGCGCGCTTAGCTGCGAGATGGCTAGGAAAGGAAGCCAACTCCCAACTCCCCAGATGCGAACCGTCGCGAACAAGAACTAGAAATTACACACTCGGGCAAAGGCTTCGTCCTGGTGAGCGCTGGGGTATCTCGTCCCAATTTGGTCGGGGTAGTTTTGTGGCGAGCCCAGTCCGAAGTTCTTTGCCGAGGGAAGCCGTGATCGAAAAGGAAAAGGGTGGCCGTCGCCCATATGTAATGTTCAGCGGTTCCAAACCGTGTTGTCTTCGTCGAGTTATCATTACCCATTACACCATCTTGAAAGGTGGCAATCGCTTGTACCAAACTATCCAATGCTTCTTGCTCAAAAAGGAGCCCAAGAAAGCAGCGGGAGACAGTACGGGATTGGGGGCCAGACTAGGCAAAGCTGGTCTGTGAGAGACAAGACAAGACAACAATGACAGTAAGGCCGAGCATTGAGTTTCGCTGTAAGCCGTGGCTGATCCCTGTGAAACAGAGAAGAGACACACACTTGCTCAGGCGTCCCCTCAAGGGGGGAACTGGAGCAGGCGCGCAAAAACGTATAATGCATATGCTAATAGGCATGTGAGGCTCTTTTACGAGCCCAAGGTAACACCAACCTCGAAGAGGAGGTGGACGAATCGGCGGTGCAACTCGATGAAGATGTCTGGTTGCCCAACAATCTCCGCCAGGCCACGGGCCTTGGGAGCCGAGGCACCACCCCCGCCACCCATCCTTCGGGTGAATCCGCTTCCTCCCGTGAGGAAACTGCTGCCGCCGCGGTCCGGTGCGGCCGAAGAAGGTTCGACAGCTGGCTGTTTAGATGGTGCTGGGCCGCCGCCGTAGACGTTACTGCCGATAGGCGACGTCTCGGCTACGCGCTCGGCTTCGGCTTCGGCAAGCTGCTGGATCCAGCCGGCAAGGTCGCGGAAGGCAGCGGAGACCACGGCAAACGTCTTCATTGCGAGCCGCTCCCTATGCGTGCTCAGAGCCATGAAGGCGTACACGCGCTTGTGACCGCGTGCGTGGACGTCCGGGATGCGAAAGATGTAGGCGGTAGTGTAGCCTGCGAGAGCGTCCCCAAAGAAGATGGGGCCGCCGGACACCGCCGATCCGGCACTTTGCGTGGTGACAAACGCGGGAGAGGTCGAAGATAGCGGCGACGTGGGGGTGGCGGTGGCAGGGGCTCGCGGAAGCGTCTCGAAGGAGAGGGTGCGGAGGCACGAGGCGCGGATGAGAGAGAAGGAGTCAGGGAGCACCGGGTCGTGAGTGGAAGTGTAGTTGACGTAGTGGACGTGGAAGGGAGTGCGGTCCGCGGCGGTTGAAGTGCTAGAGCGAGACGTGTCTCGGGAACAGGTGGAGAGTGTGTTGCGGGAGCGCGCCCTGTGACCTTCGTCCCGATCTCCGTCGGTATCGCTTGAGGTTTGGGAGCTTGGAGGCGAGGCCTGGCCGCTGGCGCCAAAGACACGTTCTGCGGGAGCGCGTGTCCGCAACGTCGGACCTCTCGTGTTGGCCGTGAGCTGAACGCTTCCGGAACCTCCTTGTTGTCGCGGCGGGAGGGTCATGGCGCAGTTGTCGCAAGGCCCCTGCTTCTTGGTGACGGTCTCATCATAGGTGCGCCGAAAGCTCGAATCGCGTCGAGGCGGCTGGGTCTGGGCTGGGCGCGGGCTGTCGGGAGGGGTGTCGATGCCGGAGGGATTCGTGGCAACAGCGTGGGAGCTGGATGATCGTAGCAGGGCAGCGTGCTGCGCCTGGAGATCTTGCTCCGTGACGGGAGAGGAGGAGCTGCGGCTAAGGTTGAGACTCTTCAGCGCTTCGTTGAGAGCGGCCGAGGTTTGTGGACTTGTCCCGGTGGGTTGCGCGCTAGATCGAGGTCGGTTGTGGGCGGAGGTGGGAGCAACACCATCCTCAAAGCAGACGGTGCATGAGGCGGGCAGGCCCTCGGTGACCATAAGAGGAGTCGGCCCATGGAGGTCGCAGTAGTGAGCGAGACATAGCTGTAGAGGGGAGGACATTAGCCGGTGTGTCTTGCCCATGACAAGCAGCAGCCAGCAGCGCAAGTCGAGCAGCTCAGGAGGGGTTGCAGCAAAGAGGGAGAGAAAAGGAAGAAGTCAACGGGGAGAAGATGAGTAGCAGCGGCTGGTGACAAGTTTGAGCAGAATCAAATCATGTAGGCCATGACGTTATGGTGCTGTGGCAATAGGCAATAGGCAATGGGCAATGCAGGGATAGCTGTGAGATGCAGTCATAAGCAGGCATTTGCATAGAGATTCGAGGCAATGCAAGACTGAAAGGGATAACGAGCGAGGCAAACAAGCCATGGGGTCGGGAGAAGGAGTAAGGCAATGATATATCCATCAGAATCAGTCTAGCAAGGGGAAGCTTGGAAGCTTCTCTTCCGGCAACGGGCCGCACTCCAGGTCATGGGTTGGTTTGGGTCGGGATATGGCACTCGGTGAACAGGACTGGGACGCTGGGGGCTCGACTGTCCGAGGACACTTGACGAGAGACGAAACGGAACGGAACCGGTTCGACAGCAAACAGTCGAGCGGTGAGGCGGTGTGGACAGCGGATGTAAGTGTGTCTATGGACGGACGATGGGTGTGCAATGTGAGTTGTGTGTGTGTGTGTGTGTGTGTGTGTGTGTGTGTCTTTCTCTCTCTCTCTCCCTCTCGGCGCCAAAGGTAGGTCTGGGGGGCGTGTGTGTGGTGTTTGTGTGTGTGCGAGTGGGAGTGCAGTGTGCAAAAGAAGCAGCGAGATAGGTGAGCGAGCGCATGCCAGAGTCCGAACAGACAGCGACCCCTACTTAGGCCACAAGCAGGGTGCGGCAGACGGGCCGTCCATAAGGTAGGGCACTCACAGGGTGCTGCTCACCGGGCGAGAGAAGGAGGGAGAGGAAGGTAGATGATACGGCGCAGGGACGGTACAGGGGGGGTGGAAAGACCTGGGAGACCGGGGAGGGGACAGAAGTGGAAAGGAAGAAGCAACGTCGATGAGCGAAACGGGTGGATGGAGACAGGGGGCGGAGGGAGTGACGGGTGAAGCGAGCGACAGGGTCTGTAATCTGTAGGTGAGGTGTGTTGAGGTGTACTAACTGGGTGGGAGTGGGAGTGAGGGTGAGAGTGAGAGTGGTGTGTGCATGTGAAAAGAAGAAGACGGGAGAGTGGGTGCATAAGTGTGGCGTGTGGCGTGTGCTTTGCTTGCTTGCTTCATTGCTTCGAGGAATGGAAAGCCTGAGACATGGGAACGGATGTAGAACGTAGGACAGGGCATGCGGTAGAGAAAGCGTGGAGCAAGGAGCAAGGAGCATGGAAGCGTTGAGCATGGAAGAGTGGCATTGTGCAGTGTGGGACGTGGCATTGGGCTTTGGGCGGATTGATGATGATTGATGACTGATGATGATGATGACTGGATGCTGGTTGGATGCTGGTTGGATGCTGGGTACTTACAATGTATGTCATGACGTATCGCGTCGAAGCGACTGGGGGGGCAAAGGTGTCGCCTTTTTCCCTTCCTTTATCGATTGGAAGGGTTTGTTAACCAGTAATGGAGGCGGCGGGCGGGCGGCTGGCTGATGACGAGCAAGCAGACGGCCAGCCAAGACGCCGGAGCGAAGGGCGCGCGCAATGGCAATGCGGGTTGCGATGGTTTCCGGCGGAGTCGTCCTCTTCTTCTTCTCCGTGGTGGCACGCGCGCAGGGCAATTCGGGGACAAGTGGCGCCCTCTGCGAATGTTGAATGTTAGGTCGTGCTGGCTGGCTGGCTGTCTCCCGTGAGAGCGAGCGGCGATTGCGCGGGGCGTACAGTAGTAAGTGGTGAGGGGGACAACGAGCTTTGCGATGCGGGGAGGGAAGGGAAATGAGGATAGAGAGATGGCAGTAGAAAAGGCAATTGAGACGAGGAAAAGAGCAGAGAGTGGTAGAGAGGCGGCGCGCAACAGAAGCGGAGGGAGAGCGAGGAAGGAGAGGATGAGAAAGGCGACGCCGTGTCGTTTGGGCGTGGGAATCCGCGGTCCCCGTGGGATGGGCGATGGGCGATGGGCGATGGGTGATGGGTGATTGACGAGTGGTGGTGGGTGATGAGGACGGGGATTGGGGATCGACGGAAACGACGGACGGACAAAGTTCTGGGGCCTCTCTTTTTCGAACTAAGTCGGAAAGGGCTCAAAGGTAGGTTAAAGGTGGGTTGCAGGCCGTTCTGTCGGTGTCGTGTTCGGTGGGAAGAATCTAAGCTTCTAGCCTCTGGGGTTTGGCCAGGGTTTGGGCTTGTATGTGGGCTTGTATGTGTGTGTGGGTGTGGGTGGGCGCGTTGGAGGCTTTTGGAGGCGTCCTTTCCTGTTCCCTGCGGTTGTTGGAGGTCCTTCCTTGGAGGAGGAGATTGGACGGTTGGAGAGAGTTGGAGCGAGTGCAAAAGGTCCCATTCACATCATCCGCACCCTTGCTTGTACTCGTTCTGCCTCCTTTCCGTCTCACTGGTTTGGCTGGGCTGCTGACGTCGGAGGGTGTCAGACTGCACTGCAGCTGCAAAGTGCAACGGCAATTGCAACTACGCCTCCCGAATGCCGGGGGCGGCGCTTGTCTTGGGTCTTAGGCTGAGGTTCTTGAGCAGGGTCGTCTCACAGCTCGCGCCTCGTGGCTTCGTGGCTTCGTGGCTGGCCGGCTGCTTTGTGCGGGCGTGTCGGCCGGCCGGCCGGCAACAACAGGCGGCAAACAAATAACCAAGACTAAGACGGATGCGACGACTGCGACGACTGCGATGCGACAAGGGCGAGGATGTTTAAGTATGTACCGGGCCTGCGAGATGTGACTGCACCGCCAACAATGCAACGCGACGCAACGGATGGTGATTGCAGGATAATAATAAGGTATGCAGAGATATGGCCGACGACGACGACGACGATGATGATGATGCTGATGATGATGATGGACAGGATCCACGGTGATCAGGCAATCGGCGATGGCGGGGTTTCTGCTTGATTAAAGGGCAACAAAACTTGACAGCAGCAGCCGCTAGCCGCCATGGCGAAGCAAACACCACGGCTACCTACCTTACCTACTTGCCTATCTACTAATTAGTACCCTAATGCGTAATTACAGGCAAATCCGTCATACGAACTCGCCGCTAATCTAGTGTTTAGAAAATGGAAGCAAAGCAAATGGCTTCTGCATCCTTCTCCACATTCCTGACCCATGCGCAGAGATCCTTACGGCCTGCCCTGAACCTTACTTGCGAGTAGGGAACCCGGGGTTACTATGTATAGCTTAGTTGGATGCCGGCTGGGTTTGAGCAGGCTGTAACGAGTATTGGGGCTGAGACGAATGCATGGAACACGCCCTTCTCATTAGAGACCTGTAGTAATCCGGGAAATGTCCGTGTACGCTGAGGTATCTCAAGACCGCAGCTCCCCACTCCGTAAGCATGTGGGTGCCGGAATCACAAAGCTGTCAGTCTACGACAGGAACCCATGACCGACAGCCCTCTTTTTCCCCCATCGTCCAGGCCTAGTAGCCGACAAGGGGGGGGGGGCAGCCAGACAGGGAGCGGGATTACAATGGTGCCAGTGCGGAGGGCACCGGGCGGCAGAGACCCGACATTGAGACTCGAGAGAGGAGAAGAAACACCCGTAGGACCGTGGCCAGAACGTGGAAAATTGGGATGCCGTGATGTTACATGCCAGAGTACATGCAAAGTGAGGGGTGCTCCAAGGCCCGAAAGAGACAAGACGCACCATATTAGAATTCCCTTGTAAATAGAGGCCCTCCGGTTGGGCCGCCGACGAACGGGATGGGTGGGTGGGTTTCTCACTCTCATTCAGCTCGGTCACTGCTCAGCTGCTCCGACTCTCGGTCCAGGGGCCTGGGGGTATCAACTCCAACCAAATATAGGGCCGCCGACGCAAAAAGAACAAGACAAGGGGGTGGCGGTTGCGGTTAGTTGGCCAGTTACGCACTTGGGGATGGAGGAGGGGGGGAGGAAACAAGGGGGAAAAGGAGACAAGAAGACTAAGCGTAGAGTCGCGGGCGGGTTTCGACTTGGGGAGGAAGCGTTTTTAGTCTTCTGCCAAGGCCCTATGCCGGGGACACGGCGCACATAGAGAAGGTCAGGTTCTAGCGTCTAGAAAGCTGGTGGGCTAGAATATGTAGGGGGAAAAAAACAAGGAAAGCTGGCTGTGTCAGCACTCGGACGCAGGGAAAGAAGAGACAACAACCCGCGAAGTTGTCTCTCTCGTTCTCGATGCGATGAGCCGCGCTGAGCGAGCGAGTCAAGGATGAACGGTGGAGAATGGAGGCCAGCTGGGATTATATATATGTACTTGCTTCTTCGCACGTCCACACACCCACGAGAGAGGTACCTACTTATTTACGACTCGGGACCGAAGTGGGCAAAAGAAAAAGAAATGGGGGATCCACTCGTCGCGTGCGCCGGGTTTGCCAGAGCAAGGATCTAGCCTGGTGGGTAGGCGGCCGACGAGGACCGAGGCGGAGCGGGAAAGGACGTAACGAGACAAGAACAGGCGATGCGCGGATGCGAAGGCGGAAGTGGGAGGTGGGCTGGGCTTCATCGTCGTCGTCAAGCTCGGGCAGGGAGGCCGCTAATCGCCAACGACCATGTACTGCCGAGAGATTCTGACATGTATCATGCACGTTCTGCCGTCTACGGGAAGCGTTCAATGCCGACCGAGACGCTTTGGGATTGGTCGGGACGGCGACTCTCCATCCAGACAGGGCAGCATGGCAGCATCCATCTCCATGCATCATGTACGTTGACTCCCCTTGCCTCGAGCAAGCACATCAAACCTCCTCTTCAGCCCTCGCTGCACGACTCCCTCAAATCAGATCACATCCCGAGAAAGAAGAAAGGAAAAGCCGACATCGGTTGGATCCGGCAGCCAGAAGAGCCTCAACAGACGACGGGAACGCCCTCTCCGCTCGCGTCCAGGCCGTTTCCCGCTTCGCATCTGACATTTGGGGCGGTGGCTTGTACGACCGGTAAATTACTACATGGTAAAACAGACCACCAAGCAGAGTGGACCGAGGGCCAGGCCAGGCAAGGGTCCATCTGGGCCAGACAGACCTCTCTCCTTGTTTCTATTAATCATGAAGAAGAAGAAGAAGGACGTACGTACACTCAAGTCGCGATGCTATTCGCGCAGGACCGAACTGGACAAGACTGGGCTGGATATCCGGGGTTCGGGGCGCAGAATCACGTTCTTTGCAGGGGTGGTGCGCACGCGGGCGCATGGGGGCGGTTTGGCATTTCTTCCAGAAGGCTTCCCTGGAACCGGAAAGCGGGTCGTCGGTCGGAGACTGTTTATTCTCCCCTTCGCGCGGGCTTTCCAGGTTTGGCCACTTAGACCCCGAGCCAACATGGCACCATCACAAGTTCCCCGGGGGGGGGGGGTTGTTCATCGCAGGTACAGTGCTTCGAGGGCCTCTTCTGGACCCTGTCATCTCCCACTATGGACGGTACCATGTAATGCCCGAGGACCACAATCAATCAGTCTGAGTCAAGTCCCTTCCCGCTTCGCTTGCGTCAGCCCAAGGAAAACCCCCCGATGGATCATGATGGACATGGCATGGGCATCGGTCAAACCACGCTGCGACGTAGCATTCCCGACTGGCGAGGTGCGGGCAATTACAGTGCAATCATACCCGACGCGCACACGGACTGCCTTGGGGCCGGGCCTTGTATTACCAACAGAACCATGCAAAATTGGGATGCCACCATCCCCAGCGGCCCACGCCATCATAGCAGGGCGCTTCCTTCACCCCCGGGGAGCAGGGGGAACAAAGGGCACACACTCGCTTCAACAGGCAGGGGACAGTGCGAGCCAGATCCCCAACTTCCGGGGCATCTCCTAACGGTTGGGTTCGCCGGAGGAGCTGCACGCAGACGCACGCGCATCCGGCCCGTGCATTGCAGGAGAGCATCTGGCTCTGGCATGGTGTTCGGAATCGTACGTCTTTCATGGCCGTGTCTCCGACGAGACGGTACAAAGCACAGTGCGTACAGCACATGCGTCGGACTAGTAGGAACGATTGACCCCGGATGGTTCCGGGTCCTCCGTTTCTGTCGTCCCATCCTACTAGTAGGAGGATGAGCATCTACATCCTATGCAGCACATGCTACGTATCTTCTCGATCCTAAGCTCCTTACACTCGCCTACACAGTCATATATATATGTGTATTTGTAACCCCATCTACCCTTAGGTAAGGTAACGATTGCTGATTGCCGAACATGGTGGCACGGTTCTGCGAAACCACCCCACATCATCCATCCCATGTCCCCTTCCGCGATGCTTCCAAGCATCTTCCATGGTAGCACAGCACCCTGTCCACTCCCGTCGGCTTGAAACCAGCCTCATTTGGCCACTCCGGCTTCTCCTTGACCGCCCTCACCCTCTCCACAATTCTCTTCTTTCCTCCCGGAGCCTTGAGCACCGGCGGTCATTTTTCCCTTTTTTTTTTTTCCTGCTCTTCCGCGTTCTCCCAGTGTTCGGGGGCAGGCATCGAAACTACTTACAAGTAGCCAGGGTGAAGGAAAAAGCAAAACCCGCGGCAATCTCTTCCTCGTTGCGCCGGGCCTCCCCCGGCCCACACCCACGCTGCGCAAGGGTGATTGCATGTCTCGCCGTTTCAAGCCAAATCCAGCCAGAAGTCGGGGTTCCAAACGGGTCCAACGGCAGACGACGTCCAAGTGGGACGCCTGCACTGACAAGTCCGAGGGCCCAGGAGCCCAAAGAGCCTGACATGACGGAGCCCAAGGTGACGAGTCGTATTTTATTCCGACCCTCGATGGCGGATCGACGGCACTGAAACCCAAGCTTGGTTCTTCAAAGGCGTCCTTCCCCTCTTCCCTCCCGTCGATCAGACACGGCGAAACCAGCTTTAACGACATGAGGTGCAGGCGCAGTCGCAGTCGCAGTCGCAGACGCAGTCGTCGCGATCGGACCCATACCTGATCATCCGCATGGTCTCTTGCTCCCTGCCTACATGTACGATGCGGATATCCGTTCTAACGCGTCGTCGCCAATGATGGGCTTGGACATTGCCACATGCTGCAGATGTGAGTTGTGACGCCAGCTTAGACATCGGATGCTCGGCAGAATGCATCGAGTGGCCTCGCCACTCTGCTTCTTGCTTCCGGCTGCCGCGTGCTTGGCCCAACGCTTCCCTTGATGTGCGTTTCACTCTAGTGTGGTTAAGTGGCTACATTTACGAGACATAGAGACTCACCGCTCAGCCAGGCAGGAGCCTTTGATCCTCTCAAGTTCATAGGACCACATTGGGGCTTCCAGCTCAAAACTGGTGGAAATGTGCGCAGCTCTCATTGAGGCAGAGCAGAGCAGAACAGTCATGGTCGTCTCACACCACGATCATCAGGCTAACAAGCTCACGACGTCATCTTAAACTTGTTTGTTCTTGCATTATCCCTGATACCTAATTTCATTCTGAGCACCCAACCGTAGAGTTTGCAATTAGTCCTAGGCGGCTTAGGTTGAAAATAGCACGCCTAAAGTAGATCAGCATCTTCTCCTGAGTGACCCCGGCTGGATGTGCTGTTTTCGCTGCATCTTTCATCGTCATGTCCTCCGCGACCGTCCGCCTAAACGCGAGTAGTGGTTAGTGTCAATCATCTTGCTGTCGTCAAATAGCTTCCGATCCACCTACAGCTCTTCCAATATTTCCGAAATAGTCAGTGGTAGCATAGTCTGATGGTAGCGGCAAGCCCTGCTCTATAAACGAATTTGGGTGCCCTGACACTGGCGTCTCCGCCACCAGCCGACTGACCCGTTGCCTTGATTGAAAAGATCCTGAGAGACCCCATGGATTTCTTTCCCATGTCTGCTCCGAGTCCCGCAGAGTTTACTCTCGCCACTTATTGCCTCATCTTAAGTGGTTGCGGAGACTCTACAGAGGCTACGAAACTTCCGTCATCACGCGCATTGCACGTATGAACACATCTTCCGATGGCGAGGAGGTTTGTGGTACGTACGCAGGCAGTTGGCCAAACCTAGAACAATCAAAACAATGGGTTGGCATATTTCACGATCATCTTAGTGTTCCATGACCATGGGGTTTATCAGTGTTGTGAGACCAGACTAAAGTAAGTCTTAGAAGTCATGGATGGTTCCGTAAAGGCCTCATCGCTACTATGCGAATGCAATCAAGCATCAGCAGTCTTCTCAGCAGCCTTCTTCTGCACAATCGCCATGACAGGCGCCGGATCGTAGTACAGCCTGTACTCGAGAACCCGACCCTGGCCATCAAACTTCACCACCTCCGCCTCCGCAAAATCGACCTCCTCCCCGCAGATCACCAGCCGGTTGTTCATGTTGGAGAAGGCCGTCGTCCCGGCGGCATCTACGCCTCGCGACAGGACCCTGCGCTCGACCAGGACCCAGAAGCTGAAGAGGTTCTTGAATCCCGCCACGACCTCTTCCAGCCCTCGAAAAGGCGGCGAGGCGATGCCCTTTTGGAACATAATTATGTCGGGGTTTAGGCGAGAGGTGAACTTGTCCCATTCTTCTGGGGACGAGTCGACTTTGAGGCCGCCGATGACGTCCCACAGTTCATCAAGCTTGGCGTGGACATTTTCGGCTGCCATGTTGAACAGGGTTGAAGGGGGTTTCAAGTAATCGTGGTTGGAGTTTGATTGAGATGTGGGAAGAAGTTATCTTGTCTGTCCTTTAGTCTGGCGAGGTCGATGGGATATATATAGCTTGTGGTGCTGACGTGAGCTTTCGTCGGCTCCGACGTAGACGTGAAGCCAACCTCGACGTATTACTTAGAGGCCATCGAAATGCTAGCGCTGAGTCAGATCAGGCTCTCCGTGTTGTGCGAGTGTATCTGGCGACGGCGATTAGGCTTTCCATTCTTGGGATCAATGTCTATTGTTCTGACGGCTTCACCTTTTAAGCCACAAGGGAGTCGTTATGCTCCGCTACGTTTTTTTTCAGGTAGCTTATATCTAGTCTACATAATGATGACGGCTCGGCTCACATACACGCTCAATGCTAATGCTCTATGCAAACATGAGTCCAGGCAATAAGTACTCGCAGTGAATCCTATCGATGCTCGTGTAGTTGAAGTCTTGGAAGGCGTGCTTTGAGTTGATTCTCATTTCCAAGACGACGGATATAGCAGGTCCGTTATTAGTGCCATGGTTGCCGCCAAAGACAGAGGCTGTCTTCGGCCAACCTCGAGCAACTATTAGGCACCTAAGGCCTCGGCTTTCGAATGTGAGCAGTCGAGATGACCACGAGCCTGCTACGTGATGAATGTATTCAGTATAGCTTGAAGGGGGCAAGAAGCAGAAAGGCTCTCACACTTGTCTTGGTATACTTGGAGTAAAAGGAACTCAACTTACTTCAAGGAGTTGGCCTGTGAGCGGTCGATCAAAACGAGGAGCTTTTGCTACGAATTTCTAAAACACCTGCCTGTCAGCGTCAGGATTATGACGCCAATATCTCGAGAGCCCGGAGGGAAAAGGTACAATGAGAGAGCAAGGCTGACAGCGGTGCTTGAAATTGGGCGTTGGGCTGACTTGGCCGGCGACAATGGGAGCAAAGAGTCTGGCAGCCAAATCTGCCCGCTACTATGCCTGGAATCGCCTGCTATTTCTCAGAGTCGGCGCACTCTCCGACTTCTTCTCCTCAGTAAGCTCATGTCTCTCTGCCGGCATTTCTGGTATGGATCCCGCATCGCTCGCGTTCGGTGTCGTCTCTCTGGCGATGCAGTTGGTGCAGACGACAGCCGCCATCCAGAAGCTGATTCTCAGTTACAAGTCGGCCGCAAAGGAGCTTTCCATCCTCTCAGACAAGCTCGACGATATTGAAGCCATCTGGCACTCGCTTGAGGTTGCGCTCGGTTTATGCGACCAGGCTCCGAAGCCATGGGACGCCATCTTGCTCAAGAAACTGCACAAGACCATGACCGACTGCCGGGACAAGGTGTCGCAGTTTCACAGTATCATTAGTAGCATCACAACCAGCCTGACCAGGAAGCGGCGCCCATTCAACACTATAGGCACTTTATTCCTACAGCATAGAGGCACAATACGACGGTGCAATGACGACTTGGACCAGTCGCTCAAGTCGCTTCAATTGCATATGACTACAAACCAGGCCATATCAAGCGGTTAAGATGTTCATGTCCCGATTTGGGAGACAAACATGGGCTCCAATCCAGGGCTCAGCGCTCTGAACTGCATACTGCGTGAGGCCGATACGACGAGTAATGCTATCGAGGACACCCAAGCGTGGGCAGACGTCTTGGAACAAGCTGGCGTCGACATCCAGCAGTACCTCAACGCAGAAGTTGAGCACTGCGCTTCCACTTGGTACGAGGCCGCACCTTGCTCGTCAAGCGGAAGAGTCGGATGCCTGGGACTTGGGTTGATGAGTAACGAGACTGACGGGCTTTGAAGTGAGATGGGCAAGCTGGGGGGTTCAAAACGTGTAGTATCCTGGAGTTGGGCAAGGCACAAGTAGCATAAAGGCTAGCCTGAGTTGGCAGAGTTTTATGACATGCCATGCATCTGGCGTGTGTCCTAATGTCTCTCTTCGTCGACTTCGAATCAAGGCTACTTTGCTTGTGCGCGGTGTTCCTCTCGAGCTTGTGAAATATGATTAGCACTGATTCATTTTTGGTTTGGAAGGGCTGCTGGCTATTGTGTTGCACCGATGGTGCCTCCAACATATGAAAGGGAACGGAAAATATTGGATGAGCCTAAGATCAAGTAGGGAGCCTTCTGTTAACCTTCTGTTAACTTTATGATGCCTGGACCTAGCCTCTACCAGGTGCTTATAACCCTTTGCCATTGGCGACTAAAGAACGACAAGCGTCTAGTAACTATTCTTTGGTTATGTAATATTCAGTTCTGAGGCCTTTACTTATTCCATGCTGAAGACAGAAGACATGAGCTAGTTGAATATGATACAAGTATGGAATATCGTCAAATGTTGTCAAATGGCTCAAGCTTCATGTTGTGTAATTGTCTTGAGGTGATGACCGTTCATATCCATCGTCTTGGTTGACCACGGAGGGGAACGCCTTGTCTGGTTAGCTTGATTGGCTCAGTGAGTGTCAATCACCTAGCATTAGGCCGGCAAAGGTGCCTGACTAGGATAACTGGGGTTTATTGTATTCTCACCTTTCACGCCAACAGTGGAAGGATTAGATTCTAAGTAAGCTATGGATAAGCTGGGCTCACTGCTAGCATCGACCTGCATGATGTAAGAACTAGCGGGTATAACGTTTGCTATCTTTGAGAGCTGGGCCCGGAGTTGCCTCAGCAGGTAGCGGGCGGAGCTTTGTTCGGTTCTGATCAGGTGGGCCCGGTGAAGACGCCCTCGATGAGGCCGTTCAGGAAGGGAAGAAGGTGACAGGGAGGGAGATGAGGAAGAGATTCTTGAGCAGGCTGTCCACTGGCCGCAGACAGCCTAGCAACAGTATCACGGATTTGCGACTGGACGCTGTGAAGGACTTGTGGCTGAAAGAGACAGAAAGGAGAATGGTGAGCTGAGCGACGTATTAGGGGCCTTTGGTGAAGTTGGTGGGTTTCTCAGTGAGGAGAAAACTGAGTTGACGTAGGAGTTGAACAAACAAATTACGTCGGCATTCGCAAAGTCCATTTGCGAAATCGAATCCTGGTCCAACGTCGGTTGGGGTTGTCATTGGTCATGATGCGGATAGGCACAGGTATCCTTATGAACCGCGAGAATTCTCCGCAGGATATTAGGACAGACAATCCATTCTACTATTAACTCATGGCTGTTCAGCAGTTTTCCAGGCTCCCACACTATGTGAGCAGTGGATTGTATGGGTTGTGGTTCATTAGTTCACGAGAAGACCTGTCACGCGAAGAGAGACGGCTAACGTTGGCTGATGCAAGCATCATCCAGAAGGGAGCAACAACGCAGCTTTCTAAATTAGAGACTCAAAGCATGGATGGGTACAGTAAGAGGTAGTGTTATCTGCCAACGAAGGAAGTTGAACACCATTTTTGTAGTGAAACCTGGCCGACTCAAGTTAAAAGGAAGGTCTATAGCTACAAGCTATCTTTTGTTGTAATACCACGCCCCTCACAACGTTTCCCGAAAGAGCACCAGCAACCCCATGAGCATCCGTTGCTACACCTAGGCGTCCACAATCGTGCTGCTTGTGGTGCTTGTGGTGGACGACCCGTCATCATCAATCTTGGCACGCCGCCAGAACGCCAGCTTCTTCAGCCACCCAAAGCTAGATGCCTTCTTGCGTCGCGGCGGCGGGCCCACGGCGGGAAAGGTCGGATACCCTCCTCGTACACCGGGTGGCGGCATGCCACGTCCCGGCCCGGGGTAGCTGTTGAAGCTATTGTGGCAGTAGCAGCCGCAGCAGCCGCAGCATGCCTTCTTGCCCGGGCTTGTGAAAGCCCCCGGGACTCTAGAGTACATCGTCTCTGGCTCTTCGAGCTTGAGCACGAAGCCCACGAGCTGGGTGTACATCTCGAAGCGGCTGATGGGGATGGACGGCACCGGCATCCTGTGCGAGCCGGCGGCGTAGCACATCCGCTGCCGGATGACGTCCAGCATCTCCTCGTCGGTCGCGCACTTGGGCCACGGGGGCAGCGCGATCGGGCGCATCCCGATGCGCGGCTTGGCGAGGTCGGAGCAGATGGTCTGCAGCGTCTCGATGGAGACGTCCAGGGTCTCAGGGACCATGGAGGCAAAGCTGCTGCTGGCCGCCTTTTTGTTGGGGATCGAAGCGTGCGACTTCTCCTGGACGCGGCAGATGCGAAAGGCGAGCGAGTCCCACGTCGGGTCCAGGCTGGGCGGCGGCTGGGTGATGGAATGGGTGGTTTCGAGGCGTCTGACCCGCGTGTTGAGCTCGGCCAAGGTGCTGCCCGAGACGAGGTCCTCGGGGAGGCTCAGGTTGTGCTTGCCCTCGAGGCTGGCGACGATGGCGGCGCAATTGATCTGAGTGCGTTGCGAGGCCATCTTGAGCGGTCGTGAACTTGAGATTGGAGGAGGAGGAGTTCAGGGGAAGCAAAGAAACGAACTGGACTGAGGAAGAAGGGTATGGTCTGGGACAGGATGAGACCGCGCAGGACACATCCAGGGCCGAGGCTCTAGATTTATAATTAGGAGCATGCGAGCTTCTGCACATTCGACGCCCGGCAAGGAAAAGCATGGCAGTGCTATGCCGAGGTGATGCGATGCGTGTGCCATCACACGCGGTCTCCCCAACAACCCAATCAAGTCATGACAGATGTCCGCCACTGCCGCGCCAGTGGGCTGCGCCTGAGCACTTGTCTTGTGAGGAGCTGGGTGTGAGACATCTTGGGGTGCCATTCGACATGGTGAGCAAGGATAACGCAGCGTTGCATGCCGGTGAATGAATGTGAGGCGGACGGGCTGCCTTGCTGGTTCGCCATGTACAACCAACGGCGTCCCAACGGCGACGAATCACGGTCCGTCGTATCACGAGTCGAGGCTTGCGGCTCTCTGAAGTGGACCGGTGAAGACGGCTGGCTCCGAGATCTCGCATTCTGTAAGCTGCTACACGGCTGCTTTCGGTTTCACTGTGGCGGGCCTCTATGTCGTCCCTCCATGCTGACGGGCTGGCCGACAACTCCTCTTTTACCCGGGACAGTGATGCGAGAAACCAAGAGTAACAGACGACGTAGCGAATGGTGAGGAGGTGTTGTGTCGACATGTCTGATTGGAGGGTGTCTGGGCGATTTCGTCGCGTGCAGGTGTGGCCGAGTGGCTTGAACTGCCGACGGCATGGCTCCAATACGCAGGCGTTTCCAGAAACCTTCTAGTCTGCAGTAGTTGAAACTGAAACAATTGTGATGCCAGAATGAGGAGCTAGAGATACTGCCCTGGATGAAGAGGCTCAAGGTTAAGACCAACCCTGAGTGCTGTGGCCGTGGAAGCTTTCTGCTTCCGTTACTACAACCCGGTCTTATTAGTATTTGAATACAGAATTGACCCCATGTGATAGTCTTATGAGCCTCTTATTGGCGGGTTGATCCCCCCGATGAACGTCCTACTGTAGCGGTGACACTTGGCCTAATAGGCCCCTGTGATGTATTAAACGGACGGCCTTGGTATGAAGTACGCAGGTTGTAAAATGTGAGACCATTTTGCGTTTGCACAGTAGTGGGACCCGAGATAGTCTTGTTCTGACCGAGCTTGGCTACCCTTTGTGTCTGCGTCTTCATAACTCGCATGGGTCATCTCCAGCTGGTTGCCAGCTTGCCAGCTAAGCCGAAGTGGCGAAGGAGCAGCGCAGCTGGGCCGGCCCAACAAGCCGTAATCAACCGAGTCTAACCAAAATTCCCCATGGTAATGGTAGCCAAAGATTGCGTGGATTCGGGCTTGTTCAGAAAGCCCTCTAGCGGGTTGGTGTCATCCGTCACCAGCGCCTCAAAGGAGCAGCTCAGCCTTGGCAGCGACGTCAACCCTACACCGCGGACTGCTATATCCATCCTGAAATTCCACACGAAGGAGCCAGGCTCCGTTCAGAGAAAGTCGAGTTCAACCTGGATTCCCCATCACTTGTTCTCGAATAAGACCTCAATAGTACTGGACTCGTACGTGGCTGTATGTGCGTGGGCTGGTTAGAAAGGACCTGAGGGTGATACTCGAGTTGCACATCAATGTTCCAAGTCTTCGAGAAATTTCCCTAGATGAAGTAATTATCCATTGGAGCGTATAGTCTAGTACGTCGCTCTGGAACGACATTGACAGCTGCGCTCGCGGTTTGCTCATGCTTCCCTACCACCTAGACTGTACGTCCCGAGTCTAGAGTATCATTCACTGGTTGGCTAGTTCTCACCGTTCTCACCGCGCGTGCTGCAGTATCTGAGCTTGCATCTGCTGCAGAACGGCACGAAGGGGGAAAACCGCGAGGGCGGAGCAAGGAGAGGCATCTTCTTGAGCTGGAACAGGAATGCGAAGCTGGCGCTTACACTCTGAAGCACGCAGCCTAGGTGAATACCGCCAAAGCTTTGGATGAAGCGTCTAGTGAGGTAGCAGACGGCTAGATAGGTACTCAGGTATCTGCCCAAGAGAGATTTAAGTAACATTTAGTTAGCGTGTTGCGCATGTGGCCCCTTTTGGAGCGTAGCCGCTGCTGTGGCTGGCTGCCTGCAAGACATTGAGAATCGAGACCAAATAGCGCCGATGAGTCCGTTGGGCTATGGGCTGACCGGATAACGAGCGATCGTCGCATTTTACGATCACTATCCTTGTGAAGTTTGTAAGCAAAATATACTCTCGGTGAGCGAGTATAAATAAGACTGCCTCGGCACTACTCCTATGTATCATTGTGCGACCAGCCCCCTCACACTATTACACTCTACTCCCTGTTCAGCGTTCACCCATACGCCCTACTCGATACCATGTCTTCTCTCGTTGGCAAAGGCGACGCGATCTACGTCGATGCAAAGGAGTTCACTGAGGTGAAGATCCTTGTGACATGGACTCAGGACTGGGGGCACGAGCACAAGGAGGAATACATCCCCTGCGAGTATCGCGTTACATGTGGTGGTAAGTGTTCCCACGCAATCGAAGTGCCTCGTTTTAACGTCTCGTCAGGGAGCTCGGACGGTCTCATCTTCATTCAAGCCAGCAAGCTTCGGGATTTCGAGAAGAAGCAGAATGGCGGAGACTACGTTACCGTGGTTGTCGACAACCAGTTTCAATATGGAGAGGACAAGAATCATACCAAGCGCTTCCTCGTCTTCCACGACAAGGGCAACAAGCCCTATCAGGTACGTGGTCAGCCTTGGATTTTTTTTAACATGCCAGCTGATCGACATCAGCACCGCTTCGCGGCTAGCATGCTCACAGCACTCGGGGATGAGGCTGTTGCGTTGGTTCGCAGCTTGGGCTACGCGGACATTGGCAAGGTCAAGCATAGCTTGAGCAACGTTGTCGGTGACTATCTGAGGGAGTTTTAAGTGGAAAGCAGACTTGACCCCAGGCTGGCTTGAAAGGGTATCTGGTCCGTAGATGTTATCATTCAGTGGCGGCTAAAAGTGCACCCAACGTTCATGGCTCTTTGAGATCAGACGTGGGATTTTTTCGATGAGATTGAAATGAAAGACTTTGCCTGCAGCAGTTTTAACTAAAATAGTGAAGAGGTCAAATTGTATATCTGGCTTGTACTGTCTACGTTTGCTACCGCTGGAGACGCGCCAGACATGGCTGCTTCATCGCTCGCGTCTTGGATGACCATCTGCAATGTACACTTTGACGTTTTCACGGCACATCCTCAACTTTCAAATCCACCACAGCATCGAGAATGACTCGACAACGGAGCAGGAGCATCACCAAATGTTGTGATGTCTTCCAAGGCAAGTAGATCAAGACCAGAAGCCCGAGGCACAGGGTGCTCGGAATGAGTGAAGAAATCGTGAAAGCGCAATCAAAGTAAGTCAGACATCACGGAGAGAGCTTGAATCGATGTGCTCGTTGACATAGAGGCAATCATGTACAGTAGATGCATCAGGGGAAAAGAGCACCAACGCGCAGTGGGTTCCGAGGTGTCATGATGAGATCAAGGCTGCTTCGACTGTATTCGATACCTGAAACTAACTACCAAACAGCTCAAAACAAAGCATTGCATTCATCCCCCCCGATTGAATCGCAGTCCACCATGCAAATCTTATCCACAGTGAGGAAAACCTCTTCCGGACTCGCACGAATCCGGCACCGGTGACAAACCTCCCGACATAAGACACATAAGTTACCAAGCGAACGGGCACCAGTCGTTCATTTAGACAACGCTCCAGACAGCTCTGTTGTTGAGGGTATCGACGGCCTCAATGACATTGTCATTGGGGCCTCCTCCTGAAGATGTTTGTTAGCTTCGATCCAAGTTCGCAGAGGGAGTTAATCAACTTACCCGTAATCGTCACATGGGTGGAGTCGGGGAAGGAGACTTCCTTGGTGACCCTGAATGTCTTGGGGGGCGGGTTGTTGTTGTTGTAGTGGACAACGGCCTTCTGGGACTTGCCAGTGACGGCGGTCGTGGTGGTGGTGTTGTTCGCGAGCTTGTTGGTGTTGGCGAAGCCGAGGTCGATGTAGTTGACAGAAGCGTTGGCCTGGGTGATGACCCAGTTGTCGGTGAAGGAGACAGAAGCCATTGTGCGTGGTTGTGGGAGTTGAATATTGGTGTGAAGATTGTTGGAGGTAGAGCAGAAGATGTGTTGGTAGATGATGAGATGCTGGGAAGGCGGGCTTAGAGGTTGTATTTATAACCAATGTCAGGTCCTACGAGGCTGGTTGTTCTTGCTCTAGGACATGACTTCACAAGTCACGAATCTGCGCTGCGTTGAGCTCCCAGTGTCGGCTGCGCGTTCCGTGTACGCGTCGTTCTCGCCATCGAGGCCCAGACTCTACGATCGCCGGTGGGCGTTCTCAATAGGAAGCCACTTGGTCCATCGTAAGCGCGGCACTGTTAGCGCTTAGGCAACCGGTGTATTAGCCTGGCGATAGTCTAGGTTGCTTCTTCTCGCAGGCCACACTATTCTAGACAAGCTCGGCCTCCAGCACCGGCTGAGGTCTCGCTAATGCGGATGCCGCTTCCGACTTTTGTCTCGGCGTGTTGACTTCAGCTCGACTGTGTAAAGCCGCATCCTGCAGACTGCATCCCAACATATTCACCGGATGATGAGGGGACGTCACGCACTGCAAGCCGAATGCTCATCGTTAGCATTGATTGGTGGTGGCTTAACGATCTATAGACGCTACGACGGATACACGCCGCACGCGCGCATCTGCAACCTCTCGTTTCGAAACTAGCATACGTTTGCCTTGATATTGTCCCAGCAGATCCATAAAATCACGGTTCAGTAGTGTACGCCATCGCGTCAATAGAGGTGACAGATCTTCACCATCAAGGTCTCGACCTTCGTTCAGCTGGTCACTGAGACGTGATACTAGGACTTGCCTTCGGGCATGTTGCAATGGAGTCCCACTAATTATGATATAGCACCGGGAGGCTTTCCATCCGTAGGGGAATCGCGAAGCGAGTAGATCACGACCAACGACCCTTGTCTTTCACCCTCCTTTCTCCATTCCCTGAAGATGCTAGCAGATGAAGGCGGGAGGCCGATGGATCTTGATGACGTGGAAGCGCAAAGCATAATTTAGTAGCTTCCAACCCTGGTCTGTCTACTCCCGCCTCCGCCAGGGGTTAACGACGACAGCGTCTCGTACTCTGAGGAACATCATAACGAGCTGGTTGTTCTTCGTAAATGGAATCGCAGCCGAAGGGATGCTATAGTATTCTGAGCCATAACAAACCTAGATGGGAGTTGGGTTCCGATTCTCTTAATGCATTGACACATCTGTCCACTTGGAAAAGGTAGCAAAGCTCACCTGGCTAGCTGTCTAAAGCTGTTAAGATGATGCACATCAGGGGTCGGTCTCACAAGTCTCACTAAAGCGACTGGTTCGTCCCTGAGTGGATAGAGTACTGCTTGTTGCTTTTGATAAAGTGGAACGAGTAGGGCAGCCCGTTATTTAGCGCCATCACAGTCCTAGACTCTTCGTACCCTAGGACCAACAGGGACACCATTAGATCAATGAATAAAAAGAGCCTGAATGAGTACATGACGTTTCGAGCTCCTCTTGGAGGGCCCTGTATCTGGGTAGTCATTTCGACTTCCTGGTGTGTCGTCTGACGGGAGCAGGAGGTTACAGCATTGATGGACCGAAAAAGACAAAAGGTCTCTGCACACATGCCGCAACCAGTGGGGATTGCACAAATCATGTGGCGTGATTGCGGGTGCGTTATTGCTCATTGATCTTTGGTTCATGTCAGCGTATTCACGGCAAGCCACAGCCGCCAGCATCTTGGCCGCACTCAAAACTACGCGTCGTATGCTCAAGTGGATGGCGGGCCCAAGTCTAGACCACGCCTCTTGTCAGTACCAGTCGATATCTGTTACTTAATCGTATGATGGACCGGTGTAACAGTTGAGAGCTGTCACTTTTACTTCGTTTTGTGGCTGGCTGGGGGTTTGGATCTGCGCAGAGTTATTGAAAATTACTGGCAGTTACCAAGACGAACTATCATAATGCGATGATGTCTGTCTTAGGTCTCAGGCAGCTGACAGTCCTGATCAACATCAGCCCGTCAGAGGCTTGCTTGACGCTAGCTGAGCATCGAGATGAATACCAAGCGGCTAGAGTCATGGTGGAGGAATTGCTGTCCACGGGGGTTGAGTCTTGCGTGCATAGTATTAATGTTGCTATTCGGACGCATGATCACGTGGAAGCAATTTTTTCTCTCAGAATTCGCTTAAGTCCCCGAACTTCCCTTCTTCACACACAGAACGCGTATGGGAAGAAGGTGTACCTTTCCCTAGATGATGCTGTAGCTAGTGACCTTGCTGAGGCCTACCGAAGTAAAGACTGCTTCATGGCTTTGTATTACCCGTCTCTCAACCCCTACTTTTCGTACGAGTTCGTAGCCGGCTTTCAGAAGACCAGTCATGTGTTCCCCACGACTGTCTATAATCGTGAGTTGTCGATGCTGGCAACTCTCGCATCAGAATCCATGTAGAAGATCGAGCACCTGGGCGCCAAGACAAGTTGGGACAAGCACGCGCCGCCTTTCACATTTGCGCACGCGCAAAAGTGCAGCTACAGTTCTTACTTAATAGGTAGGTGTTCATCGCAAAGCGTAGGTGCTCTGGCAAACCAACGAGTTATCGAAATTGATCATGTTGGTGGAAGTGGGGTGGAGGTGTGCTACTTCAAAGTCTCCAAGATGCCCTGAGTATTGTACTAGCTTTAGCTAATTAATAAAGCATCAGACTTTATGATCAATTATTTATGCCGTAATGAATTACAGTCAATCGAAGTATATGTCGAACAGGCTGGGTGCCAACACCCTCCAACACCTAAGCAAGTCGCGGTACACGTGATGAAGCTGCCTCGCCATGCTAGTAGATAGTGCGGAGCCTGAGAGACACGACGACCACCTTTTGTTTAGCAATCCAGCTTCCGGTCCGCCAAAAAACACGACCATCACTCTGTGCCGTCGCGATGGGTCGCTTCTCTCCCTTTCGGTTGCCATTTCAGCGTCGCACAAGCGCGGCTCGCGCTTCGGCCGTCGGCTTTTGCTCAAGAATGTCCACGTCGCGCTTTGTCTACGAACTCATCGACGCGGTCGAAAACCTCGAGTATTACCAGCCTGGGGGCTACCACCCGGTACAGATTGGCGACTACCTTCATGAACGATACCACATAGTGCACAAGCTTGGTCATGGGTCATTCTCGACTATTTGGCTAGCGAAAGACCAGCAACTATCAACATATGCTGCCATCAAAGTGGGCACCTCAGACTCGGACCAACGTGAGATCGACGTCTTATCTCGCATCACTGATCCTGCTTTCGAATACAAAGGCCGGGGAAAGTCCTTTCTACCAGTCGTTCGTGATCATTTCAGCCTGCGTGGACCCAACGGGACACATTTTTGCCTCGTAACAAATCCAGCAAGATGTAGCCTTGCTGATACCAAGGAGGCGTCCAATGCTCGTTTTTTTCAGCTTGAGGTTTCTCGAGCTCTTGCTGCTCAGCTTGCCGTCGCTATCACCCGAGTTCATGACCGAGGATATGTCCACGGAGGTAAGAGCCCACGAAGGCCTTGAAGAGTGTATTTTGACAATTCTTTCCGCAGATCTTCATCTAGGCAACATCCTCCTGCGTCTGCCATCAGTTCTTGACAATCTCTCAGAAGAACAGCTGTATGACAAGCTCGGAGCACCTGAACCCGAGCCCATAGTCAGGCTAGACGGAAAGCCACTTTCGCCTGGTGTCCCTTCACACGCCATTTCGCCAATATGGCTCGGCCAGCCAAGCGAGGATATCTCGCTCTCTGACGCGAAGCTCCTGCTTGTAGACTTCGGTGTAGCCTTTCGACCGTCGGAAGAATCGAGGCTTCAGTCGTACACACCGCTCGAAATTCGGCCACCAGAAGTTCGCTTTTGCTCTATCTCTCACACGTTTCCTGATATTGATAAGTACGTCGCTAAGCCATATTGATAGAGTATGTCCATAACGTCACGTGTTTCGGCAAGAAGGATATTTCGAGTGAGCAGAGAATCTAGTCTGGGCCGCCGGTATTAGATATTTAGACCATTAGGCTAAGGGCTTCGTTAGATATGGAATCGTCGAACCTATGGGCAGCGTGGAATTCCGCGTCGTCAGAGCCAAAGGGTATCAAGGTACGGTCTATTCTAGAGATGCTGGCGTCCACTGAGTTGGTCCCGCTGTTGCGCGTCGCTCTCGGTGGGTATCGCAGCACCAAAGACCGCAACTCTGTCTTTGACGAGTAACAAACGAGTCGTTGGTGGGGATCTTAAGAGACAAGCTGCAGGTTTGCGAATGGACTGAGTCCTTCGTGTGTGTTTGTGGCTGTTGTCACTCGCAGAGGTTCTCATCTCAAGCGAAAGCTCAGTGAGATCATTCCTAATAAATAGAAAGATTGTATTGGTTGGGCAACGTCAATAAGCCAGCAATACAACGGTTCATGATAGCTGACAGCACCTGTCCGAACGCATAATTTCCATTTATTAAAACTCGCGAATGGCAGAGGATAACTGCCATGGTTTGGTCTCATACCTGGGCAATCAAACTCGAAGCAATTTGTCTCTATGCAATCGCATCTTCCGCTCCAGGCTGCAAAGAAACCGCTCATCTCTCACCCTCATCACACCACCATCACACCAAACCTTCTTCTTCAGTTCCTGGGTATTTGGTCATAAAAAGGAACCACAGGCCAGAGGCCATACAAATCTACAGGAAAACAATTCCATGGGGTAAGCATTTCCCTTTGCCCCCCTATAGCCCGTCGCAGGCAGCCTCCCCAGAGGCTTGAGTTAGCAATCTATAGATATATACTGGATGCTTTATCACAAGGGACGACGTCAACAGTACCAGATACACGGCTTGAATGGTGTCATTGATCACTTACAGAACAATGCCTGTCGCCCTGCGTTATGACTGCAGGTCGATGATGAGACCGTGAGGTCATAGCGTATGTGGTGAAGGACGAGGATACTTGCGCCGAGACTCACTACTGGTCCGACTTCAAATAACAGCAGCTGACCCAGATTCACCGCGACCCTTACGCGATGAGGCCTTGGTGAGGTTGGAAGGTCACTCTGGCCGCGAAGATGTAAAGGGCTCTAGAGAAGCAATGAAGATGAACATTGGTGACAGCACGGAAGGTAGCTGAAGGACGACAGCGGCTGTGTCGTACTAGGTCGGCGGGCACTCTACAGCACATGATTGTCTCAAATTCGCATGCACCAATGATCTTAAAGCACCGCTCAGTTGGTTCCATGATATTACTCAGTTGTCGCCGAAGTCACCCAGTTTCTGACCCATCCTAAACCCACCTCCTCAAACATCTTTACCCTCTACGATAGCAGCTGTAACCGCCTTGAGATCGTCCTTGGGAAGACCGAGCAACTCGTTGCTCAACTCACCGCTCTTCGGGAAGTCGTTCCCGTTTCCCGGCCCATACGTGCTACCCATCAGAACACCAACGAACCCGGACATGTCCCCCTTGCCCAGCGCCTGAAATCCCCGAGCAATGGCGTCGGCGATGCCGATCCTGTTCACTTCCCACTTTTTCCCCGAGATCTCCTCCAAGACCGCCAGTATCTCATTCTGCGTGGGCGTGAAAGAGGCGATGAACAAGCTCTTATTGGCTGTCTCGGCAGGCTTGGCGAGAATGCCTGCTACGGCTTGGCCGACAGAGCTCAGGGTGGTCATACTGGCTGGCTGATTGCCATCGCCGTAAATCGTGGCAGTGTGGGCTGCAAGGTTAAAACCAATGAAGCCATTCTTGAGCGCCTGGTAGAGTATAAGCATGGCCCATACCCGTCACCATAAATACATACCCAGTCGTAAAATGGTCCATTCGAGACTGTCGTGAAGGAAAAGCCGGGGGCTGCATCGGCCTTTGCTTTGGCGTAGTCGCGGACTGCCACACGGTCTGAGAACATGGGTATGATGGAGACATTGGCCTCATTGCCCATATTCCCACTGAACTCGCTAAGAATGAATCTCTTGACTCCGGCGTCGACAGCTGCGTCAATGAATTTCTTGCGGTCATCTAGAGAGGCTTGAGCCACCAGATCAACGACTGCATCTTGTCCTCTGAAAGAGTCGACCAGGGAGGACTTGGTGAAGTCGCTCGTAAGCCTCTTGATGCTCGCAGGGAACGTGGACTTGGAGTCTGGACGACTGAGAACGGAGATGAAAGATCCGTTTGCAGACAGAGCTTTGATGATTGGAGACCCCAGAGTGCCTGCTCCCTAACGCCGATGTCAGTTGTGTTTCTGGTGAAGTTGGTCTCCGCATACTCCCAGTAGTAGAACGTTCTTGAGAGGTGCCATGTTTTCTGTAGAATTGAGCGGTTGTGGAAAGATGAGCTTGGGTGAGTTTGTATTCAGCATACTGGATGTAGAAGTGGCCCTATTTATAATTCTGATTGCATGTCTCATCGCATATGCTTGTAATGCGGAGACGACATCTTCGGGTTCGGGGTCTTCAGAGTTTCCGAAGCTCTACAGCACACGCAGAGGACTTTCTAGTGGCCTCTCACGTTGAGGTCCGATGCACTTATTCAGCTCGCGCGCGCTTCCCCGGACTCACCCCGCACTTATCACTTATGACGCATGGGACTTGGATCGACTTTGAAGTTCATAGCTCTTCCGACGACTTCGCTTACATCTCAGGCAATAAACAGGAGATACCAGGAGTGGATTCTATCCAACGACTGATACCCTGGGATATATCGACTCCGAGCCCGCTAGACTTTGGTATCGGCCTACGTCCTGTGAACTGCGTCATATATCGGACTGCTCTATTAATATTCGCTTAGAGTTGACCTCTTTGAGTTTAGCCATCTGCCCTGCAAGGCTGAATATCCGCCCGGGATCCTTGCTGAAGCATGCAATCGCGTCGCGACGCCATGCCATTCCGCTCTGGAGATGGTCGCGCGGTTGACTATTGTAGATGACCAATAAAGCTCGGGTCTTATCTCCATAGCCTTGATGTCCAAGATCGATTGAACATTATTTTGATAGAACTTGGGCAACTAAGTACAGTTGCTTAGGCCCTCCCTGCCAGGCGATTCCATCGTTCTTGACAACGACAATCTTCACAACTTCCGGAATGGGCTGGGGAGTACCCGAAACGCATTGACAAGGCAGCAAGTTTCAACTCCACAGAGCTACTGGTCTGTCGAAGCCTTTGCAGAGGTTACCGCCGACGCTCTGGGTCGGACTGATGATACGTATTTTCATAGGCCATCAACGAAAGCTCTCGTCAACATCGTGCAAAGTTTGGTCTTACGAAGGAGTGTCAAACTGTGGGAGCGACTTCAGTTGCTACATCGACGGCGTTAGCTCAGCTTACGGTTATTTGCATCGTAAAGGCCCTGTATGTCGCATTCATGCAGCATGCCGTCTATTTTGGTTGCGATAAGCATCGCCCGGATTGGGTGTATTTCGAATTAGCCTCAACTACGCGCCTACTGTGCCCGCGCGGCATGACGCCTTGCGAATTAGTGCTTACAAGCACAGATCCTGTTTGGCGCCCTCGGCACTACAAAACAACTGGTCAAAGCCTGTTCTTCGTTCATCGAGGAACTGAATAAGAATCTTTACTCCAGCTCTAGTCGAGCATGGCATCGTCAGCAAATGCCAACCCCAGACGCTGGGCCGATGCGCTCTAAGCATGATACCCACACCCGTCTTTCTCACGGGCAAGGTTAGATAAAAAGGCACCGCAGTAGGCCGAGTGGCTCAATACTCACAGGTTTAACAGAAAGACATGTGGACCGATGGCGCCAGGCATATGTGCAACGTCCACAACGCCATTTTCCGGGGCTACAACACCATCTACCAGCAGGCACCACACGTGACAGAAGCAGACAAGACGGACTTCGTCGGGTATTGTCTGACTTGGTACAAGTTCGTCAAGACGCATACCATCGAGGAGGAGTCTGGCTATTTCCCGATGACCGAGCAGCTACTGGGAGAGAATGTCTTCCACGCCGAGTATGAGGAGCACGGCAAGCTGACTTGCTATGCTTGGTAATCCATTGGCCACAAATTGACTAGCACAGATGCCTTTGTTCCCATCCTGGACGAATTCCAGACTTACCTGACGGGCCTGTCGAATGCCAAGGATTTGCCAGCGGCGGCCCTGATTGAAATCATGGACAGGCTCCAGAAGCCAGCTTCAGATCATTTCCGGTCCGAAATCGACAAGATTGCCAGCCTGGCTGCACACCCAAAGACCCCGAAAGAAGACAGCCCGGAGGAGGCCAAGGCTAAAGTGCCGTTTGACAAATGGGGCGGCAATTCCGTCACGCGAGGGGGGATCACAGATGTCGCCATGTTCTTCTTCTTCAACCTGGATCGGACGTACGAGGACGGGATATGGGAGTATTGGCCGCATATCCCGGGGCCTATTCGGTGGTTGTTGGTCAACTTGGGGGGGCTGGTTCACTCTGGGTGGTGGAAGTTTGCTAGCTGTGACAGTTCTGGGAGACCTCGGGAGCTGTATGCTCTTGGCAGAACTGGCATCGAACGATAGCAAGGCTTTGCTTTTGATGCTTTGAAAGCTTGAAATTGAAATTGATGAGATGACCACCTCTGAACGTGTTCTGGTGTAAGACCAAGGACAAGCTAGTCCATTTTGTTTGTTTGTTTCGACGGGTCTGAAGCTGACTCAGAATTTAGCCTCATGCCGATCCTCAGGTATAAGAGCAGCTGTGACGTGTGACGACCTTTAGCTCCCCGGCTCTGACGCAATCAATCACTTACTCTAGTCCGTTGCCTCCCTTGGAACCACCATATTTGATTCCACGGCGCCCATAACTCGCATTCCAATGACTCTGGGGGTCAAACAGCACTAAACTGACCTAGGTGCACAGATGGAACATCTACGAGCGCATTCTGAGGATCATTGTTGTCTATATATGTTGGCAACTGAAAACAGCTGCTAAATAGGTAGTTAGAAGACGCGGAGCGCGCTTGACTCGCTCTCACTTCATATTTACTCCCACAGGCAATAATATTTGTTTATTTCTCACTTCTCTCTGGATTCGGGGCATCATGAACAGCCACTCCTAGGTTTTTTCTGTCCACCAGCTGATACATGATAGATGCCTCATCTTCTTTCTTTGTCTTTATAGCTGCTCGTGTGTTGAGTTTGCCTACTCTCACGACTTCAACCGGGAGGCCACCTTGATCTTCGTTTTGGGGCCGGAATCCCAAATCTGGGCCCCTTGGCATAAGTCCTAGAATTGGGCTGTAATTGAATCCTTCCATTCGCTCCCAGGTTTCTCTTTGGTATTTAGACTCGAATTCCGGCCCGTCCCTCTAGCCTCGCCTCATTTCGTTGCCGCAACAACCGAAGTTTCCCTGGACCGCCCGCGTCTCACCATCATAACAACCGCCCCCTGTTAATAGTTTTACGCCCGAGACTCAGATCCATTGTTTTTGCTTAGGTCTGGCTACCGGGTCATCACCACATGCTCCCCGAAGAACATCACTATGGTGGAGGGCTATGGTGCCGAGAAGGCCGTTGACTACCACTCCTCGACATGTGGAGAAGACATACGTGCATACACCAATAACAGCCTGGAGTATGTGCTGGACATCATTACCGAAGTCCGAACCATCCGGCACTGCTATGCTGCCATTGGGCGTGGAGGCGGCAAGTACTGCGGCTTCGAGCTCTTACCGGATGAGCTGCTCGCCACATTGCGAAAGTCTGTCAAGGCGGGCTGGACCATGGGGCTAGAGCTGACCGGGAATGAAGTCAATCTGCCCGGAGGCTACTATCGAGCGGCGAGTCCTGAGTTGCACGACTGGTTTGTTCTCTGGAAAGAAAGATATGTGGCCCTGTACGAGTCGGGCAAAATCAAACCGCATCTATTGCATTTTCCAGTCATAGCAAAATGTAATGCGCACTACGCTGATGCTAAGTGCTAGGCTGGCCTAAATACTAAATGTGACAGCATCCAATAACCTTGAGGCAAGGTGGACTGGACAAGGTCATCGATGGCATTGAGACTATGCGACGAAGGGAGATTTCGGGCGAGAAGATAGTGTATCCTCTATATAACACAGCGAGCTCTTAGCATGCCCAGTCTGAAGAATTGGAATCCTAGCCTCTCAACACACCTGTTGCTTTACCTCCCGTCTCTTAGAGATTGGATCGTCAAGGGCTTATTGCATAGCATTTATACAACTTTGTTGGTATCGGCTTTTGGGCTACCAAGCATAAATATTTGCGGACAGCACAGGACGTCCGAATTAGGTGGACCAGAGCCAGAGAGCACGTTGACTGAGAAGCCAAAAGAGCGCCGTACTCGGACAGAGTAGAAGCCATAGTCTCGGTAGTCCCATCTCTTCAGGATTCCTGATATTTAGCTACAACGACGGAATGGCCGTCTTTGAAATGCCCCCTTGTGCCCGTGGGCTAAGTGGAACAAAACTATGCAATATGTGTGATAAGTTCCCCTTTATTCTGCCGCGTGTTAAAATTACCCCTGACCGCTCAGCTCCGTACATGTACCGGTTGTCTAGATATGATGTGGCCCCCTCCCCACCTCCCCCGCGCCGAACCTGACTGCTACAGTGACTGGTATCAGCGAAAAGCCGTTGCTACCTCTTACACGATCTAGATTCTTAGGCCTTAGAGGCTTTCGGTTTCTGCTTTTCTTCCATTCCGTAATTCGTCTCTAGCTCGCTCCGCATGGACACCTCCTTCTCAAGGTTCACAGAGAGGAATCCGATAGCAGCAAAGGCGAGCGACACCAGCCACGTTTGCCGCAGACTCTGGGCGAAAACTTGGGAAACTTGGACACGTGCAGCCGGAGACAACATCCCAAGAAACGCGGAAGTGGCGTGCTCATACGCCTGGCCCCCGGAGATGTCGGCTCTGAGTGTGGCATCCTGGATGAGCTTGGGTGCCAGTTCGTCGGAACAGGTGTTGAAGATGGAAGCGGGAATGGCCGTCCCCCACACCATGCCGAAGCTGCGGACAAACGACCACGTTGCCGTTGCTAGCGCAGTATCAGACTCGCTCAACGGGGCCAAGAGTGCTGGGAGAAGCGTGGGAATCAGCATGCCGGCTCCCATGGAGTAGACGATCTGAAAGCCAACCCAGTCCCCGGTGCTCGAGTCCCTGTCTAGGAGGGTGAACAGGCCAAGAGCGATGAGAGTGAAGACCCAGGAGACGTAGTGGATGGGCTTGTAGCGGCCGAGCTTGGACATGAGACCTCCCCCGATGCCCGCCGCAGGGAGGATGGAGAGGACCGTTGCGAGGATCTGGAGCCCCGAACGGCTGGGCGACGAGCCGAGAACGCCCTGGAAGTAGACCGGCATGAAGTAGAGCTGCCACACGGTGATTATGCCGTGGAAGAAGGTCATGACAAGGACGCCTACCGACGTTCGATTGGAAAAGAGGTGCAGCGGGACGGTGGGATTTGGGGCAAAGCGAGACCTTTCAAAGACGAGGAACCCGGCCAGACCAGCCATGCCCACGAGCAGCGGCACCAAGACGTTGTAGGATGACCACGGGTGCAGCACTCCGGCCCACGACAAAGCGAGGAGGACCGACGTGATGGCCGCAATGAAGATGACGTTGCCCGTCCAGTCAATCGTCGAAATTCTCGTTGCCAGGTTCGTCTCCTTCTGGTACCGGACGTTTAGGAAGAAGAACAGAGATGGGAGGGCAGCGCCGCCCACGGGTAGCGCCAGATAGAAAGTCCAGCGCCAGGTCGAGTACTGCACGATGAGGCCGGCGAAGAAGGGCCCGAGCGCGGTGCCCAGGAAGATGATGCCCATGACGATGGCCAGAAACTTGCCGCGCTCTCTCAGCGGCACCACGTCGCAGATGATGGTCTCGGTGAGCACGGTGGTGCCGCTGGCTCCGATTCCCTGGATGATTCGGCCGACGACGAGGGTTTCTATCCTGTTTGCGCCGCCGCAGACGCCGCTGCCGAGCATGAACAGGGCGGTTGAGATGAGCATGGGCCAGCGGCGACCGAAGACGTTTGCAAGCTGTCCGTACAGAGGCTGCATCGCCGTCCTAGCCGAGGATGGAGATTCTGGTTAGTTAACTCCAGAGACGGGCCTCTTCACCATCCATCTCCCCCCTCGCCCTAAACGCCACGGGTGTACTCACATGGCGAACAGATATCCATTCACGACCCAGATGTAGAGGTGGCCACCGCCGAGATCGTTGACAATCGAGGGAAGTGCTGTCGACGTGATGGTTCCCTCCAGAGCCGTGAGTAACCCCGCGAGGCTGATGGAAACCAAGAGAGCCCAAAATCTCCAGTCCCTTTTGACCGGGGCCACATGCGTGGTGTCGGGGGTCTCTGGAGTTTCTGAAGTCTCTGGACTCGCTGCCTCCGAAGAAGGATTCAAGGTGTTGTTGCTGGGCGCGTCGTCGTCTTCCGCGCCTCTGGTCAAGGACTCTTGCATGGTTTCAGGCATTTCTCGCGAGAGATTCGGGTTAGGTGCCATGTTCTCCTCGTGGGGTCTGCGTTCAGATGATGCCATACCACATATGTCTATGGGGTTCGGGATGTTTGCCTGCTTGCTGGCGCCCTCTTAATCTTGGTTTCGGGGGGGAACGATGGCCTGAAATAAAAAAGAATAAAGGCAGATTTCTCGTAACAAAAACCAAGAGAAAGGACATGCCCGGTCGGGGGGGTCTGTGGAGTGAGATCTGTCGGTTTTTCGGAGGCTTGCTCTAAGCTTATTCGGAGACTAAGAATTGCCTAATAAGGAAATTCGGAGGGTTTGACGTAGCGTCGTCGACTCGTCATGCAGCCCCGCCCGCGGCCTCCTATTCCTCCTTTTATTCCTCCTCATATTCCTCCTCATATTCATCTGCGAGGGTCGATCTCACTACATTGCACACAGCTCCGAGCCTACGTACCTCACGTTAAGCTGCAGTAGCCAGACATAGCACGCTCCGAGCCCGCGGCACCGATGCCGCCCACGATGCGAGCCTGGGTCCGCCAGCATCGCGGCCACTACAAGTCGTCACTCAAGCTTGTCGATTCGCTTCCCACGCCGCCGATCCCCGGCCCGAGCTCTGCGTCTCTGGCACCGTCGCCGTCGCCGGCGGCAAGGCCCCCGAAGAGCTGCGGCAGCCCGGCACGCGGGTGCTGGCCATGACGGACCCGATGAGCATGCTGTTCTGCGGCACCGGGCGCTGAAAGAGTACACGCGGCTGCCGGAGGCCTACGTGGTGCCGCTCTCGGAGCCCAGCACCTATGTCGGCGAGCACGACGCCGTTGAGCACCTGGTTCTCAGCCTGGCCCAGGGCGCCGGACTCATCTCCAACGGGTCAGCAGCCCTGGCCACGGTTCGAGCTGCCAAGGTCCGTTCGGGCCAGCGGGTACTCGTCAACGGGGCCAGTAGGAGTGTCGGGCACATTGCCGCGCAGCTGTGCCGTGTCCGGGGCGCCTTCGTTGTGGGAGTTGCAAGTGGTGCCAATGAGGCTTTGGTTCGAGGATACGGAATTGACGAGGTATGCTTCATCCTGCGTTGTTCTCCACTACGGTTCTGGGGTAACCCTGCTAACAAATCGTGCGTTTCGCTGTCTGCAGTTTGTGGATTACAAGAAACATGCATCGCTGCCGGACTATCTGGCCTCGGCCTTTGAATCGCAGCCTTTTGACTCTATCCTAGACTGTGTTGGATCGCAGGCCCTCTACACAAACTCTCCAAGATATCTCCGTCCAGGTGGCTCTTTGGTCAACATCGGCGCTTTCGATATGGGAGATGGCATCCTGAGACAAATGGTTCGATGGTTCATGAACACCTCGTGTCCGACCTGGCTCGGGGGCATTCCCCGGCCGTACACCCAACATACATGAAGTTTTGACTCTAGTTGAGATGGTCGAGCAGGGAAGGGTAAAGCTTATTCTAGACTCTGAGTTCGCAATGGAGGTCCTCATAAAGGCGTACGAACGCGTCACGAACAAGAGGGCTCAGGGCAAGGTCCTCATCCAGATACGTGCCGAGGAATAGCGCAGCCCTAATCAATAGCCAGATGCACAGTTCCATTTGGAACGACAGTGCGAAAGCGTTGCCTTTTGGGGGGGGGGGGATCTTCACAAATGCAGACGTAGGTAGTGCTTCGTCGTAGTCCTATTCTTCACAGCAAGGGCACGGGGTGCTTGGGTTCGTGGCTTGCCAAGCCAAGGGCACCCGTGGGCACGGCTTTGAGAGTAAGGGCCGGAGTGTGTGCAGGGGCACGCGGTACCGGGGGTGAGCTTTACTTAGTTTTATTGTACAGAAGCAACTACCGCGCGCGAGCGTGGACAATCTCTCAAGTTAAGACCCCGGGGGCAGGAGGGAAGAAATCACATCCTGCCGTCAAGCTTACTATGCCAGCCACCAAATACATTGTCGACATCAGAACGGCGCAAGAGGTGTCTAGACATGTGGAAAGGAAAACGGGAAATGGACTTTAGGAAAACAAGTCGGGAGATTTCCCTACGGGGGAAGAAGTCGGGAGAAAGATTCGGGATACGCTAATGCTTCCGAAACTTGTAAACATATAATTGGATATATAGATGCGCCAAGCCCGAACTGAGTTTTAGTGCATACGCCTGTCGGAGGTTTGGGCCGATTCCGTGACCAAGCAACACCCATCTCATAGGCTGAACATAGTCTGGTCCGATGCCGAGTGCATACTGAAGCAAGTGCTTATCAAGGGCAAGAAGTTGCAGGGGCTCAGCATTCTCTCGCAAGGCTCTTACTTTGTTATATATATTCCATCATCTAGACGGATTAGAAACCACAGGGAAGTCCTTCCAACCTGGAACCAATTTATCATCCCAGGCGCAAGAAGAGAAAGCAGAATGGCGACGCCGGCAATGTCACATTCAATAACACCAATGATAGGTGGGGAATGGTACTTCTCCCACTGCTACTTGTTCGTCCACTTACTTTAGCATCTTAAATACTAATCACCGTGGTAGAAGTAAGGTCTATGCGACTCTAGTGAGCATATGCTCACACTCCAAGGCATGCCTTGGCTGATGCGCAAACTCGCCAACTGGATCTCGGTGACAGTCTCCGTAAAGATATGGACGGATGCCGAAACCGGCGAGACCCGGTTTCTCTTACAACACACGCCGCCTCTGGGCTTGCCAGGAATGTCAGAGGAGCGAGCGCTAAACTATGAGCCCGACGAGGTCGCAGTGCCTAATCTTGGAAGACTATGAGTGCGAACGCGTTGGGGGACGGTCAAGGAGCTTGATCAGTTGGACAAGTACCTGGCACAAGGCTTAGAGAGGGGGCCAAGTTCAATGATCCATATGATGACAGAGCACTTGGACATTGGCGCGGTGACACATCAAATTCTTGGGTACGAGGAGATTGAAGGAACTAGATTCCATGTCAGGCGTATTGTGGTACGGAAAGGAAACGAGGTTGCGAAGCTGAGACTGGTGTATAACTACATCGGGCCTCGACTTGCATAGAGCTGAGCCGTGTTTGACACTCTGGCATCATTTTTGATAGGAAGATGGCTGAAAACAGACAGGTTAAACCACCATCATCTCAACCACGCACCGGAGCCTGTCCCGAGAGCAATTTCTTAATCTGAACGTGAAATATGCTGCCACGACCAGCATACCACAATATTTCACATAGGCCATCATATGCGAGTCCCTCCATCCGCGGCATCAGCCCGTATCATGGGCTCGGGGTCGGGAATCATACGTGCATCATCATGTAACAGGTAATTACCTAGGTAGTAGGCAGGTAACTTATTACTCCGTCCAGGCGTGTTATCTCGGCTGACGCGAATGTGATGCGGGATGGATTAAAAATCCTCCGGTCGATTTGTTCGGGGACCTTCCTCCAAACAACGGCGCTTTGCTGAATCAACCGTCCGACCGACTACCATCAGCCATGCAGCAACACCAGCGGCGGCCGCTTGCTAAGCGGTCGGCATGCGACCGATGTCGAGAGCACAAGCTGCGATGCTTGCGATCGCAAGGCCAGGGCGATGGACCCTGCGTCCGCTGTGCCCGAGCTGGCGCATCCTGCGTCACGGGCGCTCCGAGGCCACTGGGGCGTTCTCGCATCAGCCCCAACGACACTCATCAGCAGCAAGGATCCCGAAGACCGCGGCATTCAGTGTTTGTATCTGTCACGGTACCCAGATCTGCGCCCCAAGTGGCACCCGCATCCGTTCCGGAACCAGAGCCCGAGACCGCTACCGAATCCGCACAGGAACTTGCATCACCACCGACTCGCGGCAGTGGCAGCTTCGAGTGCTTCCACAACCCCCTCACTGTGGACTCCGAACTGTCTAGCATCTTCTTTGACGAGGGAGTGTCCGCCAGCGAGGCTCCGGACGCCGTCGTCGACGCCCTGGATCTCGGATTCCTCAACGACGCTGCCGCGCTCTCAGATCTTGTCGGCGGTCCCAACCCAGGCGCCTTCATCATGGAAGCAGACCTCCATGGGTTGCATGGTGGAGAGCAGCCGGCGTCAGAGTCGCTTCCCGCTCTGTCTGGTACCGACACTCTGGGTTTCTGCGTTGAACCTGCTTTTCAGCTTCAATCTCGACCCGGCAGCGCCCTTGACATCGCAAATAGACTGCCGGAGCCGTCTCTCGGCTCGAGCAACGTCCTCGGCCGGCTTGCTCGCCTCAACGAGGGCATCGCCCATCAGCTTTCGGACATGGACACTTTCGTTTTGGGCATCCCCCCTCCAAGTCTCATCCATTCATGTGTCGACAAGGTCGGGGATTTGCAGGTCAACCCTATCCTCCGGGCAATGGAGAGTACCTCTGAATTAGCTGCCATTGTCAAGCAAATCATCTCGCCGATCCAGGACCACGGCTCGTCGCCTTTGAACATACCGGTCGTGCTCATGTGCTTGTCTGGCCACATACAACTGCTGCAGATATACAACTCCATCTTCTTTCACGTCCACCGGTTCTTGAGTAGCCTGCAACATATCATCGGCTTCTTTGAGAATTTGCCGTGCTTCACTCATATCAGCGGCCTACCGCCCATCAAGGGCGATTTGTATATCAAAATCGTTGTTCAAGTGGCCCAGCACAATATCAGCAGCGTCGAACGAGCTATGGGTCTCCCGGCAGACTTGTGCCTCTCAGCGCAGCGGACGTTTTCAAAGGGCTTATTAGGCTACGTGGATTCACCCGACCCATTTCAGAGCATCATGGACCAGGCTTGCAATCCCTCTGAGAAGTCAGGACGAGCCCTTGTCGCATCCTTGCGGACAAAGATCGGGAATGTGCTAGGTCTCCTGAGAGATGATAGCTAGTGCCAGCTGTTGGTTTTGAACAGCTCGAAGCAAACGACTATCAGCAACTTGACGCTACAAACCACAGTCTAGGCCTCCAGACATCGGCTCTTGTTCATTCTCGGTGCCTACTACTATTTGGATGCGTCTTTGGAACGGATGCATGATACAAAAGGGAAAGGATATAGAGTTGGGATTGAGGGTATGATGCCGACAAAGAAAAACGCCAAAGTAGAGTCGCTACGTATCCAATACCTAACCTGAAGAGCGCAGTCTTGCTTTTGGCGAAGGAACTTGATGTCCGTGAAGCTTGAGTGTAAAAGCAGAAGTGAGAAAGGATATATTTCCTCGTCCTTTGTTGCATCCGGTGTGTTGACGGCGGGGATGTCATTTGCCTGGACATTTTCCAAACCATGTATCAACCTTTCAGCCATAGATTCAAAGCCGATCGCCACCTGACTCATGTCATCTATTTTCAGAATCTCGCCTCTAATTCCATTTTGAAGGGTGTCTCCCAAACAGACAAAGAGACGCTCAGCTACATCATGGGCGAGTTCACACTCAATGGACTGAGATCGTTCGGCACCGCCCAACTGATGAACATGCAAAATGCTGATCTTGGTAAAAGCCTCAGTGTTAGGGGTGGATGGGGTATTCATTGCGAATACAGTAGGTTCATAGGATGTTTTGAAAACGATAGGCGAGGAAACAGAATGGGAAGCTGATGACGAGTCAGCTGAAGTTGAGTCGCCTATTATATAGATAATTTATTCTCTACCCATTCGCTCGGCTACGCCCACCTAGCAATATCAGCAGGCGAGATGCCGACCCAACGCCAGTACGTGCGTCGCAGCCGCCTGACGCTGCGTCTCTTGACACGGACGATGTTCCGTGCCGGAGTGACGATATGTCTATTAGTGTTGCTCCTTCACGCCATACTAGCATTCCTGGGACACATGACGCATACCCCTAAAGACAACTATCGTTCAAAATGCCTCAAGGGCAAGGCCATAAAGCGAGCAGTTGTGGATCTGAAGATGTTGAGGCCTATATATTACCTAAGGGCACACCTTAATCGTTTTTAGGAGCCCGCGCAGCCCAAGCTCAGCGGCAGCTCAGAGCAGGAGCTTAGCTCTAGAAACGGAAATAGCTTTTAGTGTGCTTGGGTTTCGTCTCCGAGTATAGGTTCGAGTCACTTCCGTGTCACTAACAGAAAAGTAACTTGAAGTAAAAAGGGCTTAAAAATCAGTCACGATTTCAGTGAAAGTCCAGCCGTGCTTTGCTCAGAACTCAGAAGACAAAGGCAGACTCGGGTAGGCATAGGTATCTCGTCCCAACAGCCAAAATAGGCAATGTTACCCTTAGTGCCGTAACTGCGGGCACTAGTCGGCATCGTCGGGCTGAGGTGCCCGATAACGGCCTTCTTAGTCCGATCGGACATGACATTGGGCAACGGGCCGAAGGGCGCGATTGCTACTCATGATTCAAATACTAGACATTGCACATATGAGTAACGTATCAGGTTGTTCTGTGGTAGTCAAGATACTCCAATAAGCTGGCTCGTGGCCGTTCTGCTCATACCTTGTAAGAACCTCGTGGTAGCCTCTGCTGCATGTGGGTCTTATCTCGTCTCCCGAGGAAGAGTGCCCAACTGTCCCTTGCTCGGCTACGTAACATCGTCGTGAGTCACAGACGGTAACCCAGTTGTATGTCACCTCGCAGTTGTCGGCATATTATATCGTTACTGAGGATATCTACGAAGTCTTTGATTGCGATCATATACTCACGTCCACGCGTACTGTCAACATGGGCTCTCTTTCCTACACAATCCGCATCGCCATGCTGAATGCGGACACGCCCGTGCCAAACGTGCGGGCCAAGTCAAAAACCTACGGAACGATATTCCACCGCCTCCTGAGTGACGCCGCATCTCGAGTCTCTCCTCACGTCAAGGTCGAATCCGCCGACTTCGACGTGGTGCTGGGCGAGTACCCAGAGAACATCTCGGATTACGACGCCATCGTTGTCACCGGCTCGGCGTCATCTGCATACGACAACGAGCCCTGGATCCAGAAGCTCGACACATACTTGGCAACGGCGTACGATACCTGCCCGCGACTGAAAATCTTTGGCAGCTGTTTTGGACACCAGGTACTCTGCCAGAGCTTGCTTGGGAAGATGGGTTGCAAGGTCGAAAAGGACCCGAATGGATGGGAACTTGGCGTACACGGGATCCGTCTGACGGACGACTTCCGTGCGGCCTTTCCCTCCGCAAAAAAGGCTCTTAGTCACTCGGATGGACATCAAACCGCGACCCCGCGTCCCAACAACGCGATGCGTCTCCAGTTTGTCCACGCCGATCATGTCAGGCTCCCGGACGAAGGACTGCCACAGCCTTGGATGCTGGTCGGGTCAACTCAGCACTGCGCTGTCCAGGGCGTCTACGAACCGGGCCGAGTGCTCACGTTTCAAGGCCACTTTGAGTTTGACCGTTTCGTCAACAGCGAGACAATCAAGGTGTTTGGTGCGCAATGGGAGCCTAAGCAGTTTCAGAAGGCCATGAATATGATCGATGCAGATGATGACGCCCAGGCGGCTGCAGAGATTGTGCTAAAGTTTCTTCTGTAGGTAGAGGGATATCGGAACGACGATGGTGGAGGTCGTCGAAGTTTACGTCGTGGTGCACTCATTAATTACCATATGCTTCTTTTCATGGAATTTGTGGCACTGCTTTATTAGTTTAACTTTTTTAAATGGTTCTGTTGATGGACAATTTTTGATACTTACTTCCGTTTCCTATCCGCAGGTTGTTACAGTCCAGACACTTGATATCTAGCTTGAAACCCATCGCCGTAGTAGTCTTGCCGGCATTGACACTGCCATATTGGCTGTAGGGTTAACACGACCCGTTACTCGCTTCTAGTACTTGACATTAAAGTCCCAATCTTGGACGTTATTCTCATCCGCTGCTTTGATATTCTTTTTAATCAGCGCCTATGCACTGCGCGAGACTGAAAATGAAGGAGATACGCGGGGTGTTCGTCTATCATGACATTCCTTGACCCGCAATCGTCTATGAGGATACTATGCTTGTTGATGTTGTACGCAGAATTGACGGCGGGCTATACCTTGGGTTCTGTCGAGGCCAAGACGAGATGGGCGGGACCCAGAGACTACACTTTGGTGTAGAATCCGGAAGAAAATGTGCTACATCTCCTCCTATTATAAACAGATAGAGTACAGTTTTGTTTGTGGATGCGTGAGGTGCGGGTTGCTCTGATGGTCTGATGATTTGTGTGCTAAAGCGACCGTCGTAGAGCTTGGGGATGTCCCTGGAAATGACTGCCGTGATTGACTGGGAGAAGCGCAGATTGGAGCAGGAATTCGGAAGAAATTCGTTCGCCAAGACTTCTCTGGCTGATGGTGTACAAGCTTCGCATAGTTAAGCTTGAGTGATATCTTGATGAGCAATGGCGATGTACTTGTAGATGCTTGACTTGGCTTTACCTCTGTGTTTAGGCCAAATGGTGAATATCAGTCTGACGATAGGTCTATTATAGAGGAGAAGTGTTATAATTCGTCCGGAGTGCCAGGGATGTTAACTATAGGAGTAGAACATATATTGTGCTGGATAGCTTTCTCACTTTCGTCTTGAGAACGCAGACATTTTGGCTTTTGTCACTACAATCATGATAAGACAGTGGTAGCTTCTCCTCGTTCCGGTCCTGGACCAGTCTCTTCCTGGGTTACCTACTGAACTAATTTTGATGCAATATGCACCACACGTGGGCTGCTAGGTGTTTGCTTCCCTGTACGGTTCTTGTAAGTGGAAGTATTGTTTCCCTTACGTCCCCGGTAGAGCAGTGAAAGCTGGCTGTTTTGTTGGTGGTTGGCTCACTTCAGTGTGAACACACCATCCCAGACACCAACAACTCGTTGTGGGAAACATTCTTGGCCACTTCGTGAGCCATGGTACAGTCTAGCGTGCGCAACGTGATAAAAGGCTTCAGGCGACAGACAGAAGGGCTATTGGGTAAAGGTAATGGAGCTGCTAAAAATAGATGTCCCAATTTATCCTTCGATTTTGCTGTGCACTTGCACTAAAGTGCCTCGAAGTCGCTCACATGGGAGCGAAGTATAAACTGAAAAGAGGTTCCTCGATTATCTAGCAGTTGGGAGGACTTAAAAGGGTGTTGACCTCAGCAACCCGAAGACATGTAGTACTACTTAGATCAGTTTGTCATATTACTAGATTGGCTTGGAAATGATCAAATGTTTGCACTCAACAGGAAGCCCAACTGGTGACAACAATAAGTTACAGAGTAGCACATGTGGCTAGCATCAGCTACGTCCCCGGCTCCTCGATTATCACTTGAGTCATTGGAAAGGTGCAGCTGATAGAAACCTACTTCGTCCTGCTTGTTACCATGTCAAGTCATTGTTAAGCGTAGGAATAATATACAGCACGCTTTCGGGTGAGTGCGTGGAATTGTCGGCTCGTCACCTAGCTTCGTTGACACCCTGTCGTGCATTCGCTTCGCCACCAAGGACAGTGCGTCAGGTTCCGAAAGCTCAGCAAGGGCTGTGTCTGGGAATAATTGGCTGTGCTCATACTCTTCCTGATTTGATATTGAATGGCTTCGTTGGTACGAGCAACCGTGAGTCTTCCGCTCTCCGTATCAAAATAGTTACTTCGTCGTCCGTGGCCAAATAGGCACTGTGCGCGTAGCCTGACGATCTCTGAAAGGCTAGTACTTGGCTGATGACTAGAACATTCATAGGGATTGTTCATTCACCTGGAGCTCTTCTTCAAAGCCCAACCATACCAATGCAAAGGCTTGGACGCGTTTTGTAGACGAAGAGATGTGGCCTTGCCCATAACAGCGCTGGCTTCTCCGGCCTTACCAACCCTGGTTGGTTCGAATAGTGGCTTTACACCAGCTAGGCGAGGGTAGCTGGAGCGCAAAACAGAGACAACGACCTTTCGAGCGTACTTGTTTGGGAAGCCCTCGTATACTTCACGAGATACGAGAACAGTCTACGATGGATTAGTATCAGGGCTGAGAGGTACGGATCTCATCTCTTTGTTCTGGAGATTTCCATTTCAGCATCAAGAGGAGGTTGATAGACGCTCTTAATTACCGGTCGGCACTTTTTCGAGCGGGGCCAGACTGACACATGCTGCAGACTACTGAACGCGGGCAAGTCTGCTGGACTCACACCCAACCAAGCGAAGTTAGATGTGACATGGAGGCGCTGGCTTGACTACCAGGGGGACAAAACAACCGGCGCAGAAGCGACGGAGAAGGGGATTAAGCACCAAGCGAAGTGTCTCTCGAGACAACTCAGACATTAAAAGCCCGCAACTTGACATAGCAATCATGTAAATCACCGACGAGGCTATGAAGCACCCCATCCCAAGACCAAGACCGGACACCCATCTAGAGCTTCCTGGAAACACACTAGTGCTGTACGAACGATGTCTCTCGGAGTAATGCATAATGCAGAAGTTTCTTTCTTCTCAGAATTACCCGAGCGGGAACCCATGGGGCCAGCGCAAAGCTCCATCGAGCAGGCGATGAGTTCGTGCCTGAAGTGCAGGATGCCGAGCAGCTTCATGCGTATTGCAGGGTTCGGTCACGACATGATCCTTGCGTCGGCGATACCAAGAGATGCAACGCCCAGAAGGCTTGTCTAGTCAAACCGGCATGGCTGACATGCAAGATAACGGCCTTTACTACGAAACTAACATCTCGTCACTGCACGGGCGGTTTGCCTCCCAACAGGGGAAAGACCCGATTCGAACAGCCACGGCTTGAGTCAGAGACTGCAGCACTGCTGCGACTGTACGAGACGCTTGAGACACCTTGAGAATTCTCTAGAACCAGGTTTCCCCTTGGGCATGCATCAAACGCCGCTTGCTAGTCGACGTACTGTACTGCACTGCATAGTAACTTGGGTAGTGTTGACTAACACGCACGCCAAAGAAGAAACCCCGACTAACAAACTAGGAACGCATTCATCACCCGGGGCCCCGGGCTTCAAACGCTAATATCGCAAGAATGGAGTGATGTCGCAATACAGGGGCGGATAGTGGGAGCTCTTATTCGCCGTGGAGACGGGGCAATGGGCTAGCGACCAACATCGCCAACGGAGAGTGGGATCACCGCTGGGACGGCCCAGTCGTGCCCTGTAATCCGGGGGGCCAGGATGGCTGTTGTTTGTCTGCGCTACTCCGTAAGGAATACATGCTAGAGGATCCACGGTTCCACCGCTCTTCTGAGGCGCGGGTGCTTGGCCCCGACTGCCGGAGGCAAACGAATCTAGATCATCATTGCCATCTACGGCAAGTTTGGGCCGGATCTCGAAACCCTAGAACCCTAGGCGTACATAGGTCTATCTCGCATGCCTGTCGTGGAACGCGCTGGCGATGGGGCTGCGCTGCGTAAGCACAGGGTGTCATGGCGAGGATCCAAGGCCCTGGCCCGCGGATGCTACGGAGCCGCACTGCTACTAGAGGGCTTGGTGAGGCATCGAGGAGGGAAAAGTGGCAATCTCTGGTCGTCGTGGCTGGGGTTGGGGTTGGAGTTGGAGTTGGGGCTGGAGTTGGAGATGGAGATGGATCTTTGGAGAGATATATGCCGTCCCTTCTCCATCGCCGCCTTCCCAGCGAAACCAAGTCTGCAAGACCATCTTTCGCCCTTCGAATCCCACCATGGCGGGCTTTCTCGTCCCCGACACCTACGTGGTAGTCAATCCCACCGTCAACGACCTGCTGATTGCCAGCATCATCTGGGGCTTCACCCTGGCCACGGGGCTCTTCTCGGCAAACAAGGCCTTCAAGCAGACGTATGCGCAATGGCGACGGGCGCGCCGTATACACGCCTACTCCATCTTGGTCTGGTCTGAATGGCTCGTGTCCATGGTCATCGGCGTGATATCCTGGGTCTTCATCCGCGGGTACATCGAGCCCAGCTTCTGGATATACTTTACGTTCCGTGAGCAACCCCGTCCCAGACGCCATTGTGCTCGCTGACTCCGGCTGGTAGTGGCTCTCTGGGTCGTACAGATCCAAACCATGTGCGGCATCATCATCAACCGGATCGGGCTGCTGATGGTCGACAAGCGCAGTGTGGCCAAGATCAGATGGACCACCGCGGGCATTCTGGGCCTCATCAACATCAGTGTGTTCATCATCTGGATTCCCGCGCGCCTGCAAATCTCTCCCACTTGGGTGCACGTCAACGACATCTACGACCGAGTCGAAAAGGGCCTCTTCTTGATTGTCGATGCTTGCCTGCACATGTACTTCATCTACCTGATCCGGACCAAGCTGATCTCCAACGGCCTCGATAAGTACGTCCCGCTTTTCAGGTTCAACCTGATAATGGTGGCGATCTCGATGAGTCTAGATGTAAGTGAGCCTGCGAGAGCGAAGAGTGGCAGAGACTAACGCGTGGTCTGTAGGTTGTTCTCATCGGAAGCATGTCGATTGGCAACGGATTCATGTACGTTCGCTAACACATCTCTCCTTGGGAGGTTATGCTGACACGTTCCATCTAGCTACGTCCAGTTCCACCCGTTAGTGTACATGCTCAAGCTGGTGATTGAGATGAACATCTCTTCTCTGATCGTCAAGGTTGTGCGCGCAACCGGCGACAACAGCTCCTACGCACACGGCACCGACGTACAGTCCAAGGGAATCGAGCTGACGGCCGGGACAAGGGGAGCTTCGGACAACAGAACCGCCAAGATGTCGAGCAACATGTTCTCTGGCAACCGGACGCACATTGAAGCCGACCCACTGGACCCGGAGATCCCGCAGCCTGGCTTCCAGAAGGGGATCACGAAGATTGTGCAAACGCAGGTGACAATGACACCTCGGGACCAGGACGACGATGAAGACACAAATTCGCAATCGTCAACACGCCACCTGAAGCAACATTCCCACAACTACCACGATCACTTCCAATGAGTTGGTAGACATTTAGACGCTCCTTTGTATTGGACTTGGTATTCTCAAGACGACCCGATGGAGGGTTCCGAGCATTACTGGATGCTGTACCTAGAGGAGACTTTCTTATTAGACAGGGGACCGCATTTAGCCCCTCTGTTTGGGTTATGGGTATCACGACCTGGATTAGACACTTGGCAGGTGCCAAGACAGCCTTGCTGCATATTTTTTTTTAGCTGGCTTACATAGTAGAAATCCCCGTATAATTCATCCTTACTTCGTACATTGTGTAGTACCCCACGAAATGCAGGCGACCTCAGCCCCAGATGATGTGCGTCCGCAGTGCTACACAGACGTCTCGGACGTTGTCCTATCGCACAAGTCAACTGCCGTTCGCTAATTATCGTGACAACGATCTAGAGCGCGTTACGTACTCGGCATGTCGTGTCATCTCGAGGGCTGGCGTAGCGCAGGTTCATCGTGCCCCCTGGTGCGACCGGGATATGGTACATGATCTGACACGAAAGGGATCTCTGCTTTGAGCGCTATCGACTTCCCCTGCTAGTGCACTAATAGCCTGCAATGAGTTGAGCATAAGCGGCTGCCGGGGCGGGAGATTTACCCACCTAGCCTAGGGGAAGCTGATCTGGCTTGACTACGACGTAGCTTGCTAGCTGGCTGACTCGTGCTACGAATCTAGTAGTTGGAAGCCGTTGCCAAGAGCTGCGACACCGCTGCAGCTGGTGACATATCGACGACTGCCGCGGAACCAACGGCTCTTAGTCCACTGGTCTAGAGCAGACCCTCTTCTTCAACCCAACCCGGCCAGGTGAGATTCCAAAGGGGATATTTGGTCTCTATCCTTAGCCGTTCTAGCGCTCTTTGTGCCAGCCAAGCCGTTCTCCATACGCACACGTACTGCATCGCCTCATCATCCCTGTCAGATGTTGGTCCAGGGCGTTTTAAGTGTCCCCGGATGTGACCAAAGACACTAAGCAGCGGAGACGGCTCCAGCCGCCGCGGATGCGGATGAGGCGAACCAGCGCGGAGCCGTGCCAGTTTGCTTGCAGAACGGGCCAAATGGATTATTATGGATAACTATGGGTAACCGTTACATCTGCGCGGGGGCTGCAGGGCTAACTACATAGTATGTCAACCGTCCAACCCAACAACCTCGCTTGCGTGCGCAGCTCGATTCAGTATGCGTTAGCCTTCAGCGAGGGTAAAGACCCAGCAGGGAAGCGATCAGCGTCTTGTTGGTTCCATGTGCCCGTAACCCTTGTGACCTGCGACCCTGGACCGCTAGGAAACCCCTCGAGTCGAGGCCCAACTACGATAACTCTCTCCTAGAAACTCCGTCCTCATCAAACGGAGCTCCCCTACCAGGACGAGCTAAGGGACTGTGGCGTTGGAGTAGGGGTCTCAGGCGGCGGTAAGCCGTTGTCGAGGGGTTGGTAGGAGGTATAAGAGGGTGATAATAAACCGTACTGGTGGCTAGAGACAGCCTTGTTGTTTGTGCGTGCGATCCTTTCCTAGAATAACCCCTCACATACACTTTGTCGCTTCAACCAGAATTACAATGGGCTTGTATACTAAGCTTGCCGACGACATTAGGGAGGTGGACGTCATCATTGCTGGAGGTAGGCTGCAGTTATTCACCCTTAACTGACCCCTTTGGAGACTGGAACCCATCGCTAACTCATCTTCATAGGTGGCACGGCGGCATGCGTTGTAGCTGGAAGACTGGCTGAGACTGATCCCAAGCTGAGCATCCTGCTCATCGAGGGCGGCCAGGATAACTACAATGTGCCAAACGTTGTCCATCCCGTCTTCTTCCTTGACCACCTTCACCCCTCTGCCAAGACGACCATCTTCTACAAGGGCAACAAGGCCAAGCAGCTTGCCGACCGTGAGGTCATTGTTCCCTCGGGCGGAACCCTGGGCGGTGGTTCGTCCATCAACTTCATGATGTACACCCGTGCCCAACGATCCGACTTTGATTCATGGAAGGCCAAAGGCTGGTCAGCAAAAGAAGTACTGCCGTACCTCCGCAAGGTATGTCCGAGCCGTCTGTTGCTGACGTGTGTGCCCCGGTGCTAATCGAGACCTTGACAGATGGAGACGTACCACGGCAAAGGACAAAAGGAGCTTCATGGCCATGACGGCCCTCTTCACATCTCCGACAGTACGTTCCGTGCCCGCATCTCCCAGGACGACGTCATAGGAGCTGCAGCCAAGGTCGGCTGGCCCGAGATCCACGACCTGCAGGACCTGGATGCAAACAACGGCCTCGAGCGCTGGCAGGGCTACATCTCCCCCGACGGCAAGCGGCAAGACACTGCGCACACCTACCTGCACGAGAAGCTCCGCGGCGGCGCCTTTCCCAACCTGCACGTGCTTGTCGAGTCGCAGGTCGTGCGCGTGCTGTTCGACGACGAGAAGCGGGCCGTCGGCGTCGAGTACACCCCGAACCCGGAGTTCCAACCGGCCCTCTCCACCTCGCCGCACCCCAAGGTGACGGTCAAGGCGCGGAGGCAGGTCATCGTGTCGTGCGGCGCCCTCGGCACACCGGCGGTGCTGGAGAGATCTGGCCTCGGCGACCCGGAGCTCTTGAACAAGGTCGGCGTCCCGGTCGTGGTCGACCTGCCCGGCGTTGGGCGCGACTACCAAGACCACAACCTGTCTCTCTACCCGTACCGCACAAGCCTGAAGCCCCGCGAGACGATTGACTGCGTTCTCAGGAACCCCGGCAACCGCCAGGCGCTCATCGACAGCAAGGATGAGATTCTGGGCTGGAACTCCATTGACATCTCATCCAAGCTTCGGCCTAGCGAAGAGGACGTTGAGGCACTGGGCCCCGAGTTCAAAGAAGCTTGGGACCGGGATTTCAAGAACGCCCCCGATCGTCCTATAATGCTCATGGGCGTCGTGTCGTGGTAAGCCCCTATTCCCCCGGAAGAAGGTTCCTACGACAGTGCTAACAGCCAGACAGCTTCCTGGGAGATCCATCAGCCGTCCCTGAGGGCCAGTACATCACGATAGGCAACTACACCGCGTACCCCTACTCTCGCGGACACATGCACATCACCGGTCCCGAGCTGAGTGACCCCTTGGACTTTGACGTCGGCTACTTCTCGGACAAGCACGACATCGACGTGAAGAAGCAGATCTGGGCGTACAAGAAGCACCGCGAGATCATGCGCCGCACTTCCCTATACCGCGGCGAAGTTGCAGCCGGCCACCCGGCCTTCCCCGAGGGTTCCGCGGCCGCGTGTGTCGAGGTCGACGCGCCGCTCAGCGATGTCAGCGACATCAAGTACACCGTCGAAGACGACAAAGCCATCGAGGAGTGGCTGCGCGGGAACATTGGCACGACGTGGCATTCGCTGGGCACGGCGAAGATGGCGCCGCGCGAGAAGCTTGGCGTTGTTGACGAGGTGTTGAACGTCTGGGGCACCAAGGGGCTCAAGATCATTGACATGAGCATCCCGCCCGAGAATGTGGGTGCCAACACTAACAACACGGCCATCTTGGTGGGCGAGAAGGGGGCAGATATCCTGATCGAAGAACTGGGCCTCAAGGTCAAGGGGCTAGGTGCCAAGATCGAAGAGCTAGTTCTAAAGAACTGAGTAGCCTAGCAGGCGTCTCTTGTATCTGATGATGGACGATGAAGCTGCTGATGAGGTGGTGATACCCAGGATTTAGCTTGCACATTCCGGAACGTACTGTGGACAATTAATAGTGGATTTCTGTCTGCCGGGATGAATCAAATATCTCCAGACTAGATATCGATACGAGAAGCTTGTGCCCAGAGTGAATGAGAACCCATGGCGTTATACTAAGTAAGTATCTTGCATACTCTTACCGAGATGATTGAGATTCCGAGGTCTATCAAGCTGCCATTGCCAGGCCAGCTTTATCAGGCAACTCGTCATTCCTGACTCATACACTCAAGGAAAGTTTGGCAATTCACGGTCTCTACTTCGAACTGGGAGGTTTGCGTGACAAACCCATGCTTCGTTTCCCACCGCTTTTCATGCGTCATCAGCCCACTCTCTCGCAAATCACGAGGTGTCGCGTCCGGCTCGCGCCCGAGATAAGGCCTATCGGATGTGTGGTCCTTGATCAGACGCGTAAAAACGTGTTCTGGAGATTATATGGCTGTGTTCAGGGGAGTGGAGCGTTTAGTCGTTCGACTTGTACGACGATATGGGGAGACCTCGGGGAGTTTGACTCCGTGTCGCCGTGTTGTGAACGCGTCGCATTACCAACGACTTCTAGATAAATAGCGTCCGAAGTTCCGAAAAGCTGACAGGACTTGGCTAAGACGAGGCTCTATCGACTACTTCTCTACACCTCAATTGCAACTCACATGTGACTTACACCGCGTCAATGCCTCAACGACAGACTTCCAATGTGCGCCTGGTCGACGAGTACCTCGACCAGACAACATGGAAGGGCTCGGAGAATGCCAACTCAACCTACTCGCACCAGGGCCTCATGCAGTACGTCTCTCAGCACGTCATTTCTGAATACTGGCTCGACAAGATCTACACCGAAGAGGTCCGCGCGTACTACCGCCAGAGCCGCTTCCACATCCACGACCTCGGGTTCCTGAGCGCCTATTGCTCGGGATGGAGCCTCGAGGACATGCTCCTCCAGGGCTTCGGCGGCGTCGAGAACAAGATCCAGTGCCGGCCGCCCAAGCATCTCAACACGGCCCTCAACCAGGCCGTCAACTTCCTGTTCACCCTCCAAGGGGAGCTCGCCGGAGCGCAGGCGCTCTCCAACTTCGACACCTACCTCGCCCCGTTTGTTCGCAACGACTCCCTCCCATACTCGGAGGTCTTCAAGTATGTGCAGAGCTTCGTCTATTCGCTCAACGTGCCCACCCGGAGCGGCTTCCAGGCGCCTTTCACCAACCTCTCCATGGACCTGATCTGTCCCAAGAACCTCGAGTCCCAGCCTGTCATCATCGGCGGCGAGCCACACCCGACGTGGGTGTACCGCGACTTCCAGGAGGAGATGGACATACTCAACAGGGCCTTTGCCGAGGTCATGATCCAGGGCGACGGGAACGGGAACATCTTTTCGTTCCCCATCCCAACCTACAACCTCTGCGAAGGCATTGACTGGGAGTCGCCGCGCTGGGAGTCCATCTGGGAGATGACGGCCAAATACGGCGTCCCCTACTTTGCCAACTTCATCAACAGCGACTTGGACCCCGAGGACTTCCGGTCCATGTGCTGTCGGCTCCGCCTCGATCTCAGCAAGCTGCACTGCAGAGTCGGCGGTCAATACGGCGCGAGCCCCTTGACCGGCTCCCTTGGGGTCGTCACGCTGAACCTACCGAATCTTGCCTATCGGTCTAATGGCGTGAAGGAGACGTTTTTCGCAGAACTAACCGACACGTTGCGGGTTGCCAAGGACTCGCTGGAGATCAAGCGAAAGGTGGTGAACGAGAACTCTGCCTTGTATCCCTACGCGGCCCATTATCTGTCTGTTACGAAGCAACGCACAGGGTCGCATTGGACCAACCACTTCAGCACTATTGGCATCAACGGCATGAACGAAGCCCTCGTTGCCCTTTTCGGCGAAGGCATCGCCCAGCACAAGGAGTTCGCCCTTGAGACAATGGACTTCATCAAAGAGCGGCTCCAAGAGTTTCAGACCGAAACTGGCAATCTGTACAACCTCGAGGCCAGCCCGGCGGAGAGCGCCTGCTACAAGCTTGCCCGGCAAGACAAGGAGCTTTTCCCGGATCGCACCATCCCAACCTACTACACCAACTCGACCATGCTCCCTGTGGGCGCGACCGAGGATCTCTTTGAAGCTCTCGGCAACCAAGAGGAGCTGCAGTGCTCGTACACAGGCGGCACCGTCTTCCACGCCTTCCTGGGCGAGCGTCTGTCGAGCTGGAGGATGGCGCGAGATCTGGTGAAGATGCTGACGGCGCGCTACCGCGTCCCGTACATCACCCTCTCGCCGACCTTCAGCATCTGCAAAACACACGGCTACATCGCGGGAGAGCAGCCGCAGTGCAGCCAGTGCGCCGAGGAATGCCTCGTGTACTCGCGCATCGTTGGATATTACCGTCCCGTTCGCGACTGGAACAAGGGCAAGGTGGACGAGTTCTCTGAGCGAAAGATGTACCTGAATCCCATCGAGCACCCCGGCGGCGACGAGAAGAAGCCGGACAGTGCACAGCAGGAGCTGGAGCGCCAGGTCGCCGAGATTGAGGACCTGCCTGTGGCCGGGTACACGAAGCTGTCCCTCAGTGACTGGCCCGGCAACATGCAAGCCTCCATCATGTTTACATCTCGGTGCAACCTTTCGTGCCCCTGGTGTCACAACGGACCGCTCGTTCGCGGCGAGCGCGACGACCTCACGCTCCTGGAAATCTTCCGCCACATCACGGCGACACCGCACAAGTCGCTCGTCATCTCGGGCGGCGAGCCGACCATCCACAAGGGCTTGATTCCCTTCATGCAGCTTCTCAGACAGGCGGGCGTGCGCATCAAGCTCGACAGCAACGGCACGTCGCCCGCCGTGCTGCGCCGCGTTTTCGCGGAGAAGCTGGTCGACTTCGTGGCGATGGATATCAAGTGCGCGCTGGAGAACTACAAGAAGGTGACGGGTAAGAAGATCGCTCCGAAGGTGCTGGAGTCCAGCATTGCGCTCATCAAGGAGAGCGGGGTGCCGCATGAGTTCCGCACCACCGTTGTGCCGTCGCTGGTGGACGTGGAGGATCTCTTTGAGGCGAAACGGCTGGCGGGGGGGAAGCTGACGATGCAGCGCTTCCGCAAGGGTGACAACAATTTGAATGAGAGATTTCGCGAGTGCCAGGAGCATACTGAGCAGGAGTTCAAGACGATGATCACGCAAGTCGCGTAGAGAGGAGGGGGTAGACATTTGGATCTGGCCGTATACACGAAGTTTGTCTCTGTTTGAGTAGCTAAGATATATGTTGATATTTATTCTGCTCTGAAACATCCTCGGAGTATTCCAAGTATCCCAGAATTCTATATTCTTGCCTCTCGATCTCTCCTACTTTTAGTTTCCCCGCTGAGTTTAGTAACCTCCGTTTCATCTAGCCAACTTGGACCTCGATTTGTTGAAAAACAGGCTTTGATATTGACGTCACTACCAATATTACCTCCCAGAAGTTCATTCCATAGATTTTGTGCACAGAGCCCTAAGCACATTAACAACTATCAACTGCTTGTCAAGGACTGCTTACTTCCGGACCTGATGGATGCAGCCCGAGATTGCGACGAGTACCTCACTCTTTGTAGAGCCTCCTGTAGAATGCCTTCCACAAACAAGCAAGGGGCCCGTGGGTCGACTTCGTCCCTTCCGGGCCATGCTAGAGACCCTTCGACTCTGAGATTGGTTTTCCTGTTAGGTATATCGACGACTTGGGTATTCGGCCCCGGCGCACTCTCACTCGAATTATCCGAGATGGCCAGGAGAAACCAGATCAAGCGGCAAGTCAGAATCACAATAATACTTTTGGACACCAGTGTTGATTCATCATTTCTAGGTAGCAGGTTGTTGTTGTGTCGCTTTTCTGTCCGCTGTCTTCATTTACGTAGCGAGCATGCTTCGTCTCTGGTATAGCATATGGCGTCACAAGGACTCCATCTCCTTGACTCCTTCCCCCACTCCATAGTCAAATACCGAAAATCTTTTTCTTCAGGTATGAGATCATGCTGCGCCGGTTATACAACTTTCTTGTTATCTCCTGACCCAATAGGATGTCAACGTCTTTGAGTCATGTTAACTTCAGCTTTTCGACGAAGCTCTCTCTGATCATCCTTGAAGGGACAAGTTGCCTCTTGAACTTAACCCAGAGGCTTAAAAGGCCGGTCGAACTAGGAACTGACTGTCAGCTTGAAGAACTGGAAGCCCAAGGAAAGATATAGTTCCCAATGCATCGAGCAGCTCTTTAGAGTAGGCGGCTTTTCTTTCTTGGAACATTGATAGCTTGTGACGTTGGTTCAAGACAATTTTAATCTCGGGAGGATGAGCGCGATATTTGATCCGGTCCCGGTTAAAGAGTATGATGCCAAGGGGTGATCTTTAGGAATCTCCGAGTTGTATCGTTTGTTGTAATGACCACAGATGAGGTCCTTCTTATGAAACTCTCGATGCCTCGTGACGAGGATTTTGCCCTTGCTGCCGCTAATGATTCTACGCCCTTACGAAGACCATACCGCTCTATCCATAAGGTTCCAACAATTTCCCCTCCAATGATTTCTCAGTGTTCATAAGAGAAATTTTCAAGAGGTAGCACATGAGGATACTTCCGAAGAACGGTTAGAATGGCGGACATATCGTATGGTATACCTCACATATGAGTGACCATGAAAATTTTGGAATTGCAGGTCAGAGACGTCTCCAAAGCCGCAGACGATATGTTACCTTGGTCTGTGGCGTTGAAATACGGAGCGTATGCCAAAACGCATGGCGAGCGACGCTGTTGCGTGGAACCCGTAGACAGGAAATAGGACTTTTCATGACCTTTAGTGGCAAGACATTATTTTCTTCAAAGAAACCTACCTCGTACCTAGGCTGAAGACCACCGGAATTATTGTAGATGCATATGGTGGGTTCAATTGTGTTAGAGGCTTTGGCTAGTATGTAGAGATAGAGATGAGGAATGGGAATACACGATACATCAAACCAGTGTGCAAATATTGAAATACGTGGATATTTCACTCAAATTGCTTCTCAAGGCAGTCAGGGCCACTTTACTATCAACATGCTATTCCTCGTCTCCAAAAACTACCGCATGCTCAAACGCCCAGTCTCGAATAGCGTCAAAATTACGACAAGTGTGTAACGTGCTAAAGTCAGGCCAGTGGCCTTCAAACCCCTCATAGTACTTGAAGGTATAGACACCAGTATCACTCTGACACATCAATGCTATTCGCAAGATTTCGATACAGTGGTCTTGTCACCCCGTCAGTACAGATAAACGCACAGCCCGATTAATTCACTTACCAAGATGACCTCGTAAGTCTTCAGGTTCCACCTCGATGTCTCCGCCATGGTGAGAATAGTACTCTTTATAACTGTCCTGCCTCAAGAGATTGAGGCAGTGAAGCTGGTGAAAGGCCTGCATCCCCGCACGGTACCCTTTTTTGCCTGTTCTGGGGTCTCTGACCTTGAGAGAAGTAGGATCAAGACCAAGACGATCAAGTTCGTCCTTCCTGATCATCTGATCACCGACGTCATAGGTAATGTAGTCCCAGGCCTTGTCGACATCGGCTCCGTACCCGACGTACTTAGACTCTACCTGGAGAGGTGTCACATTGTAGCGAATGGTTTGGTATTCAACGACGGATTCTGCCGGAGCTAGCACCTGTTAGAACCGTGGTCTCAGGGTATTGCTATAACTCACAATAAGGCGAAGGCTGTCCAGAACATGAAAGTGTCGAGGGCTTGCCGAAACGTAGACAAAGGGCGAGCGCAAGGAGGGTGAAAGAGATAGACAACAGTAGGCCGTGTAATATCCAAACCAGATGAGGTAGGCATTTTGAGCGTTGGGCAAGTAAGTTGTGGAATGGAATTCTTTTATCCAACCGCAGCAGTAAAGATTCTTTTTCGGATGTTTGGTGTTCCTCATCGAGAGGAATTTGTTGGTAGGTGCTCTCCATGATAGCTTCTAGCATCTAAGGCGGTCTTCAAGAAGTCACAAAAACACAAGGCGCCCAGGGACCAGAAAAAAAAAAGCACAGTGCTGAAGAAATGTTGTGAATGGAAAAAAAAAATTGTCGCGCTGCATGCAGTGCTTATCAACACAGTTCTAGGTTAGACGGAGTCACGAAGCGAGGCGAAAAGGTATGAGCATGACATAATTATAGACTGCGACTGCTCTTCAGACAAGTCTTACTCGGATGTAACGAGGATGAAACAGTGAGTGAACGAAAATGCCAATCTCAAACGTAGGGGAAAAACGCCGAAAAAGTCGGGGCAAGAGGAGACGCCCGGTTTTCATACAACAAGATCGACAGGATCTCGGGGTAAGAAGGTCCGGGCTAGTTAACCGACGCGTGGGGTTGGGCATGATCGCCGAAGTGTACTTACTTCAACCTGGGGAACCCCCTTCTATTCGGTAACTGGAGCAAGGGGTTGAGCTCATGGTTGCGAGAAGCTAGCCCGCTCTTTGAAACATGGGGAAGTTGGGAATTCTTGGTCAAAGGTGGTGTTTTGAGGCCTGCCGCGGGGTTGGGTTGTTTGATGAGAATCTGAAGCACTCGTGTGGTTCATCCCGTCTAGGGTTTAACGGGGCTCGGCTGCAACCCCGTCATCAACCGCAAAACCAGAGGGCGTTAGCCGCTGAACATCGCTCCCAATTATCTTCGCCCTGAAACCATCACCAAAGGTTATACTTGGCTTTCTTGGACACTGGTGAGAGTGCGCATAGGGTTCCTGGCCGGCACCAAGTTGTTATTGGATTAGTCCCGGCGGCAATGCTCCTGACTTTGGCCTCAACTCGGAACTCGCTTGAGCCGACTTGGAGTTTGATGAACACATCAAGCAGCTATAGTTTGTAGAGACGGCTAGTCGGTATCATCAATCGCGGTTAACCACTAGATCCGAAGACTTGGCGTATCCTGTGTAGCAGTCTGTCTCGCAGACTAGGCCTTGGGAGTTTGCCTGGAGCTAACAAGAGTTGCAACTTCCCATACTGGCGAGCCTTGGGCCGGACATGATATAAAGGTTCTCAAACCCGCTCAGCCAAAGTAGCCTGATTATCATTCTCTCACTACACACTTCACTTAACCTAACTTTGTATTCTCAACTGCTGGCCAGTCTATTAAACTTCTACTTTTCAACCTTCAGCATGCACTCTCACATCATCCTCACGACTGCCTTTATCAGTCTGACATTGGCCTTTGGTTCCAATCCCTCTGGCGTCATTGTCCGACAATATGTGGTACGTAGTCATTCCAGACGAGCTTGAAGAGTTTTTCTTATACTGTTTGCAGGCCCCGTTAGCTGTTATGGCCATTCCGGCTGCTGGCATGCCGATTCTTGGCACTGTCGAGATTAGAGAGGTTAGTTTGGTTATCTTGGAACTCCTGGATCAGTTGTTAATGAAATCTAGCCGCATCATCAAGGGAAGCAGAACGGCGCTGGCAGCGCGAACGCGAACGCGAATTCTGCTTGCAACAACAAGCGAGATGAGGAGCTTGAGGCTCGACATCAACAGGGGCAGCAGACCAACAACGGCAACGGCAACAAGAATGCTTGCAACAACAAGCGAGACGAGAAGCTCGAGACTCGACACCACCAGGGGCAGCAGACCAACAACGCAAATTCTGGCAATGGTAACGCAAATGCCAACACTAACCCTAATGCCAATACGAACGCCAACGCCTGCAACAACAAACGGGATGGCGAGCTTGAGGCACGACATCATCAGGGGCAGCAGACTAACAATGCAAACAACGCGAACAACGCGAACAATGCCAATGCCAAGGCAAACGCCAACGATGCCGCGAACTGCAGCTAAGAACATAAAGAACTTCCTCTACCGTCACTCCTTCTACACTGGTCTCAAAGAAGGTGTATGAGCAGGGCTCTCTAATGAGGGATTGGCGATACCGGTGATGGTGCAGGAAACCAACACTAGCGTACTAAGCAGTCTATACAATCAGATAGTAGAGTATAGCAAGGCAATGCAGAAGTAATGCGCAGTACCATGATATATGACGAGTGAACTGGGAGCTAGGCAAGCGACTGGGGTCCTGTTTCGAATGTGACAGGATGAGTTTACAAACAGGCTAGTGCACGTTAGACGTCCCAGAGGTTAGATGTGCTAGGAGTATGCATAAGAGCTCAGTCGGAAGGTCTTTGAGACCACTGCGACGAGCTGAAATGTCCTCCGTGAATCGTCACATGTGGGGGCTCCCATGGCGACAGCTCTGACGTCCACGCCTTCGCCAACAGTATGAGCTCTCCTGCTTCAGCATCCTGCGTAAGAAGATCCCCTGGAAGCAACCTTGCAGCCTAGTTCCAGATAAAATGCATCATGCAATGTTATATTTCTCAAGCGAGTCATCGTAGCGCCTCTGATTCTCTTCCATACACCCCATTCGCTGCAGGACTTCTCAACGATTTCAATGTTACGATCATTTCACAGCTCGTAATCAACTGGAACAACATGAGGTTTAAAAGCCTAGTAGATTTCATACGTGCGACTGTAGTGGTCAATTTAGCACAGCCATATCCCCTTCATCGGTTGAGAACTGCGAACGCTGCCCTAAGAACAGATTATCAGGCTGCAATGAACCATGGAGGCAAGCAGGATAGTAGTTGTCGCATTTTGGGATCATAATCGGTATTCGGGATCATCTAGGACATCGCCACAACCCTCTGATCATCAACATCACGGCCTGGATGACCCACAGATGGCCTGACCTCACGATGATCATCGTGACCCCAGCCCCACTGATGACGAAGGCAGCCGACTTTCTACAACCTTCTACGGATTTCCTAGGAGCCCAAAATTGATGTATTTAGACCCTTAATTCGTCCCTCTTTTAGCTAGGAAATCAAGAGCTTTTCACCCCAAGATTCAATCCCTACTTTGCGATAGGTCAAATGCTGGTGCGGAGTCCAACACTTCTCCCAGTACAACTGGAATACTGCAGCTTCACCATGCTCTACGCGATCCATACTCTTGGTTCTTGGGCTACATGTCCCTGTGCGGAAGAAGGCTACTACTATTGCAAACTAGGGATTGAATCGTGATGTGAAAGGCTCTTGATTTCCTAGCTAAAAGAGGGACGAATTGAGGGTCTAAATACATCAATTTTGGGCTCCTAGGAAATCCGTAGAAGGTTGTAGAAAGTCGGCTGCCTTCGTCATCAGTGGGGCTGGGGTCACGATGATCATCGTGAGGTCAGGCCATCTGTGGGTCATCCAGGCCGTGATGTTGATGATCAGAGGCGGTGACGATGCCCTCAATGATCCCGAATACCGATTATGATCCCGAAATGCGACAGCTGGGCCCAGACTTTGACATGGCGGGCCAGGCCAAATTTAAAGCGCTGTTCATGGGCAGGAGCATGTGGCAAGTTCTGGAGGCAATTGGACATAACAGTCGACGTCGACTAGCTAGTTAAATACAGCGGCGACTATACTGCGCTCTCTCGTCAACGTTGGAGCCCAAACGCTTTACAGATATGCACATACACCAAGGACTTTCTACCGTCAGTATCGAATAGTGTATGCAAGTGGTGCTAAACAATCTTGAAAGTATCTCCGATGTGAAAGCAACCCTTTCACAAGCTAACCTGAACTGAAATTCCACTCAAAGTTCAAAACTACTAGATAGTCCTTGGTGGAGGACCCCCATCTCCACGAGAACAAGACCGAGACGTTCTCCGCAGGGCTGCGAGACCAGCTCAAGAAGAACGTCCCGCAGCTTTATCATAAGCTCCTCTTTCACCATCATCAGGGATGACTGAAAGAATGGTCGGGACTCCTACACTTTGAGGGCGTGAGGGTATGAGGCTGGGATTAGCAGCTAATACAGCGAATGGAGAGGGCGGAGATACAGGTAGCTCATGGGTATTGTGAATGTACATTTTATTTAAACGTCTTGTCTCTACCGACTCTATTCGATGGCCCCTCGTCGCAATTATTCGCATTAACCGTGTGGCTAGCGATAAATGGCCAACTTAACTCTCAAAGCATGTTAGAGAGAAACATCGAGCTCAGTACTAGCAAGCCGTGACTGTAAACGCGGAAAGGACGACAAACGAAATAATCACGGTAAGAGCTAGACATCGAAGAATCCATGGCCGTTTTGCACATGGGATAGTCCTTGATTCCTAGCTTCTTCTTGATCTTCTCGAGCGTCATGTAGCCGCCAGATGCGAGATCATGGTACTTGGCGCATGTCATGTCACGATGTGGAGCATGACACGTAGTATAGGTAGGAGGGATCAGGCACTTGGTGCAGGTAAAGATGGTGGACGGTGCGGTGCTGTTGGCGGCGGCCCGGTAGACCCATTGGAATTCGTCCAAGTTGAGTTTAATAACGAGATCGTCCCAATCGCCTTCTTGTATCAGCGTCTCTAGTGCATCTGTAGCCGTAGCTTTCCTCGAGTCCAAAGACTCGGAGTTGAGACCTCCGTCTGTCTAGCATAATAACGACGCCATGATCTTGTTCCACCTGCTTGAGCCTCTTATATCCGTCTCCGTTCTTTCCAAGGTTTGCACTCCAAATATCTTTCCCACCCTTCCTCACCACCTCACCGCCGATAATGCGTTGAAGAATTCCCGTGGCATGTGCCAGTAGCTGGCTGCCTTTGCACTCTAGTTTCAAGACAGAACATCCCTTGTAAGGGGGATACCTAATGAAATGGATATGCTGACTCTCCCAGACAGGCGCTTGTGACCTAAGCCGCTCACGTTGAGCATCTTATATTCGAGTTGATAATCTGAACTGGGTTAATATTACGAGCCGGACCGTTAGTCTTGTCGTTTTACTAAACGATAACGGCTCGTTATCTAGAGAAATCAATGCCTTTCTCGCATGTGACTCCTCGAAGAAGAGTGCTTGAGCCTTGATATGTTTGCCTTCGGAAGTGGTAGATACCTCCCACCACTCTAATGGTCCAAGCTGAAGTAGCATCGACTTGACGATGGTTGCGGCGACGTCTGCATCAATGTCGTAGCTCGGCTTCCCCAACTCAACATGACGAAGCTTATCGAGTTTCGGGATGGCCTGGTAGATATCTTGCTCCTTGACTGTACTAGCCAAGTCGGTCAGCACCACCGTCCAAGCCAAAGGATCCCGCGGGTTCCCCTCTCTAATTGGCGGATTGGCCTCGACATTGCAGCCAAGCACTTTGTAGACGCCGGCGTTGAACCTCTCCTGAACCCTCCGTGCGATGTTCTCGGCTCCAAAGTTGAGCGATGCTGTACAGCTTGGCCGGTGCCAAAAACAGTGCACTCTCCTGCAGTCATCTTTATAGAGGTTCGAGCCTCGCGGCATCGAAAGGGGAATAGGGATAATCTCCATATCCGAGGCCGCGGCGCAGCAGTGCAGCGTATTGCAGATCGAGTAGGCAAGCGTGGGGTCCTCGACCAGTGCGCCTCCGAGCTCGCAGGCCCAATTGTCGTGGGGATGTTCTTCCTATAGCAACCAAGCTCGTCAGTTACAAGATAGACAGTGTATCAGAATAGGACAACGTACACTAAGCACCACTTCGTCTGGTTCCTGCTCGCCCCCCCCCTCCGTGTTGTCCATCTTCGAGTGCGCAAACGGACAGACGTCCCCGCTTCTACAGGGCCCCTTTACGAAGAACCGAGAGGGCGTCTGGGGCCGCGAATCCGAACGAGTCTCTGGAACAGGCAAAGGATAATTAACGTATAGCGACGGCCTCGACGATCTCTCGTGTGCGAACAGACAGGAGTCTCCTCTGCTGCAATTGCCACCTGCAAAGTATCGACAGGGCGCCTTTGGACCCGATTCCGACCGAGACGCCGCGCCCGATGCGATATTGAATGACTGTGCAGAGTCAGCAGAACCGCCATGCGCGAACTGGCAGGCAACGCCTTTCGAACAGGACCCGCGAGCGTAGTGACGACATCGTATCCCGGGCTTCTGAAGAACCGCGTCGGTCGTTGAGCTGCCCGTTCCGATGGCAGGCTGATTGTCCATGGCAAACTGTGGTGGTGCAATTCAGGAAGTTTCTGCCCTCGTTTGTGCCTTACGGCCGTCAGCCATGGTCAGGCATCAAGGGGAGGTGCCTGAGCCTGGCAACCTGGCCACCAGATTGGGCAAGCCGCATGAGAAGATCCAATGGGAGTGTCAGCAAGATGTTTTCCCCTCGCTGCATCCTTGCCTCCGCTGCGCCACGAGGTACTCGCACGGCATGGAATCCTTTCTGTGGCCCAGCGTGACTCAGGGCTCCCAGGGCTCCCAGGGCTGTGCTGGCTCGGCCATCTTATCCGGTCAGTCAAACCTGACGTCATTTTCTCCGTCCACCCAACAATCATCTTCGTCGTAACTCTTAGTGATCATGGCCTTGCGTTTGGTGATTCCATCTACATCGCCTTCTTTCTCATCTCTGTGGTTCCGACATCAACATTGCCTGCCTTCTACCTCTCGGCGAGGGATCCTTTGGAGCCATCTATTTGGGGTTCCTTAGAGGCGACTATTGGATCAGTACTTTCACTATCCGCCCAATCGTCACCGCCCTCGCCGCCGCCGGCCACCGGGCACAAGCCCGCGAGATGCGGTCACGCTTAGAGACCGGCCTCATCGAAGTACGTTGTGAATAGGCGGGCTGTCGCTGAAGTCTATTGAGAGTCTACGTCAGAGTGCCAATGGCATGCTTAGCAGTTTAGAATCTCACCGGGGCAAGCAGCCAGGAAGAGTCCAAGGTATTCAATGCAGAACGGGTCGGCAGTATGGAGCGGTGGTATACAGTGAGTTTCAGGTCATGAATGCATGGTTTCGGCCATGACTCGAAGTTAGGAGAGGGAGTGGTGCTAAAGTCGTAGCCAAGATTGACAAGGGCTTCAACAATATCCAAATGATGGTTTTCTAAGCTGAAAGAAGCACAGTGATACATCAATCTAGAGAGGCCATGTCAACAACTGTTGGGGGTGATAAATGATGGGCATAGAACATAGAGCTGTACGCACTGCAAACTATCAAGTGCCTTGGTTAAATGAAGTTCTTTGACAAGGAGCCGGAGCAACTGCTTTTGGTTCGCGATATTCCTCCCACCGAAACCCGATGGTCCACTGGATGCAGCTTTCTGGGACAAATGTCAGTGATGGTGGCTGCAAGACCTAGAGCAGGTGCTAACCTCCAGATAGCCGCATCCGCGAGGATCGACTTAATTGAAAAATGCTGGGTCAGACCTGTAAAGATCCCTAGTAGGTTTTGACCCTGCCTCTTCCCATTTCAGTTTGCCTATGGATAATTCCCACAGAATGACGAAGCCGGGTGCCGTATAGCTTACAACCCTCTCGACCTGCAAGACCGGCCGAAGCCAATACTTTCCGGGTTCGGCAGCCAAGTCAAGTCCGAAGACTACTGCCCATGGCAACCGAAGACGAGAGAGAGAAGCCCGTGCGTCAACCCGGTAACGCTGAGCTGTGCACTTCGGATTGTCGCAGGTCGTGAACATATTGGCAAATGGGGTGTACTGCAAGCGCCAGAACCTGCCACCCGTTACGCGGGTCGTGTAGCATGAGCAATGACAACTTCGGACAGTGCAAAGAGTTATTCGACGACGATTGTAGGTTAGACTTCTCGTTTGTACATCGTCGCTCCGACTAGGAGCTGGCGAGATGGTATTCTGTAAATTCCCCGTTTCAGTAGATGGGGGATGCTAGCCATGTAATTTCTTCATGGCGCTGCTTTGAAAAAGAGCACAATTCCTACGAAAGTTAGGACTTGAGATCATGAAAGTATCTATGTAATATTTTACTGTAAATGTCCAATTTGAGACCGGTGACCGCGGTTTGAAGTTCCTCAAGCTCACTTTTCCACCTATCAGACTGAACGATAACACGAAAAGTGTGCCTTCTCTGAGGCCTGGCTGGGATGGATGCTGTGAAGCTTTCCAAGCGATACGTTACGCTTGCCACACGGCTGCAGCACCTGTCAAACATGACAGGGCCCAGATTCAATTCCAGGATACTTTCATTTTTGGCTTCGAACATCTCCAGCTGCAAACTCATTACTTCGAGGTCGCTGATGAAAGTCGCGACGTCGCCGTGGAGCCTCGCCATGATCTCATGACGTTGCCTGAGCTTTTGGGCTCCTTCGGCCAGCTGCAGCGCCAGAGACGCGAGGCCCGCGCAGCTAGCGACAATACCCAGGGCTTCTACCAAGTGCAGCTTCAAAGATGGCAGCGGACGTGGGAGAATGTGAGTGCGGTTGGTAGAGGATGTAGGACGGAGGATGGAGGATTCTGTGAGGTTGGCGAGGGCGACCGGCGACCGGCGACAGTCCTTGGAAGCTAACAAGGCTCTCGCGAGGCTCTCCCTTATGCGGCCACATGCCGCTGTGGTCTGTACGGCTACCTATGAGATGAAAGAGGCGGCCACCAGGCTCCCTAAATCACGGCGGCTGTACAGCTGCTGCCTGGTTTGTCTCACTATAGTATGCCACGTATGCGTACAGGTGGGTTTTCCTCGTCTCGAAACGAACATAATAATGCCGCAAAGATGCTTGAAGCAACTAATGTCACAGTCAGAGTCGTTGTCTGCCAGAATTTCGACTGCACTCGTCAACCAAAGAGAAGCAAAACCCCAGGGCTGGACACCTCTTTACGTTACAGCATACTAACAGTCTTGAGAAGTTGCCGAATCTCTTGGGTTGCAGTGCTCGCTCCAATACATTGGATGGTCAAGCCAGGACGCCCATGATGACAGGCTGCTGGGAAGACTAGTGGGACATAGCCCAGCTGCTGATTGCAAATTCCTTAATATTGGGTCAGACTATAGCGGGAAAGGTGTTCTACATGTAATGGCTTGCAGGGAAGCCGGCCGACGCCGGAAGAAAGTCCTAGATGTTTAAATATTTTGCGATTTGTCTTGATGAATGTGTCGACCCATACTAGCTTGACTTCTTGGTGCAGCGACGATGAGCTGGGTCACGATCCCATGCTAGGAAAATACAATTTCGTGGTGGCTACTGATAGGAAGGCATATGTTGTAGAGGAATCTCACATTCACACCGTATGTGAGATTAAGACACAAAACTGCAAATTGGCTTGTAGTAGTTCCTGCAAGGTCGCATGAAGGTGGGAATGGAAGCAGGCCGAAAAAGGACCATGTGGCTTATCTGAGTAGGCGACAAACAATCACATCAAACTTGAGTGGTAAAAATATTTAGATAGAAGGATAACACCAATGTGCAACGCCTGGCTCCCAGAAGGTCCTGCGGTTCTCGGTCTCAACACTTCCCCTACAGCACTTTCCGCCCTTGCAACATTGAATCAACATGCCGTTCACGATTTCTCAGCGACCTTCCAGCTTAAATCGGCAAAGCGTTGCTATCTGCTCTCTACGGCTGGTTCGCCTGAATCCTCCAGGGTGTGTTCCAGCTGTTCGGGTTGCATCCCCTATTACCGCATGTTAGTCGCCAGTCCATGTCAAGCAGACTTTGACAATCTGGGGAACTTACATGTTGCCAGTAACAGGCGGTACAAATCCGACCTGCAAGCTTCCTCCGGGGTACGTGACAGTGCCCCATTGCTGAAACTGGGTGACAGCATCGCGGACAATGTCGGAGATGTCGCTCGTGCCGATGAAGTTCTTGCCGTCGGTAGTGGCTTCAAAGAAGTCCTTTCGATACACGTAGAAGTGGCAGTTTCCGGCCCACGCCAGCTCCAGCCACTGCTTGATGAAGCCGCCGCCGTAGCCGTTGTTGAGCTCCCAGTGCTGGTCACGGCCGGCAAGACTGTTGGAAAGGTCGTTGCAGTCGTCGATGTTCATGCCCTGGGCGTCATCGTCGTCGGTTCTCTCAAATGTACTTGACCCGCATTGATCTCCGTTGAAGGCCACGGGGTTGAAAGCGGTCGGGAACGAGACGTCGGCGCGCTTGCTGATCCGGGCATCGCCTGCAGGGGCCAACGTGGGCAAGGAAAGGGCCAAAGGCAGGCCAGCCAGGATGATCGTGGGCTTCATTGTTCAACGACGCGAAAGAGTTGTCGAGTTTAGTGAAGATTGATAGACAAGTACAATGAGTGCAGAGTTCTTGGCGGGTTTGGGTGTGATACTTATATGCCTTCTACAGAGTATCTAAGATGTCTACCATAACCGAGAACGGAAGACAGGGAGAAGATCTATGGACGCACTGCCTGCTAGGCGGTGACCTTTCGAAGGATCACATCCTTGGAGGACGCGCTTACAAGCTGTTCCTTATCATTTGCTACGTTTGCAGTAGAAATCCGAGCAGGAAGGATCAGGATCAGCGTCCAAATCTATTGACCCACGCACCGGGTGATAATTGGCTTACAAAAGCAGGAAGTGCCAGGGTCGAGATCCTTCGTTTCCCCTAGTTCCTGAAATCGGCTGTGCTACGTCAGGAAAAGACCAAACCCTTGTTATTGGACCAATCCCGAGCACAAAATTCTATCGGCATATCGTCACTCGCAATATCAATTCTAAATCGGGTGATTGAGCTCGGACATAAAACGGTCCCCAGTTACCACCGGTATCTCGGGAATGTCGGCAGATGACTTCCAGAAGCTTTCCAGCGAGCTTCCAGAAGGTGTGGTAGAACTCGATTATGATTCTTGCAGATAGCTCTAAGGTCGCTGGCCGTGTAACGACTTGCGGCTGTAGAGGAGAGGATATAGTTTGTGGTTCACCTTTAATTACGCGGTGTTTGGCAGCGTCCAGAAGTGCCACTTCATGGACAGCTCAAGAGCCCCAAGTACCGGCAATTTTCACTCAGTCTGTCAGGTCTGAAGGAGTTAAATGGCTCTCTCTAGACTGCAATGTACTATTTAAACGTAGTACATACCAGTTGATACCTAGATCGTGAGAGTGTTCGGATCCCAGAAGGCTTGTCGGTGGGGCGGGCGTATGAAAGGATTCAAACAAACAGTGGGATGCTCTACTTAGTTCTAGTCAGTTGATAGTCTTCAGCTCCGCCTCAAGCGTTGTCACATCGTGCGAACCATGCTGCGCGATGGATCGGGCAATACTATAACGGCAATAGCGGACCCGCGTCCATTTCGTAGGATCTACAGCCCAAAACTTCCGGTGACATGGTCAGGCGGAATGATAGCAAAGGGACCCAGGGGTCTAATGTAAGGCCGAGCTTCCTCAACCGGATTTGTCCCACATGGCTCCACTAGTCGGGCCTCCTTGATAACAAGAGCTCCATTATACCACGAAGGATTCATGATAGTAGGATGGAGGAGTGCGCCAGATTAATAGATGATGCTTCATTGACTTGGGTTGATGATACTTGACAACGTGCATTGCACAAGTTATAAAACTATGAACATGATGGATCCCCAAGAAACCTTATTTGTAAGAAGCGTGAATCAAGACATATCAATAAAAATTCATCAAAGCATACGTAAGCCCATTCCCGAGAAGCATCTTTGGAACATAAGAAGGATTCGTATCCTCTGGTCAACTCCAGGGAATGTTGATGATCTCAAATGTGAGGGCCACTGAAATATGCGATTAATACTTGTGACATCCGAGTGACTGATGGCTTCCTGAAGTTGGAAAGTCGCGACCTGCAATTGGCATCTTGCGTGCGAGACTGGCGTGGTCAGGCTGGCGAGGTATGATGTGAGAACGGGGCGACGAACTTTGTAGGTCTCTACATGATTAGACAGCTCAGTGTCATTCCCGAAAGTTTGACTGCACCACTCACTGGCAGCGCCATGGTTGAGTTGGCGCTTGGGACATATCGATGCCAACCAGAATAGTAATCCCAAGTCAAGATCTTTCTCCCTATTCCATCTTTGTTGATTAGTCGCCAAGTGTTGTGAGTGGCTACTTTGTTGTTAGGTCTGGCTAGCGTCCAGCCTCCTTGTGTCCATTGCGAATTTAATCGCCGCCCGCATCGCCCGTACCAAGCATTGATTCGTATTCTCGAGAAATACGCTGCGATCGACTAGAATCGAACCTTCATTATATCTCTACAGCGCGACGGCCGCAAAAAGAAAAGGCACAAGGGCAGTGCAGAGGTGCAGAGGACAAGGCCAACACGCCCTTTGACTAGAACTCGTCGGCGGGGACGGCGCATGGAAGATGCGGCTGTGGAAATGGAAAACATGTTGCGGGTGCGTCCTCTATATTATGCTTGGGGTAGTACTTGGACGCGGTACAGAACAAACTTTTTCATAGGATCTTCCACCCTCAGAAGCAATGACCTCTTCGAACGCGCGGATCATTTCATCGTAGAGCTTGTCTACAGCTTCAGGCGAGCCGTCGGTCCCTGTCAGAATTACCCCATCCCGTAAGGGAAATAGAATTTCGCGTAAACTTTCAGCGAGCGGCTTAAGGGAGTAGAATTCGGGAGGAAATTCCTCCAAAATATTCCGAAAGCTGTCCTGATCCATGTCAAGAGACTTGCGTGCCGCTAGTTCGTTTTAGGCGCCATTGCTCCATTGCCGAAGCTTGCTTGTCTCTGGTGGATTCTCCGTGTGGTTCGTTATGATTGTCCACAGGAAAACGTAAAGGAAGGACTCTAGGTCGTGCCGATAAGTATGACATTCACCCTTCAGAACGCCAATAACCATAAATGGTCTGGTGTCGGTAATTCCGAGCTCTGTTCCTAATCCTTCGGCGAGTTCTATTGCGGAATCGAGGTCTATCAGGATCCCCTTCGGCTTTCCTTCGTTTTGGCCATCCAAAATGATTATGTTCCCCGGGGATATATCTTGGTGAATAATCTTGGCATCTTAACAGAGCGATCAGTGACACTTGATAGTATCACGAAACACTTGAAGCAATTCTGTTAGAAACTGAAACATGTGAAGGGGTCTGCCGACAGGAGAAGTAACGATGCAGGAAAGAATACGTTTTTGAAAGAGGTTGTCAGTTTCTTCTGTATATTCGACAAGTCCGTCAGCATTATAAGTAACTTCCTGTCGTTGCTCTTCAGTACTTCTATGTCTCTCGCGAAAGTGCATCCTGGTGAATTTTCTGTGTCCCCCACCGGAGACCTCGACGCAGATTTGCTGCACTTTCAACTTCTTTGTAATAATCAAGGGAGACAGCACCCCAGACGCATTTCTTCTTGCTAGCTTTGGAAGCTCGTCCTCTGGATGCTCCCTGGCCCAACCATTTGCACTTCGAGACGTAATTCCATCGACTCGAATCAGCCATTCTAGCCCGGTAGCAAGTTGTCCCGGTGCCAACAATGCCTTCACGGGACGCAATTGGCTGGCTTTCGAGATAGAGCTTTCCCAAAGAGGGAATCACCACACTATCAAGGATAATGTAGCTGCCGCCCTTATCCGTCTTCATGATGTTGATTTTCCTCAGGTCCTGGTCAGTCATCCGCTGGTAGCTGAGAATAATAGAGAGAAATTGAATGAAATCTTTGTGAACATGGAAAATATCGTACAATATAAGCCAGATCGATCAAAGACCCAAAGTTCGATCAGTGAACCGCGTATGTAGAAGCCATATAAGAAGAGCTGCGTAGGCTGACTGGCGAAGACTTAGTGTTCAGACCGGTAGAGACGTAATAGTCCATCCTGATAGGTGGAGCTGGCGGATGATTTACCGCCGGGTGATCCTCCATCCAATGGTGGTGGGTGGTTGAAGTTGAGAACTTCTAGGAAATACGCTTGAATAGCAGCCTCACGAGCTGCCTCGAATAGGACCAGTCTATTCTAGTGAAATCCCCGACGTTGAGGCGATGGTGCTAAAGAGTGTAATTTTAGAGGAGGGAAGGCAAGCGTGAATTGGAATTGGAATTGGGGTAGTGCAGCCTGCCCATAAAAATTGAGTCATGTAAAGAAAAACGAGGAGGGGCAGCTTTATGCCCGGAGAAGGCACCTGACCTTCTCTGGGGAGCTCAACAACGAGCAGGCAGTGAACAGACAATAAACTGCACACAGGAAACACCACCTCAACCCAGGGACTACAATTTCGATCGGCCAATACACAACAACAAATTCCTCAATCGCAAGAGCAAACTGTCTTCTTTTTTCTTGACCAACTATGTGATTTAAGCTTATGTTCAAGTGTTCCGGTTCTGATTGACTGAGCAGATCAGGATCTCGTGTGCAGTTTGTCCACCGTCTGGCTGAGGCACCCGGTATTCATAGTTAAGAGTCTGTGTACTTTCCTCACCTAGTACCCTCACATTCGCACTCAGCAGTCAAACTCCTCAGTACACCTGGAACGTAAGGTAATAACCTATCTTGTTTCTAAGCTCTCAAATGTGCTAACTGCGAAGACACGGGGTATGGAAATCTGCGAGCGGGCTCAAAGGTTCATTGAACAGGGTGACGATTATGTCTTCGACCATACGAAATTGATTCTCAGAGGGGAAACGGGGGAGTACTTCTACGCTAAAGTCAACGAACGCGTGCCCTTCTCCTCCGCAGTCGACACCCACGAGTTAGACCTTGTTCAGATTCCTGCCGAACATATTTGGCCGCAGTTTGCCTCATCCCTCTACCCGCGCCCCAGAGCCACTGCCGATAGACTGTTACGTAAAGCGGGCGTGTCTCCTATATTACCGAACCGAAAAAAGCCAGGACGACATTCGCAAGCAGGTCTTCGAAGAAGCGGAGGTCTGCGAAATTCTATGGAAGAATCCACATCCAAACATTGCCAAGTATCTGGGATGCATGGAGGTTAACGGCAGGATTCACGGTCTTTGCTTCGACAGATACGCCATGACTCTCCAGGAACGGGCGAAAACTGGGACAGCATTAGATACAAAGCCGAACACACATTAGCCACCGTAAACTAGAACGGGCACGTCCAAGGCAGCGAAATAGCACTAGTTAGTTATAACTCCACTTCAAGGAAAAGCGAGCACGGAAAATAATTATAATTATATGCATAATCAACTTTATTTGCTTGTTTGGCGATAACGAAGACGCTAATTCTCCTCAATTTAGTTTAGTACAGTCGGCTGGGAGTGCCCCTTGTACTTAGCTCATTGCTATGAAGCAATCAATGGAAAGCTTTTCCCATTCGATAAGTTTTATCACCGGATAAAGAGTCCGTCTTCGTCCTGACGTAGGAACCTAACCACACTCTTACAGCACTACCAAATTCGCTTCCAGTTGCCGTCAACAATGCGAGATACGTTTCAGACATTGTACTTTCCTCTATAGCGATATCATACTCTGGGCCACCAGCTCTAATAATGTGTATAGTGGACGATCACAACAGACGCAAAGCAATTTGGAGTCCCTTCATAGCAGGCGGTCGCCTTGCCGATACATAGCTAGCTTCAGACACTCCTTATGACACCCCACTTTCCTTCACGTTGTTGCTGTAGATTCATGGCTCGTTCTCCAGGGACAATCTGGATATACCTAGCTAGCAAACTAATTATTGTAGTAATGACAGTTGGGAAGGTACCAGAATAATCACCTCCGGGCAGCGGCAAAATTAAATCTTTGTAGGTTCTTCCCTAGTCTAATCGATAGATGACCAGTGCTTTAGGGCACTAATCGTTCGTTTAGCTAATAAAGGCACCGACCATTGCTCCTCCATGACTGATAAAACATATACGAAGGAATCGCATGCACATCAGCAAAGATCGCTGGCGCCCACCCAGACACACACTATGCTCATGCGATCCCCTTGCCCTCAGCCGCCATCTTCCTGAAGATAGCCTCGAAGCCTTGAAACACCTCCCTCTTCTTACTCTCAACAGTATCCCATTGTTCCCGTACAAGTTTAACAATGATCTCGTCGTCAGGCGTTTCTTCTTCAGCCCTCATAAGATCCCACGTCTCGGTGGCGAACTCTTCCAAAGGAACCCCGAAACTTGTCTGGCCCGATGCTACAAGGTCGGGCTGTGTAGAATGAAGCTCTGTGCACACGGCCGGCGGGATGATTTCGATGACCCGGATATGCTGCGTTTCCGGGCTCAAAGGAGCGGACAGCTGGGATCGCAGAGTCCAAGCCAGCGAGTGTATGGCGGATTTCGTGGCACAGTAGTTTGGACACCGCGAAATAGGCGTAATGGCGAGGCCTGAGGAAACGAGGACGATGGAGGCTGGTGTCGCGCTAGGTGAATTCTTCCCCAGAGAAATGAGATGTGGGAGAAAGAGGGAGATGGTGTGGACGGGAGAAAGATAGTTCGTGTGTAGCTCTGAGGTAAGTAAAGAACGAGATATGGATCCAGGCTTGGTGAAGTCGACGGTGCGTTGGAAGCCGGCGTTGAGAACGATGCTCGAGAGGAGAGGATAAGTCTTCGTTATCCTGATTTCCGTCAGTCTTGCGATCTGTAGAGTTGACCCTGATTTGTAAACGGGAATTGCTTACTTTTCAACCCACGCAGGCAGCTCGTCCAGATCTGAGACGTCGAATTCCTCGGCAGCTACCTTGTCAGACCCATGCTTCTGAACCAGTTCGTTGAGCCGGTCGCCGCGCCGGCCAACGGCGATGACGAAAATACCAGCCTTGATCATCCTCTCAGCTAGCGCCAAGCCGATTCCGGCCGTGGCGCCAGTGATGAGAACAGTCTTGTAGGGAAAAGGCATCTCGGTTGAGGACTATTTCGGATTTTACTGATGATATTTAGATTATTAAAAGGCGTAAAGCTTGAGGGGCAGCAGAGGCTGGGATTTGGTGCCTATGGCTAGAGTATAGCAGTTCGTTTTCTGGTGATTTTGCAAATCGTTAGCATGCGGAAGAAAAGTGCTCTTTATAACTCGATGAGATAAGACTACTGCGACAAAAGGCGGGGAATGCTTGAATCATAATTTCGGATGGAGCGTCGTTTATCCGTGTTTTACGCTCAACGTTTCGTCAATCAGTCACAATGTGGCCAATTGGATACGGAGAGATGGATGGTGCGAGCATCAACTCGTCATTGACAAGGTCAAATGCCTCGACGCTGCATGCGTTTCTTCTGTGGCTATCTTGGCTCGTCGGCTCTCTTCCTCAACTGGGCCTCAGACTTCTCTGAATATTCCTGCCTCGCAACAGTGAAAGAAGAAGTTAGGTGTCTTCCCCTGGCATGCGATAGTTCTCCCATTCTCTGCGTCAAGCCCGGAGCTCATACCATCGCTTGTATACACCAAGGCGCTGCCCTCGCCTTCGGGAGTCTTCGTGTCGTCCGCTTTGTGAACCTCGGGTGGTAGTAATATCTCGAAGTTGCTTGAGGCCAGGGTGTCCAGTGTCAAAAGTTGAGTGGTCTTACAAGTGAGTTGATCAATGCGGGGGGGCTTGCACTCCCCTCCGCCTTTCGGATGACATGGCGCTACTCTGGTGGGCTCTTGGCTCCATCACCGCGCCCTTTGTCTGGCCATACCTCCCGATTGATGGATCACCTAGCCCAGTACTTAAGAAACTAAGATTCCTGCGGACGACGATTCTGTGTTGCTCACTTCAACCCGAGCGCATTTTACTCCCGTTTTGACCATGTCTACCACGCCTGAAACTGTTCTCATCGTCGGCGCTGGCATCGTTGGCTCGGCTTTGGCTCACCTCTTGTCCTCATCGTCCGTTCAGCGAAAGATCACTGTAGTTGATCGCTCCATCAACCCCCTTATCGGATCTACTGGCCATGCCCCTGGAGTTATCGGACAATTCAACGAGTCGGAGGTCCTGACCCGGCTCGCCGTCAAGACCGTGTCAGAATACACCAAAATCCCCGGCGGTTTCGATGCCGTTGGCGGGCTCGAGGTTGCTTTTGGAGCCACTGGGATCGACAGGCTAAAGTTGCGACGCGAAAATGCGACTAAGTTAGGGCTTCCGGCAGAAATGCTCAGCATCCAGCGAGCAAAACATCTCGCACCGCAGCTAGTGGATGATTCCCGCCCGGGAGAGGCCTTGCATTTCGCGACAGATGGAACTGCAAATGCGGCCAGGATTACTTCTTTTTACTTGGAGCAGGCGAAGAAGGCTGGCGTGCGATGCGTGCAGGGAGACGTCAAAAGGCTCATCATTTCGGGAGGCCGCATCAACGGCATTGAAGTTCAAGATGGTGCATCCCACTTCAGGCTGGAGGCCGACAGAGTGGTATTGGCTACTGGGATCTGGGCCCAGGACCTATGTCAGGATCTTGACTTCCCAATCCCCGTTGTTCCAGTCGGGCATCCGTACACGCACGGCCGGGCTCGACAGCCAAACTCTTCCAAGTTGCCCTTTGTCCGATGGCCAGAACACCACGTTTACGCAAGGGACCATGGAGACCGGTACGGAATGGGGACCTACGACCACCAACCGGTTCACTACAAACCCACGAACGGCACAGCCATCGGAGAGTGGATTCCCGACTTTGAGGAGCCATTGAAAACCGCCAGAAGCTTCCTGCCACAAGCCTCCGGAGACGATTTTGAGGATGCGGAGAGCTTCAACGGCATCTTCTCCATGACCCCCGATAACATGCCGCTGGCGGGTCAAGTCCAGTCCGTACAAGGGCTGTACATGGCTGTGGCCGTGTGGGTCACTCATGGAGCGGGCACTGCCAGATTCGTGACTGAGCTGATGGATGGACTACAAGTGGACCAGAAGACGCAAAATGCCCTGGATCCAGAACGGTTCCGAGGACAGGAGCCAATGTCTCTGGAGAAACAGTCATTGGATGGATACAACGAAATCTACAAGACCGCAGAGACTGTTTAATTGAGTACAGAATAATGGAAATGTTATGATGAAGAAAATAAACTCAACTGCACGAGCTTGTGAGGCATGGGCGACGATGGAAGGGGTGCAAGTATATTAGATCAAGACATTTTCACACATCAATAATCACGAGAGCAGCTAATGCGCAATTCGTCACATTCACTACTTACTTGTTCTGCTAACTTTAACCGGTCCTTGATCTAGATGGCCTACTAATACCTAGTATTTAGCAAGTCCGCAAGTAAGATCTAGAACTAATCACTCAGCGCGAGCATTGAACTCTAGAAAACCACACCCACCGACAACCACGAAACCAACGCCCAACGTCACCAACATGGCGCCTCTCCTCTCCTAACTTCGCATACCCTCAACGTCTGCAATCACTGCCATCACATACCTCGGCGGCTTCAGCCGCTTCATCCCGCGCCTCTACGCCTACCACCTCGATCGCGCGCCCGACGACGCCTCCACCCGTATCGTGCCGTATGTGGACGTTACGCTGGCGACCCTGACACTCCCCGCCAGGACCAGGCCGTTCTCTCTATTGGCATGTACCGTGTTTCAAGGCGGCGGTATCATCATGAGGCTGCGGGATGGCAAAAACCCGACCGCGGATGTCTTGGTGTGCAGTCTTACGGCGGTAGCCTGCTGGGGGTCTTTTGCTGGTTGGTTACGGATAGCTATGCTATATGCTTTCTCCGATGAGAGGCATAGTTGCCGGGCGTGTTCTATTAAGCATATTCTGTCAGTCGAGCTGTTGTGCCTATTTTCTGTGTATTATCTAAGAAACCCAGGCCCTTGTCCATATGTCACGATGAAGTACAACCGTGGCGGGCTAACGGCAGCGAGTGAGGGCAGCGCGCTCTCGATTCTGTTCAACGTTGATGCGAAGTAAAGGATTCAGTCTGCTCAATAATTTCCTCCATACTGCTATCAGAGACACGACATTTCTCTACAAGCCCCCATCATCTATGGAAAAAGCTCTGCATGAATGCATCCGTACCACTTTGGGCAACATGCCCAACGACGAACCTCAACCCTTGTCCAAACTGATTGTCTCTGACCCTTGCCTTCGGAGCCGACACCTGCTCCACCGCGTCGTAGCCAATGTTTCCAACCCACAGCGAGGGATTCCCCTCCGTCTTGTTCCGCTGCCAATCGAGGTTCTTGTCGCTGTGTGGCGGTCCTGTGCTGATCACAGACGAGGCTGATTTCGAGGACATGGGCTGACTCTGCTCACGAGATACGTATCCCAAGTCACGCAGGTCTGCCTCATCATGGGAGACGAACGCTTGGTCTGCTCAGGTTAGGACTACTGCTCGCCGTTAACGTGTTGGAAGAGGGCATACCTGTGCGCTGTAGCTGCCGATTCTGGACGTTGTCCGCGAGAGCCAGGTTCCTCCCGGACATCTTCTTCACATCCTCGTTTGTTTCCATCGGAATGTCACGGGCTACTACAACCCGATCGATCGGCCTGCCACGGAGCCCCGAGACGCGCCGATCCAGATCTGTTCTCGCGTCGTGAAGGCGATCTAGGATCTGGCCTAGTTGTTGATCGTCCTTGTCCCCTGCGATCAAACCATAACCTCTCCTCACTACTCCGTCGCTTTCTTGACTGTGTAACTTCGACAGAAACGCCAGGATCTCTTTCTGAATGTTATTGATGGAATTAATCTGCTGGACAACTTCTGGCGTGTGAATATGCGCCTCCCCCCTCAGTTGCTTCAGACACTGTGATAACATGCTTTGGCGCTCATGGATGCTTATCAACGCCTTATACGAGCCTTTGATCTGTTGTTTAGCCTCCTCAATTTCATTTATGAGCGCGAAGGCAGTCTCCAGAGATTCTAGAGCACTTGAGGTGGTGCAAAGCCCGTCAGCCTGGTAGTGATTACACGTATCAGCAAGCACACTAGGGCCAGTGGTGTATCCCATGGAAGAAGCGAAGCTTCAAGCCTCCAAGTACTCACCATGTTGTCTGATTTTGTTTCTCAGCGTCTCCGACACGGAAGTATCGCTGCGACGTTTGAGTGCAACTTTGAGTGCAGCTTTGAGTGCAACTTCCGGCCGCCCAACGAGGGGAATGGATGCCCAACAAAAATCAAGCTGCCTGCCGCCGAGGGTGTGGCTGTCCGCGTGACCCCAAGCCTCGTGCAGGGATACTCATGCATGTCTCAGTCTGAAAAGCTGACAAAGGGAGTGACATATTCGTACAGCGTCGCATTCGTGTCTTGACCCCTGTTGCCATCGCCGTGCCTCGCTCAACAAGTCGCCAGACAGCGCCCGCAGTCCTCCTATCACCGTCTCGGACAGCCAGTTCGGGTCTTTCAATACCATCCACTTCGGGAACGTGGAGGTTATGGCATCGGCATCGGGTACGGAAGCCCTCCCAAAGCAGGCTGGTTTTCTTTCTCTCGAACCAGACTCGTGTGCTATCTCTGTTACAAGGAACATTGCTGACTATGGCTTTTAACTAATGTTCAAAGCTAGGAGCGACGCGGAGGCCTTCCAAAAGCATCTCTCAAGGTGACCCGACATTCATTTTGCCGTTAAAGCAGCATTGGTGAGCAACAACGACGGCAAACCCATCGATACATACAGGCCCCTTCATGCTGCCGAGCAATGCTTCCGAGGATGTTCCCACTGTACCCCTAACTGCTTTCGCTGCCGACACCGCCAGTCTGCTAAAATCGAGGTCCTCGGTGAGCTGACATATGCAAGGGTAGCTGACCTGATACATACTGAAAGAGGACACACAAGAGAAATCAGAGGACAAGGCAGGCTCTCGCGCGATGAATTGAGCCGATCCTCCCCGTTATTCGTACTTGTCGAATCACTGGAAGCGTCGCTGAAGAGCATTTCTCGATTGTCCTTCCCATTGTCTGGTATCAATTGGTCATGGATGGTTTGAGGCCTTGAGACGTGCCAAAATGAAACCGTGCCTTGTAAGGATATTTTTTATTACCTACATAGTAGCCCAGGAACGGTCTTTATCCACGTCAAATGTGCTCATCTGAGAAGCCTCTTTTCTGACGCGTTTTGGAACACCAGACCAAAATCTGATATCATGCCACTAGTTCTATTTCACAGCACACAATATCTTGTTGGATACACCGTGTATGATCTAGATTACATATTCATCTTAAACCACTCAAGTAGAAACTATCCCATACACGGTCCAGGGCCCTTCTAAGCTGGTCTCGTTCAACCACCTTATGCAACTTTCCGAATGCACCTTAGCAGTCTTGCCTTTCTTGTCGGGTTCCTCAAGGGTCGAAGGTGATAATATGGAAGAGGTCGCCAATGGTGGCACCTCTCCCGAATGGGCGTGGCCAGCCGATTCCTGCCCTCGGTGAGAGTGTCGCTTATCGCCTCCGGAGGCCTTACATGATGAATTTGAATGTGATTTGGCAATTCTTCTCCCCGTTTGCGGGATTGTACTCGAGTCGTGTGTGGTGGATGTCACAAGTGGTAGACCGACTTCGAGGTGCTGAAGTTGGGCTTGGTCGTCTGGAGACATTGAAGATAGATGAAGGAGAAAAAGGAGGATGCCCTGTTGAGATAGTAGTTTGAGAAATTTTCGTGAACTAGTTGTCAGTCTATCTCAGACAAAACAAAGGATGGCGAGGATATTGCCTTGGAGTCCTTATATAGTTCAAACAGAGGATCCTTACCAGTTCTCGCATTTTTGAGGCCCTCACCGATCATCCCGCCTCGTCTAGGAACTTAGCAACACACGACTCGTTGCCTGTGAATAACTCACCGGTTACTAATATGGGTGTCGAACAGCAAAGGCCTCCCTCGAGGGCTATTGGGTGAATCGAAGGCCTCGCTTCCGCGGAGCCACTCGGTGTGTGCAGCCTCGTGGAAGGGCATACAATGAGAAACAAGAATTGAGGTATCACATAGGTCCGTATATGGTAATCGGCGATTTGCTGATGTGTACATGAAGAAGTAGGACCGGAGGGCTGGCCGGTTGCCGTATTGGGAGTGTGGCCAATCACTAAGGGGCGATTTGAGAGGACCAAAACGGCAACCGGCGAGAACATGTGTAGACCACATCATAAAACATCCGCTGGATCCAACATGTCGGCTAGGAAGACTTGAAACCACAGAAATTCGCCATTCTCGGGCTTTCCTCTGAAGCTACGATACCCAGTACCACCATTAGCCATGATCAGAATCAGACAGGCCTCGTCGAGCGACCTCCCTCGGATCCGAGCCATTCTGCTCTCGTCCCTCATCGACAGTCACGATACCCTCTTCGCGTACAACTTCCCGCACCGCGAAGAGTACCCGCAAGACAACGAGTACTTTTTCCCCAGGCTGCGGATTGACCCCATGCTTTGCGACAGTTGCGGAGTCGTTATGGTCGCCGAGACTCCCACGACACGTCCCGATGGTGGCCAGGCGTGGGTGCCCGTGGGACTGGCTATGTGGGAATGGAAGTCAGCCAACGGGGCTGCGCCTCCGGCTTCATGCTTCTCTGACACTTGGTCGAAGCTTTTCCTTCGTATGTACCTTCATTGCCTACAGCGCTGACAGGATAAAACCTAACCTCCTTTATTCCGTTAACTTGGTTTCCTTAGGAACCTATCTAAACGCTCGGAATTCTATCCTAAGCTCCATCTTCGCTCGTCGCGATGTATCTAGCGCCCACTACGATGCATTCTTTGCGACAATGGACCAGATACAGCGCAGCTACTGGCTCCCTTTATACCCGGACGCCCTCCACCTGAACGCTCTCAACACACACAGCGAGTTCTGGGGACAGGGCATTGGAACCGCTTTGGTGCAGTGGGGCTTGGATATTGCCCGCAAGGCGCATGTGCCCATCACCGTTGAGACTAATAGTGCGACGAGATTCTACGAAAGGCTGGACTTTCGGTCGGTATGTGAGGAACGGATTCAGGTTGATGGTGAATATGAATATGTGGACATGGATGGGCTCGTATGGACGCCTTGATCAAAGGCGGAACCAAGTCCCTCAAGCAGCGCATGGAGTTAGAATCGGGAGTTTAAGTCTTCATGCAAAAAGTCAGAGCTTTGGCATTCATATCTGACAGAATCCAATGTTTTCAATTGCAAGAATTCCTCAAAGGAACCACAAGCAGACTGAAAAGAGAAAAATATTAAAGCAAAAGAGTAGTTGTGAGGCGATCGCGTTGTACCGTCGTCAGCAATACTACACCTTTCCAAAGCAACCCCTCATCCGTTCTTTGCCCAATTTCGTTCCTGCCCAGGGTAGTACGTCAAGCAACACTCCTCTTCACGAGTGCCGTCAGCTTTATTCGGGCCGAAAATACGATCATTGACAGCCTGCAGCCCACTTGGAATGGGCCATGATCGCTTAGGATCCCGCAAATATAGCTTCAGGAGATGTCGTTGCAGCCTCTGACCCCCCTCGTAAAACGGCTGTCTGCCACGTAGAAGAGTCCTGTCATTTATGTAGATAATGTCACACCTCTTACTGGGCAACGGGAAAGAGTTGTGGCTAGCCAGGATCTGGAGCGCGTTCAAGGCGTCGAGCTGGCTCTCGGTGACAGGCGGTAGCTCAGTGTTCCGCTTTCGCGCGTCTCCGAAGCCTGTCAGGGGGTATTGTGAGAAGCAAAACGTGACCTTGCCATCGCGAGCATGGATGAAGGAGCTGGTCTGCGGTGGAAACTCGGAGTAGTCTTGAAAGCTGCATGCCAGGCGGTTAGCATTCTCAGAGACACAGGGGGCATCAACTGTGCTGAACTAACGTGTCAAGGATCCACGGCTCTGAGAGTTGCGTTATGATATCCGGCCGAGTCTTTGCGAGAACGTTGTAGACTTTCCAAGCGCTACAAATCTGAGTTCTTCCGCCAGAGATGGCCGTGTTCATCGCGTAGAGCGCCAGGATCTCGCACTCATCGTTGTGGAAGCTCTGTGCCTGACTGTTAGCTGACCGCCTATTAGACGGAGAGCTATCATTATTACCATTGCGCCATCCGTGAAGCCTGGCTGGGTAACTTCTTCCTGGCCCATGTCGGCCGCAGCGTTCACGACATGGCCTGCGAGTCGTCAGCACTCGATACGATATGGGGTTGTTGGTTTGGCATCTGACATAGAACCTGCCGACGCTTTCTGTCTTGAAACCCACGTTCGGGGGCAACGTGAACCGAGATGCCCATAAATATCAAGGCGTTCTCTTCATCCGAGTACCGCGTTGGATCCAGTCCCCGTATCAGAAAGAAGCCCTGACCTTCATAACACGCGCGTGAGACATCGTCGAGTTCCTTTCGCAGTATGGATGGCAGCGGAAACGTGTCGGGCGTGATTCTCGTGGGCGGGATCTGAAGTCCTGTAAGATAGAGAATTAAGTATTGAAGAAGCCTAATGATCTCGAGCCTTACCTTGGAAATGTCTGAAGCCGCCCTCAATCAAGGCCACTTGGTTCTCGTCGAGATGAAGGATCCACTCATGCTCCTTTTTCGCCATGCTTTCGCCATCCCAGACCAAAGGAGACTCTAAAGAAATCGGGAAGCCATCTGGCAGGGAATCTTGGGTGTTCTTGGATACTTTCGGGTGGCTGAAACCTGACCAAAAGTCCACCTCGTCTCGGTCTGTTATATAGTAGCTCGGCTCCAAAATGACAGTGGCAGGAGGCATGTTTAACACAGACACTAAGTAGCAAATGAGTCGATGTTTCAGGTTGTCTGGTGAATAGGTGCTTAACACTTCACCTCAGCAAACTATGCCGCCCAATTTCTTCAGGAATAACAGCATGGTTAAGAGCTCGGACAACCGGAGTCCACTCCTGCGGGGAAATTCGGTTCACTGGAAGATCTCTCTCACGAATAGTAGACGACATGAAGCATTTGCTACCAACCATCAACCTCAGGATGACAGCTGACACGTCAGCTTTGTAGACATTGGCTAAGCCCCCACTGTGCTACCACACACAACGTGCACTTCGCTTATCAAGAAGTTGTAATTTGCGCTTATGACGTGACCACTCTCTAATCAGAGCTACGACTCTAACAAATCGGCACCCCATTGCAATGTCCCAGTAGTACCGTTGGTCATAGCAAACTCGAGAGCCAATGACGAGTTTCCTTTGAAAGATTAGCGTATGGTTCCCCAATGATATCCGCGGTGACTCGAACGGCAAAAACAATACGTACCCTTGCAAGCGAGCAGAACCTCTATGAGTGCAACATCGTCCGGCTGAAGATCAAGGGAGTGTACTGCTGCCTGAAATGACAAGGCATCCTTGGGAAATGAGGCTTTGTTGAGCGATTTGAACATGCAGATGAGGTTCTTGGATGACCATTGAAGGCGGTCTATCAGCCGTGTTGACCATTCGGTCACCTTCGTCCGTAACGCATAGGCCTAAAAATTAGTTCTCACTGCTGGACTACAAGACAACAGCAAAGGGTATGCTGCTCACCGCCATATCGAAAACCCTGATGAAAGCTTGCTGTTCCTTCGCGGTGCACTCGGCCGTCGTGACGAGAACTAGGACAGTCAAGAAGACTTCGAACCAGTCTTGCTCCCTCTTAGCTTTGACTTTACACCAAAGTTGCTTGAAAACTGCCTGAATGAGCTTCTCCATCCACAGTATCGTGACTGTGTCAATCTGCAGGTCAAATACTGGCGGAATCGGAATCAGGCCATGGATTGGAGAGGCAGGGTCGTTGACTGGCATCATGCCAAGGCTTTCGTCACCCACCAGCGCTCGTTCCATGTGATTCAGCCGAGTTCCAGTCCAAATGTTCAATGCCATGTCGACGAGAGAGTTTGGGTTCTCAGTCTAGACGTACGTTAGCAGTGTAAGGAACCAGACGGCGAGATGGCAACGACGGACCGCGTGTCGAACGGCGCTAGCAAAAAGTTCGCATAGCGCTTGTGCTCGTGGACCGGAAGCCGACCTTTGTGCGTCTTGTAGTAGTACGTCACGATAATATCTTGCAGTTGACTTGATGCTGTTTCCCAGATCGTCGAGGTCGACAGCTGCGTACGCGGGGACCTCTATGCACTCGCCCGGCACTGAGCCAGCCACGTTCTTTTGGAGTCGATCAGTTTGCAACGGGCGAAAGTGCCTGCACTTAACTTTCATGGGCAAGCTTTCGATGGCGCCAGTCATACTGACCTCCAACACTATATCCGTTTTCGTGATCCAGTCCATGGCCGTTCTTGCTGGCTTGTCGTGAATGGGAGACCCTAAGAATGCTGTTAGTCCCGGGTAAGAGAGCTGCGTAGGCGCAGGCTGGGAGCGTACCCATCCTGAAAACAGAACAGTCGGAAAGGTCCAGCTTGAAACAGACATGAAGAGCAAACGTAGTGCCGCGCGAGCGGCATCGCTCGCAGGCTTCTAGTTCCCCATCTCCCCGCCTACACTGTATGAATTTTACTCCGTCAGCGCACAAACCTCTCATCAAAGAAACGCAAATAACCAATTACATACGGTGACCTTCCAGAGCTTGCAGGCGAAGCATGCTCCCACCTTTCTCGTCTGAGCTACTTCTTGTCGCCGCTCGGTGGTGAACTGTCGCCGGTTCCCATTGATGGCGAACTTGGACATCCCATCTTTCATGGAGAACGTTTGCATTGGCTTGCTGATGCCAGCTGATGACTTTTGTGAACGTCGGTTCGCAGGTTTCGACTTGAGCGCCGTGGTTTCAGAGCAGCGAGACTGACTTGGGTTCGTGAGAGGGTTCGAGGGCTTGACCTGAGAGAGTGCCAAAGAGTCCCCCGGGAGGATGCTATGAGCCGAGGGTAGCATCAGCTCCCACGGAGCACACGTTCCCTAAGCCAAAGATGTGTCGAACGCGAGAATTTTCTGACCATGATCATCTCCAGTGTTGTTGGCTGACGATGAAGGATCCGGGTCGGTCCCGGCGTTAGAAATGTCATATGGTATCGGTTCGGCGAGGCTTTGGCTGATTGAGGACGAGGCCGTGTCTACAATTTGTCCTATGCCATTATGGCAGGGGGACCATGGGCTCGGGGGGGACATAGCTCCCCCAGAACTAGTAAAAAGACCTTGGGTGAGATCCGCATTGTTTGTGGTGTTCCAGGGTTCATATTCGGTCGAGAGTCGGGGGGATTCGTACAAAGCACGGATAGCTAGGGCTGGGTCGTTCATGTCCATGGTCAGCAGGATGCTTGGCCAAGCAGCATCTGCTAACAAATCGCCCGTACTGCCTATTCCTTATTAGCAACAGCAGGGCAAGAGCTAGGTTCAACACTGACATTCCGAGTTTATTGCGTCTGGTGGTGGTGCTGGAGGGACGGCATTCGGAGCCGGAAGCGGGTCGGCCCGCCCGGTTCGGTCCGGGCTAGTTCCAAGATTCGACTCTAGCATGGTTGTTCCCGGTCGCTCGGTATCTGCACTGTACGCAAGGATGCTGCTATTTTGCGGGTTTCGTTGCGATGGGGTAACTGGAATATCAAGCGGCGGACGGTTCAGATTATATCTGTATACGGAGCACAAGTTCTCCTGACCGGTTTCCTCTTCTGCCGATTCATCGATGCCTGACCCCACGTGATGACACAAGGGCTCGGTGGCTGTACGAGTGTACAAAACAAATCACAGAGTACAATCACAAGGGCCGACAGACTTCTCCCTGACATACATTTCATTCGTGGCGCGGGTCCTTTCAATCTCGTTGAATATCATGGCATCACCTAACGACTGCGAACGGACGGCTCTTCTGTCCAGTGCGGAGGACACAGAGCACAGCCTCGCCGCCGATCTTCCTATTCATGATCTTCCCTCTCATCACGATGACGCGCGCACCCTGAGCAGGGTCAGATCGAGGCTGACGCTAGCTGTTTTAGCTGCTGGGCTTCTTCTGAGGTATGAAGTATGCCCCGATGCCCTGATGCCCTAACGTCTTAATGCCCAGATATTTTATAAAAATATTAGGCATATCGGAGCGCGAACATTATGTGCCTTTGCTAACATGCCGAGTTTGTAGTGCATTTTCTCTGTCTTTTGACATGTCCTTTCTCATTACGAACTATAGTTCACGGATTGGTATGTACTGGGTTCTATCGCGTCATTCACTGCTATATTACTGTATATTCGTCGCTGATTCCTTGCACCGCACTGCAGCCTCGGACCTGAACAGCCTCGGACACGCTGCGTGGATTGTCCTTTGTGGTTCCGTCAGCGAAACAACCTCCCAGCCTCTGGTGCGTTGCAATATCCATCGAGTCTTTTGCAGGAGATGACTTAGCGAGGCAATAGTACAACCATCTTTCACAGACATACGGCCGCCAGCTCCCAGCGGTTGCCGCCACCGCCATATGCGCTGTTGGTCTGTTATTCTGGTGAGTATCAGGCATCGCATACCCTCCAAGGCCTGGGAATACTCTTTGACATTACGGTGTTCGGCAGCTCCATGTCTCACAGGCTCTGGTCTCTATCGCTCTCGCGCATCATGGTCGATATAGGCTCGTCGGGCGTGTCCTTCTTGACCATTATGATGATCAATGGTCCCGTACCCCCATTATCTTATCACCGAGCTTTACATCCTATTCATCACTTACTAAACCGTCGCTTGTAGACTTGGTCGAAATAACAGAGCTGCCCCTGTGGAGAAGTGGCATTTTAATTACGAGAGCCTTGGCCGAGATCATTGGCGGCCCAGCGGGCTCGGCCATTGCATTGCATTATGGTTGGCGACGGCAGCCTAGTTAGTGACTAATGCCTCATCAGAACGATCCACCCTCTATGCATCATTCGGTCTCGTCATCGCGTTTGCTGCAAACACTGCTATCGCAACAGCATCTGCCTTGATGAGGTTTCTCTTTCGGCGAATTATGTATAGTACTATTGGAAGATCCGAAATGACGGACGAGGTAAGGTTGATCGAATGCTCAGTGTTCCATTTTGCAGTTTCTGGTCGCTAATCCCAGACTAAGATCATCAAAAAGAGTCTAGAGAGTCTCCACCATATCCATGACTTTGAACCGCGTATACGGGTTATTGTCCTGTCGTCGCTGTCCGCGGCCATTCGTGGCAGTTATGGTAATGAGACCAGAGAAGTCAGTTTTCCTCTAAGACACATGCTAACACAGAAGTGTTCGAAATAGTATTGGCAGCTAGTCTACTCATTCTAGGATTGGTCACTGCTGTGACTATTGAAGAGGACCTGAACTCAGACGGTACAACTTCCAGAGAAGTACTAGGCGAGAACTAATCTTCTGTTGTTGCATTCCCAGCTGCAGCAAAAGGGAATGCGCACTCCGCTTGATGCGTAATGGCTAGCTTGCTTACATGTTAAGTGTGACATCCATGGCCGTGCCTTGAATTGAGGGGGGGGGAGGGGGGGAGGACAATCAGGGCATCAGCCGCCTCTCAAAGTTGTTATGGTACCTAGAACCCCTGTCTCTAGCTAGCTAGAAAGGGTCGGGTTCTATAAAGGGGTCAGTCCCTTCCATAGCTATTTCGTCAAGACGTCGTTTTTGAAAGTCGCGACTTGGTAGTAGTAGCATCGATAGCCTATATGGAAATCTGCTGATAGGCAATCGATATCCGAGGCATTAAGCATTGTCTCACTAGTGCAGGTAGGCGCCATGTCCACTTTTCTGCTGCTGCTTTCATGCTTCTCGGCCGACTCGGCCGACAGCGACGGGCCTCCTCGAACTACTTCAGGACCTTCCTTCAACCTTCAAATTGTGAATCTTCAACATCATACTCCTCTCTCTATCTTTCAGTTTCACTTGCCCCTACGATCATCGACCTTCCACTTTTTCAGCTATGAAAATCCTCTTCGTCGGCTCGAGCGGAATGATTGGGAGCGAAGCCTTCACTCAATGTCTCGCCCATCCAAGCATCTCGAGTGTCGTCGCGTTTGTGCGTCGAGACCTTCCCGCTGAAGTATCTGGCCACCCGAAGCTTCGGTCTGTCTTGGTCAAGGACTTTGCAAAATGGCCGGAGGATGTATTGCACCCGCACGCAGACGCCGCTGCCATGATTTGGTAAGCTTGATATGGAAATGGAGACTTTCCAGCCAAACCTAGTTGCCCTCTACTAATCAAGTGAGTGTCTAAAGGGCCATGGGAACAAATACCGGAAGCCTCACCGCGGACTTGGAGTATCCCCTTGCCTTCTTGGAAAGTATGGCACGAGTGCTGGAAACAAAACCCAACCGACCCCGATTCAGATACGTCCATCTAAGTGGCAAATTTGTACGTCAGAACCAAGAACAGAAGTTGTGGCTGCTAGAGAAACCGCGCAAGATCAAGGTATGGTCCAATCCAATCTTCAGGAGGTTTTGCAGGTCTAACCTAGTCCAGGGCTTGCTTGAGACCAAAGCCCTCGCATTCGCAGAGAGTCATGCCTCCGTATGGGAGACATTCATCGTCAAGCCAGGAGGAGTTGCGAGTAAGAAGTACTGGTTTGGCATGATTACCGGGATTGGTGCGGTGTTGGGCGAAAATTGGGGCGTCCAAGTTGAAGAGTTGGGTGCCTTCATGACGTATCTTGCCATTAATGGCGAAGGGGAGGAGGCCATCACTGAAAATGCGCGCATCGTGACAAGGGGGAGGGAGCTATTACAGTCACAGTGAGACAAGAGGAGTCCTGGTAGTTGTAGATGGGGAACCCGAACAAAGCTCGTATCGTTATTGCATCTTAGCTTCTCTTTCCCTGAGCAAGTTATCTGGTCACATGTCAACTGCGTCTAGAAAAGAGGAAAGAGAGTTAATATGATGAATCGAAGTCTCTATGAATAACCTTGTTGTAGGATAGTCGGATCTATTAGATCATCAAGAGTAAGATCCGCCTGTCTGTATGATTCTTCTTGATAGCAATTTGGTACAGTCGACGCCGATCGTTTAGTTGCGAACACCAGGTTGATTAGACGCGAGGCTGGGCTTTTTGAATCAAGCGCCGGCTGTATCGAAGACGCAAGGACATCTTCCATCCCAGACTTGATTACACCCAAAGCACCTTCATCACTCCCGGGATGGAAGGGCGTCCCGAGCGCCAAGGTAGTGTTAGCATCAGAGGAGCTACTTTCTTTGTACAAGGCATCCTCTGAGTCGGCAACAATACCCAACATGGTCGACAGAATTTCAGAGCTCTGCCTTGCTACAAGCTCTCTGCGGCACATTTTCCCAATAGCTTCGAATGAGTCGACGACTTGCTCAAGTAAGGCTCGGTCTAAGTCGTATCTGGACGTTGTCGAGTCCGCCCTATGACACCGAAGCTCTACTTTTGCAAGGAGAAGGACTACTGCAGCTACAAACGTCGACTGGTCCACGCTTCTGCAACGAGACAGGTGATCTCTGGCATGTTGTAACCCAAGATACCGATGGAGAGTAATTCTGGACGCCTCGATACAGCCCTCAAGGCTCTTCAGTGATTCAGTGGTAGTTGCTCCGAAAGCGATTGGCATGTGCGCAAAGGTTCGCGCCTGGAAAAACCACAGCTGGCATATGAGGCGATTAGGCTCCTTGGCTGAATCAAGAGGCCGGTCTTGCCGGAACGTCGGGGCTCTCCACCACGAAGACGGCACTGAGTCTTGTAACCTGTCCAGGGCCCCATTTATCTCTTGGAGGATGTGGCGATCTTGGTGAAGGCCAACAGCGTTTCTTTGTGCGATGCGCGCCACGATCAGACAAATGCGGCGCTGGACGTTTGCGTCGTCGTCGGCCACCGGATCGTTCCAGGTGTCGTCGTCAGGACCAAATGGCGAAAGGCCAAGCCCAGGCTCAAGACCGAGAAGAAGGCTGCAGTAGCAGTCGCCACAGACAGTCGAGAGCCACAGGCGCCGGCGAAGAGCCATGTCACTGCAAGTAGAGTTGCGTGCGGGGAGGGAGAAGCCGTTCTGAAGCCCGTTCAATCTAGCAACATCGAGAACCCTCCTAAAGGTCATCCAAGCCTTTCTAATTGCGCCATCGTTCAGATGGATCAGGCTCAGTAAAGTTAAGCATTCTAGACCATCTAACGAGCATGCTTCATCTTCGTGGGATAAGACAAATACCTTGACTCGCTCGACAATCAGTCCAATAGTCGTTTCAACGCTCTGAGATCCTAGAAATTGCACGTCGAAATTTGCAGGGAGCTGTTGCATGTATAGCGCAAACAGAAGTAACGTCTTGGCGATATGCATTGCACTGCCTCTAGAAATGGCAGCGGTTTCAAGGAGGTGGAATGTGTCGTTTGGGCTCAGGACGCTTCCAGGAGGAGTTTCTGCCCCCCAGAGCCAAGCAGTACTGTTTGTGACTATGGTAACTGCATCTTGTTCAGATGGCAGAAGGGCCACGAGTGACTGTTTGGCATCTGGCGTATGCGAAGGTTGCGGCGTGACAAGGCCATGGTCGTCGACGAGAGCAAGACTTCCGTCAGGTGGCGAGCGCAGCAACTGATTTTGTCTCATTAATTGTATCATCAAAATGAAATTTCTTGATGTGACTTACAAGATCATTCCAAAGAGAAGCATCGACTGTCGGCTCGGATCCAGAGGAACCTTCAACTGGTCGCGATTGTTCTTGGGCCTCAACCAGCTTTTTCAAGAGAGATTCGATACGCTCTAGCCTTGAATCATTTCCCTGCTTATTAATACGAGCCGGAGAGCATTCGCTGCTCAACTCCGTCTCGGGTGGTTGGAGAGTGCACTGCGTCCCGCTCTTTACGCAGCCGGCGCAAGTTTCGACGTTCTCGTCGGTGAGCTGACACTTGACCTTGCGCTGCCTACCTGATAACACGCGTTAGCTCAGAGCGAATAGAACCTAAGGCGTTCACGTCTACATTGATAGCAGCTTCGGGTGCTTCGTCGCAAGCGCTTGCGAGAGGGGCCTGTTTCCATTGTATTATGCTTATGCGATGCTTGAGAAGAGAATATTAGCGGCCAAGGGCGGTTGATTATCAAAGTCGCAGCTTACTAAGCGATCATGTCATGCGCTACCCGGTTCCCAAGCCCGTCTACTAAGTAGACAGATTACATATTATACTGGTGTGTGATGTAGGATTTCTTACACTAAATAGAGTGAGGTATAAGAGTTAAAATACAGTAAATACATTTCTTAGCTAAACTCCATTGTCAAGCTTAGTATTTAGGTTTATTGTTAAACCTAGTATTTGAGGGATATGCTAACATATACTGTTTGAAGAATATCTAAATACGCTTCCTCAGCGACCTGAAATAACTCTCACTGAGTGTGATAACGACGAACGATACAAGCCTCTAAACGGAGGTCGTACCAAATCAAGGTTAGGTAAGATTCTAGCTTTTCTCATTTTCCCTGGACATTCGCTGACATCTCGATCAACACGAACTAAATCAATCCTGATCAACTAGTGTCACCGTCCCATCCAGCCACGACAAGTCTGCCGGATCCAGGGCGCTTGCGACATCCTCAAAGAATTTATGCAGGCGTTGAGCAACCCATTTGGGGTTCTCATCTGCGATCCAATGCCCAGCCTTGGGCACCACATCCAAGGTCAGGTCGTTTCCAACCTTGCCCCATAGTTCGCGCAAGACACGCTCAGGCGCCATGCTGGCCTCACCGCCGAGAGCAAGCACAGGCATTTGCAGTGGCGACCCCTTCAAGCTCTCGGTGAAGTATGCCTTGTCCGCTTTGACGGCAGCCGTAGAGAACGGCCCCAGCATGCCTCGCAGGAATCCTGGCTTGCTGATGCTGCTGGCATAGCGCTGCAGGACCGCCTCCGGGATCGCCTCGTTGCCGCTGTAACTGCTGTGCCAAAAGTACCAGGCCAGCATCTCTTTCTCGCGGCCACGAATAAAAAATTCCGCTGCGTCCGACACACTGAAAAAGGCTAGCTGCCAGTTCGAGTAGAGGTCCCAGGTTTCCGACGGGTTGCTGAGCTCCTCATAGCCGAAGCCGGGCAGCACGTATTCAGAGACACCAATCGAGGTGACCAGGTTGGGATACTGGGCGGCCAGAGCAACAGCAGGCCCGGAACCCTTGTCGTGGGCAAATACAAGAGTATGATTAATGCGGAGAAAATCCAGTAAACCTTTTAGGTCGGATGCCATCGCTCTGGAGCTGTAGTCTCCATCTGGAGGAAGCGAGCTGTCGCCGGCGCCACGATTATCGGGAGCGATGACGGTGAATTGAGAGATGAGCAAGGGACCCATCGAGCGCCACGTTAACTTGAGGTCATTTTATTAGCAATTTGAACTGTCTCTATTCCAAGAGAGCCACTTCTAAGGGAGAGAATCGCCATACGCTGTGTTGTGGGTTTCCATGAACAAGAAGTAGTGGTGGACCGGTTCCTGCGTAGCGAAAGTGCACGCTCACATTGGGCAGCTGAACCCTTCCGTGTGCCCAGCTGTCGAAGGTGTCATCTCCTGCGGCGTTCGCATATGTGAGGCTAGACAAAAATAGCAGTGAAAGGAGAGCGGCTGAGAGAACTTTGAAAGACGACATGTTGAAGTGTTGAATGCTACAAAGCCTCATGTGAAGGCGTGAGGCTTCTGTAATATACGAATATACGAATAACAAGCGCCCTGGATCACTCAGCTGGCCAATTGCAGGCGGGGGATCTACGTGATGACGAATAACTAGGCTCAGAACCACAACGCCCGCTATGTAATTGATCCTGCAAAGAGCTTATTAATCCCAGCATGAATAGCGTTAACTGCATCTCCAAGACTAGCCGTTTACTAGGGATCGACGTCCAAGATGATATAAGCAGCCGCGGGGTCCGTAACTACGATGTTTTGTTCCCCGTACATCCGGTCGTTAGGAAGAGTTTCGATCTTTGTAATGCCAGCTGCGTAATTTCTAAGCATGCTCGGCTCGCTTTGGTGACGAGACCGCGAGATACTTTCCTGTCGGCGCTCATCGCGACGCGAACTTAGTACAGTAGCTCGCCCGCCAGTAGTCTAGGTATTATATATGCCTTTGGTTATAGGTCCTGATTTAGCATGGGAGAGAATGGCTTTGTGCATGCTAAACTGGCTACACCAGGCCTTCATACATTGACAAGGCTTTATTTCGATTCTTATCTATGCTTGACTAGATATGCCACCCGAGATCAAAAGTATGTCCTCTTTGCCCTTGCTACTTTTTTATTTGTTTTAATTATTAATAACCGTCTGCCCCTCTTAAACATTCTTCCAAGTCCAATTCGTTCTCTACGCCCGCCTCGGGCGCACCACTAGGTGGCCAAACACCCTCCTCCCAATCAGATCGCTTCGCCCGTCTCTTTTCTTTCGTGCTATTAGGTGAGCGGCGGTGCTTTTTTACTCCTTGGGATTAATCTACTGCGCTTGGGCCACCCGTCAAACACTTGGCCAGCTGCGTGACAGTCTTTTTCCTTTCGCGTTTCGCGATTCGCGATTCTTGTTTCTTGTTTCTTCAAGAACACCTACTCTTTGTGCGATAACGTTACTGCTGCTAACCGATGGCTGTGAGGGAAGAATCCGAGTTATAAAGAATTAAGGTCCTAGGTTATCATAGGGCATTATTTTGATGCAATTGCGACTCAGCCCTGAACAATTTGAGTACTTCAAAGAGGAATGGGTGTTAGGAAAGCTCCACCCTGGAAGTTTAACGAAGCCCCCGACAGTCTTCTCCCCTCCAGCAGGGGTTAGCCTGCAGGCAGCCCGCTCCTATGGTGGCACATTAGGCAAGGTGCGCCAACGTGCAACAACCTAAAATCTAAAATCGCAAATTGTAAAATCATAGAATTGCAAAATTGCAAAATTACCAAAGAACCAGCCAAATAGCTTTCTAGTCAGTAAGATAGATAGCTATTTAGTCAATTAGTCAATTAGTTAATTAACTAGACAGACAGATAGTCAGTCAGCTAGTCAGTCAACCAGTTGGTTAATCAATCAGTCAGTCAGTTAGTCAGTTAGTCAGCCAGTTAGTCAGTCAGTCAGTCAAGTAGACAGACAGACAAACAGTCAGTCCGCCAGTCGGTCAGTCAGTTAACTAGGCAGATAGACTAGCTGACTGACTAGCTGACTAACTAGCTGACTGTTTGTCTGTCTGTCTACTTAACTGACTAACTAACTAACCGGCTGACTAACTGACTGACTAACCGGCTGACTAACTAACTACTGACTAACTAACTAACTAACTAACTAACTAACTAACTAACTAACTAACTAACTAACTAACTAACTAACTAACTAACTAACTAACTAACTAACTAACTAACTGACTAGCTTGCTAGCTTGCTAATTAACTGACTGACTAATAGGCTCTTAATCTTATAACTTTCTTATATACTTAAGTTAGATTAGCTTATTCTCAAATTTGCTTATGTAATTTTTATTTTCTTATTTTTTAATGCCTGCATCACTGGCAGTTCCAAGCTAGTATCAACACTATG